>OZ005655.1:86366107-87566107 GCA_963930645.1 Salticus scenicus | reverse complement strand
ATTTTAATGTAAAAATAGTACCTATTAGAATTCTGTAATATTTATTAGAAATTTGAAACCATTAATAAAAAATAACATGTATGTTCGGAAAAATTGTCAGTAAAATAAATAAAGGAAATCTTATTATTATCAATATTCTTTTAAGCGTGTATATTTTGCGATTTCAACTGATGCAGCATATTTTTATCCTAACGTATGTACACTTTTTTTTTTTTTTTTGTTTTTAAATAGAAAAACAAGTTTTTGGAAGCCGTGTTTTATTCCATTTGACAGTAATAAGACTTAAAGAAACCTTCTAATATCCATAAGAGTATTATTTTGTTTAAATATGGTTGTTGCGGTTAAATATATATATATTTATCACATCAAATAATAAAATATTGTCATAATCACTATCAATTTAAACTACAAAAAAAAAAAAAATAATAAAAATCATATCTTATTAATCAAATTAAATGCTTCTATTTTGGATAATATTTTGCATGATATTGTAAACTGAAATGTTTAAACAAATTTCTTTGTTTTCGATACTGAAGAATTTAATTGGGGAATTAAATGATTAATAAATAAGGGAATAAAAATATATTGAGTGAGAATAATAATTTTAAACTTATATAATATTTATATACTTAGAGGGAAAAAATAGAAAAATTTGAAGGGGAGGTGGAGGACATCACAAGAATTCAGAATTGTATTGGAACCCAAGGCTGAAATGTAATTTTAACCCTTTAAGAATCGGATGTCTTTTGTTATTTTTTTTATTATTATAAAATCCAGATATGAGTTCTCAAATGTTGCTTTTTTTTCTTTTCGTTTTAATTTTTTACATGCTAATATTTACAGGATGGAACACGGGCGCAGAACTCATACCACTATTTGTTTAAGAAATTTCTCTACCTGTAATATCATTGATTTAAGAAGTGGAATTTTTTTTTACATTGATAATGGCATGAGTTCTGCGCCAGTGTCATAGTTGACAGAATTTTAATTTATTCCGGAGTATTTTTAACCCCGCCTTTAATTCGCACGACTTTATTTATAGAATATTTTTGTGCAATACATAATTACGACAAAGTAAGAAAACGTTACTCTCAAAATAAAAATGGTATGAAATAAAGGCGGGGCCAAAATACTCCGGAATAAATTAACATGTTGGCATCTCTGCAGTCAGAGCCTGATTAAGGGGGGAGCACACATTATTTATACTTACACCGTTATTTTTTAACAAATACTTTCCTCCTATAATAAAGAGAAAATTCTCATTAAAAATTATTTTAAAAGAATTCTGGTGTCTAATAACGGTGAGTAAATTGGATTGTTTTACACCGTTCATTTTTTATAAAAAATATTTCCTCGTCAAAGCGTGGAATTTCTATGACATGAAGTAAAAAATAATTGTACAAATATTCCGGTGAGAGCGGAGATAATGTGTGCTTCCCCCTTAATCAGGCTCTGTCTGCAGTGTTCCATCCCTGCATTTATATAAATAAATATTTGTTTCAATAATTCTATTTTTTATCGATGCAATTTAGCCCACTGATTGCATTGAACTGTGTATAATTTTGCGAATTCATGAAACGTACAAGATTTTAAAATTAACACAGTAGGCAGAGTTATTTAGATTTTAGTTTTAAAAAATACTAAAAAAATCCGGTTTTTAGAGGGTTAAAATAACATTTGCGACCAATGATCACTGTACAATTCTGAATCCTTGTGAGGTTCTCTCTCTCTCTCTCTCCTCCACGCTTGTCCCACTATCATAGAGCCATTCTGTATATGTATCATTCACCTTACTCTGTAATTTTTTTAATCTCTCTGTTTGAAAAATATTATTATTATAAGTAACAAATAACAATTATTATTATAAGTAAAAATTATTATAAGTAATAATTACTTGCGCTATTGTAAATTTGAATTAGCAATAAAATTATTAAAATATAAAGAAAAAAAAAATTTCAGAAGTAAAATTAGATGAAATATTTACATACATCCACTTCTTGAAACTTTTCTCTTCTAAAGTATAAATTTTTGAAAAACCACAGCTTTCTTTTGAAGCGAGAAACTAGTTCTAGTTTTCAGGATATTATAAAATGAATTGACAATTTAAATTAATAAAATTTAAGGAAATAGTGATTTCAACAGAACTCCTCTTAGGAGATACAGATTGAAGAATTTTCACAATAAAAATAAATGCACTATCAGAAATGAAATTCAACAATTTATTAAAATAATAATAATAATTTAGGTTAATTTGCCTCACTCAACATTTAAGTAATTTGGTCCTAAATTTCACCATTTTATTTGCAATTACTGCTAAAATATTGAGCACTAAAATTTTAAAAACATTGGTTGCATCTGAATTGACAAAATTTGACACCATATTTTTTGGTGAAACGTTCAACTGTATTTTTAACAGTGTACATAAGTATGATAATAATAATAATAATAATAATAATAATTGTACCAAAAATTAAAAAGAAATTCTTTTGTACTTTGAAAAATTAAATAGCTCTCATGATTTTATTTATATTAAAAAATATGATAATATTACTGTTATCAAAATATACTTTTTATTAAAACGTTCATAAATTTTCTGTTTCAGATTTAAAGGAATGGATACGATATCAAGGCATCAGTTTGGATTCTATCGATCTCGCAGCGGAAGAAGTCTATAACCGATATCCCCATAATAATGAAAATTCTGATTTTGAACCTTTATTTTTGGATTTACCTACTGTGCCATTAATGTCAGGTCTGACATGTTCTGTACAGAAAAAACTTCATAAATTTGCACGCCTTACTACTGTTCAGACTTCAAGGGTAAAATTGGAACAACTCTGTGATTCTTCCCTTCCTAAGATAAGTACGCATAATGTTCCATTTGGGAAAGGAATTACAGTTTCCAGCATTAATGGACGTGCCGTTGTAAGAGCTTCAGCAAGAGCAGAGATTATTCGCAAAGATGTATTCTCTGCAGTGTTTAATAACTGCCATATTTTAGATTTACATTTAACATTTCATGACCAAGATGTCTTTTATCTTGTTAAAGACAACACTTGGAGGGTTGGTGATGATCTTAATCAACTTCAAAGACTTGGCAATTCCGCTGTCAATACAACCGTGCATGAAAGTAAACAAGAGGACGGAGATATTCAGCCTCAAGGCTCAGGACATCAACATCAAGTTGATGTTCGTATTCATTCACACCATGCTATACTAAACATAAGGTATGGTACAACTCCAGATAGAGAACGCTTGAGACTTTTAAGACATGCCAAGAGACAAGCTGTGTCTCACAGGTGGTCGCAAGAAAGAGATATCATATCATCTAACCAAAGAGGACCACTCAGATGGACTGAAAGAGAGAAAGAACAAATTCTAAGTACGGGATTTGCGAATGGATTTAGAGGTGAATACTTCCATGATGTAAATTTATATCCAGAGCTTGCCGATGACCCATCGAACATAGTATTTCTAAAAAATAGTGAAAGAAATAATAAGAGGTGATTTCTTAATAACTGTTTTCTTTTCGGTCATTAATAAAGTGATAAACTGTCATATAAAAAATGAATGTTCTTTAAATCTAAGACATGGCAGAAAGAGAAAGAATATGGTAACATCTCTATTGCCAAAATCGGACTCTCCGGCATTGGATGTGCCAAGCATCAGGATGGAGTTGAAGATGAGACCAGTTCGCCTCAAAGGTACCTCAGGATAAGCATGAGCAACATTCACTATGGATATTTGGTTTCTTTTATATGTATAATTTTATTTTAACATAAGAACAGGATAAATACCATAAACTTTAGACCATAACATCTTAAGAAATTTACTCTGAATTACACATGAATGGAGATAATGTTCTACAGTGAGTATAATGCCACGTGATTTTAAGATGGAAGCTCACATTCCCTCACCATCTAGTTGTATGCTTCATGTAAAAAATTTTCTACATAATATGTTTTTACTAATGTGTTTTAATTTGCATGTTTTTAAAGTGTATCGTTTTCAAATCAAACTTCCCATTCCAATAATTTCAAACGGCATTTTATTACATAACTGATACTGATGAAGAGTTACGTAAATTAATAAAGCGGTGCAATTATATAGAAATTAAAAAACAATTACAAATTTAATTTATTATTGAACTATACTCTTATATGAAAGATATTTTAAGCGTTTTCGAATTATTTTCAATTTTAACAGCAACATAAAATTACTTTTATTTTTCCTTACAATTTGCATGTTTCATTAATTACAAATTTTATTCAAAAAACACATGAAAATGTTTTTATTTAATTATTAATTGTTCATAACTTCATTCATAAAAACATATTTTTGATAACTTTTAACTGAAAGTGATGCTGTTGATAAACTACTACTAATATTTTAATATTAATTCAGTTCGTTCTTTAATTTTTTTTATAAAGAGGAACATACCTAATTTTTCATAAATTTTAAGCTTCTTACATCATTTATAAAGATTCATCAAATGTAGACATATACTTACTCATATGAAAATTTTAAAATAAATATATGAATAATAAAAGTCATTAGGTCATATAAACTACATCTTTCGATGAAATTTTTTCTTTAAAAATTTAATCGATGTGCGTTTGATTTTCTTATAGATATGAATATGTTAAAAGATGAAAATAAAAATTTTGAGTTTTGCTATAAATAAGGATTCGAAATTTATTATTTCTCTTAAATGAAACTAAAAGAATTATGTTACTTATTTCTGAGTATGTATTCATAAAATGTTTCTGATAATGTCAGTTAAAATATTTTAAATTAAATATTTTCACACCATTTTAAAACATACGTATAATAGCATATATATAATTATCAAAACTGGTTAATTTTCCCTATTAGGAAAATTTAAAATTTAGCAAAAATGCATAGTTAAATCAATAAGAAAATGATAAAATAACCATTTGTTATACTTGCGAACCATCTCATTATGAACCGTACAATTTTTAGTACCCGCCTTCTTTTACACACCAATAACTTTTTAGAGTAATTTTAGTCTTATTTAATCGTAACAGCATTTGGAGAGAATTATTGTAAAAATATAGCGGTATGAGAAAAGGGGCGATTTTTAAGAGGGCGTTAACAATTGTACGGTTATCAATGAGATGGTTGGCAAGTATGCATACGTGTATTTAAAAATAATAATTGTTTTAATTGTTTTGATATAATTTTTTATGAAAAAAAAAAAAAAAAAATGTTCTCATTTAAGATTAATTGCAATCAAATTGTATAAACTATTTCATATGGAATGACATTTGTAAATTATTCAATTTATTCAAAAATTGCATCTCATAAATATACTTACTTATAAGCATAATTGCCAACATTTTAATTTATTCCGTAGCGTTTTCAGCCCCGCCTTTATTTCGCACTACTTTATTTTTAGTATATTTTTCTGCAAAATACAAGTATAACAACGATAAAATCAGAAAATGCACTCTTTAAAAAAAAAAAAAAAAAAGTGGTATGGGTTAAAGGCGGGGCTAAAAATGCTCCGGAATAAATTAAAATGTTGGCAGCTCTTTTATAAGAGGATGGCAGGCTTCCACATTTTACTTATTTTATTTTTCTCTTGCAAATTACTGTCTTAGAGTGCTGAAAATCTGCATATATATAAGAATAAAAAATACAAACTATATTAAATATAACAAAATTTCTGGAAACAGGGGTGCTATAGGCAATTTTTTTTTTACTATTATTTTCGTTCCCTTATTTCCATAACACAAAATTTGTAAAGAATCTAAGTAGGCAACGTGCGGATTTACTTGTGAAAATATATTATAAATTTATTTTTTGAAAATTGTGGTCCGAGAAGAATATGAAATAAAGGCCACTGTGAGAGCTCTTCAAATTTAATAAATAAAATTTAAAATGATATTTTAATTCACTTATTTATTAAACGTTACCGTTTTACTAATTTAATTCTACCCCGCAATTTTTACATTATTGTAGTTTATCATTATGTTGTCATAGTTGCCATTATTTTAATTTATTCCGGAGCATTTTTAGCCCCGCCTTTATTTCTCAATATTTTATTTTTAGAATACTTTTCACCAATATATAACTATGATAAAATAAGAAAAAAATTTCTTAAAAAGGAAAAAAAAAAAAAAAAAAAAAAAGATTTGGAATAAAGGCAGTGCAAAAAAATACTCCGGAATAAATTAAAATTTTGAACTTTCTGTATTGAACAATAAGTTTTCATTATTTATTTATTTATTTGTTTTAATATTCCTAATTTTAAATTTTAAAATTTTCCACTAATTTTTAATGCATTCAAAATAATAATATTAATAATAATTTATCAATGATTTCCAAAAGCAGGATTCTCAGCAGTCATTATTTTGAATACCACATTTTATATAAAGCAATTTTTATGAAAATTACTATTTTAAAAAAAGGAAGTGGTATTTAAAGTAGTGACTTCTGAGAACTCTTCAATGCTGTGCTTAAAGAATATGTTTTGAATACATTGCTAAACTATACTTATGTAAAATTGAAGTAATAAAATACGAACATAGTTATCAAAGAGCATTTTAGTAATTTTCAGTAAATAAATAAATAAAAATCAATCATTCATTCAATTTAAAATTCTTTTCAAAAATGTTAATTCACAAAATAATGATATTTTAGTGTACATGCAGAGCTGCCAACCTAATCCAGCAAATTGTTAGTACCGCCCATTTTTCTACAGTACATAATTTTTAGAGTAATTCTCTTCAAATATATTTACGATGAATTAAGAAAACAAATACTCTAAAAATTAAGTGGTGTAGAAATTTGGGCGGTACTAACAATTTGCCGGATTAGGTTGGCAGCTCTGTACATGTCATACTTGCCAACTTAAACTGGAAGATTGCTAGTTCCAGCCCCTTTTTGTACACAACTTAATTGTTAGAGTAATTCTCTTCAAATATATTTACGATTAAATAAGAAGAAAAGTACTTAAAAA
Source organism: Salticus scenicus (assembly GCA_963930645.1). Classification (NCBI taxonomy): domain Eukaryota; kingdom Metazoa; phylum Arthropoda; class Arachnida; order Araneae; family Salticidae; genus Salticus; species Salticus scenicus. The sequence continues at coordinate 87,559,122 of OZ005655.1, read as the reverse complement.
AAAAAAAAAAAAAAAAAAAAAGACTGGTGTGAAAAGATAGGCGGAAAGGGGCGGGACTAACAATCTTCCGGGTTAGGTTGGCAAGTATAACATCCAAATTTTCACATTTCTAAGATGGTAATTTACACAAATGACTGATATCTTCCACCCATTCCTTTAAACTCAATAACGAAATCTCAAAAAATGATTTGTGTACATTTATTTATTCCCATCTTAAACCAGCCTTTTTAAAGGCGCTTTTAATGTAATTTTTATATTTAACTATTTTTCTGATTTTTATAATAGTACAATCTCAAAATGCAAAATTTAAAAAATGCTGTTTTTTAAAAAAAGTTATTGTTTTCCTTTTAAATTTTGAATTTAAATTACTTTTAAATATCGTTTAACGAAAAATTTCAGTTTATAAACATACAGAATAATATAGATAATACAGATATAATAATACAGATATAACTTTATTATCCTTAACGTTGCAGCTTTTTACAGTTTTAAATTAACTGTTATAGCAAAATATATGCCATTATAAACTATCTTAATTCTATTTTGGGAAAAATTGCAAAATATGTGACAGTAATTTTGTAATTAACTCCTCGTTTTTGTCTGGAAATCGGCACTGTTCTGCAAACATTTTGAAGGTTTTATTTTAAGAATCTAAACAATTTTGTTCAAACATTTCTTCTTAGTTCAGAATATACATCTTATTAAAAAAGAAGATAATTTGAGGGGAGGGAGATGTTATATTTTGAAGCACCATCGTCGAGAAACGGAAATTATTTTATTATGTATACAGAATGATTTGAAACCATTATTTCATCGTAAAGTGTGGTCAAAAATGGCAATTTTCACGAATGTTACTACACCGTCTTCGCTCGTAGGGATATTTTCTTATTTTATACCGTAAGCCCAGTCTTTTTAATGATTCTCTAAAGTTTTAGAATAACATGTATGTTACGGACCCACCTTTTCTCCCTAACTTTTTCACCAGTATATTTATTTAGTACTTTTTACGTTAATTGATCATGGAAGCATGTTACAGAAGTTTACTAATAAAAACATTCTCTTTCTGAAAAACAGACTAGAGCAGGCTCGATTAATTTACACAAGTGTAAAGTTTGCTATACACTATACACAACCTCTGACCTTGATTTCCTCTTTTTTTTTTTTTTTAAATAAAATCTGCAGTTTTGAACCAAATTTAATGATTTTTGGATTGTGAATTTATAATGCACATATAAGGGTGTTTACCTACACGATTTATACCGTGAATCTTTCACCACAAAATTTTTATAATAAACTTCTGTAATATGTTTCCACGGTTAAGGTAACAAATATTATAGGGATATGGTGGTAAGAGTGTCATGAAAAAAAAAAGCGGATAAATAGAAACACCGTTTAGTCAATTTTCAGCTTTTATTAAAATCAGTTTAAAATTCTAGATTAAAAAGAAAAAAAGCTTTTTTACTCTCTGACCTAGTAAAACACATGTTTTATCATTTTAAATCATCTGAAACTTTGTACACTGCTAGCTCTCAAGTTTTAAAATATATCTGTAAAGTGGGTGTGGTCGGGAAAAAAAAAATTCATTTAAATGAATTCTATTCAGTAGATTTCCTTCAAACATATCTAGTATCAAACCGATTACGTTAGTGCTTGAAAAAAAAAAGGGGGGGGCGGGCATTGAAGTGGAGAATGAGCGAAGTTCATGTCGCACCAGTGCGAGCAATATAGAACACTGCATTGAAATCAGTATATTCGTTTGAAAGGTGCAATATCAAAATGTGACATACAAATGCATATATAGATACACAATGGCGTCAAACTTAAAAAATAAGATACTCTCTGTAAAAAATAAAATACTCTTTTTTACTCTCTGACCCAGTAAAACACATGTTTTATCATTTTAAATCATCTGAAACTTTGTACACTGGTGGGTGTGGTCGGGAAAAAAAAAAAAATCATTTAAATGAATTCTATTGGGTGTGAAGTGGGTGTGGTCGGGAAAAAAAAAATTATTTAAATGAATTCTATTCAGTAGATTTCCTTCAAACATATCTAGTATCAAACCGATTACGTTAGTGCTTGAAAAAAAAAAGGGGGGGGGGCGGGCATTGAAGTGGAGAATGAGCGAAGTTCATGTCGCACCAGTGCGAGCAATTAGAACACTGCATTGAAATCAGTATATGCGTTTGAAAGGTGCAATATCAAAATGTGACATACAAATGCATATATAGATACACAATGGCGTCAAATTTAAAAAATAAAATAAAATAAAACAAATTACCCTCTCTTTTGGTCGGAGGAGAGGGGGTTTAAAATAAATTTTACGCATTTGTGTTTTTATTTTTTAATGCCGTCGGGGTATTCGCAAGTAGCCTTTACTGCATCTATTGCCGAGGATAAAAGTAAAATTGTCTAAGTACGAATACGTAAAATTTCTTTGTTAAATTATGTAATGGTTTAGGTGAAAGTCAACAGGGTGGGGCTTAATGTTAAAAATACCCTGATGTATACTTACCAAGATTACTTACATAAATTGTCATTTTGCATAAATTGTCATTTCTGACCACTGTTGTTATGTAATCAGAGATGACAGATTTTGCTATGTTTTATTCAATATTCACCAATAATTTTGGGAAGTGATATTTTATATAGATAATAGATGATTCATCTTCGAAGCGATTAGGCAGCCGTTGCATTCAAAATTTAGTAGTGGATTTTGAATAAAAAAGTCACAAAATCTGGCAACAATGTGATTACGATTCCTAATAATTAACTATGTTCTCGACATCTCAATTTTGCATACAGAATTATGAATTACCTTGTACATACTTACATTCATTTTTTTTTTTTTTTTTTTATCACATAAAAATCTAAAACTGATATGTTCTTTAAGTATCACGAAACACAATTGATGCTCATTTTTTTTTTTTTTTCTCGTTTTCAAAATTAACAACATTAGTTGAGTGATTTCACACTTAAAATTTAATCAATATTTAACAATTTGTGCTACATACTCAATCGCTTTTTAATATAATAAAGCGGCATTTTTTATATTTTCAAATTACAAAATAAACGTCAGAATAAATTAAAATACTTAATTAAATCGCCGTTAAATTGTATTTTAAAAAAGTAAATAATTTTAATAGTTAAATAAGCGTAATGATGTTGTTACGATCCCTTTTAAAATTTAATTACAGTTTAATCGTATTCTGCCAAATTGTATCTGAGTTGTGTAACTTGAAATTATTAGTAGTAACGTTTTTAAAAATAGTTTTATATCAATGTTTAAAAATAAATATTAAAACAGTAATATTAATAACAATAACTTTAAGAGAAAAGAAATGGTTTAATTACATTTTGATGCAAAATGATTATAATGTCTGCAGTGTAAATATTTTTTTTTTATTTTTTATATATACCCTTTTTTTTCTTTCTTTTTCTTTTTTTTTTAATCTAAATATTTTCAAAATAAACGTTACATTTGTGTATTCTAAATTTATTAATGGTAAAACTATTGTTCTCGGATCTTTATTTAGAATTTGTCTTCCCTGATCATGCATGGAAAGAAAAAAATAAAAAATATATATAACACAAAGTATTTGTATAACACAATTTTTTATACAAATTTATAGGTATCAAGCAGCTAGATGAATAAAAATAATTTATCTTATATTGAACTAACTAATAAATTTATTTGTGTGTTTTTAAGTTTTTTTTTTTTTTTTTTTTTTTTTTTTCAATACACTTATACATCTTATGCAGCTACAAATAATAGAATGTTTAATTATTTTCCTATGAATTTTGTTTCATTAAGCACAACAATATGCAAATAGAATTAAATTCTTGATGCAAGATCAAGAAACTAGGTGTTGAATAAAAAGTTAGTATACACTGAAGCAGGGATGGAACACGGGCGCAGAATTCCTACCGGTATTTGCTTAAGAAATTTCTCTACCTATTATATCATTGATTTAACAAGTAGGAAATATTGTTACATTGATAATGGTATAAGAACTGCACCCGTGTTCCCTCCCTGCTGAAGCAATAGATAATTAAATATTATTACATGACAGTAGTTTAAGCCATCATATTTAAATTATACTTATTATTTTCTAATACTTCTATGACAGAGATGCCAATATTTTAATTTATATCTGAGCATTTTTAGCACCGCCTTTATTTCATACCACTTTTTTCTTAAGGGTAATTTTTTCCAATTTTCTTATAGTTATAAAGTGGAGAGAAATATTCTATAAATAAAGTGGTGCCGATCAAAGGCGGGACTGAAAATGCTACGGAATAAATTAAAATGTTGGTAACTATGCTATAATACAATTATAAGTTTGTATACAGTATTTATATGTAAAAATGAAGTAATCTTGAAAAAATGTACTATTATCAATGTTTTATGTTATTACTAGTTAAACTGCTTTCTACGTACAATAAAGAGCATATAAATATTAAATAGTTGTACTGTTGTAGGAAATAAAATTCAAATTTTATTTTGACATGCAATGTGCAAATAGGGAAAACAACTGCAAAATAATTTCTCTATGACTATTTAATTTTGATTAACAGTATTTTGAAATGCTGCAAATTAATGTTTTATATCTGAACTACACATTTGTTTACAGATACGCATGCTTTTAATATATGCATTTAATAAGTCATTCCGGCATGCTATTTATAAGTGGTTTAACTATCTTTTTGCCTCTACTCGTCCTATGACAAGAATTTTTCATATAGTACATCAAATTGTGTTTGAATGTGGTAAGGCCAAAGAGTGGAAGATTCGGATATTACGCAACAATCACAGCCGAATCTTTAATAAGATATTGCCTTAATTTCAGCTGAAATTGTTATTTAGTTATAGAATGCAGCTAATTATTAGTCGTGTAAGGATTTCCTCATTTTAAAAATACATTTTTATGGGCTTTTACCGATGCAATTATTTATTTTTTTCTTAATGAGTCACTTTCCGCCACTTTTCTCTAAAAATAATCATATTATTAACTTCATGGACTTATATTGGAAATTTCTATTAAAATTAGTAGCTAAATATGAGGACTCTGCGAAATTGTTTACGTTAAGTAAAATTTAAAGGAAAATGTAAATGCCATTATGTATATACATCTATATATATATATAATTTATGTAAACTATCTTCCAAACACCTATATTATGTGGAGACTCTATTTTCTCTCGTATTCTCTCTGTACGTATATAGATATCATTCAGTTTTATTAAGGCATATTTCAAGAAGAAAGTGTAAATGAAATATCAATAAACGAAACTAAACAAGCATTTTATTTTTTAATTATTTTATTTTATTTTATTTTATTTTATTTTATTCTTCTTTTTCTTTATTTTAAGGTTTAAAAAAAAAAAAAAAAAAAAAAAAAAGGATTTCGAAATGAAGTGTAGCGCATTCCGACAAGATAAAAATTTAATTATGGTTACGTTTTTTGTTCGCTAATTTCTTTCATACTGTTATTTTATTTTGTATTTGCAGATATATTTTGGCTATGATGTTTTCAATATGTCAATTGTATTATTTATTCAAACTAATTTTCATTTCATTTTACTGTAAAATCTATTTTTAATTGAAAAATGATAATTAATTTTGAATTTAAACAACAAAATTTTAAAAATTAGAATTTTTTTTTACGAAAATGTAGAGAAATAAAAGAAGATATGCATTTTAATTGTTTTACAACTGACATTGACCTATAGAATAATTTTCAAGCGAATTTATTAGACTTTTTTTTATATAATGAGAAGATAAGTGACCATTTCTTAGAAATTCATACCTACCAACCATCTCATTAACACTTTCGCGACCACTGACGTAGATTCACATCAACTGAAAATCTGTAACTCTCCTCCTGTGAGCATTTCTTTCGCAATTTGTATGTCACTTAATTCTTAAGAATATACCATACCCAGTATTCATATTTGTACAATCAAATATACTGTGGATACAAATACTTTGATTAGAAAGAGTATAATTATAACGTATATTCATTTGTAATATAAATGTGAATACAGAAATTTTTGTTTTGAAATATAGTAACACGGGAGAATAACGCCCACAGGCGGACCGGACCTTACAGTCAAAAAGAGAAAAGCATGCGGTAGCGAAAGTGTTAATAAGCGCAAAACTTTTAACGCTCCTTGAAAAAATGACCCTTTTTCCACATCACTTTACTTTTAAGAGTAATTCTCTCCAAATGTTGTTGCGATTACATAAGAATAAAATGACTGGTGTCAGAAAAGATGTGCACTAAAAATTTTACACTTCATAATGAGATGGTTGGCAGGTATGATATGAATCACAAATTTAAAGAAAAAAAAAAGCTTCTAAAGACAGATTTTGCAAATAACTTCTATACAAAATATTAATTAATTATGATGAATTTTAATTAAAATTCAGTAAAATCTATGTGATATGAGTTTTCAGTTGAAATAATATATAAAAAAATAATAAAAAATAAAAAAAATTTAAAGCAATAAAAAAAAAAAAAAAAAAAAAAAAAAAAAAAAAATTAAAGCAATTTTTAATCAACCGACTGAAATAGATAATCAATCAACAATCATCATTAATGTAAAACTTGAAGTAAAATGTATATATAACACTGCAATATTATCTATATTTTATGATTAATCTGCGAATGTTTTGGAATGTATGTGTACTTTTTAAGTATCTTATCATATTTGAAAAAAAAAAAAAAAAATCTAACTAAATAAATAAACAAATGCCTGATCATATTTATTTAAACATTAATATTTCTATAAACAATTATTTTCAAAATATCTTTCTAAAGTGGTTTTAAAGCGGAATTGATGAAAGAATAATTAGTTTTGATATAATACTGAAGGTTTTAAAAATCATAGTTTCTCCTAACAATAATCATGCATTTGAAACGTTGATTTGTTTCCGTTCATTCTGATTAAAATTTTATAAAAAAAATGTATATATTATTATTTATATTTTTTTTATTTATATTTAATGTGAATTAAGTTACAATAACAAGCGTTTGTGAGAGTAAAGATAATTTATTAATAACTTTTCAATGGACATTTTCAAATAGTGGGAAAAGTTTTTCAATATCATATTTTATTATTGCTGTATTTTTCTTTTATATTATTAATTTTAAAGTTTCAAATAAATTATACTTAATGTTGATTTTAAATTTTAATATTATTAAACACAGTTATTTCTTTAATTTTACATGCAACTTTCATTAGTTTTATTACAAGCGGCGTAACAATTTTATTAAATTTATAATAAAGACTTTAAAATTAGCTGCATCTAAAACTAAAAATGTATATATGTATAACAAGGTAACAAATTGATACAGAAAACTAAATAGTTGATTTCAATTTTCAAAGTTTTTCTGAGTCACTTGTGAATGATTCTCGTACCGAATCAACACTATTTGTTGTTTATTCGATGCTTTTTTTCTTGGTAAAAATATTGAGTTGATCTTGAAATATTTATTGAAAACTATGTAATAAAATATTTTGTATCACATGCTTTTGTTGTATTTCTTTATATCAAATTACAACATTAAATAATTAATTGATTAATTAATTAATTTATTTTTAATAATAAGACAAAACTAGCAGATGCCAAACCTTTAACAGTAAACTGCATTTACAGAACATTCAAATGGCTACATTTAATTCAATTATAGAAGATATGCCTTTAAAATATAAAACAAAAATATAAAATATAAAATTTATCACAAATATTTTTTTATTTCTGATTATTATTATTATTATTATTATTATTATTATTGATTTGTTAAGAGAAATAAAAAGTAAATGAATAAAAAATAATTTTTCGTTTCCATAAAGAAAATTCCCTGTTTAACTGTTTAACAGGCTATGTTAAGTATACTTACCAAAATTAATCTTTTTTTTTTTTTTTTATGCGAAAGGCTTCGGAAGCTACTTACTATGCTTGCCATTTTTACTTCCATTACCCTACTACCGTAGGTAATGGAAGTATTGTATTCGGTCTGAAAATTCGATATCGGGTTTTCACCTGATTTACACGTTTTAAGGTCCCCTGAGTCCAAAAAAGTGGTTTTTGGCAATTGGTCAGTGTGTATGTATGTGTGTATGTATGTATGTATGTATGTATGTATGTATGTGGAGAATCTTCTGGCTATTATAGCTCAGAAACTAATAAAGATGGATCTACGAAACTTTAGAATTGAAATACGTTTGGTGTACAGATGAAATTTCCAAATTTTGGTGAAAATTGAAAAACCGGAAGTGGGACATCGGAGACCGGAAGTGGGACCGTAAGTCCGTATCTCAAAAACGGCTCTAACGATTTTCTTCAAACTTGCTATATAAACACTCTATTAGATGTCCTTTCGAATGATATAGTTGGTTAGTTCAGGAAAATTGATAGGCGGCCTGTATAAATAGCTCAATTTCAGGCCTCGCAAAGGCGTTCCTTTAAAAACGGTTGTACGGATTTTTTTCAAACTCGCCATTTTCACTCACTTTTAAATATGCTTTTGTATGTAATTATTGTTTCCCTCTCAATAATTGAGTTTAACCGGAAGTGGGACATCGAAAACCGGAAGTGGGACCGTAAGTCCGTATCTCAAAAACGGCTCTAACGATTTTCTTCAAACTCGCTATATAAACATTCTATTAGATGTCCTTTCGAATGATATAGTTGGTTAGTTCAGGAAAATTGATAGGCGTCCTGTATAAATAGCTCAAGTTCAGGCCTCGCAAAGGCGTTCCTTTAAAAACGGTTGTACGGATTTTTTTCAAACTCGCCATTTTAACTCACTTTTAAATATGCTTTTGTATGTAATTATTTTTTTCTGGTCAATAATTGATTTTTTGTAAAAGTTGGTATCTCAAAAACGGCTCTAACGATTTTCTCTTTAGGTCACTTTTATGTTTTCTGATCACATTATCTCTCAAAAATGCATATAATACATGTAATAGCGGGTAATGGAAGTCGTGCGGTTGTTTCGCACCAGATTTTTACTCTACTAAACTATATGAAGGAACAAAATAAAATAACAACATGTTCCCCTTTGTGTTATTATTATTATTTTTTCTGAAATTCTCTTCCTAAGTTGTTGCAGAGCTGCCAACCAAATCCGGCAAATTGTTAGTACCGCCCCTTTTTCTACACCACTTAATTTTTAGAGTAATTCTCTTCAAATATATTTACGATGAATGAAGAAAACAAATACTCTAAAAATTAAGTGGTGTAGAAACAGGGGCGTTTTTCAATAGGCGTTAACAATTTGCCGGATTAGGTTGGCAGCTCTGTTGTTGGTAAGTAATTTTCGACAAAAATCAGAATTGCTAACATTTAGTATTATTCCAGAGCATTTTTAGCCCCATTTTCATTCTAAACTACATTTTTTAAGAGTAAATTTCTCTTATTTTATCCAGAAATAAAGACGGGTTTAAAAAAGATTCGGAGGAAAATAAAATTTTGGCAACTGTGGAAAAATGGGTGCTAACCAGGATATCATCCCTGTAGTATAATAATAAAAATTTATTAAATCATGCTCATTTACAAGGGCATCATATAACGTGATTTTTGACGCATAAACTGTTAGCCCTCGTAAGCCCGTTCTCGAGAAATCTCTGTTTAAGTTTGGGTAAAAAACAATAATCTGAATGAAGTGGGAGGTGCCCCTTAAATTTTGCCAGAACAATGAATTTTATCAATTTTTAGATTCTATTTTAACGAATTTTATGACATTATATCTGGATTGAATGTATTTCAAAGCTGAAATGGGCAACTGATCATTCTATCAAAGAACACATTTGACTATGTGTTCTTTCGATTTCTGCTTGTTTTGAATTTTATTCCTTATTTCAGTAAGGCGTGGTGTTATCGATTCAGGCGTGGTTGCACCGATTATTAGCAAACTTTCAGATTTTATAACTCGAAAACGAGCTGACGAGGGCTATTGCTTCTGCGTCAAAAAAAATATTTATATATGCTCTTTCGATTAATGCTTGTTTGGATTTTTTTTTTTTTTTTTTTTTTATTATTGCACTATGAGATGATTTCCTGGTAAGACTATCATCCCATCAAAAGTAGGTGCGGAAAAGTAGCTTACCGTGCCTTTCTTATTTAAAGTTAATGAATTGAGTAGTAAGTATACTTTTCCTCAAGTCCTTATAAGGATTAAAAATTAAATTAATTTTACCTAATAAGCAAAATGTATTTCTTTTCTGAAATGAATCCGAATCCCAAAAATCTATTAATGCACCATTTTTAAAAATAAATGGCCCGTTAAATGAATAAATCATTCTATATTAATGACCCCATATTTTTCTAATTTAAGCTGGACGTTTTTTTTTTTTTTTTTTTTTCCTGCTTATTTATTTAAAACATTACAGCATTTAACAAAAGGATTTTGGGTTTTTCTGTTTAAATTACTGAAATTTTACCCTCACCAATCGAAACTCAATGATGTACGCCAGTGTCACTTATGCTATCAAATACGAATATGAAAAATCCTTTTTTTAACACTTTCGCGACCGCTGGCGTGAAATCACGTCATTTGAAAATTTGTAACTTCACCAGTGGGCAGTTCTTTAGGTTACATTATTTCTGAACAATATACTCAATACTCCCATTTGTGCAATCAATGAACTATGGATAAAAATACTTTCATTAGAAAGAGTATAATTGTAACGAATGTTCATTTATATTATAAATTTGAACACAGAAAATATTTATTTAAACTAATGTAATGTAAAAGAATAACATCCACAGGCGAAGCTTACTCTCAAAAAGACAAAAATATTTGCGATCGCGAAAGTGTTAAATAATGGAACATTTTAAGGGAACGTTAAAACGCCCCTTTTACCACATCACTTTATTTTTAGAGTAATTCTCTTCAAATGTTGTTACGATTAAATAAGTCTAAAATTACTCTAAAAATTACTGGTGTGATAAGAAAGACGACTACTAAAAATTTTAACCTTTATAATGAGATGTTGGCAGGTATGCATCTTTTATAAACTTTTGCATAAGATAACAATGAAAATCTTAAAAAGTAATAGAAAAAAATTATATATATATTAAACATTTTAACTAAAATTATATAACACCAGCGTCAACGCCCCCCCCCCCCTCAAAAAAAAAAAAAAAAGAGAAATTAATCTGGTGTGTCACTCACACCACTTTCTCTTACCCTAAAATTAAAAAATATAAATACAGATTGAAGATTAAGGGGTAAAATAATGGGTTCTGGTACGTGTATGTAAACGCATAGTAACGCAATTCATATTAGGCTACAGAGTAGCTTTATTTGACAAATAATTCTGTGTGAGCAGGGTTACCACGCCCAGTGCTGCCAGAATGAGGAAAATTTTTATTGAAACGGTTTCCCAACTATTTCCATACATCTTACAAAGAAATCTTCGATGTAATTAGACAACCATTACAAGTAAAATTAAATGGTGGATATTGAATAAAAATTTCCCACAATCTGGCAGCACTGACCACACCCTTCAACCCCTTATTCCATTATTGCACCTACTTTTATACAGAATTCAAATCTTTTATTAAATTTAAAAGTTCATTTAAAATTATTGAGACAACTTTCACACCAACATTTCTTGAAACTTATCAATCTTGATCTAACTCTTCCAGTATCAAATACTACATTAACTCTAAAATACAACATTTGGATCGCCTGAAATTGTTTGTTTTTAAAATTACTCTAACAGCACGGAGTAAAAAGACAGGAGAAGAAGGTAACGCTGAAATTTTGTGATGTTGTTTTCTAATGTTTACAGATGGCGCCAGCGTGCAATCCTTCCTTCTCTCCAGCTTCCGCAATGTTATTCAATGGGGAAATGTCTTGTTTTAATTATTTTTCTAAAATAATATCAAGCTGAAAAAATTTCGATTGAAAGCAAATTTCATTAAATAGAGTATTCTAAACAACATGTTTTTTTTAAGAGCCATTTTATACTAATTTTACTTTGAAAGAAAGCTTTTAAAAAATGACGATTCTTACGAACCGAAACTAGCTAAAACAGACAATTGGGAGGAAGGAGAATGGATGAAATTTTGTAAAGAAAAAGAATAAACTTACTTTAGGTGCAGAAAACACGAACTCGGACTTTATTTTTCGCCTAGGGCTTTTTTTTTGTTTTTCTTATCACTATCATAGCCTGTTTTACAACTAGGAACGAAGCATTTATTTGAAACATCTGAATTATGCAGTTTTAAGAACTTACAAACAAATTAAATTGCTTAAAATAAAAAATTTTAAATGTACTTCAGCAAAATTCTATTGAAAACAACAGTATATCCGCGCCGAAGTAAGGAGGAATGACAAGTGACGCCCTCAATATTTACCAAAAATTTAGATCACAGTTTCGCAGCTTTCTCCCATTGGACCTTCAACTCCTATTAATATTACTCCGTGTCTAACAGACACAGGCAAAGGTCAAACATTAAAAACTTGACTTCGTTTTTCAGGAAGCCTCAAGACGTTTGAATATACACACACCATACTTGCCAATCATCTCAAAATGAACCGTATATTTTTAGTACCCGCCTTTTTTTTCACACCAATAATTTTTTAGAGTAATTTTAGTCTTATTTAATCGTAACAACATTTGGAGAGAATAACTCTAAAAATATAGTGGTGTGAGAAAAGGGGCGTTTTTTTAGGGGGGCGTTAACAATTGTACGGTTATTAATGAGATGGTTGGCATGTATGACACACGCACAAAAAATGATGAATATTTAGCTTAACAGTTTGACTGCTAAGCAGCGCTATCGAGCTGCGAGAGGTAGAATTCAGATATCACCCGAATTTTAATTCATTTTTTTATGTAAGCAAAATCAATCAGACTTCTAGATTAGAGTAACCGTATTATTTTCATTAAATTTGGGCACAAAGATGTCGGTGTCCATGAATTTCGAGGACAAAAGAATAATTAAATCACCTTAAATTGTAAAATTTTAGTAATTTTTATGCATAAAGCAGCTAAAAGAAGTTATTTCACCTTATTTATTATACATATAATAACTTACTATAATAAAACATTAATAACTTAATAACCGACGTCCCAAAATGTGTTGTAATTTTTTTGGGACGAAGTTAGTTTTGTCCTCGAAATTCGGGGACTGTCCTCGAGATTCGAGCAAATATGGTCAGCCTATTCTAGATAATGTGAAACGGTTGATATCGAAAAAGAATGGATAGCTTTCAGAAAAGTGAACATTCGAACAAAAAATTCGCCTTAGAAAAAATATCTGGGCGAAATTTACGTCAATGTGTGGTCTGCAGTAACAAGCAGAGGGATAAAGTGTTTCAACCTCAATTGCGCTCACTGTAAGAAAGGGCTACATGGCCTTTGTGCAGGAAAATACAATTGTTGAACATCATCTTTTCATTATTTTTCTTTTACACACACACACACACACACATATATATATATATATATATATATATATATATATATATATTATAAAGTTTTTTTTTTTTTTACTATTTATTTCTAAAACACAAAAATAATTTATAAATTAACTGATAATTGTAGGAGTAATTGTGTTTTATTTAATAAAAGAGAAATAGCTAACGTGATATTCGACGCATAAATTATTACGACGCACGTTTCATAATTTTTAAAATATATATCTTTATATTTATAGATAAGCTGGAAAAAAAATAAGAATGGGCGGAGTCTCGATAAAATCTTATCAAAATACACACTCCTTCATTACGCTGAATTGCATACTTGGAAAACTATATTGAAATTAAATTTTTTCGCTGCTCTAAAATTTTCGTAAAACATTGTGTGTGAACAATTATTAATGGTAAAACACGTTTTTTGTTTTTATTCATCCGTTAATGATACTTTAATTAGCCTTTTACATACACTACAGAAAGGCGTGGTTTTCATTAATTAGGCGTGTTTTTATAGATCATTAGAACATTTCATATTTTATTTCTGTAGAAAGAGCTATTGAGGGTAAATAATTTATGCATAAAAATACACATTTATATATGCCCTTTCGATTGCTGCTTACTTGGATTTTTTTAATTTTTACTGCACGGCGCGGCGTATTTATGATCGGGTTTCAAATTTTTTATTAAACTAAAATTAAATATTCACACCGGAAATACTTTTATTGAGGCCTGAAATACCCGTAGCAATTTAAGGATGTGTTTCAGAGGGTGTTTCAGCATTTAGACGGTTTAAAAGATACTCTATTTACCATATGTCTATGAGGAATTAATTTCAATGCCTGTGCAGCTTTCTTGAACATTGTAAAATATTAACTTCTTCTAACAATAAATAAGATAGTTATGGCTTAAATATTGGCAGTAGGGCTGGATTATTTATCAATATATCCCCAACTATCGATATCGTTTTAATATCGCTATAACAGTATTTAAGATCTTGCTCTGCTCACTACCAACTCACTAAAGTAGAAAAATTTAATCCCAAGAATGATAAGAAATCTTTTGATTACAATCAACTAAAAGCTCCTTCTTGTTATGTTTCTGCGTTTTGTATTCTTATCGGAATTGTTTTAAAGTCAGTATTCTTTTTTTCCTCAAATGAATTGAAATATTTTGAAAAAATTAATCAAGTTAATTAGTTACTAAATTGATTCTTGTGGGTTGTTCTGGCTAATAATCCCAGAGTTACCAACATTTCTAACTTATTCCACAGCATTTTAAGCCCCACCTTCAATTCGCACCAGAATTTTTAAAAAGTATATTTCTCCAATATGTAGCAATGATTAATTAACACTTTCACGACCGCTGAAGTAGGTTCACGTCATTTGAAAATCTGTAACTCCGCCAGTGGGCGTTTCTTTTGCAATTTGTATGTCATTTGTTTCTTAAAAATGTACACAATATTCAAATTTGTACAACCAATATACAATGGATATACTTTGATTAGAAAGAGTATAATTATAATGTATATCCATTTGTAATATGAATCTGAATAAAGAAAATTTTGTTCAGAAATATTGTAACTTGGGAGAATAAAGCCCACAGGCGGACCTTACTGAACAGGGTGCAGCTTCCGCTCACCGCTCGAAGAGCGGTGTTAGGCGGACCTTACTGTCAAAAAGACAAAAAACATTCTGTCGTGAAAGTATTAAGAAGAAAATCTTTCTTTAAAATTACCTGTGTGGGAAAAAAGGCGGGGCTAACAATGTTGGCAACTCTGTTATTCTGTTTATTTTTTGTTCTCATTCTTACCATTAACAATATATGTAATTATATATATATATATATATTCCCATTGCTGCAGCTATTTTCAAATAGTTTGAGTCCATAAACTGTATAATGTCTAAGAATTCTACTTCTTACCCCTGTAAAAGTCAGACCTTTATGTATATCTATATGACTTCGGTATTATTTGTATGTATTGGTATCTATTCGAATATCTAAAAATTTATTGTTATAAAAATAGCAAACGAATTCAGGGTAGTTCAAAATGTATAGATTCGCTAAAAATCTCATTATTTTTGTGGTATTTTTTCCTTGTATGCATACTTGCCAATATACTAATAAATATTCCGTAGTATTGTTAGCTCCGCCTTCTTTTTTACACCGGTATCTTTTTAAAGTATTTTCCCTCTTATTTAATAGTAATTACATTTAGAGAATATTTCTCTAAAAATTTATTGGTGTGAGAAAAAGGGCGGGACTAACAAAACTACGGAATATTAATTAGGACGTTAGCAAGTATGTTATACGTTATATGTTAAGAAAGTAATATAATAAAATGAAGAAAAGAAATTTAACAATTTCATATTTAAAGCTGTCTTAAGTTTAAATTTGTGCTGTCTTATTTCACAATCTCAATTATTATTAAATACGGCTTTTTTTTTTTTTAATTCATTCATTCATTTATTATTATTATTATTTTTTTTTTTTTTAGTTTTTAGTTCTTATAATATATTTATCTTATATTATTAAAATGATGGCCACTGAATTACTTTGAGCTCCTATAATACTGCAGAGATAGTTAATTACAATAATATTACTTTTGAAATAAATTTAATGGGGGGCTACATTTATACATGTATTAATGCCAGTTTCCTTTTAGTTTAAAAATTGTCACCATTTTGAAACAAATTATAAACCAAGCTAGAAAACGATCAACATTTCAGTAACATGCCAATATAGAAATATAGTACGCAGCCAGCATATTATAAAAAAAATCAATTTATTTTTTAAAAACCGACTTTTGATTTTATGATACTTTTGGAGTCAAAGGAAAAACACTTTAAAGGAGTCAGCTTTAGTTATTAAATTTCAGATCTTCAAAATTGCTTTAACATCTAGAAATAATTGTGTAAAAATGTATCCTGTATATATGGTAAAATGGAAAAAAAAAAAAAAAAAAAAAAGTAGTAATAATAATAATAATAATAATAAACTTTGAAATAGTAAATTTGTAAAGAGAATAACTCGGAATTTTTTCGTGCTTTAGCTCAGATGCCAACATTTTAATTTATTCCGGAGTAAATTTAGCCCAGCCTTCATTTCGCACCAATTTATTATTATTATTTTTTTTTCTCTACTGTATAGCTTCATTAAAAAAAAAAAAAAAAAAAAAACTACACTTAAAAAATAAGTGGTATGAAACAAAGGAATAACTGCAGAAAGGAAAGATATTCCAGAATTAATTAAAATATTGGTACCTATGGTTTTAGTAACGCTGTCGTCATACTTACAAAAAATACGAAAAGCATAGTGACTGTTTTAAAATATTAAAAACTGAATATTTAAATATAAAATTAATTGCTATTTCTTAAAATAAATGTAAAATTAATTTTCATAAAATTTTGTTGTGTCTGCCTCATCATTTGCAATTTAAAATTTAACTGTTTGCCAATATATCTCATTGTAAATGGAAAAAAAAAATGATATTGATTTCTAATAATTAATGTTTTCATTTTGATTGATAATATTTCTGTTTAACAATACAATACGTAAAGAGTTTATCGAGTTTGAAAAAAAAAAAAAAAAAAAAATGTAAAACAAGTAACAAAATATTTACATGAGATGAATATTTTAAAATAATAAAAATAAAAAGTAAAATAAGTAAATGTTCTTCAAATGCATCGGAAAATATTAGGCATATATTTTTAACACACATACTTAAAAATCTCACATGTGACATATTTCAAATGCAAACTTTTCATAATGGATTGTAAGGCCTTTAAATAAATTAGAAACTTTTAAAGTATTAAAGAACATCTAACACTGTCAAAGATTGATAAAAACCTCAAAAAATGTTTTCATAATTTAATTTCAAGAAAAGTTTTCCTTTCGATTTAATTCGAAATGTATTATACTTACATAGCTACAATCATGTATAATGCATTAACCTTTCACAAACAGTCGTAACACTTTCGGTTTATATATTGTATAGGCGCTATTTCAGAATATTTTGCTTTCAAATACATTGAATTTTGTCCAACTTTTAAGTGCATTTCTATTTCAGTTTTCACCGTGACACTTTGATTTAACAGCTCAACTCTGGAAATACATTATTCTGTCTTTGACATGTCAAGCGCTTTGATTTCCCCTTTTTAATGCTTTCTTAGGAATAGTTGAATTTTAATGCATTTTTCTGCTTTAGTGAAATATCTCTTTTTAGTTTTTGTGTAGAACAATATTAATAATTTTGGTATATAAAAATATATTATTGTATGGGGTATTAACTACATATTAATATTATGAAATAGATGCATGCATATTAATTTATCGTGTTTTCTAACTAATTTTAAAGAATTAGATATATAGTTACTAACTTCGAAAAATTTAAACTTAATGAAGTTTAATTTAAATGACCATACGTTAGGGGCGTAGCATATCAAAAATAATAGGAGGAGTTTAAACAATTTCATTTCTAAATGGATCAAAATTAATTTGAGAAATTCAATTAGCAATTAAAAGTTACTTAATAATTACTTATTGTTAGTATCAATTGTAAAAATTTGTACATAAATAAATATTTTTGAAAGGATAATTCTTTCATTTGACATTAAAAGATAGTTTTGCAAAGTTGAATGGGTTGAAGTATCATAAAATTTCCTCTATTCCATGCCCCAGACATTCAATTGCTATATTCGCAGTTCATACGGTCCTTGAATTTCTTTGATTTTCTGCACCACTAATATTATATCGCAGCCTTTGCTAGGAAAAAGCCTTAAAACTTTAAACAAAATACATTGCATAAAAATACTAGTGGAAAAGTCCTTGGAAAAAGTTCCCCTTCCCCCACTAAGATTAGAGAGCAAACTTTTGTACAAAAAATTAAAATAAAAATCCCGAAAAAACTCTACCTCTTGGAAATAAAAAATAATAAGTCATATATACAGTAGACTCCCGTACAACGGAGAAAGAGGGTTACCAGATGAATACTGCAATTTTATTTTTTAGCACCACTAATTTTACATTAAATCAACCTTTATATAAAAATTAAACTCCCGCTGTACGGTAGTGTACTGAACGTTCTTCAAAGCAGTGTTGCCTGACTTAAAGATATTTCCCCATTTTGGGGAGTTTTGAAGCTTCAGGGGACATTTATGGGGTCAGAGATTTAGTGGGGAGCAGTTTGGGGGAAAATATGGGGTTTTCTTTAAAATTAGTAAAAGATTACTTTTTTCTGAAATCCTCCCCAAAAAAAGAAATGTCAGATAATAATGTATTTATTCTGGGTGCTGTTTCGGAAACAGAAGAGTAGCATTTTCAACTTCTAAGCATAAAATTTATAATGTTTTTTTCCTTTTGTATTCCCGAATTCCAAGAGTTATTTACTTTATGTGTGCTGTAGCAAGCACAGTGATTGCTTGATACGTATTGATTGCCGCTTGGCTTGAATAATCAAGAAAGTAATTATCAGTAAGCTATTCAGCGTAAACTTGAATGTGTTGATCTTAACTTGAATTAAACTTGAAATTAAGTTTGATGCAAGGTCTTTAAGCTGTCTGAATATTTCTTGTTTTTCTTTCATTTTATAGCCCACAAAAAAATGTTTACACACACAAGTAGTTTAAGTATAAATGATCAGAGGTGAGGTGATGAAACTAGACTCAGAAAGTTACTCAGATTTACAATTTTTCAAAAACTAGTGTGTTGAAAGTTATTTTTGTTATTTGTTTATTATTTTCTGTTATTTGGGAATTTTTTTCTATAAAAAGCATTATTTAGGGAAAAATGTGAGCTTAAACTTAAAAATATTTCTTAAATTTCTTTAAT
The DNA here is from genome assembly GCA_963930645.1 of Salticus scenicus. NCBI lineage: Eukaryota > Metazoa > Arthropoda > Arachnida > Araneae > Salticidae > Salticus > Salticus scenicus. Next base: position 87,539,857 of record OZ005655.1, on the reverse strand, counting down.
GAACTCACATTTTTAGTATAATTTTAGTTGTGGATTTTTTGGAAAAAAATACTCTTGATTTGGGGAAATTTGATAACTGATTCAGGAAATTGACTTTCGGCAATCTGTCAACACTGGGTGGATTTAGTTGTATGCATAGTTTGCAAAATCTTAATTTATTCCAGAGTATTCTTAGCTCCGCCTTGATTTCGAGCCACTTTACTTATAGAATAATTATCTTCAATATATAACAACGATAAAATAAGAAAAAATGCTCTTAAATTAAAAGTGATATGAAATAAATACGGGGCTAAAAATCCTCCGGAATGAATTAAAATCTTGGTGATTGTGTAGCATGACCAGAAGCATTGTCCTGAAGAAATATTCAGTTAGCAACATCTAAGGGGAAAAAAAAGTACCCAAACGGCATCAAGTGATCAAATAACATAGCTTGAATTGCACAGAGTCCATGCGTTCCAAAATTTGTTGTAATTCGCTCAATCTGTCATGACTGAAAAAAAAAAAAAAAAAGAAAAGAAACTCCTGATCCTCTTTCCATTTGTTGGTTGAAGCACTGTGTCGGTTTTTTCCTTTAATCATGCCATTCTGGACCGTTAAGATTATCTTTTTCTTTTCTTGTTAAAATATCACTTGTTTCCATTCACAGTCACACGACGTGGCATTTACAATCCATTTCTGTCTTTCTTCTTGCTTATGTTTCACTAACAGCGATGTTTTCTACATTTTTGCAAATTTTGCATTGCTAAGGGATGTTTTCAAAGTGTGTAGCATTTGATGTTCGTATATGAAACGTTTTGAAATTTCATGCATGGGAAGACTTTTCTTGGTTGATAATTGAAATATTTATCAATCTTTCCGTGCTATCAAATCAAAATCATTTTTTTTTTCTAGACTATTTAATTTTATTAGAATCATTTTTCTTGTTATTACATTGTGAAGGGCAGTTTTAAAGAGTTTCATTAACAGATTTTATTATATATATATATATATATACATATATTTTTTTTTTCTTTCTTTCAGATTTACTAGCAGTCTTGGAAAACAGAATTTTCTCACTTCGAACTTAGGCAACTCTTTACCACGCGGTATCTTTAAATATATCATGAATAACGCAATTTATATTTGCATATTAGCTTCTTGGAAATGCTTTCATGAAATGTTAGCTGTTTATAATGATTCTGATGTGATGTATAATATGCTGATTTTATAATGTAGCAATTATAACAGAAAATGTATCGCGATCTGTTTTAAATACTCACGCAAAAATTGCATTTTCTGTCATCTTCTTCAGAAGTGCACGAATTCGTTAGTAGACTTATAAATTCTTAACGTACTGAGATGTTGCTCTACTTGATATAGTGTAATCACGTTACGACTAGCTGTGAGGACGAGTCGAAAGACTTCGAAGGGTGCCAAATTGACCGACAGATTGGGATTTTGTAAATATCCAGTCATTCGGTGTTCCTTTATTGCTTATTTTCTCCGACTAAGGTTATCACCCTATTTAAAAACTGCCCTCGTTGAGTCTATCTTGCGTAGAGGCTCTTACGATCAAACGAATTGTGGTTAAATTATACTCCGAAGTTCACAAAATGTAAGACTCCGTCTGAAAGTCTTCGTGCTCCATGAAGATTTTTGAACATGTATTAAAGAGAAAATGCGCATTAGGTATTGCATCTGGTAACATCTGGGTAAGACACTCATCGGGACTCTAAATTGGAGACTGTTTATGTTTGTCTTTGTTCTATTTTCTTGAGTAAGCTGTACACTTTGCGCGTTTTTATTATCCATATGATAAACGTGTTATAAAACATCTTTCCATAAATTATATAAAACAGAACTTCGCAATAAGTAAATTAGCAATTATAATTAAGTGTTCATATAAAATTATACACTGAAAAAAATTCTGTGACTGACACCTAGAAATTAAATTGTGGCTCTAGTAAAAATAGTTCCATGTCATCCTCATAAATTCTTGTTCTCTTTGCAAGTGAATTTAAAAAATCCCTATTAGAATCCTAGAGCGTGTTCCTATGCTATCGCACAGCTGCCAAGTTTTTTAATTGATTCCGGAATGATGTTAGTCCATACTTGCCAACATCCTAATTAATATTCCGTAGTATTCTTAGCCCCGCCCTTTTTTTCACACCAGAAAATTTTTTAGAGTAATATTCTCCAAATGCAATTACGATTAAATAAGAAGAAAAGTACTCTAAAAAGATACTGGTGAGAAAAAGAAGGAGGGGCTGAAGATACTACGGAATATTAATTAGTATGTTGGCAAGTATGTGTTAGTCCCACCCCTTTTTCACACCGTAATATTTTTAGAGTAATTTTCTTAATTGTAATTAAATATATCTTGACGAAAATATTTCTATAAAGATTACGGTGTGAAAAAAAGGGCGGGGCTAACAACGTTCCAGAATAAAATAAAAAACTTCGCAGATGTGCTATCGTGGTCTACCTTATTCAAAATTCTCTGAAAATAATTGAGAACACAAGAGGCGAGTTTTAGTAACTATAATTTTGGTTTATGACCCAACTCCAGGAAATAAAGCTAGAATATCTAGCAATACAAAGAATTCATAATATTCATAATGTTCATAATATTATTTCACCCTCTAGGAATGTATAGGCTAGAAATTCTAGGTACTATCCAAGTTATTTGTTTACCTAATTCGCATAACTCGAAAATACATATTTCTAGCTTATAGGTGCAGAAAATGACTACTTATTCGTTGTAGATGAAGGCGGTATATTTTGTATCAGTGCACTGCTTAATACGTATTAAGCAGATTTTTATAAAACATTTTCATTTATTTGTGAATAATTATTATAACTGTATCCCTTTGCCCGACCTAAAGCTCTAAAGCGTTTTAAACAGTGTCGCATGTTTAGGTAATCTTTTATTTAAATACCACCATTAAACGAAAGGGAAATTAAATAAGACAGGCAAAGGGTTAGATTGTTTTCTTCTAAAACAGAAAGGGATTTTTGATATATATTATTGAGTATTCGTTGATTTAAATTTAACTATCAATTCAATTAATTTATTAAATATGGGGTTTTTAGTTGATTATAAAAAAATGCGTTCTTTCTAATAAAAGAACTTATTGTATAAAGGCACGAAATTATTACGCAAAAATTTGTTATTACTTGAATAACTTACTGATGAATACCTAAAAAAAAAAAAAAAAAAAAAAAAAAACTCTTCCTTTAATGTGATATGAGAAAAAAAGAAGATTATGGAGCATTGCCATCGAATGAAATGAAATTATAAGTATAATAAAAAATAAAACGAACCCATAATTTTTATGCTTGGGTATTAATTTAATTATAAAAATCAATAAATTTCAGCCAAATTGATATTAGAATGATCATAATCTCTAGATCATTTATAAAATTTTATTTCTTATTTTCTTTCAATTATTAGTATTTTTAAATGGCCTATATGATTAAAAAAAAAAAAAGTTACTGAAAGTAAATTATCATTGCTTAAACAATTCAGTAATTAATTTTATTTTTATTACTATTTTTCTTGCTTTTACTGTAAAATGCAAAGCTTAATTGCTTCTTTATTATTTCTTATATCCCTAAATTATTCCTAGATATTGGTGCAAAAATACTGATTATGAATTGGAGAGTTGTTTTTATTGTTGTTTATGGAAATCATATATTTTTGATTCGCACATTCTCCAGATGTTTAATAATGCAATTCAAAAATAAATGATAATTGTAAATGCTTTTACCTTTATTAAAAGAATATATTTGAAGATAAGTCATAATTACACTGTCTGAATAATGCGCGATAGTGTTACTTAAAGAAAGAACAACAACAACAACAACAACAACAAAAAATACTTTTAACCGTTCTCTTCAGCTCTTAAACATTCTTTGTGAAATATTCGTTTTGAAATATTTTATTATCATTTGAAATATTTATAATATTTCGTTGTATTTCATTTATGAACTTTATTTTATTTACTTATTTATTTATACGCCAGATGTCTAAAAAATTTCTAGTTAAATTGCTGCAGCAATTTCTTTGTGAACGCAGCAACATTCAAATGCGCGTTACCCAGTCCCAGTGTTGCCAGATTGCGTTACTTTTTTATTCAATAGTCACCAATAATTTTGAGAAATGATATTTAATGTACAGTCGGGAGAAAAAAAAAAAAAAAAAACGAAACACTCGACGTAATTTCGTTGCTGATCGTTGCACAAAAATGTAATAGGCATCATTCGATAGGGAATTGTGAGTACTTTCAGATAATGAAGTGAAATTTTTAATTGGGGGGCATCTACACATTAAAACGCGCACCAACTTTGATTTTTTCAATTGTAATATCCTATTTTTATTTTATATTTGAATTCATGGGTTCGCGATGATACGAAAAATCATATTGGTCGCATATTTTACGTATATATATATATATATATATTTATAAGAGTTCAAAGTTCGACGGTGCTAGTGTTAAATTCATATTTTAAGCTTTTATTAATATCTTCACAAAAAATAACTTGATCGATATATATATATATATATATATATATATGTACGAGATACAGTGAAGAAACTCAAACATAATCCATCATTACTTTTGATTCTGAAAAATATTTTTAATAATGAAAAATATTAATAAATTCATATTCATAAAAATTGTGAATTATGAATTAAAAATTACTAATTTTTACATAAAGTGAATCCTAATGCTGAAAAAGATGGGTGCGCAAATTTGCAGCTGATTTCACTAATTAGTTTTCAAGATATAATGATATAAATAAATCTTTCTTTTAGAGTAGTTTAGGGGGCCGTCTCTTATAAAGTTTTGCATAAGAAAACGAAGCAAATCTTTAAAAATAACACAGAAAATTAAACAAAATATTTTTATTTTTTATCTACGGGTCAAATTATATAACAACAACGTCAAACGCAAAGAAATGAAACAAAAATGATGATTTTTAGACATTAGTGTTAGCATCAAGAATTCTTGTTTTCTAAAGAACACAATGTAATTTCATCGTTCTTCGAAACAAAACAATACAGAAAAGAAAAGTAAACTTGACTTTGAGTATTCGTGTTAAATCCCTTATTTTACACTGACAAAAACAGACGTAAGTAGTATTTACTGCATCGATTACTGGTGATAAATTTTGATTCCTTTAAACGAACACTAGAAGAAAATAATAATAAATAAACAGGCATGACTTACTGCTTAAAATAGAAAAAATAGTTTGAATGTAAATATTGTCAATTAAAAAAAAAAAAAAAAAAACGAATTGAATTGGAATGCAAGACAGACTTGTAAAATCGTTTCTTAATTATCGTCATAGTTAAAATCTTGATCATTTAGTTCATATATTACCTTATTTATTTATTTATTTGTGGACGGGGAGGGTTATTATTTTATAGATACGTTAGTTTTTAAATTTTATAAATATGTTTTAACTTTATATATATTTTAAAATATATTTTAATTTTTATAAATATACTAGCAGACCCGCCCACGTGTTGCTGTGGCTAAGTTGTACGTTGAATTATACTGTAGTAAACTATTCAATACAGTCAAATTATTGTTTCCGAATAAAGGCGAAAACGTTTTAGCCGATGTAAAAACCCATGAGTTTGAGAACTGAAACTTAGGTCAAAATTTGGAAACGATTGATAAAAATTTTCATAGAGTTGATATTGAGCACAAATAAACATAAAATTTTGAATTTTATGTTTTATTCATCTCATATATTCATGTATAGTTTGTAATAAATGCGTAATTAGAAAGTTCTTAGTTAATAACATATATCAATTAATTTTATAAATGAGATAGGCGGCGTAGATTATTCATTATTTTTAATAATTATATTCATCATTTTGAATTATAAAAATTTTCAATTTTAATTTAATTCAGCGCTAATTGGTGCACAATATTCTTTGTTAACATGTGTTTTGCTAAAACAAATAGATTCGATAGTTTCCCACACGTGAGCATTCAACATATAATTGCCCATGGGAAAAACATGGATTTTTCAAGTCTAAGTTGCAAATGGACATCGTTTGGCCTTGAGACCTATTTATGGTCATAAGCTATTTTGGATTAAAATGTTAAAATGACTAATATGTAATTTAATTTTTATTAAAATTCTATTAAAATAAATGTATAAAAGAAGCAGACGATTTTAAAATCAATTTTTATGGAAGAGCAGGGAGGGAACACAGGCGCAGAATTCATACCGGTATTTGTTTAAGATATTCTTCTGCCTATAATATCGTTGATTTAAGAAGTAGAAAATTTTCTTACATTGATAGTGGTATGAGTTCTGCGCCCGTGTTCCAACCCTGGGAGGAGTGATATATAATGTTATTATGGATAATGTCTAATGGATAAATTTATTATAATATGATCTCATCAATTTAAATATTTTAACCCCTTAACGCGCGCTGTCCTCGCTGCGAGGACGCAAAATTTAAGATCCAGCTGCAAAAATTCATCCCGGAAATTTTTTAGTAAAAATTTACGCTTATAACATAACAGAAAAGGCCGATTTTTTAACCTTAAAATTTAAAATTTCTTTTAGTTTAATTTAGTTCATGAATTCCGGTGGCAGTATAATTTAAATGACCCTAATTGTCTTGCGCCGCAAAGGGTTAAAGATGGCAACAGCTGTAGTTATAAAAAGGAAAGCAATATGGCTAAGCCAGAAAAAAAAAAAGTAAATTTAATAAATATTTTAAAACTTTATTGTAGGATATCGTATGGAATATTGGGCATTTAAAGTAAATAAAAGTATCATTTTAAATAGAAAAAGATTTTGGAAAAAATTAATATATTTTAACGAAGTAATGAGAAGATTTTGAGTATGTTAAAATTTTAATAGTGATCTCAAGTTAATAAAGATGAGAATCATTGAGGATTAAGATACGAAAATAGCAAGATTTTAAGTTAATTTTTAGCAAGAAATATGAGTCAAAATTTAAAGTCAAATACATGTATAAATCACAAATTTAATAAGGAACAGTAAATTGATAAGTTATTAAAGAAAAGTAAAAGAAGATTAAGAGAAATAATTATTTAAAGTTTCGAACATCGATCATATAGATTAGTTATACATAACAAATAAATAGACTTAAAATCTTCCCATTTTAAACAAGTTTTAAAATATTGAAACGGCCACTTTTGTTTAGAAAATTATATGTATAGATCACAAATTTCTTGAAGAAAAAGAAAATAATGACAAATATTAGATTGTGGTGACTTGTTATCTCTTTTCAGAGACCAAAGAAAATAAAACATACAAAATAAATAAATAACGTTTCGAACATAATTTATTTCAACTCTTTCCGGCACAGAGTAATTCTATTTATTTAAAATCAAAAGCCACCGGAATACATTAACGATATTAGAAGAGAAAAAGTAAATGAAGTTTTACCTCTATATTACAGAAGGAATAATACATAGAAAATACAAAACATACAAAATTTCTAGGATGATATACAAAATTTCCAGGATGAAATTTTGCACTTATGAATTAAAATTAGGTGTTGCCGCAGCAGCCACACTGTGCCAGAAAGGGTTAATAGTAGTTCAATGCTGATTAATGAACTGGCATTAATTTTAAATATAACTTTTTATAAGAAAAAAAATCTATCAAAAGGATAATTAATTTATACAGACAAAAATTGAAATTAAATGAAATAATTATAAGATAAAAAAGAACTCTTTATATACCATGTTTTCTAAATTTTCTGTTGAATCATGTATGTTATTTTGTTTCTATGTTATCAACGTCTATAAAGTTTTTAAAGTGATAATGACGTCAGTTTTTGTAAGATACATAATCTAATTTTTTACAATTTGTTATTGTTCAGGTTTAATTAAATGTATTTATTTTCCTGTAAATAAATAAATAAATAAAAAATAATTATAATAAAATAAATAAATAAGTAAAAAAAAAAAATAATAATAATAACTCGTAATTTTTTTGGCAACAATTAAATTATAGCTAATATTTAAATGGCTCATTTAAAGCTATCTTTGTCATATACTAAACAAATAATTTGAAAAAAAATATATTGTCACTATAACTTGATATATAAGAACTACCTATTTCTGAAGTTGGACCAAACTGCACCCAGTATACAGTCAGCAAAAAAAAAAAAAAAAAAAAAACCACCCCAACCTAATTTTGCTTTAAATTATCGTAGAAACATGCGTCTGGTGCCTATCGATGTGTAATAACGTCTAGTTTTTAATGGTATAGTTAGATTTTGATTAAGAGAACATCTACATAATAAAACAAGCATAAACTTTATTTCTTTGAACAACAAGCCCTATGTTTGACCTCATATTCAGACTTCTGAGATCAAGGCGGTTCGGAAAACGTACCTATTTATATATTTTAAATCAATTCTAAATAGAGTTACACATGAAAATGTATTAAGGGTCCGTCTATACATTTAGAAAAAAATACATCGTGATGTACCACAAAATAGACATTATTTATTAAGTTTCACCCCTGAAGAAAAGTACAGAAATTTTAATTATAAAATAAAAAAACGAAGCTAATTCTCAGAACGCTCTGAGTTAGTTTATGAATTAAACGTTTTCTATTGGTTTAAATATACTAACCCATTTCATCCCAATCTATTTATTTTGCTCAAATTTGAGAAAAATTATATCTTTTAAGGTTAATTAAACCTAAATAGGCTAAATACAACAACAACAACAAAAAATATATTCTGTATAAGAAATCTTACCCACCTTGTACGCAGGACATTTGAAATAAAGAGGATGAAATTTGCACTTATATGTTTTAGTGTTCTCTTCAATTGAAAAGTGCTTTCCGAATACAAAGGTTTGCTTTATCTGTATAATACTTTCTCATTTACATTATAGTTCTCCAGAAAGAATTTTCAACCGCAAAGAGAAGATAAACCAGCCCCCTAATGTAATGATTAAACAAAGATTCCTGATGGAGGAGGTGAGACACATAACATGCTAGCAATAGCTTACTTATACCATTATATATATTCCAGCTGACAAAATATTCGCACCAAGCAAATTCTGATTTCTATATGCTATTGTTCAGCTGTCCTTTAAATAGGACAATGGGATAAAATGGTTTAAACATCAAATAGTTAAATACATCACTTCATACAAAAATAATCTGGTGTGTCACTCACACGACTTTCTCTTACCGTGAAATTTAATACTATAAATACAGGTTGCAGATTAAAAGGTAAGATAACGAGTACTGTTATGTAAGCCTGTGTTAAGCTATTCATATTAGGCTTCTGAAGAGTTTTATATGATAAATAGTTCTGTGTGAGAGGGGCTACCGCCCTCCTCAACCCCCCATTTCATTAATGCACCTACATTTATATAGAATTTAATTTAGTTATTAAAAAATAATTCTGTTTTTAAAAAATAATTAATTAAAATTATTATTTAAAAAAATTATCATCTTTTCTGATAATGCAGACGATTTCAATATTAGAGAAGTTGTATAACACCAAATATCCAAAAAAATTCCATTTTATTCTCAATATATATATATATAAAAAAAAAAAAACGATTTATTTCCTAAGTTTTTTTTCGTTAAAAGTAAAAAAAATCGACAACTTTGTTTTAAATTATCGCAGATCGAAGGTTCAACCATTCGTTTTAAAGGTATTGGCGAGCTCTTTTGAAAGATACCCATCATGAAAATTTACTCCCCTCGAGGGGAGACTTCCCACCCAGGTGGGGACACGAGGCTCCTACATACACAATTTTTTTTCGAAGGTTAACTATCTCTATTACAAAAAATATATATTCGTTTCATTTGGTTTAGTGCAGTCTATAGACGTTAAACTCTACTTACCTGCAATTTCCCCCATAGACGTAATGTATTAGAATTCTCTTGATTGTCCCTGTACACGAACCATTTGCTTGATCTTAACGAAAAGCTTACTGTAGCATCCCTATATGATACACATTTAGAATACCAAGTTTGAACTTTCTGCCATAATTTGTTTTTGAGATATGCTGATAACAGACAGACACACACACAGACATACACAAAAACCATTTGCTAAAAACATGATTTTCGTATTCATGGGACCTCAAAACGTGTAAAAATAACAAAATCTCGCGTACGAAAATTTGACCCAAAAACAATACTTTTTTTACCTTATGGGTAAGAGAAAGTAAAATAATCTGGTGTGTCACTCACACGACTTTCTCTTACCCTGAAATTTAATACTATAAATACAGGTTGCAGATTAAAAGGTAAGATAACGAGTACTGTTATGTAAACCTGCGTTAAACAATTCATATTAGGCTTCTGAAGAGTTTTATATGATAATTAATTCTGTGTGAGGGGGGCTAACGCCCCCCTTAACCCCCGTTTCATTAATGCACCTACATTTATATAGGATTTAATTCGGGTATTAAAAAATAATTCTGTTTTTAAAAAATAATTTATTAAAATTATTATTTAAAAAAATTATCTTTTATGATAATGCAGACGATTTCCATATTAGACAAGTAGTATAACACCAAATATCCAAAAAAGGTCAATTTTATTTTGAATATTAAAAAAAAAAAAAGAAAAAAAAAAAAAAAAAAAAAAAAAAAAACGATTTTTTTCCTAAGTTTTTTTTCGTTAAAAGTAAAAAAAAAAATCGATAACTTTGTTTTAAATTATCGCAGATCGATGGTTCAACCATTCGTTTTAAAGGTATTGGAGAGCTCTTTTGAAAGAGACCCATCATGAAAATTTACTCCCCTCGAGGGGGGAGTTCCCGCCTGGGGTGGGGGAGGCGAGGCTCCTACATACACAATTTTTTTCCCCCAGTTAACTATCTCTATTACAAAAATATATATTCGTTTCATGTGGTTTAGTGCAGTCTATAGACGTTAAACTCTACTTACCTGCAATTTCTCCCATAGACGTAATGTATTAGAATTCTCTTGATTGTCCCTGTACACGAACCATTTGCTTGATCTTAACGAAAAGCTTACTGTAGCATCCCTATATGATACACATTTAGAATACCAAGTTTGAACTTTCTGCCATAATTTGTTTTTGAGATATGCTGATAACAGACAGACAGACACACAGACATACACAAAAACCATTTGCTAAAAACATGATTTTCGTATTCATGGAACCTCAAAACGTGTAAAAATAACAAAATCTCGCGTACGAAAATTTTACCCAAAAACAATACTTTTTTTACCTTATGGGTAAGAGAAAGTAATATAATCTGGTGTGTCACTCACACGACTTTCTCTTACCGTGAAATTTAATACTATAAATACAGGTTGCAGATTAAAAGGTAAGATAACGAGTACTGTTATGTAAACCTGTGTTAAACAATTCATATTTGGCTTCTGAAGAGTTTTATATGATAATTAATTCTGTGTGAGGGGGGCTACCGCCCCCCTTAACACCCGTTTCACTAATGCACCTACATTTATATAGGATTTAATTCGGGTATTAAAAAATAATTCTGTTTTTAAAAAATAATTTATTAAAATTATTATTTAAAAAAATTATCTTTTATGATAATGCAGACGATTTCCATATTAGACAAGTAGTATAACACCAAATATCCAAAAAAGGTCAATTTTATTTTGAATATTAAAAAAAAAAAAAAAAAAAAACGATTTTTTTCCTAAGTTTTTTTTCGTTAAAAGTAAAAAAAAAAAATCGATAACTTTGTTTTAAATTATCGCAGATCGATGGTTCAACCATTCGTTTTAAAGGTATTGGAGAGCTCTTTTGAAAGATACCCATCATGAAAATTTACTCCCCTCGAGGGGGGAGTTCCCGCCTGGGGTGGGGAAGGCGAGGCTCCTATATACACAATTTTTATCCCCCAGTTAACTATCTCTATTACAAAAATATATAGTCGTTTCATTTGGTTTAGTGCAGTCTATAGACTTTAAACTCTACTTACCTGCAATTTCTCCCATAGACGTAATGTATTAGAATTCTCTTGATTGTCCCTGTACACGAACCACTTGCTTGATCTTAACGGAAAGCTTACTGTAGCATCCCTATATCATACACATTTAGAATACCAAGCTTGAACTTTCTGCCATAATTTGTTTTTGAGATATGCTGATAACAGACAGCCACACACACAGACATACACACAGACCATTTGCTAAAAACACGATTTTCGTATTCAGGGGACCTCAAAACATGTAAATATAACAAAATCTCGCGTTTGAAAATTTGACCCAAAAATAATACTTTCTCTACCTTATGGGTAAGAGAAAGTAAAAATAAATAAATTAATAGCTTGAGTCATATGGACCCTAGAATGTTGAATTACAAACATTTAGATACCAAGATAAAAGAATAATAGTAATAATGATAATGATATTAATAGCGGTTAAAAAAAAAAAAAAAAAAAAAAAAAGTGTTTAAAATTTAAGAAAAAGAATTATTAACTTCTGTTAAGTACATTTTTATTTTATACAGTAAGCCCCGCATAAAAGTTTTACTATAAAAGTTTACATTTCATTTTAGGCGTACAAACCAACAATATATAATATACAAAAATATAGATAACAAGATTTAAGCTAAAATCTGAGAAATGATATTTAATACTTTCGCGAACGCTGATGTAGATCCACGTCACCGGAAATCTGTAATTCCCCCAGTGGGCATTTCTTTCACAATTTGTGTGTTACTATATTTCTTAAGAATATTCCTTGTATTCGTATTTATATAAACAAAATTGTATGAATACAAATACTTTCACTTGAAAGATTATAATTATTATGTATATTCATATGTAAATTAAATATGGATATAGAAAATCTCGTTCTGACATAATGTAGTATTAATGAATGACTCCCACAGGCGGAACAGACTATCTAAAAGACAAAAGCATGCGGTCGCGAAAGTGTTTAACCCCTTAACGCGCGCTGTCCTCGCTGCGAGGACGCAAAATTTAAGATCCAGCTGCAAAAATTCATCCCGGAAATTTTTTAGTAAAAATTTACGCTTATAACATAACAGAAAAGACCGATTTTTTAACCTTAAAATTTAAAATTTCTTTTAGTTTAATTTAGTTCAGGAATTCCGGTGGCAGTATAATTTAAATCACCCTAATTGTCTTGCGCCGCAAAGGGTTAATATTCAATAAAAAGCAAATACTGTTCAAAATCATTTCAATTTTGAATAACGTTTTATACGTTTTTCTCAAACATGAAATTATTTCACAAATTCATGATTAAATAACTGAAACTTTGTCATCAACAATCGAAACGGTAAATTTCACTCATATATATGTTACGGGCAATGTAATTATTTAGGTCAGTATTCATAATAACCAAGCATTATGAATACTGACCTAAATAATTTAAAGTCGTTTAGAGAAGTCGTTTTCTTCCCATTTCTAGGAAGGTTAAATATTAACCAATATGATGTATAAATGAACCAAATTTCATGTGTGTTATAAATCATTAACCCTTTGCGGCGCAAGACAATTCAGATCATTTAAATTATACTGCCACCGGAATTCATGAACTAAATTAAACTAAAAGAAATTTTAAATTTTAAGGTTAAAAAAACCGGCCTTTTCTGATATGTTATAAACGTAAATTTTTGCTAAAAAGTTTCCGGGATGAATTTTTGCAGCTGGATCTTAAAATTTGCGTCCTCGCAGCGAGGACAGCGCGCGTTAAGGGGTTTTAAACACTTTCGCGACCGCATGCTTTTGTCTTTTAGATAGTCTGTTCCGCCTGTGGGAGTCATTCATTAATACTACACTGTAAACGTAAATGTCTTAAATTCAGTTTAAAAAGTGTCTTAAATGGATGGTCATTTTTTAAGCGAAAAAAAAATGTCTTACTTTTTAAGACACCTTTTTGCATCAGAAATTAAGATTTGCAAGTGTCTTAAAACACCGCCATGTTTTAGGCTTAAAAACACCGCCATGTTAGGCTTAAAAATACTACCATTTTAAAGGCTTTGTAATGAATATATAAATAAATAAATATGGCGTGCGATTATATTTTTCTGTTAAAAATATATTTTAGAAATGTTTAGAGTATTTACGAAATATTTACATAAAAAAAAAAAAAAAAACGCCTTTTCCGACGTTGGGATTCGAACTCACACTGTCTAAGGAAACCGAAACTTCGAGGTAAGCATCGTCGGAGTGAAGCATTTACCAATCACACTACCGTCGAATACAGCAATGCGTGTTTTTATGATATGATATACTGCAGTATTGGTGAAACTAATCGCAGTGTTATGTTTTATTTCTAATTTTTTTCCATAAAATTATTGATAGTATGGTATCTTAAACTTAATAAATTTTATTATCTTAAATTTTATATTTAGAGGACCAGAATTTTTTAATAATGCATAACAAGTATGTGAAGGTTTCATCCCACGATGATAACGATTTCCTTCCTTAAAGTGATATTTAAATAAAAACGAACTGTAATCATGAATACAGGAAAAATTGTAGTTTTACATTTAGATGTAGGTGAATTTGTGAAAGAAAAAAGTTTTTAAATGAATAATAATGAGAAGAAAGAAAGAAAAAAAATATGCACAAATATATTCACGATTGTTCACTTATAAATTCGCTTTCTTCTCTACAAATTACTTGCTACATCTGTCTTCACACTTTTCCTTTTAATATAAGAAAGCTTTAAAGACAAACATTTTTTTTTTTGAACAAAATAAGCTTTGTGTCTAAATATGTTGTTAATGAATTGTGTTAAAGATAATAGCATGCAAATATCATTCACATCCCTAGAGTATTATTCCATAAAAATATAATTTCATAAAGCTACCATAATTTAAGTAGTTTAACTGCTTATTTTATAAAATATAAATATATTTATTGAATGTGGAAAGAAGAAGGATAAGCATATTTTCTTAAAGTAGATTCCATATGAAAAAATTTCTAAGTAATGCAAGTGTCTGAATTTCTAAAGTGTCTGAAAATTCAAACGCGTTTTGCTGTCTGAAAATTCGCGTATTTACGTGTTTCAGACATTTTTGTGTCTGAATTGATATTTCAGACATATTTCTGTCTTAAATTAAAATATCTATAACGTCTAAGGTACATTTTAATACATTTACGTGTCTTAAACGCCGTTTCAGTTGTTTTTATGTCTTACTTTAATACCCTTTTATTTGCAGTGTACATTATGTCAGAACGAGATTTTCTATATCCATATTTAATTTACATATGAATATACATAATAATTGTAATCTTTCAAGTGAAAGTATTTGTATTCATACTATTTTGTTTATATAAATACGAATACAAGGAATATTCTTAAGAAATATGGTAACACACAAATTGCCCACTTGACTTTTAGCATTATACATAATGACCGGGCAATGTAATATTTGCAACATAATTTATCATTTTGTCATATCCTTTTGGGCACTTTTTAAATTGCCCGGGCATTATAAACAATGCCCAATTATTTACATTGCCCGTTATGTTACGGGCAATGTAAATTATTTAGGTCAGTATTCATAATTGCTTGGTTATTATGAATAATGGCCATTAAAATTGGGCAATTTGATAAATTTGAATTACTTTACGATAATTTCTCACATTGCCCGGTCATTATAAATACCGCTATTATTTCTTTGGGCACTTTGATTAATTGACAGCAATGGGACAACCACGTGCGTGTGATTTTTAAATTGCCCACTTGAGTTTTAGCATTATACATAATGACCGGGCAATGTAATATTTGCAACATAATTTATCATTTTGTCATATCCTTTTGGGCACTTTTTAAATTGCCCGGGCATTATAAACGATGCCCAATTATTTACATTGCCCGTAACATATATATATATATATAAGAGTTCTATAAAGAGTCAAACAAACAAAAATAAAGAAAACAAAAAACATTTTCTAAAGTAAAGTATTGTTTCAGAAAAAGCCAGAGGGTGGGGGTTTATTATACTTTTGAAATGCTATCAAAATTTCCCGACTGCAATGCGTTAATTTTAAGAAAATAGGTTAATATGTATAGTAAACATCGAAACCTTACTTAGAAACCAATAAAAAATAAAACAAAGCAACAAAATATAATAAAATAAAAATTTTCTTTATTGGACTGAATTTTCGTAAATTGGTCTGATAAAGTATGTCCGACATAAAACGGTTTCCTATTGCCCAGAACGAATATTCCCCGTTTTGCAGTCGTCTATTGTATTTGAATTCTTAATTTTAAATGTGTAAAATCTATATCTTTAAAAGTAATAAGCCATATTACTTTGTTTTAAATTCTTTTTCCATAATAAATGTGAAGGCAGTTTTACGCCGTGATTAGAATAATTGAAAATAGATAATATTGCGTTTTGTTACAATAATAGATTCTAAAAACTTAAAAAAAAAAAAAAAAAAATCCACTATATTATTCAGTATCAAAAAAAAAAAACATTTAATAAAAATTTAATATTTTATTATGGTATGTCATGCGACAAAATTTAAATAGCATTAGCTTACAAACGGTACTGTGAACGAACGCGAAAATGTCACAACAAGATTGAAACAGGAAATTTGTTTTTACAAAATCTGATAAAAATTAATAAATATTAATTATATTAAGTTAAAACTAGTTGGCATAGGTGGACTCTGCTCAGTTCCCCATCATATTTATGTTCTCATAAATTTCTAGTTTGAGAAATATAATCATGTTAAAAGAAATGAATTTAACAAAAGCTTGATACAGTGACAGAATGAAAACCCCGCCTAATAGGCTATCCACCGTTCACTTCGATATATTTATCTTATTCTAATCTATTAATTTATTTTATCATGGTCAATTCGGTTGTTTAGTTTTCACGCTACTATTTCCAATACAATAATCCTCAAAATTCATATTTATATGAAAAATTTACAATTTCGCTATGTTGGTAAAATCGTAAATTACGAATAATTTACGAAATTTTCCTATTAGAATATTTGTATTCAATCATGTTCTGACAAATATCATAAATGTAATTTTGAAGTTGTCTCATGTATTTATGAGCCTTAAAATGAAAGTTTATGCTCAATTTTACCTTATTCTGGCATGTTAAGTAAATCGTATATTCCAAATACCTTACGAATTTTTTTAAATTGGAAAAATCATAGTCTATGATATTCATGCCAGTATCCTAAATAATATTTCGAAAGTGGTTTGACATTTTTACGATGAAAATATCCCTCAAGATTGAAGTTTATGTGAAATTTTGCTATATGCTGCCATGTTAAGAAATTCGTAAATTTCCAATAACTTACGAAATTTTTATATTGGAAAATTCATAGTCATTAATATTCATACCAGTGTCCTAAATAATATTTCAAAAGTAGTCTGACATCTTTACGATGAAAATATCTCTCAAAATTGACGTTTATGTGAAATTTTGCCCTATACTGCCATGTTAAGAAATTCGTAAATTTCCAATAACTTGCGAAATTTTCAAAGTAGCATATTTATAGTTACTGATGTTCCTTCCGGCATCAAAACTGATATTTTAAAACTGGTCTGACATTTTTACAGTAAAACGTTTCCATTTAATGCACGTTTAAGTGAATTTTTGTCCTATTCTCCCATGTTAAGAAAATCGTAAATTTCTAATAACTTACGAAGTTTTTAAATTCGAATTTTGCAAATAAATAGGGTTCTTGCCAGTGTCGAAAGTAATATTTTAAAACTGATCTGACCTCTCTGCGACAATTTGTTCTTGAGATATCGTGTACACAGACTAACAAACTAACGGACTTACACACTAACAGACTAACAGACTCCCTACAGACAGACACCATAGAAATTTTGTCATTTTCGGATTCCTCACACCTGAAAACGTGTAAAAAAGTCAAAAAACCGAGGTCGAAAATTTTCACGATTACCTAAGTTCCCCATACCTATAGTATGATGGGGAACTAAAAAGGAACAAAAAAGTATTGTTCACTGCGTATTGCACTTTCAAATAATAAGCCTCGTCTTACCGCGTTTTCTAAATCATGACATTTAACTTGAGGTGCACGAACCCTAGAATATTCAAGTTAAAAAAAAAAAAAAAAAAAAAAAATCGACAACAGGGATAAAATAGAATTTTAGCAGTGAGAAATTAGGAAAAGTTATGTAATATTTAAGAACAAAGACTTAACATTTCAGAATCGAGTATACACCTTTTTGCAACGGAAGCCACGCTTTTACAGAATTTTTCTAAAATTTTACATTATAAAGCAAAATTATTTTACATACTTCCAATTAAATCATCTAAATTTTGTCTTCAGCATTCGATGTCGCAAATGCCATTGACATTTTTGCATACGAGCGTCACATATATAGTCATATACGAATATGTAAACTAGTTTTTTTAATGGTGTTTCCGCGATATGGAGGCGGGGCTTCATTTCTTTTGGAATTCTTTCACAATCTCTCACTTGCATTGCGTCACCACACGATATTGTCGCACAAATTCATCCTCAAATTGTACTGAGTGTATGTGAACGTAACGTAAAGTTACAGATCATTTCGTTCACTCAAATCTTCACTGAAAAATATGAGGAATACTCAATTTTTGAAAACATTTCATCGAGAAATAAGTTTTTAAATTGGAAAAAAAAAAAAAAAAAAAAAAAAAAAAAACTGATCGTTTGTAAATCTAGCTAAACCTTTGAGCAGGATTGTAGCATTTCCATAAACTTCAATTATCTGTGTGTAAATTTCGATAGGGGTGGATATGTTTTGCAGTCAGGAAGCGTATTACACTACGGACTTCACACTTGGAGGGATCGCTAATTTTGTCTCACATTTTAAAAGCGCAAAAAGAAACAGTAAACGACCTCAGCTGCTCGCTGTTAGCGTCAAACTGATGAGAATGATTGGGTAAGCCAATGGCAGCGGTGGTGGGCGAGAGTTACGCGGCTCGTCCGATCAAAACATTCTTTACTTTTAGAATGGTCCTTGTAAAATTGAGGGAAAGTTTTAAAAAGTCAGTTCGCATGGAACATTTAAATAAATAAATAAATAAATAAATAAAATTTTAATTTTAATATTTTTCAAGCAATTTTAATAAATTTAATATTGATACATTTCAATACACATGTATGCAAACATGTATAAATCTAAGACAGTGATTTCGAAGATGGATTATCAATAATTTTAAATGTACACCATCTCGTTAATTCTTTAGGTCACAGATTTATAAAACGAATGAACATGGTCGTCTTTATTAATGGACAACTCCCCAAAAAGAGAGATAGTTCACTACAGCCTAGTCCCTCAATAAATGTCTAAAACCATTCTGATGTAATAAGAATACGATGGATTACAACAGGATTAAATTACTCTTTTTAGTCTAAGAACCTATTATTTTTACGGTAAAATTATTTACCATACAATTGAAAGATAATTAGAAAAAAAAATGGCATCATCACAGAATGTGATACTTTGTTCTTTTATTTTATTCATTAATGTAATTTGGTCGAGTAAAAATGGCAGGTGTAGTAATGTAACCTACCATGCCTTCGCTATTTAAAAATTATTGAAGCTGGCGGGAAGTGCGTTTCCACTGCCTTATAAAGGTTAAACTATGAAATAATTATGATCATGAGCAGTGGTTTCAAAGCTGCACCAGAGCGTCTTCTCCTGCAAACCTCAAATTTGGAAAGTTTTATTTCATAGTTTGCATTTAAACCAGTGGCATTTGGACCAATCGTCAGAAAAATGAATGTCTTACGAGACAAAATTTGTGCAGAAAATGATACTAAATTATATGATTTTTTTCTTAGTGTGAAATGTGAATATTTTCGTAATATCAATTCCTGATATCAATACAATTTCACGATATTCCTTTGATCTTCTTATCTCACAAGTATAAAACCTAGGAATTTGACTTTATCTACTTGTGTTACGCTCAGGTTATTAGAAATTAAATACATTGTAGCAAAGTTAATCAACATAAAGACGTAATGATATTACTGTTGCCCCGTGGAACAATTTTTTCTTCCATACTCCTATTTACTCTCTAAACATATTTTATCTATAATTTATATATAATTTGCCATACTTGTCTTGTAACATCAAATAGCATAAAAAAATAATGGAAAATTTTTGTTCCTGAGGGAAAGTTACCGAAAATTTTGTCTCTGAAAAGCAGAACGTTCATAGAATTCTCAAGTAAAAGATTTTGGAGATGAGCTTCTGTAAAACTTTCTCAAGTTGTTGTAGTTTATTATAACAATATCCATAGTTAAAAAGTCATATACACTCCTTCTCATAATTATAAGGACACCCGTTTTTCTATCTTAACTAAAGACTAAACACTATTATTTAAACAAATATATTTTTTATTAATTTGAATTTCATTAATAGACGACATTTAAAAAGTTTTATCGTTTTTCTATCTTAAAAAACTTTAAATACGGTTTAAAAAAAAAAAAAAAAAAAAAAAAAAAAAAGGATTTTTCAGGTGTTTACAATTATAAGGACAGCTCAAATCTTAGTAATTTTTTTTAATTATTCTTTAAATTAATATTTTTTGGGGTATCTTTTTAGGGTGAAACAGTCAGACATTCTCTCTGGTATATACATATATATTTTCTTTAATATTTAGTTTCAATACCATTTTATACAGCATAGATGATATTCTAAATACATTTAAACTATTTAAAATTGCTTTCCACTTGCATGCACTTTTCTAATATAATACGTTAAGGTTTTTTTCAACTTTTAGGCTACGGGAAAGGCAACAATAAAGAAGTTTCTTTTTTCAAACAATTTCCTATTGCTCTAGAAGAAGAGCAAAAATGTAAGTCTTGTTGAAAAAAATATTATTACCCCCAAAATCTAACAAAATCTGAGAATTCCACGTTTAAAATTTGCGGATATTCTCTTGATGTTCATAATAATAGAAAAAATTACTAAATTCATTCTGCCTTCAGTAGAAACAGCTCCCCAGAGCCCCATAGATCCACCATTAAAATGCCCGATTCATATCTGCCATTAAAAAATGTGCTCTATCTTTCGCTATCTTCAGATCGTGCCAGTAACGGTTAAAACCATTTGATTAATCAATAATAAAATGTTTTTCATCCGAAAATGCAACATTTTACCATTTAATATTGTCTTTATTCAACTTTAACACAGACGTTCTTTCCCCCATTAAATGCTTATTGATTATTGTAGGTTTTTTATTCATTTTAACATATTATTAATTATTTTAAACATGCATAAATGTGGACCCCAACTTTACGTTCAAAATTACGAGCAAATTCAGCAGCAGTCATTATGAGTAGAACAGTAAGAGGAATTATGAGTATTCGATCTCAGTAAAATAACTATGATTTTGCATCAGATCTCTCTCCTATCGAACGAGCAGTTCAACGTTTGATCACATTTCCTTCAGTATTTTTAGATCTTCGAATTTCATTAAAAATTCGGCGGATTTAAATTATCCTTCCACTTATAAAACACATTTATCATACTGCACTACATGAAGGTTCTTTTTTCTAGGAATTATGAGTAATGTCCGTCCAAGAAAAATTGAAGGCTTATATATGAATTAATCTAGCACAGTAGTTAACAAATTCGCATCTCAACTGTAATTTATCTGCTAGTAAGTTAAATAAAACGAAAAAATATTGATTGTCCCTATAATTATGAACATCTAAAAACGTGGAGAAAAAAATATTTTGCATTATTTTTTATTAATTTTGTTTCTATTGAAAAAAATTATAGCAGTTTTTGTTTTTAGAATACTAGATATATTAAGTGCACTTATTATAACCTTGTTCGCAATTATTTTTACGTTAGTTATTTCAAAATATAAAGTGTCCTTATAAATATGAGAAGGGGTGTATAACTTGATGTTCCAATTATATATACAAGTCATAAGATTACAGTAGCGCTAAAATTCCACATCTTTGTTAGTCACCTTTCGCAGAGCTGCTAACATTTTAATTTATTCTGTAGCGTTATTAGTGTCCACCATTTTACTTTTTTTTGACACCACTTTCTTCCTACAGTAATTTTCTCCAATATTTCATTGCGATTACATTTTAATTTATTCCGTAGCGTTATTAGTGTCCACCATTTTACTCTTTTTTTTGACACCACTTTCTTCCTACAGTAATTTTCTCCAATATTTCATTGCGATTATATAAGGAAATTCCTATTAAAAAAATATAATAATAACAAATGAATTGAAAAAGTGGCAAGTTTTAACAACACTACGGAATAAATTAAAAGGTGGCAGCTCTGTTTCGGGTTGTAATAATTCTTGCATAATTGCGAACTTGTACGTTTTTGCTAATGGAAATTTTTTATTGAAATTTTTAATAAGTATATAGCAGTTTTCTGTGATTATACATGATAAAATTGTTTGCAAAGAAATACTGGTGTTAAAAAACCGTAAAAGATGACACATATGTTCATGACATAAAGAAAAAAAAAATGCATTTATGTAAATTAAAAATTGTAACTTCAGATGAAACTGAAGATTTTTTATGAAATTTTGTATATTTTTTATTTCTCAGTAAATACACATATTGAGATAATTTTATTAATTACTAGCAGGCTTTACCCGCTTCGCTGGTCACTATATTTAAATGATTTCTTTTTAATTGAATAATTGAAACGTTTAAATAAATATATTTCGATTGACGGCTATTTTCGTCACAGCTTTAATATGGGACCTCCTTGGCGACATCAAATATTTTTGGAATTTCTCGAATCTGTACAGAAAAACTATTATTTAAACGAATATTCTCAAAAACAATCCAATAGTAGTGTTAATTCTTCGAATATTCTGGAAACAGTTTAAACTGTTACTCGTACAGAAAAAGTCACTATTCGGTGAGTGTCCTGGAACAGCCCAAAAAACAGTCACTTGTTCCACAGGAGTAAAGCAAATAACATTAAATACCTCAGAGCAGAAATCTTCGCTAGCTTACAAAAAATGTTCAGTCGCTTAGAGCTCAATCCCTAAAATGTAAACACTAAGAATAGGTCTCTGAATAACTCTGAATCGCAGTGACTACATACTCTCTCACAGAAATCAACTCTCTACTATTTATAACTTTTGGCGATGGAGTTTGGCGATGATTACATCGAGACTCCCATGGAAAGATCGAGATCTATGATTTCGTGTGTCGGAGAGCTTCGAAATTTCGGGAACACCAAACTGCCCTTTTTTTCAAATTTGGTCGCCAAGGTTGACCGCACTGAAACTGAATGAACTGCACTTTTATTTTCACTTTGCCTGTAAAACTACTTTCTTTGCAACCGTACAATTGATGCAAGGAAAAGACTTAATCCCCTGTAATAACATGCTATGATCACTATTTCTGCCCTGTTTTAGAAAACTAATATTTTATGGTTATATATATTTCCCATTAAAAATATTTTTTTTTTTCAATTTATTTATTTAATTTTAATTTTAATTAATAAAATATTTCTGCCCTACAGCGTGCAATTGCAGTCGCACACAACAGGTCATTTATTTGTATGTTAAATTAGCGTAGTGGTGGTATATAAAAAAGTAAATAAATAAGAAAACATTATCGAGCTACACAACTTTATTATATCTCTCCCTTAGCAGCTTTTAAACTTCTGTCGCCATATTAGCGATGGATTTTTTTTTTTCTTTCATAATTTCTTGTCAAAAAAGGGGAACCCTATTTTGCTAATACTTTTATCGGACATCTTTTCGTTAATTTATAAGAATATATTACATTCTGTTTATATTTTCAATTTTTATTAGGTTTAAAAAAGTGCTTGCTGAAATAAATTTTCTATTTTTAAAACTGCATTTTTTTTTTTTTTTTTTTTTTTTTTTTGTATAGAATTATCTACTCAGATAAAGGTAGATCCTTTATGTAACTGCTATTTCGGTTCAATTTTTTTTTTTTTTTAATATTTTAAAATTTATTTATATTTTTCATGAGTTACTTAGATTTAAATGGCTATTGTTAAATTAAACTTCGTCGCGAAAAATATTCGATGTACTCCAACGTCAAAATTTACAAAATCGCCCAGGAGGATCTATAAATAAAACTGATAAAATAATTTTATGGTTCATAGATTTTATACTAGTAAAGAAACGCTAGGCAAATCAATGTGACGTCATTGGTAGTTTTTTTTTTTTTTAATAACAACTTGACACTGAAAATCTAAAAATTAGTAGTTAATATATATATATATGTATATATATTACAGGGCCCGAAATTTAAACTCAGATTACACTCGCCGAAAAATTTTTTTACTCGCCGCAAAATAGGGTTGCCATTCTTCTTTTCTCTTTTAACGCATTTTGGATTTTTTATTTTTCCTATCTATTTGAAAGGCTTTTACAAATATGCCTAAAATTATATATATTAAATGTCTGTCGTGTATCATCATGTCTCATAATCATCTATAATTAAAAATCATTATAATGTATTGTATTTGAAATTTGAAAAAGATTAAAATATCTACTAAAATAAATGCAAAGTGTCAATAAAGAAAAAAGAAGGAAAAAAAAAAAAAAATCTTTGCCAAACACTATCCTGTGAAAATCGTTTTGTTATGAAAGATTAAGCTTCATTATTTATCAATTTATTTCTTAAACTTTTTATATTAGAAAGGCCTTTTTCGTCCATTATATTTTTGTAATCAGACGGTATGTTGATAAGTATAACTTGTTCATTGTTGTCATTTGAAATAGGCATTTTGGAATAACTTTTTCGATAAAATCGTTGCTTACAAATCATTACAAGCGCAAATTATTGGCGTTTCAGTAAATAACTGGAAAATATGAAGTTTTTTTTTTTCTTATCATTATTCAACAAAATAAACTTAGGCAAAGGGCTCGGGCTCATTTTCATGTAATGATATTGCACAGGCAAAATTTCTTCTCGCGGATAGTGGGCGACGGACAAAGAGGCTCTCTGCTCGTCTCACTCTGCTTGGAGAAATAACAGTTGGAAAAACGAAACTGCCGAAGAGATCAAAACTTTTATGTATACACTAAGCATTTTTCTTTTCCCAGGTTGGAGTGATCTCCGGTAGTGCACACACAGACTAGGCTCTCCGAGAATCTAAAAAGGAGAGGTTAAATATGAGGTTATAAGATGGCAAGATTTTGTCATATTTAAATCTATAAAAATGTTTTCTGTCACCGTATTGTGTAAGAATTATATCTACAATGAGACCAAATTTTTACTCGCCAAAGTAAAAATTCCACTCGCCAGTGGCGAGCTGGTGAGCGGAAATTTCGCGCCATGATATATATATATATATATATATATATATATATCAACATATAGTCAACATTTAGCATCATAAACTGTATTAGCACTTTATTAATGTGAATAAATTTTTTAAAGTGATAATGACGTCAATTTTTGTGGGATGCATAATTTATTTTTTTATATAATTTTTTTATAGTTCATGTTTAAGTAAATGTATTTATTTTCCTGTCAGGAAAAAAAAAAAAAAAAAAAACGGACTCGTATATTCCTTTTTGGCAACAATTAATTTATAAATAAAACTAAAATGGTTAATTTTAAAGACATTATGAGGTTGTTATTATTACATTTTAATTAATTAAAAGAAAAATAATCAAAAATTTGCAAATTGGGCTTCGAGGTATACTAGGACTCCTCGGGAGGCACCTTAATGTCGAATCACGCCGAATCCTGTTGAATCTTGTCGTCCCAGCTACCGTCTTTGCGCTAAGCTGTCCACAGACGCACACACAGACATCGCCTTTTACATATATAAAGATTTACCATGTCAAGCGGCAACAAAATCGTTACGAAATATTTTGCTCATGGTGATATTTGGAAGATTGGCATAAGTTAGAAACAACTGAAGTCTGCATAAAGTTTTCAAAGTAATGCTGTTTTCATTAAAAAGTGATTTTACATTATTTCCGTAGTTAGATATATATTTAATTATGTATCAGTATAGACTGTAATATAGAAGTGGTACCATTTTTATATTTACCATGAAATTTCTATTATTCTAAATTGAATATCTCTCAACATTTATGATAATGTTAATTTGTTATAACTAAATTTAAAAATTAAATGCTCCATTGAAAATGATTATTATTATTATTTATTTTATTTTTTTTTTTTTTTTCGGGGAGGAGGGGGGGGAGGTAACATAATACTAGACTTTATACAGAGCTTTTGAGAAACTTAAATTTAAACCTATATATGAAGTATAAAAATACAAAATTCTCCTGCAAGAGAACTTTTCAATTTATAATTCCGCAAGCCTCTGTTTTAGAAAACAGTATTTCTGTTAAAATAAGTTGCGAATATTTATTTTACATGTTAATGTAAATTTTTAATTGAGATCATTCAGTGTGAAAAAGATAAGTGAAAATTATTTAGATGAAGATAATGTAAAATTGAAACAAACAAACAAACAAAAACGAAAACAAAAATTAATTAAGTAAAAGGGATTAAATTAACTCACAGAAATAATAAAGCACAGACATTTATTTTTGCGTTTGATTGTTTGGTGTGGATTTACACCGAATGAATTACGCAGTGAGTTATTAGTGGTAGTCTGTGTATCTTCCCTAAGGGTGGTCAGGAGATAAAGCATGACATGTTTTATCCCACATAGAGGGAAAAGAAAGAGGATTAGGAAAAAAAAAAAAAAAAAAAAAAAAAAAAAAAAAAAAAAACTGAGCTGATGTCAATAAGCTATTACCTGAAAACCCTCTGTAGTATATTATAAGAAAGCGCCACAGAGTTGGCGTTTAAAAGTAATAAAATATTGTACTTGCCTATAAACATTTGTTTGTTTGTTGGTTTCAAAGTGTTGTACTTATTCCTCTGCGGTATACCCCAGTGTTTACTAATTATTATTGTAACAGTATATCATACAACTCAGCCTTAAAACCAATTCTGTTCTTAAAACATATCTGTCATTCGTTCTTAATTTCGGCTATCAGTATATATATTAATAGCAATATTTATAGGCATTTTTCGATCATTAAATAAAGTTAAAAATTTTATAAAAATACTCGTATTTAAAAATAAATAAATAAATAAATAAATAAAATCGGAGCGATTAGTAGCTATGACTTAAAACTTCACACCCACTGCACACTGCTGAAATTAAAGTAAACACTGAAAAAAGATACAAGAAACTTTCAAAATTTTATATAATATATATATATTAAAGCTAGGATAGTTTACGAACTATTTTACAGAATATTATGAAAAATCCAAATATTAGTTTTTTACTAAATTATTGCTGAGTAATTTTCAATTTATCTGTTTTCTTTGCATTTTCAATATTATTTTGCTGTTATGCTATAATTTAATGCAATAGCCATAATAAAACCAAGAAAGCTATTTTGCATTTTCTCTCTATACAAGTTAAGTGTGATTACGCACATGGGTTAAGAGATTGAGCTTAATTATAACTACAATTAAATTGTTAACAAAAACAAGTAATTAAATGACATTGTTATAAGATTTTTGTAAACAAGTATTTTTGCACTAGGAGTGGATATTTCAATTTAATATTTAAATAATCAGAAAAATAAAAGATATTTATAAAGAAATAAAAGAAAAATATTAAAAAATCAGAAAATTAACAAGACAGGATAAGAGTACAAAATAACATTAAGTTAGTAGATCTTTAACTTAAAATTAGTACTTTTTTTTTCAATTTGTAAGGTTTCTTGTTTAGTGAACTTATCTGTCGTTGACCATAATTGTTGTACTTATTGTTGTAAATGGTGTAACTTTCGTGCAACCATCTGCCACAAGTTTACCTATTTGAGACGATTGCACACCATGTGTGCATTTCCGAGCCAAAAAGACGGGTAGCACACCGTGTATGCAATGCTACATGTTGGTTTTGCTCACAGTTAAGTCCAGAATCCACGCTTCGTTTATTACTTATCAACCCTTTGCCGGCCCTAACGCTCTAAAGCGCTATAAAGTGTGATGCAAAATTTATAAACTATGTTATTATTCAACTACCACCAATAATTTTGAGGAGTGATATTTGATATATATGATGGACGAATAACATTCGAAGTGATTAAGCAACCGTTACAGCTAAAAATTAGTGGTGAGTATTGAATAAAAAAAAGTGTCTAAATTTAGCAGCACTGACCAGAAGAGTGAAATCAAATAGGACAGACAAAGGGATGATATTCTTTTCTCAAATTTTCCGCACAAAATTTCTCAGAACACAAAACCTAAATTTCACTTAGTTTGAAATCAATCTTCTCATTTCAACTTAAATTTTATTTTATTTTAATTTGTTCTAATTTTTTTTTTATATTTAGACTATTACCGTACTACAAGAGAAAATTGAGAAGGCTGTTTTTTTTTTTTTTTTTTTTTCATTCAGCTTCATTGCTTCTGTTTAAGCAGCCGACGATCGCACAAAACTTAAGCATCCCACTTGAAAATATTGCAAAACTAAACAGATATGCAACAACATTAAATAATTTGCGATAAATTTCCGATAGTGGTGACGAAATAATAAAACGCATGTAAAACTTTAGGAACGCTTCGAGGTCTGTTTCAACAAGTAAGTATATACAGTCGGTAACAAAAGTGTCCGAACACTAGCAAAAATTCCTATGTAAAAAAAGTACACTTCATACCTTTTTGTTAAACAAATCCTTATCGAATCATGTTCTTACACTTACTAAGAACAGGATTCGTCAAGGATTTATTTAACAAAACCGTATGAAATGTACTTTTTTTACATAGGAATTTTCGCTAGTGTTCGGACACTTTTGTTACCGACTGTAGATAAAGGACCCTTTCAAAACTGCATTGATCGAACACTACCAGTGACATCTGTTGTCCGATATACACCGAAATTGGTTACGCTTAATGATTTATAACACACATGAAATTTGGTTCACTTATACATCATATTGGTTAATATTTAACCTTTTTAGAAATGGGAAGAAAACGACTTCTCTAAACGACTTTAAATTGTTACATACTAGCGCATATATGCTCATGAATTGAATCAACATAATGGATTTTGTAATGTATAATGATTTTGTAATATAATGAACATTTTATCAACATTACATGTTGAACATTTTATCAACATAATGATTTTGTAATGTAAAGTAATATGTTGTTCAGAATGGATTTCATATTTACTCCAATTACATCGCCTTTACATCTTTCATATTTACATCTCCCTCTATTGTCAGTTATATATTATAGAAGCTGAGATATATCATTTTCTTAAGTATGGAGTATTACAGAATAGCATATCGACACCTTTTAATCGATAAATACAAAAATATCCTCACCAATTGAATCAGCAGCTTTAAAAATGGAACAAGTTCAAAATCGGGATTTTTCAAAAAAAGAGAAAGATATAATTTTATACAATCAAATGAGAAAATTTGCTGCATTTATGATCCAGATTTTTTGAAGTTTTAATCATTCTATTATATCATTCTCTAAAGGAATGAAGTAAAAAAAAAAAAAAAAAAAAAAAAAAATGACGAATTTTGTTTTTTAGAGCTGAAAATAAGGTACAATCTTGCCGCGAATTTACTGCACAAAATCGTTAAAACAGTGAGATAAATCTAAAACAGAATGCGCTGGCCCCAAATTGCCAGCATTTTATACTGTAATGTTACACGAAATGTTTTTTCTTTTCTTTTTTGGAGTGTAGTTATTATGATTTGATCAATTACTTTTTTAATATAAAAAAATTGCACTTTTTGTGCCTTTTCAAGAAAAATAAAATTCGTTAATTTTTACGATTATATTATTTCATCAAAAAATATTATAAAGATTTCTAATATCCCGTAATAAAAATAACATAATGATTCAACCCCAAATTTTCAGTGATTTAGAAGCTACCATAATAGGTTCTTCAAAGTTTAATATAAAGACTCTTATCCGCAGTATACCAAAAACTGACCGTTTTATCAATATCAGTGTTGCTATATTTAGGAACTTTTTTGTTCAATAATCACTAATGATTTTGAAGAGTGATATCTGATATACATAATCGATGATTTAGCGTCGAAGTGATTAGGAAACTATTAGAGTTAAAATTTAGTGGTAGATATTGAATAAAAAAAGTTCCTAAATTTTGCAACACTGAGTATAATCAATAGCTACATGTATAAAAGGCATTTCGAGTTGTGCGTTTGTATTTAAACTTATAACTATTTTTATCCATCTCAAATTGCTTTGAACTCATAGATTTATCATTAGACTACTATAGACTAATCAAAAAATGCAATTCTTACTTTTAAAAATGGAGTAATTCTTTCAATTACAATTTTATACCAATTCTATTCCGCAACAGAAACAAACAAACGCACACACAATAACGAGATCGCCTTATATTACTCAAATCATAACATAGGATAGTATAACCCCCCCCCCCCCTCGAAAAATGCATAAAATAGAATGAACAAAACCTCAGTCATATTGAGAAAATGCACCATAAACTCATACTAGTAAAATTACTCAGTAACTTACGTTCAAATGGATTCACCGATGAGCAAAAGAATCCACGTGCGAAGATTTTTAGTTCCAGATTGAAAATAAATAGATTTACAACTTCTAACTTTTATAAGATTTTTTTTAAAGAGAAATTAATAATTTTTTAAACAAAGATTTTGTTTTTTTAATAGTAAAAAGAAAAGTCTGTTATTAAAATTTTGTATTATCATTTCCATTCTTAAAACAATCTTTAAAAATAATCTTCATTTTTAATTTCATTATTTTAGATCAAATATATTATTTCATTACTATACAATGTCATGTGTCTAGGAAATATTATTACAAAACATGTTTTTCTTTATATTTAATAAATATGAATATCCGACGATGTTTGTTAAAAGTACAGTGTTTTGAAATACATAAAAATATATTTTCTTTTTATATTTAACTATACATACAACAGTAAAATATAATTTGATAAACTTGAATCTTTTCTATTTCGTATGTATTTATGCTAAAAAGTTTTTCTATATGCTACATGGGATATTTTACTGAATTTCGTATATGAATAGAAAATAATTTTGTGTGTATCTCAAGAAAATGTAGTTCTATAATGGCTTCATGTTTGAAGATTCCATATTTTTCTAAATGCAGATTCCATCTTTATCTAAAATCTTTACATGAATATATATATATATATATATATATAGGGTCCTTTTGAAAGTTTTAAATAAAGATTTCTTTTCACTTGGAATAGAATTTTAAAGCGAAAACTAGATTATCTCGATATTTTTAACTTTTATAGCACACATTTTTTTTTTTTTTTTTTTTTTTTTTTTTTTTTATCAATAGAGCTGAAATAAAAAGTAAATAAAATTTTCTTCTGAAATATATTTTTTTCATCTCTAAAAAATAGGACTTCCTTTTAGATCATACCCTTTGAAAGCTTTTCAATTTGGGTAATGTGTATATGTTTTGGTCAGTATTCAATATAATATAAAATTTATTTATATATGGAAAAAAAAAATATCGTGTAACTGTTGAAAATTTCCGTATCTAGAAGATCTTATATATAAGAAAGAATTATATTATTCAATGTTGTAATATAAAATTCTTTAACACTGTTTTATTGTTACAAATATTATTATTAGGAGGCACTAAATATACTAATAAAATTATACTTTTAAAAAATTAAAGAACACGCTTTTACTGAAACGTGAACTAAAAAGCACAAAATATCTATGTACTATTAAAATGCAGGGTATTAGAAAGTCGCGTGAGTGGCACTCCATAATATTTGCATGCTTTTAAATTTTTAATACAAAAAGTAATAATTTATTAAATGTTGCCACTCGACGTTATACAAATACGGCCAAATCCTATGCCACATACCATAGAATTTTTATATACAGATTTTTTTTGTTTTCCCCTAGAACCTGCCCCTGAGGGAATAGGAGCCTGGAAACACTTGTATTGTCATCGATGATGAAGTCGTGTGCAAAATTTCAGGTCAGTCGAACGACCAGAAGTGGCCGAAAATTGAATTGCAAGATTCCGTTACGTACATTAATAGTTACATCATATCAAGTTATTAAAAGCATGTTAATAGTAAAAAAGTCTAGAAATTACGTAATATTAACTGAATAAATAACCTAATGAAGTAATGAGAAATAAATAATTTAGAATTAAACAAAAAACATTTTTAAAAAATCTCCCCTGACTGGGCACGAACGTTAGACCTTTAGGTTCGTAGCCCGGAGCTTTACCTCACAGCCACAGCGTTCACGGAGGGAAAGTCTTTTTTTACAATATAGATTTTTTGTTTGCTCCCAGAGCGGTTACAGACATACATACAGGGTGAAGCTAATAAAAGCGTGTTAAAAAGAAGTTATAATATGCACTGTTTATAAAAGCTCAATATTTCACTAAAAACATAGCAACATTTTAATTTATTCCGGTGTATACATAGCCCCGCCTTTATTTTATACCACTTATTTTTGAAGACTAATTTTATCTTATTTTATCGAAGTTATGTATTGGACAATTTTTTTCAATAAATAAAGGCGGGGTTAAAAATACTCCGGAATAAATTAAAATGTTGGCTTCTATTCTAAAAAGAGTGTCGACTTGGGTTAATTTACTTGTGAACATAATTTTTAGAAATTTAATGCAAAGTTTTAATTGTGTTTGATAATAAAACAGTTAAAATTAACATTAAAATACTAAAAAAATATATTGATTACACTAAATTAACCTAAATTTGCACCTTTTTATCTTCTTCATTGTTTCTCTCTCTCTCTCTCTTTTTTATATATGTGTGAAATGTTGAACTTTATTTTTCACAGTCTAAGTATAAGAAGGAAATGTACGCTAGAGGATTTCAGAAATGATATTTTCGTAACAGAAAGCAGTCGTAGTGTCCTTTCAATATTTTAATTTATTTTATCAAATTGACATATGAGATACAGTAGACTAAACATAGGTTATCAGAGGCAAATTAGAAACTGAGAAGAAAGTTATTTATATATACCTATTTGCATGGACATTGTTTTTGCAGAAATAAAATGTGCTATAAAGTAAATTTTCCATTGTTTCTTATGTACTGTTTTCTTATAATGAACGTATCTTTCTTATGTTTCAGTTTCCCAGAATAATATAGTCGCTAGGATTTTGCACTCATTTGAAATTTAATAGCAGTATTTTATTATTATTATTTTTTTTTTATCAGAGTTTTCTTTATATAGGGCCTTATAAAAAAAAATACATTTTAACTTTAAAAATATTGTCAATTGTAAATTGTCCTGTTAAAATATCAGAACTGGGTGTGTTAGGCAAATGGAATTCACCTAGCTTGAAAATATATCAATCAATCAATCAATAAAAATAAACACAAAAATAAAAAATAAATAAAAATAAATAAGCAAATAAATTCATAGCAATTGTACAATGATCTTTTATAGAATTCTTGGAACATATAATACTGTGTTGGTTTGGTCATTTCTTAATACCACTTTTTTTAATAGAAAACTTAGTAATCGTTTGCGGTAGTTATTTTTGATTGATTAATATGGTGCTTAGAAAAATATTGGTATTTATAAAACTGACTGAGAAAACAGTTGTAATTTATTTTGGTTCTGAATTGATTAGTGTGAAATAGTTTTACATGAAACATAGCTACGAACCTTTCTAATTTTTAAATCATATTTATCAATAGTATTTTTAAAAAGTAATTTGTCACATATATTTTCGGTGATTAAATTAGCCGATAAGAAATATAAAAAAATTCCGGCCTTTAGTCATTCTTGGAAAAACAGGGGACTTGGCATCTGCTTATGGAGCTGAAGCAGGGGTTCGTACGAGCCTTATTTTTTCCCTGAGGCTTATACCAGAAATTTTTTATAACTATTTTCGTTGTAAAGGAAGTCTCTAAATTTTAGAAGAATTCTACTGTTTCAGAACAGTGGGGTAAATATTCAAGAGAGAGAAAGAAAAAAAAAATAATAATCTGGTGTGCCACTTACATGACATTCTCTTACCCTGGAATTTAATACTATAAATACAGGTTGGAGATAAAGAAGTAATATAACGAGTACTATTATGTAAACCTATGTTAAACAATTCAAATTAGGCTTCGGAAGAGTTTTATATGATAATAAGTTCTGTGTGAGGGGGGCTGCCGCCCACTCACCCTCCCCCCCCCCCGTTTCATTAATGCACCTACATTTATATAGAATTTAATTCGGTTATTAAAAAATAATTCTGTTTTTAAAAAATAATTTATTAAAATTATTATTTACAAAAATTATCTTTTATGATAATGCGGACGATTTCCATATTAGAGAAGTAGTGTAACACAAAATATCCAAAAAAAAGTCCATTTTACTCTCAATATTAAAAAACAAAAAAAAAAAAAAAACGATTTTTTTTTCTAAGTTTTTTTTCGTTAAAAGTAAAAAAAATTCTATAACTTTGTTTTAAATTATCACAGATTTATAGTTCAACCATTCGTTTTAAAGGTATTGGCGAGCTCTTTTGAATGATACCCATCATGAAAATTTACTCCCCTCGAGGGGGGACTTCCCCCCCCAGAGGCGAGGCTCCTACATACACAAAAAAATTTACATACACAATTTTTTTTCCCAGTTGACTATCTCTATCACAAAAAAATATATATTCGTTTCATTTGGTTTAGTGCAGTCTATAGACGTTAAACTCTACTTTCCTGCAATTTCCCCCATAGACGTAATGTATTAGAATTCTCTTGATTGTCCCTGTACACGAATCAATGAACATTTTGGCACCTTACCGTTTTGTTCCCGAGATTTTTCAGTCCTGATACTTTTTTGCGACCGTTTGAAAAAAAAAAAAAAAAAATGATTGCATAGTTGTTGACATGGGAGAAATGAAGGAAAAACTTTGGAAACTTTGAAAAACTTTAATTAATGATGTAAAATTTCGAGAGAGCGATTGCTTTCTAGCAATAAAATCCCTAATCATGTACGTCTCACAATTTATTTACCAACATTTAAGTATATTTCAAAAATTTATATATGATTGCGCTCCATTTTTAATTGATATTTTCTTTTTCTTTGACTTATATTTCGTTGCTTTGATTGTAAGTTGATTTTTACTTTACTATTAATAATAAAATTGTTGTGGTTGAAAATTGTTGCTGTCACATACCAAAAACCGGTCCAAAACGCGTACTTTAGTACTCTATCCCCGTAAACTCTGTCCTTTAGAAATAAATCAAAATTTTTATTCGAAATTCTAGTCTATTAATTGAAATGCCTGCAAATTTTATGCAATTACGAATCAAAAAGATTTTCATCAAAGAATACAAAACAGAGAGACTAGAGAAATTTTTGTCTCGTTATATACAGCAATTTAAATTCATTTCTATTTCTTTTGTTTTATAATTGTTTATCCAATGACAAATTAGCAAGGGAGTAATTTGAAATCACTTTTATTATTTTCTGATTTAAGTTTGTAGGACACATGAATTCATTTAAAACAAAGGTTTTCTAAGTTTAGATAAAACATAGATGTAGGGTCCACAAGCATGACTTTAGAGATTTTTTTTTTCTTTTTTTTTTTAATGCGGCGCACGTGCCCAAGCATTGGTCGTGGGGTCGTCGAGTTGATGACCATTTGTGAAGAGACACCCAATGAGCGGTCATCACTACCCCTAACAGGAACAACGCATTAATGTCTTGTCCGGGATTCGAACCCAGGCCCAACCGTGGAGGAGTCAGAGACTCTAACCACTACTCCGTCTGGGCGGCACTTTGGAGTTATAAAAGTGAATATTTATGTAGATTGTAATAACCACAGAGCGTGTTCAATTGGTTTACATTTTAGTCTTATATTTTATTTTCAGTAAAACTTAAGGAGGCTTAAATAAAATGATATCACGGTCTGCTCTTCAATTAAGACCCTCGCATGTAAAGAACACCTTTTATTACTCAAAATTTAGTGCTGTTGGACTCAGGTACCTAATTTCCGTTTTACGTGTCTCTTAGCTACGTCATTCTTTATAAAAGTTGTAGAGATTGTACCCTCATAGAGTTAATATTCAATTTAAATATCTTTTTTGCATAAAGTTCCACTTTATTAATTGTCATTTCCCCATCGTTATTCAAAGTAAAATCTAAATTTCCTTTTTTCCCTATTACAATTTATTGTCGAAATAAATAAATGGCTTTGCCTTTTCGCACCCTTACAGCTTCTAAACATATGATAAGATTTCGAAATATGAAGGAAGAATTTCACCTTTTCTCCCCTTTCATATTGTAATGATTCGTGACAGCAGGACAAAAGTTGCAGGACAAAAACTATAGGACCAAATTGTCATGTACTCATTTAGTGTACATTCCATTTAAAGAACTCAATAAAACATTTATGCATAATATAATAATTTTCATTTTAAATCTGATAGGATTCAATTCGGCTTTTTTATTGACGAAAATTTTACTAAAATTATACTGGTGTAAAAAAAAGGGCGGAGCTATCAATACTCCGGAATAAATTATAAATATTACCAGATATAAGTGAATACGATGTCAAGGATATTTTTACTAAGTATGCATTTTTGTACAGTGGACCGTAATATATATAAATTATTTTGTGCTTCTATATACATAGAGAGAGAGAGAGAGAGAGAGAGAGTAAGCATACTTTTTCAAATAACAACAACGCTGTAGCAGAATTGTTTAAACAATTAATCTCATTCTCTTTTAAATAATTTAATACACTGTAGATAATTAACCCCATAAGATGTAATATTTCGTAATCTTAACACCATAAATTTTTAATTTTATTCTTTTGTAATAATTACAGTAAGACACGCTTAACGCGGGGGATACGTTCCATCAAAGTAGAGCGTAATGCGAAACAGCGCTAAACGAGGCGTCCGTAAAAATGCGTAGTTACAGCACCGCACTAAACAAGAAACACAACTACACTGTTTCGGATATGTCATTTGGAAACCTAGCGTTGCGCGAGCACAATTTCGGGGAATCCCCGGGTTGAAATAAAAGAGCGCTAAACCGAAACAGCGTTAAGCGGGGTCTTACTGTATCTGCAATTTAATAGCACAAGTTTTACTTTTTCTTTATTGTGGTATGAAATTTACCTTTCGTTAGTAGTAACTTGGCATCTCTGTTAAAGGGAAAAGTCGTAAAAAAAATTATACAATCTAAAGATGTGAATCGCTATCATAAAGCCCTAACAGTTTCGAGAATGATTCTGCGGTCAAAGTTGGTAAACGGGAAGTACCAGGTTCGATCCTATGTCGCGCTCGTCGACCTAGCCGTTTGGAGTTTCCCGTGATATTCTCCGAAACTCGTATAAATAGGGGATAGGACACCTTGCATGATTCTCACAGAGGAGCATCCCCCTTTAGGCTCAAGTCTCTAGTGCAGACAATTGACAACACTTATTCCTAGACACACACACGCTGCACAGTGTTCGGAATTTCAAAAAAGCTGGCCAAAAGTCGAAATTAAAGAAAACAAGTGAAATTGTGATGTATATATATGTTTTCGAGGTCGCTGAATCCGAATCTGACATTGGTTTCTTGAAAACTTCAAAGGCAAACTCAAAAACAAGATGGCGGATCCAATATGGCAGACAAAAAATTAAAAAATTAATATAAGATGGATAATTCTTACATTAAGGGGTTTTTGAGGGCACTGAATTCAAATTTGACGTTAGTTTTCATAATAAAAGTGATATTACACTCAAAAACAAGATGACGGATCCAATATGGCGGATCAAAAATCAAAAAATTGATAGATGAAGGATAATTTTCACATTTAAGGGTTTTTGAGGGCGCTAAATTCAAATTTGATATCAGTTTTTATAAAAAAAGTGATCTTGCACTCAAAAACAAGATGGCGGATCCAATATGGCAGACCAAAGTCCAAAAAATTAAAAAATTAAATTAAAAAGTTAAAACGCTTTTACACATACAGGGGCAGGCGGGGGCACCCAATTCTTTAACAGCTGAATAAAATGGACATCCCTTAACACTCTCCACTTTGAATCAATGCGGGATCTTGCGAGATAAAAAAGTTTCCATACTTTGAAACTTTTGGTTATGTTATAATTGAGGTTAACTTCAAAAAGCCGCTCAGGAGATCACTTGATGAAAAAAAATACTGCATAAATATTATCTACTAACCTCCACAATTGTCGGCCATATTTTGTTGAATGTTGTTGTTGCGAAATTTTCCGAGAAACACTATTTGTTTAACTCTTAAAATGCATTAAAAGAAAAAATTGTCACGTTTTCCGCCAGCCTACACTTAGAAATATGTAGATAGAATAAATTTTCCACCTCACAGTTTCATTCAGTGGCTCCCTCTGAAGGTATTTCCGCGGTACTTACGTCTAAAAACGCGCCTAAATTTTTCGACTTTTGGCCAGCTTTTTTGAAATTCCGAACACTGTGCGCTGTCATAAAACAACAACAATAAGAAATTTTAGATCAGGGTTTCGACAATCGAAACTTTTTCCCTGATTTCTCCACCAGTATTTTTCTTTCGGAATCTTTAGTAGTAAGTCTGCATGATTAATTAAGCAAAAAATTATTATATAAAAATATTGGTGGAGGAATCAGGGAAAAAATTTCGACTGTCGACACACTGTTACAATTTTTGGTATACGTAATATACCAATAAAAGTAGACATATTTAAAACAAAATTTGGCAAATAATAAAGCATAAAAATTGTTATTCTGGTTAAAAGGACAGTGTATAGTTTTTATATTTGAAAGTTTAATAATATTTTTTTTACACTTAAACAATGCCATTTTGAAGACATTTCAGGTGCTTGAAATTATAAAATCCGTATGGCATCAGTATTAAAAGTCAGATGCAAGTAAACTGGAGAATAATATTGTTGACCTCATAATGAAATCATAAGAAGAGTGCAAATATAAACAGATACCGGAAAAAAGTAATATTAATTTTTTGATTTTGCTTAAAAACAGTGATAAAATGCAATAATTTTTTATATGGTAAAATTATCCCCCGAATCGAAAAATATAATAAATATTTAACGAGTTTCGTGACGATATTGTGAATAGTTTTAAGAACTATTTTAATAACATTTGGAACTGACGATGTGCATAGTAATAATATAATATTTTATAAAGAGAACCGGTTTCTAAGAGCCTTTATGGTAGACGAGAGGTGCTAATTTCAGAGCCAGGTTACAGTCGTTGGGTTAGCCATTCGGATTTTCCATGTTTTTCTCTAAATCTCGGTTGAAGCTATGCGGGAACTACTTAGAAAGATCCCTACACCCACAGCAGACATTCCACAAAGACCTAGGACTCTCCAATCGGTTTATTCGAGTTACCAGACATGAATTATAAATAAACGTATTGCATGCGTAATCATATGATTTAGTGGCTGAAATGTGCAAGTCTACTAGGAAAAAAAAATTGGTCAGACATTTGGAAAACTTGAACTTTCAAAGCTGATGTAAACACGCGGTTTTCACTGTTGTGAAAGAGCAAGTGAGGGTATGTGTGTGTGAATGAATAAAAGCAATTTATTTTTCCCACTCTAGTAGTTTTTTTTTTTTTTTTTTTTTTTTTTTAATGGATTGACCACTAATGACCGCTTTTTAAAATTTTAGTTATTCGTGGGTAGACAATACCAATATCATTGTACTACTTTATAAAATGATGCTTTCTTGATAAAAAATGTTAAAGGGAATATTTTTATATTTTCAAAGAATAATAATAATTAACAAAAGCTAAAATTTAGAATGTAATAATATTTACCATGCCGTCAGATGAGAATGATGATTAATTTAAACATAAAGAGTGCTTTCATTATTGTTTACTTCTGAGAAGTATAAAATAATCTCTAAAAAAATATTAAACCTTCATTATGAATTGATGCTTTGCGTTTACTTTCAATTGCTTTTTATACTTTTTAGCTTACGGCATTTTTGCATCTATCACCCGCAAGTCTCATTTAGTTTTCCTCTTTCTTCTTGTTCTTTGAATCTAAATTTTTTCTCTTTCTTTTTCAGTTGGAATAGCTCAGTAAGGAATGTAACAATGTTTTTAAATTCTGTTCCTCTCGTCATATCTTACGTTTTAGCTTGACTTAGAAGGTTTTTCCTTTGGTTCAGCAGATATTACTTTTTTCTTAGGAATTTTTATTGTTTATTTTCTTTAGAAGATAGGAACAGAATTTTATGACTGTTTATTTGTTTCATTTTTCTTTTAGTTACAAAACTGTTGGTTTGACATTTGAGAATTTATTTTATTAGCTTCAGTATTTATATACAATTTGTATTTTTTTAAAAACTAGTTCTGTCTGCTTTTATTTTTAGGTTTGAGTTTTCTTTTTTCATTTGTTATTATGCGTCGTTTGTTATTTTTGTAAGAGATCGAAATATTCGTTTGTATTCAAAAACGAATAAAAAGAAATATTGATGTTATAGTGAATATTTAATGATTATTAATAATATGAAGGAAAATAGTTTTATTAATTTGTTTTTGGATATTTAATGTACAGTAAAATACTGATAATCTGGCATAATAGGGAAATAGACGTTGCTGGATTACCGATTTTTCCGGATTATAAGTGTTCCGTTAAAGTATGAAAATAGTCGACGAATTATAATATAAAAGGAAATA
This sequence comes from Salticus scenicus, assembly GCA_963930645.1. Classification (NCBI taxonomy): domain Eukaryota; kingdom Metazoa; phylum Arthropoda; class Arachnida; order Araneae; family Salticidae; genus Salticus; species Salticus scenicus. The sequence goes on along the minus strand of OZ005655.1, from coordinate 87,499,262 downwards.
TTTCTTAAAAAGAATAATTTTTAAAATACATACTGCCCTAATATACCTTACGTATCCTATCAGAAACGCAAATAGTAAAAATAACGTTTAAAATAAGGTAAAATTTTTAAATCAACAATTAAAAAACAGCAATACAGATCGTTAATTTTTAGTGAAATAATAATAAAAAAATCAAATTAAAACTTGTTTAATGAAAAAAAAAAAATCAGGAATATGCAAAATGCTATTTTCTTATTGAATAGTCTGTCAGTTTTATTTGCTTCATTCTTAATATCGTGTCTGAAATTAGACCTTCACTTCGGCGTTGGCAAAACCACAATATTATATCTTGTCAACATCAAGATAAGTTGCCTCTTACATTTCTCTTTTCAAAATTCACGTCAAACTGTAAATGAGTAATATTAAATGACAGTCTTTAAACTTTACTGGCGATCTAAAAAAGTTGGTAAATATTCTGTTACAAGGTCATGTGCGACTAAATCATTGAGTACTACGATTTACGGGCGGAGAAGAAAGAGGGAAGGGGGGGATCATCAGGGCCGGACAATAGGTGCTGCCGGATTATAGTTTACAGATTATCGATACTCCCCTTTACTTTGAAACTCGTTTTTTCACAGCCTTTCTTATTCCCTTTTTCTGCTCTTTTTAAGTATATTGAACAGAGCTTTATAATTTTCAATTTATTGCTTTTCTTGTTCAACTGTAAAGATACACTGGGAAAAATTATTGTACCAAGACAGTGATGTTAAAAAAAGTGAATATTAACTACGACACGGATTAACTAAAAAGTTTGACAGGAATGATTAATAATCGCATTTTTTTTATACCACATTTTCAGAAAAATAATTTTTTTCCTATCTAACCGTAATTGCTTATTGGGGAATACAATTGTACAAAGATATTGGTATGAAAAATAGCAGCTATTAATAATACTTCAAATAAATTTATAGTTTGCAGCTATGATACTGAATCTCTGCAAAACCTATGGATTATGCTTTGAAATATTTAAATTTATGTTTTAGGAAAATACTTGTTTCGTCAGTAATTTAGTGAGATTTTAAAATTTCTATAAGAAACATGCAGAAACGATTATTTAAAAATTGATGCGGATAATCGTTTTGCTCTAAAAACTGGTCAAACAGGCATTAAATGGTTACATTTTAAGCAAATAATATTGTTTGTTAATAATAATAATAATAATAAAAAGGTGTATGGGAGCGCCCGAGAGCGCATGCGCATATGTGCAAATATATGTCTATATAAATAAAAAAAAATTACCTACTATTGATTTGAGTATATTTGCTAAAAAGGGCTACTTCAAAGAACATTTATTATTACCTAGCATCTTCTCTAAAAATACGGAAACGTCTTTCATAATACATGAGTGAAAGAAAAATTGTTTTTCTTCATTTCCTTTCTTACATTAAAAAAAAAAAAAAAAAAAAAAAAAAAAAAAAAAATTCAAAGATTCTCTGCTTTAGTTCTCTCTCTTTCTTTATATTATAACTTTTTTATTTTTTGTTATTATAGTTTCGTCCTGAAATGTTGAAAAGATTTTTATTATCTATACTTAATGCATGATTTTTAGTTTCTTTTCATATATATACTTTATATATATATATATTTTAAAAAACAACATCCATTAATAATTTTCACTCTCAATTTTACTATAAATAAATCCGGTAATGCAGTAAAGTGATTTTACTTTTCGAATATACATATGTAAGCAAAGTATTGTAATTGTGATTTGCGAAATAGATTTTGTATTTCGCATAACTCAAAAACGAATGGTCGTAGAATGTTGGAAATTTATATTTGTAACTCTCATGGCATCTAGTTATACAAACCTAACTTTGGTATTGAAACGAGATCCCGTTTTAGAGATAGCTACAATTTTACACGATTTTTCGTGATATATGTATAAGGTTGCGTATGTATGGGAGTGAACACGATGACGTCTAAACATTTTGTTCGAATGAGCAGAAAGTTGACACGTATGTTATAGGTATAGAGTTTGATTAATTTAGACTTATAGTTTTTATTTTTTTCTTTACAGGGACACAAAGAAAAATTCCTTAGCATTATGGCCTATGGGCTCCAACTATTTAAATTGCTATATCATCTAAATGCCTTATTTAAATGATCTTGAAATTTATGTACGCGTTATAATTCACCGTCGCACTAAATGTATAGATTTTCCTGAATCAAGCGCTTATAGATAAATTTTACAGGGACACAAATAATAATTTTTTATCATTATCGCCTATGAGATCAATTTATATAAAGTTCGATAGCATCCAAACGCCTTATTCAAACGAACTGAAAATTTATATACATTTTATACGTCACCGTTGTACGAACTGAAAAGATTTTTAAAGGGACAGAAACGAAATTTCTTTATTATTATGGTCTATGAGTTAAAAATATATTTGGAGAGCAATGGCGTTTATCGCCTAATTTGATTGAGCTGATTCATTTCAGACTTCTCTTAATTTAATTTAATTAAATTACCGTTAATTGCTTAATGTTCGACAAGTCGATTTTTTAATTTATGAATGATTAATTTTTTCTAATAGCATTCACTCAATCATTTCTTGACCTTACTTTTAATATCTACTAACAAGTTTTGGCCGCTTCGGTGGTTACTATATTTAAATGAAATCACAAACTTCTACAACATTATTCATAAAATAATCTCAAAAAATAACACTCCAGAAAAATCATTGAAATTAGTCGATAGCTCAATGAAAATTCCCACTGCTTTTGGTAATGATTTTCCTGCCCGCAACTGGAAGAGTTCGGGTCAGTAGCACTACAGTAGCACTTAACTCGCTTTTTATCCCACCCCCTGGCTCGCGGGTGAAGTTAAAAATTTCGCAAAATCCCATCAAACTGCATATTGCGTACACTTAGCTAAAATCCACACACCAAAACTCGTCATCCTGAGGTAATTTGGATTAAAGTTAAGCTTCAAAACATGTCTATTGCCCCGATCGACCCATGGGGGGAAAGTGTATAATTTCATAAAATCACTTTATAGTGCGAGTTGCGTGCGCATAAAAACCAACACACCAAAAATATCTTTTTGAGATAATTTTGTGCATAGTTATTTTTAGGAACGTGCTTTTAACTCTTTCTAATATTTAAAGGGAGAGAAGTGGAAATTTCCTCAAAATTTCTTTATCGTACGTGTTGGGTACGCATAACCAAACCACGCATCAAAAATAAAATGATACGGAGCATAGTTAAGCTTAAAAACTTTTGGTTCGCACTCTTTCCCTAAAAAGAGTGTAGGTAATTTTTCAATATCCCTTTTATAGTGCGTGTTGGACACGTATAAACGACCCGCATATGAAAAATCGCCTTTCTAAGAAAATTTGGAGCTGAATTATTCTTGGAAACGTATTCTCTTCCTCGCCCCAAAGAGGGAGAAGAAGGAATTTCGCCAAATCCCATCACAGTGAGTGTTGGATGTAGTACATAGCCAACGCACATACAAAATTCGGGAGCACAGCTTCAATAGGTTCCCCAGGACAAAATTAATAGAAAAAGGAGGCTTTTGAATTTACCCCCTTGTTACTCCCTTTAAAACCAAAAATTGCAAAACCCAAAGTATATTTTGGGAAATATATATATTAAAGAAAAAAGAAAAACCTCACTGCCGTTTAAGCTTCTTTAAACCATTTCTTGGTTAGATTCTACTAAAAAATCCAGATTTTGAGAAATTCCCCTTTCCCTGAATAATTGACTTTGTCCTCCCGTTTTAAATTTGAAAATTCCGGAAATCACCGAAAACCGTTTTCTGTACTCAAGTCTAGTGTTCTCAGTTCCAAGTTTTCACCGTGGAGTAATTTGGAGCTGAGTTATACTCACAAACGTGTTTTTTCTTTCTGCTTCCTCGGGGGAATTTCTCAAAACTCCTTCTAAATAGGGGTTAGGTTCTCCAGACGTCGGACCCTGACTTCTATTGTGTGCTGGCTGGTTATCATTCTAAAACAAATCTGCACACCAAAATAATGACTATAACTCCTATAGAATCGCCCCGGCTGTGTTGAGTCAGTGAATCAATCAATGAGCGTGTTTACTTTTTTATATAATGTTCCATGATTTGAAGATTTCCCACTGCAAATAAAAAAGTTTGTTCTCATCCCTTCAAAAGGCTGTTTCATCTCATCTTTAATATTGTAGTGTATATCTTCATTAGAGTGTTACCCACAACTTCAATAACATAAAAAATCTGACTGTTTATCTGCATTAAACAGTTTTCTCCATAGCGCCCCTTGTCGCGAAAGGCAAATCCTCGGCGCAACTTGGAAATTGTTCAATTCTCACACCTTCGCCCACTGTCGGCTCTAGGCTAGGGCCTGGCGATTTATGTATATATATATATATATATTAATAAACTGCGAAGTCCCCTTAGAAGCGCTCAACATCACTCCAAGAGTGATAAGCGGGGGCTGCTCCCTGTTAAATATATAATGTTCCAACAGATTAAATCTTTTCGCTTGCAACGATTAATGTTGCAGATAAATTAGATTTACAGTTGAGATGAAAATAAAGGGCAGTTCATTCACTGACTGTAAGCCAGCCTTGGCAACAAACTTAGCAACTTGCCAATAAATTTGCGAACTTGGTGATCAAATTTGTCGAAAAATAGTAATTTAGGGTTTCCGAAATTTCGAAGCTCTACATTGAAAACAAGTAGAAATCTAGAATTCTGCATGGGATTCTATACAGAGCGATCGCTAAAATCTATTGCTAAAATAAAAATAGAATCGAGTTGAATTCTGCCGGAGAGAGTAGATTCAGTACAGTCAGTGTATGATCAGAGAGCTGCTCTGAGTGATTATTTATATGAAATTGTGTCCCAAGCGATTGAATTAATTTGTGATCTACCGAAATCATTGATCTGTGGAGTATTTGACGCGTTTGCTTTTCTCATATGGAAAAAGTGGTTGTTTTCTGGGTTGTTTTCTGTTCCACAACATTCGTCGAATAGTTACTTTTGCGGTACGAGTGATAGCTTTACTGAACCACTTCCAGAGTATTCGTCGATTTGACAGTTTGAATAAACTGCATCGGGAATATTCGCTGTAATTAATTCCTGTTGTACTTTGCCGACCCAAAGTCTGAAGCATCGACTATTCACCGCAGAATCGGGGCTTTGGCTGGATCCCGGAGGGTCGTGGAGTTATTAAGAAACTACATTATGTCGAAAACCGATGCTGTGAAACTTGCTTTTAATCTCTCAGTTTCTATTCTTACCGATAGAGGCTTTTTTAACATCTCATATGTTTAATTAATTACTTATCTTATGATTGACAGTTCAGCTGGGATCCAAATTTCCAGAGACTAATTTATATGTAAGAGTTTCATCGCAAGAAAGCAGAATTGCATTATAATCATTATTTATACTTTTACAATTCGTTCATTTTATCTGTTCTCATATTATAAAATCTCCTGCAGTGAAAAAGAGTTTACAGTGGACATTTCTAAATTGTTTTCGTGGGGGAACCTGAAAGAGCATTCGTAATTTTTAGTACTACTTACTATTTCTATAGAAAAATATTTACTGTATTTCTACAGTATATTATTATGACTGCATAGAATATAAATCATTGATAATATTTAGTGGTTTCAGAATTTTGTCTTGAAACGGAAACTCTTTCACCCTTGATTATTTGCACGTTAGACACACTGAATATCACTTTCTTTAAGCAATTCTGAAATAATAATTTAAAATGCTTTAATTCCTTTTATCTTTCACATTCCCACCACCAAAGCAAGATTAAACATGTTTAAAGTTCGGCTATTATATAGTTACTCTGTGAAAATAGCTGCCAACATTTTAATTTATCCCAGTGAATTTTTTAGCCCAGCCTTTATTTCGCAACACTTTATTTATAAAACAATTTTCTCCAATATATAACTGCGATAAAATAATAAAAAATTAATTTTAAATTAAAAGTGGAATAAAAAAAAGGTGGGCTGAAAAATAAGTTAAAATGTTGGCAATTCTGTATTAATATTCTTTAAGGCGAAAATAAATAAATAAATAAATGTGTAAACTGTAGAATTTATCCTTTTAAACTTTTGAACACTCTTGTGCCTACGTTGGCTCTTACATCAAATGAGATTAAATTATACAAAAATTTTAATAGTAAAGAATATACAGCAAATTACTAAAGCACTGTACGCAAAATGCACATACATTTGATGTTATAGGCTAAGAATATAAAATTTAAGGAAACGCAGAATACATGAATTATGTAATATATTATTTTATATCATATTGAAAGAACATGTAATAGTTACACGTCGTTAAATATATGGAATGTACAATACATTAGATTGTAGAAATTATATAAAAAATATTTAGGATAAAAAAAAAAAATAATAGTAATTAAAAAAATTATATGCAATAAACAATAATGTAGTATAACTAGAACACAACACGAAAAATTTGAACCTACATAAAAACAAAAGTTTCAGGACTAAACTTAGAAACAACGGAAATATAACAAATAGAAGTATAAGGATACTTTAATGCATTACAGTATTTTAAAACGTAATCTGATGAAACAGTAAATATTAGGGTACCAGAAAGTCCTGTCGATTTGAATAAGTAAAATGCACCTGAATATTTTTAAATACACTGCTCAAAACAATTAAAGGATGTTGTAAGTTTTGTAAAAAATAATGGTATGGTGTAAGTGTTTTTTCTTTTTTTTTCAGAAAATGGAAGAAGAGAGTCACAAATGCAATTTTTTTTCATTTTCAAAGTTCGGAGTATGAAAATGTTGAAATTGTTCGGAGTATGTTCGAACTTGAAAATGATGATTTAGCGGCAGCGAATGAAATGTGGCTTTTAACATAGTGAAAGAAAAACTGGAAAAAAAAAAACCCATCGATATACAGTAAGTGTGATGATGTCTCAACGAAGTCATTTAATCGATTCAAAAGCTTGAAGAGTTGCTGGTCGATGAGAGGGGGTGGGACGGTCCAAACACAAACCGAAGTAGCCGAAACCAATAGAGTTTCGCAAAGTGTGATTTCCATGATCTGGAACCGTTTTTTGAAGACTAGAAATACAGATCGAAGACCAGGACAAGGTCGTAGATGTGCAACAACACTAAATGAAGACCAGTATTTTACACTAACGACTCAGAGACAACAAAATATACTCTTCTTCAACAACACATTCGCTCGGCTACTGGCACTACAGTTTCAAGTCAAATTGACCGAAACTGGCTTCACGCTGTAGATTTGTATGCTCGCCGACCAATAATATGTACTACGTTAACAGCAAGACAACGTCGCACCCGCAAGGAGTGGGCAACAGAGCATATGGACTGGAAAAGAAATGAATGGCGCCTTATTCTTTTCTCAGACTAGTCCCGTTTTTCTGTTCATCATGATAATAGGCATATTTGCACCTGGAAGGAACACAGCACTAGAAACATTCCTGCGTTTGTGAACAAAAGTATCAAGATTTTGTAGTGGGGGGCGATGGTCGATGATGGCATCTTCATTGATGGGCATTCCGATCCCCACATCATTAGAAATATAACTCTGACCGGTTGTCGATATAGAAATGGCATCCTAAGAACTTTTGCTTCAGCATGGATTCGGTTTCGGACACTTTGGGTCAAGGATGTGATGTCCAGAAAAGGTGTTGTTGAAGAAGAATTGCATTCATATTTCATTGTCTCGGAGCCGTTAGCGTTAAAAATCGCCCTGCATTGGGTGTTGTTGCACGTCTACGGGTAAACTTTGCTTCTATTCTAATAAATGAAAGTATTTGTCTGTCTCTTTGACTGTGTACGATGAATAGAAAAAAAATATCACGTACAGTTCTAAAAATGTATTTCCTGATAAAGAAATGCGTGCAGATTCACAACATACATTTAAATTTTTGATATCACTATTAGATATTTAGATTTTTTCCCGACATTCTTTTTTTTTAGATGTAATTTAAAGCTGATGCCAATAATATAAAAAGCTTAAAATATTTCCTTTCTTTTTTTTATTTTCTTTTTCCTTCTTTCTTTCTTTCTTTCTTTTCTTCTTTCTTTCTTTTCTTCTTTCTTTCTTTCTTTTCTTTTTTTTTTTTTTTACATAAGAAGGAACACTTCTTTTCACGTGAATAGAAAATAATGGATAAATTAAATCGGTATCATCGAAAACATCTGATAAAACTGACGTCATAATAGCTTTAAAATTACATTTAGATTTATCTAATTTTAAAATATTAATTTCGATTAATAGAATAGTCTTATATATTTTATTTCCCTTGATTTTATGGACCGCAAGATAAAGTGGACACAGAGTTAGTATAGAACATCCTTGGCGACTTTCATTTATTTATCTATTTATTTTTGCCAGTTTGGTGATCAATTAAAATGGCTATTGGAATTGCGTAAGAAAAAACCGTTGCGAAAATTGTCTCAGCTACTTCGCTGCCAATTTTCAAATTTCGCCAAAGGAGTTCTATACTCTTCCTTATTGTGAATGCATATTTATTTTATTCTAAATTTACCATCAACATACTGAAACTCAAATAGTTAAATGTCATTTATATTTCTTCAATGGCTCTATATCACAGTACTTGGCAATGGCTTTGATTAGCTGAAAATAGGGTGCAACTTTAGTATGGGACTCTTTTAACGAAATTTTAATAATTATAAGTTAAAAAAAAAAAAAAAAAACTTTTTATATACCATGTTTTTAAATTTTCTGATGAATCGTTAATAAAATATATGAAGGTAAAAAATAATATGTAAGCAATATTTAGGCACGCGGACTCAGTTCAGTAAAATAATAATAGTAGTGAACAAAAAAAAGTTGGTTTTAAAAATAAAATTTTACTCCTTTTAGAACAACGTATATTAGCATCGTGAACTACATTAGCACTTATCAATGTGTATAAAATCTTTAAAGTGATAATGACGTCAATTTTTGTAAGATGCATAATTTAACTTTTTATAATTTTTTAACGCTCACGTTTAATTAAATGCATTTTTTTTTTATGCCGAAAGAAAGTGAACTCGTAAATTTGTTTTGGCAACAATTAAATTATAGCTAATATTTTAATGGCTATTTTATTACTATTAAGAGCTTATTATTTTCATATTTTAATTAATTAAAAGAAAACTATTCGAAAATTCGAAAATCTGACTTCGAAGTATTGTGTTGTCACCAGGTTCTGAGCTACTGTGAAAGTTTCAAATGTCTAGCTAGTAGGGAAGTTAGTTAAAAATAGATTGCAAGATTTGTACCGGACAAACAAACAAACAAACAAGAATCGAAGTTTATAAAAACATGGTAAAATTGGTATCGAAGTAACTTGGAGTTTCTCGCCAATGTATTTACTCACACAATTGCGATAGCCATTTCAATTCATCGCAAAAATTGCGCAAAAAAAGAAAAAAATATATATATTTGATATTGCCTACGGGGTTCCATGCAAAACATGAGTTGGAAATCGTCACCAATTGAAATATATTTATTTAAACGTTTCAAGTATTATAAATAAAATAAAATAAATATATGGTAACTAGCGAAGCGGGCAAAGCCTGCTAGTATTATGTTATTCAACCATTGAAATTCTTAACTATGTTAGCAGTTAGTCATTCATATATAATAAATCATGTATAAAATTTTGTTGATTTACGAAAATATGGATTTAATTGATTATAAAAAAGGTATCGCTTCTAAATTAAACACTAATAGGATTAATGCACAAATGCATTGAGAAAAAATTACTTATTACTTGAATAACTTATTCATAATTAGAAAAAAATCAGTCTTGAATGAGACAAAAAACATAATTATGCAGCAGTGTCATCCAATCAAATGATAAGGGAAAGATAATAAAAAACAAAATGAAATTCAATTTTTTTCTCTACTTAGATATTAATTTAATTATAGAAATCAATAAATTTCAGCTAAACTGATATCAGAATGATAATTTTGTTTAAGACATTCATAAGCTTCTGATATTTATCCGATTATTAGCATTTCTAAAATGCCTTTTATGGATAAACATTAAATTTACAAGAAAGTAAATTAATTTTGTTAAATAATTTTTAGAAATAAATTTTTAATTCTTACCACATTTTTCTTGTTTTTAGAGAAAAATGCAGATTTCAATTCTTTCTTTCTTATTTAATAAATCTCCAAATAATTCCCGCATTTCTGTGCAGAAATATTGATTATAAATATTTTTGTTTCCTTGTTAAGGATTATTTTTTCTAACAATAATATTTCTATTTCGATAAAGTTGTTATTACTTATGTTAATAGAGGTTATTGATTTTTATTTTATAAATTCTCAAGATGTTCAATAATACAATCCAAAAACAAATAATAGTTGCAACATCCATTTTTCTTTTCTTTTTCTTAAAAAGTTATTTGAAAATGTTAGTATAATAAATCATAATTAGACATCCTGAACTAATGCGCAATCGGAGTTCTATCATAATTTTTTTTATTTTTTTATTGTATTATCTACTATATTTACACAAGAGCTGCCATTTGATTTACTTATTCCTTAGCGTTGTTAGTATCCTCCATTTTTCCTAATACTTATATATATATTAAATTGTATTATCTGTTATACACAAGAGCTGCCAATTTTTGAGAGCTGCCAAAGAGCTGCCAAAGCTGCCTTTGCCAGTTTGTTAAACAAGAGCTGTCAATTGTTTCATTTATTCTATAGTATTGTTAGTATCCGCCATTTTCTCATAGTACTTTAATTTAATATATATATTTTTTTTAAATTATCTTGTGTGTTTTATTTACACAAAAGCTGCCAATTGATTTTTACTTTCTTCTATATTCAATAGAAGAAAGTATTGGATTCGTAAAAATTTTCGACCACGGGTTTTTGATGGATTTGAGAGCTGTAGAACACGATTTGACCATTTTTAGAAAATGTCTGTCTGTCCGTCTGTCCGTCTGTCTGTGTGTGTGTGACAAAATTTTGTGGCAACTGTATCTCAGGAATTACTGCACAGAATTTCATACACATTGGTATGTAGTTGCGCCTTGACATAAATTAGTGCCTATCAATTTTTGATAAAAATTGTCCTACAGGTTGCGTTGCCATTCCACTTTTTCTAAATTTTTAACTTGGTGGTATAGGACAAAATTTTGTATAAACGTGCATAAAAAGAATTATTTTTTAATAAACATTATGAAATTTACAAGAATTATTTGTAATAAAGATAGTCAACAGAGAGAAAGAATTTTGTGTGTGTAGAAGCCTCGTGTACCTCGAGGGGAGTACATTTTCATGATGGCTGTCTTTCGAAAGAGCTCGTCAATACCTTTAAAACGAATGGTTGAACCATCGATCTGTGATAATTTAAAATAAAGTTATCGATTTTTTTTGCATAAAAAAAAAAAAAAAAAAAAAAATGGGGAGGGGGGAAGGATATTTAGTGTTATACTACTTCTCTAAAATGGAAAATTATCATGAAAGATAATTTTTTTAAATAATGATTTTAATAAATTATTTTTATTGAGTTAATGTTTATAGGAAAATATAGAATAAAGTCATGTGGTGGCCACAACATACAAGTTTTTTTTTTTTTTTTTTTTTTTTTTTTTTTCCTGGAACATTGTTAGTTTCCACTTCTTTTCATCCCACTTCTTTAGAAAAGCAAATATTTTCTTATGCAGAGCTCACGGTGTCGCAAAATGTTTACTTGCGTGTTATTATTTTGTCTCAATTATTTTAGAACCCTTACTTTTTAAATATTATTAAAACCTTCATTTTTATTTATCTGTTTAAAAAAAAAGTTTATGTATCAAATTACTAATTTTTGATTGAATTTGAAAAAGAAAATATTGCAACTTTCGAGTAGTTACGCTTCATGACTTTCAGAAAAATTAATTTGTGAGCTATAAATAGTAACACAAGATTAAATTGTTGATTTTTGATAAAAGTTCTTTGGATGGATTAGTTAATAAATCACGAACTATCTTCATTATACTTTCTATTTCTCAGTAAATATATATAGTGATAGCAGAACGATTTGTATTGTGTTTATCTATTGTCAGCAAAACCATTATTACTACTAATTTTGATAGATTAAACAAATTGACATAAGGAATTGTTTGGCAGTAAAATGTCAGAGAACATTGTTCTCATACAAGGAAATCTCTGAAAAATTGTATGATTACTTGCCTTAGCTTTCACGTACAGAGATTATGAGCTGGAACATCATTAGAAATGCTATTTTCATATATAATAATTATTTTCAATTACATAAAGGAAACAATGTCATTTGTAAATAGTGGTGCAAATCTGATGAGCTAGCATACAGCCGTCTGCAAATACCATTCACGAGAATTAGATATTGAGACTAGTGACATTTAGGCCAAATGTCTGGAAAGTGGATATGTTAAGGAAGATTATTTGAGCAGAAAGTAACACTAAATTTTATTTTGATATCATGGAATATGGATAATTATTTTAGGTGTTTTCATGTCAAGTATCAAACCTGTGAATTAGTTTTAGCTACTTATTTTGCGATTATTTAATATCCCCACAAAAATAATCCGAAGATATTCTTTAGAAAATACATTTTCTTAAAACATGCTTCAAGTATTTAAAAATATTTTGAAGATTTATCTACTTCTATAAAATATCTGCAGAAATTTGGAAGACATTATAAAGAAATTTTGTAAACATACTTCAGAATAGGCAAATAACTTAAGATATTCTGCAGATATTTTTAAAGAAAATCTTGAGACTATTTTTAGTGGGGATATTATAAGATTATTTAATATATTATATGAAAATACATTAATATAAACGATGTCATTTTAAAAGGATTTAACGTTTAGTTCCTTATTATAATATAAATATATAGGCACATTCCTGGTAATATTTATAATTTATTCCGGAGTACTGTCAGCCCCGATCTTTTTTTCACACCAGTAGAATTTTTGAGAAATTTTCTCATTATATAATTACTATGAAGTAAAAAGAAAAATACTTTCAAATTACACTGGTGTGAAAAAAGGATGAGGCTAATAGTACTCCGGAATAAATTATAAATATTACCAGGCATAATATAGGTATTTTAGAAAAATTTCAAACTCGTTCTTTTTCAGGGCATTTTTACATGTTTTGAGATTTTGGAATCCAAAATTCACAAAATCGATTTGGTGCAGAGTAGTCAGTTTGATAGCTCGTTAGTTTGTTCTTTACCTAATTAGTTTGTTAGTCTGAGTAGAAAATAACTCAAGAGCAAATTACCGTAAAGAGCTCGGACCAATTTTGAAATAACATTTATGATGCGTTCTAAAACGCTATTTATTTTCAAAAATTTCCTTTGAAAACTTCGTAATTCATTCAAAATTTACGATTAATAATAAGAGAATAAGTTAAAATTTCAAATACATGTGTATTATAATGATTATATTCACTATAAATATGCTGAATAAATTTTAAAATATCATCTGCGAGGCAGCATGATATCATTCGTTATTAATACTCTACACTGAAACCGTCGTAAGTTATTTGAAAGTTACGATTTTCTTGACCTGGGAAAACAGGACAAAATTGCGTGCAGCATGAGGATTACTTTCATCATAAAAATGTGAAGTCAGGTTATAAATATCATTTATGATGTTGACATAAAAATCATTGAGTAGGATTTTTCTAATTTGTAAAATTCTTAAACTATACGAAATTTAAATTTATTTCATGAACATTGAAGAAGAGATCCATAAATTCGAATGAATGCGCAGTACCAAGATTATTGTTTTGAAATAGTATGAATTATAAGCAAACTAAAATATTAAACATGGTCTAATAAAACTAATTAGCAGTTTAGAATAACTTAAATATATTAAATCAGATATAGAATGGTCAAGTATGTGGAGAGTTTTCGTCTGCATTATGCTAAGCAGTGCTGCCACAGGTAGCCCCAATTTCTTTTTTTATTCTTTTCGTACCACTATTTCTAAAAAATAAAAATAAAATTTATAATATATTTTTGCAGGAGGAACCTGGAGGAGGAAACGAGGAATCTGGCTGTGCAGAGTTTGGTCGCTATTTAGGGAATACCCTGGGAATTTAACAGGAAAAATTTTGTACAGGAAACCTTTATAATTATCAAGAAATCCATTTACATAATTACAGCAGATGACTTGTTTTTATTTTTAGCCACTAAGCTAAAATGTAGCTCACTGTCTTTTTTTTTCTACAAGCTTCTTTTTAATACATGAATGCATCATGTAAGAGTTTCGAATCGTTTATTTGTTTATTAAAAGAAGATTTTTAATAAACAAATACTTAGGTTTTAACTACCAAAACCTAAGTGTTTAGGTATAAACACTTAGGTTTTTCTCTGTGATACAGCACAAACTCAAATGATCGCTTTTAGCCTTAAAAATGTTTGTCCTGTGTTTTAATATATAAGATAATTTTAAAATGTTATATAATGTTACTGAAACTGTTAAACATGAAATACATACATATATATATATATCTATATATATAAAAGAGTACTTCCTGACTGACTGAGTGAGTGAGGGGGTGATCTATCATCGCCCAGACCTAACCCCTGGACCTAGAAACATGAAATTTTGTGACAATGTTCGTTCTATGACGTAGGCATCCACTAAGAAGCGATTTTAGAAAATTCGCCTCCCAACGGGGAGAGGGGGGGGGGGGCAAAACGTGATTTCACAAAATCCTTCATATTTCAAACAAAAAAAAAACAGATATCCGTAAAATTTTTACTTTAAAATATAGCTAACACAAATGTCTAAAAATCAATTTCTGGAATTTTCAAAATTCGGTCCCCAAGGGGGGCGGGGGGCAAAAAGTGATTTCACATGCGTAAAACGTGATTTCGCATAATCCTATATATCTCAAACAAAAAAATAGATATACGTGAAATTTTTGCTCTAAAATATAGCTAATGCAAATATCTAAAAACCAATTTCTGGAATTTTAGAAATTCAGCCCCCAGGTGGGGCAGCAGGGGGGGGGCTATGGGACAAAAACAAATAGAAATACAGTTAGGGCGTTCAAAATTGGTACAGATACGTTTTAGAGGCCTGCAAGTCGAATGAGGATATTTTCTATTGTGTAAATTTATTAGGAGGGGCAGGAAGGGGGGAGGGGAGAGGGGGGGCAAAAAATAAAAATAGAGTTAGATCGTTCAAAATTGGTATATGGAGGTTTTCGATACCTACAAATCGATTGTGGATATTTTCGAATTTATAAAATTAGTAGGAGGGGCAGGAAGGGGGTGGGGCTGTAAGGGGGGGGGCTATGGGCAAAAACAAATAGAAATACAGTTAGGGCGTTCAAAATTGGTACAGATAGGTTTTAGAGGCCTGCAAGTCGAATGGGGATATTTTCGAAAGTGTAAAATTATGAGGAGGGCCGGGGAGGGGAGAGGGGGGGGGGTAAAAAAATAAAAATAGAGTTAGATCGTTCAAAACTGGTATATAGAGGTTTTCGATACTTACAAATCGATTGCGGATATTTTCGAATTTATAAAATTATTAGGAGAGGCGGGAAGGGGCTATGGGCAAAAACAAATAGAAATACAGTTAGGCCGTTCAAAATTGGTACAGATAGGTTTTTAAAGGCCTGCAAGTCGAATGGGGATATTTTCGAAAGTGTAAACTTATTAGGAGGGACGGGAGGGGGGGGGGCGGAGGGGAAAAAATAGATTTAGATCATTCAAAATTGGTACATAGAGGTTTTCGATACTTACAAATCGATTGCGGATATTTTTGAATTTTTAAAATTATTGGGAGGGGGGGGGGAGAGTGGAGGGGCAAAAAAATAAAAAAGAGATAGATCGTTCAAAACTGGTGCATAGAGGTTTTTGATATTTACAAATCGATTGCGGATATTTTCGAATTTGTAAAATTATTAGGATAGACGGGAGGGAGGGCGAAGGGGGGAAAATAATAGAAATAAGAGTTAGAGCATTTTGGGAATTTTTTCCGAAGGCAGTGAGAACCCGGTGCGACATTTTTCTTAATCAGATTTTGATTCTCTTTTTTTTTTTGCATGTGATAAAAATTAATGCAATTTTGAGAATTCAGTAATTATAGTGATTCATTTAAAAATAGGGAACAGCGAAGCGGGCGTCGCCTGCTAGTATACATATATATATGCTCCTCTTCTTTCAAAATCATTTAAAATAAGAAATATATGCATAAAAAATTAAGCCTATCATATAATAATTACTTTTATTGAATACAGATCAACTAAATATTTTTTATGTTTAGTTTTAGAAAGCCTGAAATCATAATTGTGGTCTTAAAATTAAAACTTCTAAAAACATATTAAATTAATAATAATAATAATACAAAGCAAATTAAATTGAACTACTTATTTGTATATTTATTTCATCCACTTAATATCCTCGTTTGACGAAAACTACGAAAAACGTCGCGCGAATCGGCGAGACGTGAAATAATTTCAAATCCAAAGAAAGAGAATCACAGCGCTCTCTTTCTTATTCATGTGTACAGATTGTAGGAGACGTCACTGGCTCTATCAATTATGGACACAACGCGGCAAACATAGTCTATCTATGCCCCTTCTAGGTCACCGATACATTTACTGTCTATTTTTATCACTGATGAAAGAAGTAAACGGCAACTGATCGTATAATTGCAGGATGCCAACTGTAGGCCATAACAAGGCCATCAGTATCAGTTTCGATGGGATATGTTTATTTAAGGTTATCTTTGTTATATTTAACTTTAAAAAACTGAATCACTAGTTGATTTAAAAATGCTGCATGCTATAATATAATAACTATAATAATAAAAATATCGAGGATTTTCAATTTTGTTAAAGAAACATTTATATCTCAATGCTGATACGTGCTATTGACATACAAAAAAAATACGGGTAATAAAAAGAAGCCTTATGTACTCGTTCTAAAACAGCAACGCATTTAAAGCGTTATTTTGTGGGCAGCAACACATTATATTTTTCATTAATTTGTTACTAATCATTTTTTGCATTCGACGCAAAATCTTTATTGAAATGTATGTGGTATAACATATTTTTTCCCTCATAAAATTTTAAGAGAATCAATTTAATATATCTCTTCTTCATCGACGAAACGTAAAAATTCGAAAATGTCCGAATTATTAGGTCACACATCTGTAATTATGAAGGCATATAGTACATAAATGGAATTTTCGTTGCATTTTGCTGGTTACCGCTGCAACTGAATCCCAGTTGCACTGTCATCGTCTTTGCGACCCACTTCAGCATTATTTTTAACAGATAATCTTTCAACATATTTATAATTTTGGCTGTGGGCAACAACAACATTTCTAGAGATTCACGCATTTTGTGAATGACCGCAGGCAATAGGAGTACTACCAAAATATTTACATAAAATATCTTTTATGATGAATGATACATTTAAAATAAGTACTAAATTTTAAATATGTTTGATGGTCTTTATAAAACTCATAATGACCTTTGAAACAAGCTATTTCTTGTTACTAATAATGTATTACTATTTTTTTAGAGTTTCTTCAGGAAAATAAAATTTGTTATTTTTTCCCTTTTTATCTCTCTTCCAGTGATTAAAGTAATTACAATCAATTATATTATTTCAAAAATTTAAAATAATAATAATAATAATGCTACAGGCAAATTACTGTCAGTAGCAGGCTACTATAATAAGGTATTTAAACACAAATTTGAAGACGCTTATTTGAGTGTTGAAAAAGCTGATGGATCTTAAACATCTGCCCTGGGAAATTATTTTGACTTGACTATTTTGGCTTCTTACAATTCAAGATCTTATACTGCTAAAAATTTAAATATTATGATTGAAACTTCTGCTTATTTATAAAAAAATGTAAGGTTTCCTTAAAAAAAAAAAATAAATAAATAAGTCTCCATCATTCTCATTTTGTGCCAAAAATTTTAATCTGAAACAGAAAAACTCTTAATGAGGCATTAGCTAAATCTGAACCGCAGAACCTTGTAGAATCGAGTATAAAATTGCATAAAAAGTACCCCTTTGAATCACATGTATAAAACACAAATTAAACTCAATCTAGTAAAATTATAAAAATGAATATGAGAAGAAAAATGCTTTGAAATGCAATATATAGAGCTGAAAGCTGAGCTTGATATCTCCGCCATTTCTTCAGGACGCTTTTAGAGGAATGAGAGATTTACGAATTTTTGCTACCACTATTTATATACAGAAAATGTTTACATTTTTATAGCAGTGTATTGTGATTAAATAGGATAAAAATTATTGTAGAAACATAGTGGTCGAAAAAAAGGCTGAAATTTCTTATCACTGAAAGCGTCCTTAGAAAATAGTGGAGATTTCAAGCTCTGCTGCAGGTAATAAGTTTAATTGAAGATCTGCAATTTCCGACCTGTCATAAGAATTTTTTTCAAAAAGAACTGAATATAATTTGAAACAATGATTGTATTTATTTAATGCAAGTAGAAATACCTCAAATTGTTTGTAGTAAATTTATCTCTGTTTAGATTTTGCCCTCTCATTTGCATGCTAAACGCTATCTCCAGAAAGATCTACAGCATTATTTCTACTATTTGAGATCAAAATACGATATTTCATAAATATAGAATTTTTCTCTGTAGGAAATATTATTACAAAATGTGTTTTTTTTTTTTTTTTTTTTTTTTATTTATTTAAGAAGTATAAATATCTGATGTTTGTTTACAATGTTTTGCGTAACAAAATATATGCTTTCTTTTTATATTTTACCATACACACAACAGTAAAATGTAATTTTATAAACTTGAAACTTTTCTGTTTCGTTTGTATTTATATCAATTACTTTTTTCTATAAGCTAAATACGATATTTTACTGATTTTCGTATGTGAATAGCAAAAATTTTGTGCTTATCCCAAGAAAATGTAGCTGTAAATGGCTTCATGTTTGTAGATTCTATATTTCTCTAAATCTATATTTCATCTTTCTTTAAAATCTCTGCATGAAAAAAAAAATAAGCCCTTCCGAAAATTTTAAATAACGATTTCTTTTCACAAGGAATAGTATTTTAAAGCGAGAACTAGTTTATCTTGATATTTTATACTTTTCTAACACATTGTATTTATTTTTATCTTCAAGAAATTGGGCTTCCTTTTAAACTTCATCCTTTGAAAGCTTTTAAGTTTGGGTAATGTATATATATTTCGGTCAGTATTCAGTGCAACATAAAATTTCTTTTGCTTATGAAACTAACAAAGCTTTTTATATTATAATTGTTGGAAATCCCTATATCAGAAAAATCCTTCTTCTTAGTATTAAGAAAATAAATAAATAAATAAATAAAAAGATTGGAAGTTTAATAATTTATTTATTATTGTTTAGTTGTTCCAATATTATTAATATTATGGTGCATTATAAAAAAGAAATACTTACTACACTGTTACAAATAAATCACAATATCTAATCAAACAGCTGCTAATTCAGGCTAATTTAGCCACATTTTTTTTTTTTTTTTTTTTTTTTTTTTTAATTACTAAGCGTTTAAATTCTAAAGTTGTTGGTTTTCATTAAATATTGGCTGAAATTCTCACCATTTTTTCTCATGCGAAACATTGAACTTATATTTTTTTTTACAGAGTAAGTACAAGAGGGATATATACGCAAGATGGTTTCAGAAATAAGAATTTAGTAAGCGAAAGTAGATGGGATAATATATCTGTTGCAATCGAAATCTTATCTATCACACATACATTTGAGATATAATAAATTTAATATAGATTAATTTTCAGGCGACTGTTTTTTTTTTTTTTTTTTTTTTTTTTTTAATAATATATTTATTTCTTCTTTGAACTGAATTTTAAGAAATAAATATCTTACACCACTTTCGACAGTTTTCTTTGATCCCCTCCGTGGAGACCAGTACGACGTTAAAAACAACCAACCAACCAACCGTTTTCTCTGTTCAGTTTTCTTATAACCAACATATCAATCAGAAGTTTCCATTTTTCGGATTATATCAATTGCTAGGATTTTGTACTTTTCTTTTTAAAATTTAGTACCACTATTTTTATTAGAATTGTCTTTATTATCTCTACTTATAATACCGTAATGAGTTTTCCAGCAAATATGCTGAAAAGGGACTGTGCTTTGTCACCCTTGAAAGAGGGTCCTCATTTTCAATAAAAACTGATGTTTTTTAAATACTGCATAAATATTATATTTAAAAAAAAAAGGTCTTCCCAAATCTTTTAATTTTTTTGCATAAACACTATTTGCATGAAATTAATATTTTTTTTTTACTCTTTAACGCGTATCATAACTGCCAAGAGGAAATAATTACTAATTCCATAGTCGCCAACTGTTATGCTCTTTAGCTAACGGAATTTTTTTTTCTCCCCAACAGCCTGTATCTGCATACTGTATCTGCATTTACGACAAATTTAAGGTTGTTTTTAAGTATCAAAATTTATTCTAAGTTAATCAGATAACTTTTACTCATACCACACCTTGAAAATTACCAATCTTGGAAGAACTTTTCTAATCTCACTCTCATTTGATTTTCAAATTACCAAATTGAATATCCCGCAATTATTTGTTTTTATGTATTACTGTTAAAAATTATACACACATAAATCCTGAACTTGATTTTAGCATTCCAGGGGACCTTCAAACGTGTAATTATAGCAAAACATCAGCTTTGAAAATTAGATTTCAAATAATGGCTAATTTACCATATGGATATGAGAAAGTAATAATCATTTCCAACTATATTTTCTGGACATGGTAAAATATAGTAAAGCATTTCCAGAAAAAAAAAATATTTTCACTTAAATTTGGGTATCCATGTGTGTCGCCAATAAAAATATACACTCTAATAACGTATTTAATTTTTAAACAGTATCAAAAACATCTAGAACAACCTGAAATACACTTTCCTCATTTTCCATGTCTAGCCCAGATAAGATTATACTGTACCAAAACAATGTAACATACATCAGATTTTTCTGTTTTAAACTGTTCAATATTAATAAAAAATACTTTAAGCAATTTGAGTTCATAGATTGTAATGTACAAGATTTTTACTTTGTATCCCTGTAAAAGTTGTATATGTATTACATTCGTAAAATTCTATACAGGTTTTTCGACGAGGATCTATAACATGTCTATCGAAATCGATCTCAACCAAATATAAATTTTATATGCTAGCACATTTTAAATATTTTAAGTTCAACAATCTTAATGTATTACATTTCATCGTTGAGTTCCTTGAAAAAGTACTACGACGATTAAACTGAAATTTTTGATATATGGCTAAATGGTACAAGTTCAATCTACCAAATATAAGAAGTGTTTAAAGCAGTCCTTTCCACCGTTAATGCACTTTTGTGGATAAATTTAACAAAGGTTAAATGCTTCAAAATATTCATATTTTGGATTAGGTGAAAAATATTCTTTTTAACACCATCTTTAACCCCATGAAAAAAAAAACGACCATGTAATTTTTTTTTTTTTTTTTTTTTTTTTTGGGGGGGGGGGATTAAAAAGTAGCCAAAAGTCACATAGTAAAATCAAGAGTTTAGGATGACCACTTTACCACTTTGATCTGTAAAGATGTGTTCAAGGAACCCAACTTCCAATCTATCCGTACATTATCACGGTGAATCATGAACGCCTTATATTCAGTTCTTAAAGAATTTCTTGAAAATACTCGTAACAGACTGGTGTAGCAGATAGCTGTAACTGTCTTCTACCTTCCAGCCTGATGGCTTTGACAAGTCCTGTATTTCTTAAAATAACAGTGTAACATTACTTTTTTTCTATTATAGTCTTTTCACCACTATTGTTTTATTTTCATTTTCAAAGACTAATACTTTATATTCTTAACGCGTTGAAGTGTAAAAAAACCGTATGTGTGTTTAATCCCTAGTTATGATTTTAGGAATGAGGCGGTATTCACCGTCATAAAGTAATTTTATGGTTTTTTTACAGTTTCTGATACGTTGCGCTTGGTGCAGAAGTTAGCTGTAACTGTCTTCTATTTTCCAGGATAATGCCTTTGACTAGTGCTGTACTTTTTAAGAAAGCAGTATAACTTTACTTTTCCTTTATTGTTGTCTTTTCATCACTTTTAGTTTAGGTTCATTTTTCAAAGATCTATACTTTACTTTCCTGACGTGTTGGAATATCAAAAAATGGTATGTACATTTAATCGCCAACTACGATTTTAGAAATAAAGCAGTAATTTTATGGTTTTTTACAGTTTCTGACACGTTGCGCTTTTCGGTGTTCTGTTAAATTATTGGGATCCAAAGGCAAACTAAATTTTTTACATGCAGTTGTCCTTGAATTTTTTTGCGTAGCTGTGAATCCAATACTAAGTTCCTTTTGTATCATTTGTGGCAAGTGCAGCGTTTATCATCGATATTCATGCTTAGTACATCAAAATAGCGAAAATGAATTCAAGAAAATATAAAAAATACAGACACTCTGAATTTTTACTGTCACAATCGTTTATATGATTATAATATTTTCATTAAATAATATAAATTCGGAAAAGCAAAAAAGTTCAATCGTTGGTGAAAAATACAAGTTGATCAAATTTACAATTTTTACAAAGATTTTTAATTTAATAAGAATTATGCCCTGTATTATAAAATGTGTGTATAACAAGTGTTTCCACTATTAAAATAAGTTGTCAGATACATGAACTGATATAAAAAAGCTATATTTTATGTAATCTTTGTTGCAACATATTCATGTTACTGGTGGAAATATTTAATGCAGCAAAAACTCGTCCACGATAGTGCATAAATACTCTAATGCTATATTCTTTTTACCATGGTGTGTATTGAAATTCTTATACTGATTATATTTGTCGAAACATATTTATATCCCCTGTTACGTTTCTAGTGTCACACCCTGTGTTTAAGAAAATAGATTACGTACAAGGATGAGAAATTTTCCCGATTTTTGTCACCAGAATGATGAAATCTTTATTGTAATTATAGCAAGTTATTGTGATTAAACACAATAGGTATTATCGTTTAAAAATAGTGGTAGTGGAAAATATAGAGATTGTCATTCTTGATTGCATGCAAATATTTTTTGTCGAAATACACTGTAAAAAATAACGGTAGATTTTACAGCAGAATATGCTGGCAATATGTGTGCCAGCACATTCTGCTGTTATAAAAAAGTAGTTTATAGCAGAAACAACTATAAAAGAGTCTCTCTTTACAGATGTTTCCGCTATAAATTGCCTTATTTAAGAGCAGAATGTGATAGCAATATGGGTGCCAGCACATTCTGCTGTAAAAACTACTATTATTTTTTACAGTGTATAGTTACAAAATACTATAATAATCTTATGTATGAGTTTGCCTTTATTAATAAAAAAAGAAAAGTAGCAGAGAAACTTATACCGTCTAAAACTGTGAATGTTTGCCGTAAAATAACAACAACAACAAAAAATTAAAATGTAATTGCTGTTATAGCTAATAAGTACGCAAATAAAAGTACATTAATTGGGGAAAAAATTTAAGGGTAATATGCAGGCAATAAGCCATTCGTTTTTCAAGAGACATTTAATACCAGAAAATTTTTATAACTGCTTTCAGTTTATTTAATAGTCGAAATGTATGTGACACATTCCTTTAAAAAGTACTGGTTATAAATTTGGACTAAAAATTATCTTGGAAAAGGGTAAAATATTTTATATTATTTTATGCAAATGGCTCCCTTGAATCGATGGGGACACTTTTATATCATGTTTACAGATTTTTTTTTTTTTTTTTTTTTTTTTTTAATGTAGGCATAATAATAATAACTAGTGCTGCTCAGTGGTTGAAACTCGACCACTTTCAAAATGGGATTAAACTGAAACTTAACAGCGCCAATTGTTGGCCGATATGCACTGAAACTGAATCAGCAGAGTTTTACTTAATATATATTTCTAAGTTTCGGTCACTGTAGATGTTGAGCCTTTTTTGATATGAGAGGAAATCACAACGTGAAAGCGCCCCCTGTTGGATGATCGGCACCAATTCAAATCAAGGTTTAACCAAATATCAAGTTCATTTAAATTAAGGCCATTAGTTCATGAAGTGGAGTGTTCGAACTCAAAAAGACAGACATTTTCTAAAAATGGTCGAATTGACTTCAGGAAATCTCAAAACGTGTAACTTCATCGAAAACCCGAAATCTAAAAATTTTCTGAATCTTATACTTTCTTCTTATACATGCAGAAGATAGAATAATAAATCTGCCTTTTAAAACAATAAATAGCCAATTTCAGCTAATTGTTATGCAAGGAAATCTCAAAACGTGTAAATTCACCGAAAACCGGAAATAGAATCTTTTTCCGTATATTATACTTCTTTCTTATATATCCATACGCTAGTAATAAGTCCAATTTTTTAAAATAAGTTGTAAATTTGCAAGGAAATTTCAAAACGTAAATTCATCGAAAACCGGAAAACAAAAATTTTTCCGAATCCTACACTTTTTTCTTATATTTACTGAATATAGAGTAATATATATATATTTTAAAATAAGTAATCAATTTCAGTTAAGTTAAATGCATTATATTTTAGTTTAAAAATATGTCTTCAAATCGGAGCTGACGTAAATCACACACATACACACAAATATATATATATATATATATATATATATAATAAAAGAAAGATAGAAAGAAAAAATAAAATAAAATAAAATAAAGATAGAAAGAAATTAGTTGTTAAATAAATTGGAAAAAAAAATAAAAAATTAGAACTCTCATAATTTAAATCCTTTTTTATAATTCCAGCTGTTTAAACTTTTGATCTACCACTCATTCACTCAAATTTCTACCATCTAATGGCTGTTTTCTCTTAGAAGAAAACAAGTCCTTCCGGCTTATTCGGAAGGGTAGGTTGATTTCTTTTTACTTATCAAGTAGCCGTCATTTTGTTTCAAAATGGCAATTATAAATTATTAATGGACTTAGTAGAAATATTGATGTAGGCTATGCACATATAGAGTTTTAAGCAAATCGGTTCATAAATACCTTTTTATGTGAATTTAAAATTTTCAAGTGGCGTGCGCTTGGAAACAAAATGGTGGGTTAAGATGACAAATATATCAAATGCATTTGTGAGATAAGTCTACTGTACACATATAATTCGAATAAATTCAAAATCTCAAAAGTCATCGTGTTGAAAAATTAAGTGGCTGCCACTTGGATCAAAATGGCAGTGAGAAAGTTACTCATCTGAAATATCGTTGCAATTTTTTTTTTTTTTCTTTGTAGAAATTTTTTCAAAGAGGCTTAGTAAGTTGATAAAATGTTAGTTTACTGCATTTCTAGTTTGCTTTAGCATTGAAATAGCCTAATTTCCCTTAAAAACGCATTAAAAATATCCAATAAGGCAGGTAATGAATTTGGCGTCAAATTTGGCGACTTTTTCTCTATGTTGAACTTTTTGGTGACTTTTGGCGAGAAAATACTTATTCTCGATATACCAAAGATCGACGCAATAACGTGATTGGTTCACGAGTTACGTGAAATTTCTAGATTTTTGTTGTTTGAATGATGAATCCATTTTTCAACTTTGATTTGAATTGATTAAGTATTTTAAAAGTTACTGTGATAAGAAATTTTCAAGTGGCCGCCACTTGGAAACAATACAGTGGAACAAGTTGTCCTGCAAAAACATCCTAGATATTTGAAGCATAGGTTCACTGTCCAACTGTGGTTCAAATCACTGCAGTGTTTCAAAAGTTATTGTTCTGGCAAATACTCAAGTGACAGTCTAAGTGGCTGCAACTTCGAAACAAAATGGCGAAACAACTTGCACAGTTAAATCACCAATATATTTGTACGATAAGTTTATTTTCCAGTTCTAATTCAAATTACATCAGTATTTCAAAATTATTGTCATAAGAAATTTTCAAGTGGCATCACTTGGAAAAAATGTCGGAGTGACATGACCAGCTAACTTATCTGAGATATTTGAATGATAAATCCATTACCCAAATTTGATGCGAATTCATTCAGTATTACTAAAGTTACCATATTGACAAATTTTCAAGTGGCCGCCACTTGGAAATAAAATTGCGGATAAAGTCACCAAGTGAACTTATCAAAGATATCTGTATCATAAGTTCACTATCCAACTTTTATTTGAATCAGTTTAGTATTTTAAACGTTATCGTGAGGCCATGTATCAAGTGGCAGTGTGATTTCAAGAGGCTGCAACTTAGAAACAAGATGTCGGGACAAGTTGCCCAGAGAACACGTTTCAAGACAATTATATGATAATATCACTGTCCAAATTTGGTTCGATTTGGAGTATTATTTCAGAAGTTATCGTGATTTTAAATTTTCAAGTGGGAGCCTGATTTCAAGTGGCCCGCTTAGTATAAGATATCCGGTACTTTTCAAAAAATGGTAGTTAAAGCTTATTAATAATCTTGGTTGAGACCCTTATATGGTCTATGTATACATCACAATTCAAACAAATTCGGAATACGCTCTTTACAATGTGAATATGAAATTTTCAAGTGGTCTCCACTTGAAATCAAAATGGCGAAGCAACTTGGTTTAAAAACTCATCTAAGATATTTATAAGATAAGTTAAGATACTGTCAAAATTTGATTCGATTCGAAGTATTATTTCGGAAGTTATTATGATTTTAAATTTTGAAGTGGTAGCCTGATTTCAAGTAGCACCGCTTAACTTAAGATATCTGCCACTTTACTAAAAAAAGCGGATATAGTTCATTAATAAACTTCATTGAGATGCTTATGTGGTCTGTATTTACATCAAAATTCAAACAAATTCGGAATACGCTTTTTACAATTTAAAATTTCAAGTGGTCTCCTTTTTGAAATCAAAATGCGAAGCAACTTGGTTTAAAAATTCATCTAAGATATTTATAAGATAAGTTAAGACACTGTTCAAATTTGGTTCCATTTGGAGTATTATTTCGGAAGTTATCATGGTTTTAAATTTTCAAGTGGTAGCCTGATTTCAAGTGGTCCCGCTTAACTTAAGATATCCGCCACTTTATTAAAAATGACGGATAAACTTCATTAATAAAGTTCTTTGAGACACTTGTATAAACTATGTATTCATCAAAATTCAAAAAAATTCGGAATACGCTTTTTACAATTTGAATTTGAAATTTTCAAGTGGCCTCCACTTGAAAACAAAATGGCGGAGCAACTTGGTTAACAAACTCATCTAAAATATTTATAAAATAAGTTAAGACACTGTCCAAATTTGGTTCGATTTGGAGTATTATTTCGAAAGTTATAGTGATTTTAAATTTTCAAGTGGTAGCCTGATTTCAAGTGGCTCCGCTTAACTTAAAATATCTGCCACTTTATTAAAAATGGCGGATAAACTTCATTGAGACCTTTATGTGGCCTGTATTTACATCAAAATTCAAGCAAATCTTGCTTTAAATCTGCTTTTTACATTGTGGGTTTGAAATTTTCAAGTGGCTGCCACTTGAAAACGAAAAGTCGGAGCAACTTGGTTAACGAACTCATTCAAGATATTTATAAGATCAGTTCACTGTCCAAATTTGGTTCGATTTGGAGTATTATTTCGGGAGTTATCGTGATGACAAAATTTTCCTTATATATATATATATATATATATATATATATATATATAGATATAGATAGATAGATAGATAGATAGATATAGATAAACGAAGTGATTGCAATAGGTCGATTTCTAAAGAAATCAACCTAAAATCTGTAGTCGAGAGTATAGTGATGCTACATTATACAAATTACTGTGTCTATGGTTTTATTTGAGTTTTCTGAAATTTCCAGATTTATCAAATTTCTACTTAAGGTAATTTTCAATATAAAAGAATACGTGCATAAAATGAAAAAAATCCTTAAAAAATAAAAGTATTTTTTTTAAATACCTTCTTGACATCGTAAAAAAATAATTTTTGTATTCTACACATCTGGCTAATCATACCTTTCGAATGATACCATTTTCAACCCTCTGCACCCATATTTAATATGTTAAAAGTGTACCACAAATTTCACGCTTGCCTGTTTTTATATAGATAATATTAATAATAATGCATTATTAATAATAATTTAGTATAAAAATTTTAACATACTCAAAATCTTCTCATCACTTCGTTAAAACATATTAATCTTTTCTAAAATCTTTATATATTTAAAATAATACCTGTGTTTACTTTAAATGCCCAATATTTCATAAGATATCCTATTTTAAAGTTTGAAAATATTTATCAAATTTACTTATTTTTCTGGCTTAGCCATATTGTTTTCCCTTTTATAACTACAGCTGTTGCCATCTTAGAATTAGAAACAATATAATTCACTTCTCCATTAAAATTTATAGGACCCTACAAAAAAATTAATTTGTGCTTAATACCAACTCTGCGAAAATTTTTATCAATCGCTTCCAAATTTTGACTTAAGTTTCAGATCTCAATCCCGTGGGTTTTTACATCGTCTACAACGTTTTATAACATAGCCACAGCAACGTGTGGCCGGGTCTGCTAGTATATAATAATAGTAATAAATAAAAATAAATAAATGCTATTTAACGTATTCGCGACTGCATGCTTTCGTCCTTATCTCAATTGACTCCGCCTCTGTGCGTTATTCCAATAAATACACATTCACGTACACTGAAATTTTTACAAAACTTTAGTGAAATTGATTTTGTTGGTAAAAGGTTATTTTTGTTCCGAAAAACTGCATTGTACGAATTTTCAAGAAAAGAAATTTATAAGCTTTATTATATATATAAATAAAGTGCATTTCTGTAAGTCTATTTAGAACAGGTCATACGTACAACTAAATAAGTGAAGGTGTTTAATAAAATGGAATATTTAACAGAAATTAAGCAAAGAAAGCATAACAGAATGTCTCAAAACTTCCTTAATAATGAAATGAAATTATTGAAATGAATACCATGTATTAGAAAAATGAAGTATCTAGAAAATATTTCTAGAAATTATCAGATTCTATTCAATCAGTAAGATTATGCTACTCTTTCTTTATCTTAAGACTTATTGATCGCTTAATCGTGGCTCTTTGTGACATAATCGAGGATATTAATGCTTTTCAGATGCTTCTTAGAAAATATCTTACATTATCTTGTCTTCTGATAAAAAACATATCATTTTAGGTGCTATAACTGTAACATTTTTACAGTGGTTTATAAAATAAATGATCATATTTCAGTCTCATATCACATATCACATATCACATATTACATGTCACATTTATTTATTTATTTATTTATTTATTTCAGTACTTGGATGTTTTCATATGAAAGATCTAATCTTGCATTTTAATTAATTCTAAATAAATACACTATTTTTAAATTTAATAAATCATGATTTAATGTTGGATTTATTATCAAGGTTCCTTTAAAGATAATAATTTTACAATTACACCAAAGAGCATTATTTGTACTAAAATGATGTCGTCATCACAAAATTTTCTTCTATATTTTTCTATATAAATTTACGAAGTGCGAATTTTTTATTAAAAGTACTATTTATTAACATGACTTTCCGAGTTGAGTGAAGACGATTTGTACCTCCGAGAAATATAACATTAAATGATCAAACTGAGTTAATTTTCTGCTCTATGGACGACATCTTAAAAATTGCATTTTTTTCGTCAAGAAGTTTTGTTAAAATTGAAATAAATCGATAACTTTGTTTTAAGTTATCACAGTCTAATTGTTTAACTATTTGTTTAAATGTTATTAATGAATTCATTTAAAAATTTACATTCCCTTGGGAGAAGGAGGAAAGCGATGCTCCTATAGAAACAAAAAGTTATCCTAGTTAACTATCCATATTACAATTATTATTTCTCTTTTTAACTACATAATGATTAATGAAATATAATATTTTTTGTGAACAAAATAATTTTATTTGCGAACAATTTATACAAATTTTCGTCTTACAGTGCCATGATAAAAGTTTAGAACAAATGGTATGCCAACGTCACCTATTGGGATATTTTTATCAAAAGTTGATTGGCATGTATGATTAGTGGTATATGCCAAGGTATATATAAATTTATATAAATTTACATACACTATATACACTTTATATAAATTTACATAAATTTCAAAGAATTAGTTTTGAGTCAGATTTGCCTCAAAATGTTTTTTATACACACAGAGAGAGAAGGAGAAAAAGATAGTGAAAGAGACAAAGAGACAGATAATTTCTAAAAGGTGGTTACATCGTTTTATGGGCATCTCAAAACGTGTAATCGTATTGAAAACTGAAAGTGAAAAATACTCACAGAAATAAAACTTTTTCTCTTGAATATGGAAGAGAGTAAAAAAATGAAAAGAATAAAATTCAATTAGACATTGAAACATGTAATTATTAATATATAGTGTAGTTCATTTATAGTAGAGTTGTTTTAAAAATATAATAACGGAAAGCATTAAACATTTTCTTGTGTAATTCTATATTAAACATATATTTGGTTTCTTACATAAGAGGATTCGATTTTCTGACATCGTCATAAACATTATAATCTAAAATAGAATTTTTTATGCATCACATTTCTTATTAGGTTCATTTTAAAAAGTTTATTTTGTAAATAATTCGAATATTCAATAAAAGTTGTCAAACTACCGGATTTTCTTAAAACACTTTTTCTGTAAGGTTATTTTCATCTTATTTAATTACAAAATTTTCGTTATTAAACAAAGCGAAGTTTTCTATAAAAATATTTAAATTAAAAAATTCTGAGGGTTGTCATTTCCTCATATATATATATATATATATATATATATATATGAGGAGCAAACATTCAAACCGTGTGATCTCCTTAGGATACAGTTCTTCAGACAACACAAAAACTAATAAATATAAAAAAAATAACTAAACTTGAAACCTAATAATAGTTTGTTTAGATGTATTACTAAATACTACGAAAATATGTGCACTTATCTAAGAATATATGTAGACATACTATTTTTATGTTAAGTTAAAAAAAAAAAAAAAAAAAAAAAAAAAATTGCTACCCCTCTTTTTTTTTCTTTGAGAAAATACGGTTTGATTATTTACTTCTCATATGTACACTCCGTTAACGAAAAAAATAAAAATAAAAATAAAAATACCTTTTTATATATTCACAAATATCAAAATCATTATGATTAAAAAAAAAGAAAAGAAAAAGAAAAAGAAAATCTCTTTTAAAATAATATAGCAATGTTTCTAAAATTTACTAGCCTTGTATGTGTCATTTAACAAATGCTGGTATTTAGTTATGATCTGATAAATCTTTAATCTGTATGACATATAACGTCATGTAGAATATCGATTAATGGAAATTAGGATCTTTAAAATTCTTAAAATAACATTTGCATAAAATTAAGTAAAAGCCTTCATGTCAAAATAAATGGTTGAAATGTTATTTAAATGTATTGGAAATATCATGCGTAAACTATGAAAACATATCAGAAGTCGAACTTATCTGGGAACCTACAAAAGTTATTTTTCTGCAACCTTGAAAATAAATAAATAAATAAATAAATAAAATAATAATAATAATAAATTCATAATTTATTAAATATTTGATTAACAATAAATATATTGTCAAATACAATGTAATAAATATTTTATAGTTATTATTATTGTTCAGCATGCATGTTTAATGGTGATATAAAGCAGTAAATATTAGGAATATATATCATGTTTTAAACACTTTTAGGCTTCAAATGAAGTAAAATCGATTTGATAATTGTATTAGATTATCATCAGTATTTGATATTTTTATATGAAAGAGGACATTAATAGAGAATCAGGATACCCAAATAATCATTCGTTGCCGGGTTTGATCACTGGTTCAAACAATAATGTTCGTAGTAATTCAAAATCCACTTTAGCATGTAGGTCCATTCTAATGATCATTAATGTGCAAAATGACTGCAGTTTAATATCCCAAACCCACATCCTAATTTCGCTATTGTATTCTATCTTAAACAACATGTTTTTAGTCACTGAAGGTTTAAACTGTTGTCTTTTTCTAATTTAAAATACTAGTAAAAGAGCTGTTGACACACACAATAATTCAAACAAACATTGTTCAGATATAGATTAAATGTAAATCCTTCTGACTTCATTATAATTCATCTTATGACTTATATTAAAAGGGTTGTTGCAAGTTGAATTATAATAACTTTTTTCGCCCTCACAGGTGGCGGGCACTGTCATCTAGCCCGCTTCGGGGAATGTTTTTAATCAGTTGGAAATGTGATTCATAAGCGGACGGTCAGGATTGGCTGCTTCAAACAGTATTTTCCTTTTGTTCGTTAGTGTTTTTTTTTTTTTTTTTTTTTTTTTTCCTGTGCTCCAATGTGCATCTGTCTGTGTTATGAATTACAAAAGGAAGATGAATGTCCAAAATTTATTTAAGGATTTGACACTTAATAAAATATTTAGAATCTGGTTATTGAGTGCTTGTTATGGTACATCTTGATGTCCCGGAGTGGATGTATCTAAAGATGATTTATTTAAATTACTTCAGGAACTTCAGAATACGTCAGAGATTACAGTGGCATTGGAGTTATGGAAGGCAAGCTTTTCCATTACCATTTCATTGTTTTAGTTTCGGTTTAAACTATAATGAAAGAGCTCGATTACTAAATAATTTAGACTTTTTTTTTTAATTACTTTAAATGGTATTGTAATATTAAATTATTATTTGGTCTATATTTATATATATATATATATATTTTTTTTTTTGGTTTTTAAATAAACGTTACGGAGGAGGGGCTAGCATAGCTAGAATCGCTCGATACCACTCGTGGAGTGGTGAGCGGCCCCTCTTCCCTGTTAATCCCTGTTAATGTTTAAGTTTTTAAGTTTTTTTTGCCCGATATTTAACTAATATAAAAATTGGTTTCGTTTCCCTTTAACGTTTAGATAATGTTTATGTCTTGAATGATATTGAAAGGATGTTTACTTTGGTTTATCGTAGAACGTTATTTAAATAGTGTTGTTTCTTTTGACTGATATTTAAAAATAATGTTTATATTCTTAATTAGTATATAGATAATGCAGACGTATTCCTTGATCAGTGTTTGTATAAGGACAGAGTTATTATTTAATAAGTGGCGTATTTTCTGTTCCCTTATTTTGATATTGATTTTTTTAAGTGGACTTTATGAAAGGTTAATCGATAAACGGAAGTGTTTGCGCATTTCATTTTCAAAGCATTTAACTAAAATAGAAACAGTTTTAAATTCCGAAATAACGGGATAATATACCAAACCTATGAAAATTGAGGAACTTTTAAGCTTAATGGCTCCTCTCATAGAGAAACAAAATGCAATTATAAACATTGAATATGAAGTACAGTCAAAAATTAATGATAAAGATCTAGCGGATGACGTAGCAAGCTGCGAGGAATACAAGAAAAAGTGTATTGACATAAAAACAAAATTAGAAAGGCTAGTAAAGATCTCAAATTGCAGGCTGTCGCCTGTTGTTACTCAGGCGGCTAGATCGAATGATCAGATCGAGATTAATTCAGAGAACTTAATAATTTGAACCGAGACCAGAAATACAGTTAAACTCCATAAATTGGAAGTTGTTAAATTGTTTGGTGACTGTAGATCTTGGCTGGATTTCTGGAATTCTCACGAGGTCACGATACATTGCAATAACTCTTTGAGCAAAAATGAAAAAATTACATATTTGAAATCCTTTTTAGAAGGTATCACCGTGAGCGCCGTAACTGGGTTTTCCTTAACCGAGTCAAATTATGACGTTTCAATATAGCTATTAAAGGACCGTTTTAGGCAAAATGACTTAATTATATCATCTCATATGCACAAATTATTATTAA
This sequence comes from Salticus scenicus, assembly GCA_963930645.1. Lineage (NCBI taxonomy): Eukaryota > Metazoa > Arthropoda > Arachnida > Araneae > Salticidae > Salticus > Salticus scenicus. The sequence goes on along the minus strand of OZ005655.1, from coordinate 87,465,398 downwards.
CAGAACCAGTTAAGTCGAGTTCAAATGTCATGGAATTGAGAAGAAAATGTACGAAGCATTTGAAGAGTACAATCGTTAAATGTTGCCTGGTTATGCCCTGTAATATTACAAAAAATACCAGAAGAATTAAATTCAAGTTATAACAGACAGCGTAAATCAGATGAATTGTTTGACACTGAAAAATTAGTTGAATTTATACGTAAAGAACTAGAAATAAGAGAAGCGTCGATAATTTTAGCGAATCATAAAAATAATAGTGCAAATGAAAGTAATTTTCGGAGCTAATTGATAGGCTGTAATAAAACTTATTTAAATGATAAAAAGAGTGAATACCATCCCTCTAAATCTTCATCTTCCGTTTTAGCGACCCAAGTGGAAACGAATTTTTCTGGTTATCATAATAAATATTCTTATGATAATAATAGACCTAAATTTAATAATAATATAAATAAATAAATAAATAAATAAATAAAATAAAATAACAATGCGAGATCATTTTCTTAAAACACAGGAATTCAAATTTATTTGTTTTGTTCCTTTTCTCACATGAATCATGACTGTTTAGATGTTTATGATAAGAAAATGTTCTTAATGGTCAAGGGTTTGTGTTTCATATGTTTTCCAAATCATTTGAATAAATTTTGTTCTCGTAAGGACCAGAAGTGCAAGTATTGCGCGTCTCCCTGGCATAACTCATGCGAAACGAAATGAATCTCGTTCAGCTGAAGAGAAAAAATAAATACAAACAGAAAGACCCTTAAATTAAGTGTGCAATAAAAACAAAGAGCGGGGTGACTCGCCGAGTGATTCAGTGTTATAGCAAACTGAAACAGCAAGTGTAAAATTAAATGTATAAAGTAAATGCCCTTTATTAAGATGTTTAATTGACAATGGAAGTTCTAAGACATTTGTTTTATGCAAAGCGTGCAATTTATTGGGATAAAAAACAATCGGTAAGAAAATATTTGTTATTTATACTTTTGGTAATAACAATGCTGAAAGAAAGAATTAAGATATTGTAGAACTTGTATCACATAATGTAAGAGAGAAACTAATAAGAAAATTAAATTAAAGGCGGTGGTTATTGATTAAATTACATTCGGAGAAATTAAAATTTCTTCTTAATGGGTGCGTATTGTCGCACTAGAAAAGGGCATCAAATTAGCGGATAGGGATAATTTAAGTAAAATTCATAAGTTTATTGGATCAGATTACATTGGGAAATTCTAGGAGAAAGGAACATGAGAATTTCTAAATAATTAATAGCAACGAACACCTTATTTGGATTTGTGATACAAGGAAAGGGAAAGAACCCCAAGACACTTATGAATCGTCTGGAAGTGTGCGTTAATCATTTACATGTTGTTAAGGAAGAATTGGGCCATCAAAGTGTTAAGAGTTAGTGAGAATTAGAGGTAAATGGAATTAATCCAGACAAAGAATATTTTAAATCAGACGATGAAATTTTAGAGTCATTAAAGCAAAGTGCTACTTATAAAAATAAAAGATATGAAACGCGGTTGTTGTGGAAGGTTAATGTTAAGGAATATTGGACAGTAATTATAAGATCGCCAAACGACGTTTGTTCCTGTTGGATACTGTTTCTGATAGGAATCGGGACTTATATTTTAAATATAAGGAAATTATTGAGGAACATTTAATGGAAGGTATCATAGAGGAAGTAGCGTCGGATTTAAATGAAAATACGGGTACGGTATATTATATGCCGAATCACGCAGTAGTGCGCGAACAAAAGAAGAGTTCTAAAGTTAGGACAGTTTTTGACAGGTCATGTAAACGCAGGGATGAATTACCATTTAATGATTGATTGGAAAGCGATCCTTACTTAAATCCAGAGTTGCCCAAGATAATTTTAAGGTTTAGGTTGCATCCTATTGCTTTTTGCGCAGATATACAAGATAGTTTCTAGAAGTAGGAATCACGAATGAGTATCGAAATTTTTTGAAATTTTTATAGAATTACAAGGAGGGGTCCGATCCACTGCAATGCTGCTAAACGGTTTAGAATATTTCGTTTCTATAGAGTTCCGTTTGTGGTAAAGTGTTCCTCCTTTTTACTCTCTGGCACAATCTGGTTTCATTTAGAAAAGTTCAAAATTGACTACTATGAAGCATTGGAAATGTTGAGATCTCTCTACTTTTATGATCTCATAAGCGGCACTAAAAATATAGACAGTGCCTTACGCTTGTGCAAGGAAATGATTTCTACATTGGGAGACGCCAGTATGAACCTCAGATCTTGGATATCCAATTCCTCTGAACTGAATCAGCTGTGGAAGAGAGAAAAAATAGAATGTTGAAAAGGTCCAGAAGAATCCGACGTGCAACTGAAAATATTTGGGATCATTTGGGACAATGTGAAGGATATATTGAATATCGACACAACATAGTTTAATAAATTGCAGGAGGATAAGCTCATAACGAAACGATATATTTTGGCAGTTTGTGACATGTTATTCCATCCTTTAGGGATCATGAATCCTTTCTTGATAACAATCATACTCATATTGCAATCAGTGTGGGAAAATGGTAAACAGTGGAAAGAACCTATTCTAGATGAAACTGAAACTTTGTTTTTAGAGTGGATTAGCTGACGTTAAGAATTTGAAGTTCATTGGAATTTCTATACTGTATTTTAAAGAAATTTGCTGGAACTCTGTAGAGATACACATTTTTTCGGACGCTAACCCAAAATGTTACGGACCTTATTACGGTAGCTTATTTTCGATTTACAAACTCTGAAGGATGTATATAATTTCCATAATTTCTAAGTCACGACTAGCTCTTTTGAAGAAGATACATTACGAAGATTTGAAGTACTTGGTACTTTAGTTTCAGCAAGGTTATGGGTCGTATCTTATGTCTGTGTTCCCTATGCTCGACACCCCAGAAATATTTTTTACTGGACTGACTCTCAAATCTATATTCATTGAATAAAGGGTTCAGCTAATGACTGGCAAGAGTTCGTGAAAAATCGTGCGGTGGAAATTAAAGAAAAAATTTATCCTTCAAAATGGTACTTCTGTAGTGGCAAGATTAACCCTGCAGACAAATTAACAAAAAGTATGAAAGCGAATTCCCTGGTGAATGATAATACTTGGAATCGAAGACCAGCTTGGCTGTCAGAATTAGAAATAACGCACGACTCTCCAGCGGCAACGTCTTATGACATGGATGGTCGGGGTGAAGAACATGGGATTAAAGTGCTACAGAAGAACGCAGAAACTCATAAGCCATTGTTGAATCATAGACAGTGCCTAACGATTGTGCAGTGCAGGTAAATGATTTTTATTTTGGGAGAAGTCAGTATGAACTTCAAATCTTGGCTATACAATTCCTCTAAACTGAATCAGTTATGGAAGAGAGAAAAATAGAAGGTCGAAAAGGCTCAGAAGAATCCGATGTACAACTGGAACTATTAGGGATGATTTGGGAGAATATGAAGGATATATTGAAAATCGATACAACATAGTTTAACAAATTGAAACTCTCACTCAACTAAGAGAAAGTTTTTCTATTACTAAGGGCAGACAAGCTGTGACGTCCTGATTGAACAAATGTTTATTATACAAACGGTTTAAGGACAAACAAGGACAGCAAGTAACAACTCCGCTCCTTCTATCAAGAACTAAAGAGGCCCAAACTTTTGAAGTCATTAGAATTGATTTTGCGGGATCCTCATTCACGAGAGACAATAAAAAGTCTTAGATCGCGTTATTTACATGTGCAATCACTCGAGCAGTTTATTTGGAAATAGTCTTCAGTCTAAGTTGTGAACATTTTCTGCTTGCATTCCGACGTATTGTCTCCATAAGAAGTGTGCAAGGTTGTAAATTCCGACAACGTTCTGACATTTAAGGGTAGTGAAAATGAACTAAAGTAACTTTATGTGAACATTGCAAACTCTGAAGTACAACATTATTTTGGTACCAAGGATATTTAATGGCAATACATTTTTAGAAAGAGTCCCATGTTGACGGAGGTATTGGGAACGAATGGTTCGTAGGACAAAGTTCATTTTGAGGAAAATTCTTAGTAGGGCATTGGTTACGTTTGAGGAACCACAAACTATACTTGAGAAATTGAATCCATTATTAATTCTCGACCTTTAATTTATGTTTGTAATGACCCTGTAGAACCATTTCCTCTCACCCCAGCCTATTCCTTAACCAAGAAAAGATTAACTACTTTGCCTCTACAATGTGGTCTTTTAGTGATTTGAGGTCAATCCAGTACACAAAAGTTATTGATTAAACGATACTTATATCGTGAGAGGCTTCATTATCAATTTTGAAAGCGCTGGAAATTTGGATATATTTTGCAGTTAAGAAATGCAAATGTTGTAAAACCTGTTAATCTAATTTCTTACTTTAATATAGGTGATATAGTCCTTCTTACTGATGATAAAACCTCAAAACAAATCTGAAAATTAGGAAAGGTGATTGAGGCACATTTGGGCGAGACAACAAGGTAAGAGCAGTTACTTTGAAAACTTCGTTTGGATTATTAAAGTGACCAATCCAGTTGTTTTACAGTTTAGAAATCTAGAGAGACACTAATTAATTAACATCAACTGTTCACCTTTAAGGTAATATTGATTTTTGTTTTGATTTACAATTTTGTTCAGGTAAGATTGATTTTTTTTTTTTTTTTTTTTTTTTTTTTGTATTTGGTATAATTCTTATTCCAGTATTATGTTGTTTGTGAAACATATTATTATGTACTATAATTTTTTCATTGGTTGTATTTTGAATTGTATTTGATTTCGATTTGTTTAAAATTTGTAACTATTTCGTAAATTATCTTTCAGGGCGGGAAGATGTTGCAAACTGAATTATCATAACTTTGTTCACCCTCACAGGTGGCGCGCTTTCATCTAGCCCGCTCCGGGAAATATGTTTTAGTCAGTTGAAAAAGTGATTCGTAAGCAGACGGTCGTGCTTGGATGTTTTAAGCAGTATTTTCGTTTTATGTAATCCTTGATCGTCTGAGTTTTTTTGTGCTCCAATGTGCATATATCTGTGTAATAAACTGCAAAATGAAGATGAATATCCAAAATTTATTTAAGGATCTGACACCTAATGGAACATTTAGAATCTGGTTATCGAATGCTTGTTTTAGTACAAAGGTTATTCTAAAATCTTGGCACAAACTTAAAGTGGTAGTACAGATTAATTAGAAGAACATTTTTAGTATAGAAAAGTATGAGCAGAAGTAACGTGTAAAGGCACAAATATACTTGCGCAGAAAACATTAATAGAAAAAAAAAAGGTCCTGTATATATATATATATATATATATATATATATTTAATTTAGAAAGTCTATATGGAATACTTTGCAGCAATTTTAAAAGAACTGCACAAAATTAATAAAAGTTAGAAAAAATATGACGTCATTGACCGGTAATATTACCGTTAATACACTATAAACGTCATCTCTTGATTATTTATTGTGGTAGCACTCTTTGGATAATACCTGGTATTTTCAAAAGTGTTGGCCATTCACTGTCATAACGCTACTAAGCCAGTTTACTATTGGAAGTCGTAATTTTGTGACCTTCTAAAAACTGTAATAAAAGAGCACTTTTGCCGATATTGTAGATAAACATAATTTTTTATTTCATGTTTTATGTCCGTATCGCTCTTAAATAAAATTTCATTTAAGAAAAGAAAGTGTGAATATATATTTTCACACAAATTTTTAATTAATTTTTTATATTAATTGAAAAAAAAAAAAATAAATAAAAACTTAAGGTGAAGTTGTGTAGGTGTAACAACTGAATAAGTACAGAGGCTATTCGCACATTTTTTAGACGATTTTGATGGAGTGTACTGAAAAAATTTCACTCACATTTCGTGTTTTATTTGTTCAGTTTGATAGCCCTTGTTCTAAACTATCATTCTACATCGTAATTTCTATGATAATAATGCTTTTTATTATATCGGAAGAGGTATATTGTTCTACTCCTCTTGAACGGCTTTCCAAAGTCCACAAAGCGTTGTAGGTCGGTGTTTCGATAATGCTGATTTTAAGAGTCGAAAAACAAAAAATCCAACGGTGATACATCAGGAGATTTAGGAGGAATATCAGTGAAGAGTATGGTTTTAATTCCCGTTTTTTGTTCCATTTTTTTCTAGAAAAGCAATTGCGGATTGTGATGTGTGGCTGCTTGTTTTGTCTTGATACAGTTCAACGGATTGATAGCATTGTGGATAAAGATCTGGATTTTCATTTTTAAAATTTGGAATTAAAATATGCTCTTGATAGTATTTAGAGCTGATTTTGACATTTTTGTCACCTTTTTTTTTGCTTTTATCTTGCGCTTGTATGAAAAACCAGTGATAATCATAAATCCTTTAGAAAAACTTTCTTTTGATTCTTTGAACCATGTAGCAAAAATTTTTTTCTCCTCTTTTGTGATATTAAATTGATCTTTTTTTTTTATTGCAGCCACTTAAATAGACCCAAGATTCATCTATTGTTGCGACATTTTTCCATTTTTCTCATGATAAATGCTTTTCATAAAGATTTCACTAAAAACTCTCTTCGGAAAGAACGGAAACGTATCCTTTCATCCACTGTCTTTTTAAAAGCGCATTTTTTGCATGTAAACAAAAATTCTAAATATCAGAAGATAAATAAAACTTCCAAAAATATAACTGTTGTGAAAGTAAAATTCTCCATACAAACGATTTTTTCTTATTGCGAAATAAAATCGTCTAAAAAATGTGCAAACAGCCTCTGTATAACCTGATAAGTAAGTATAAAAAGTACACAAATAGGTTGATTTAACAGTTATCATATCTGTTTAACGGAACATACTTTTTTTTTTTATATTTAGCCTCGAGAAACAAAATCAAATATGAAACTGTGATAGTTTAATAAGTTAAAATATATGTATATATAATATATATTTCTACTGTCCGATAAAATGCTGATTTAAATATGAAATAGTACCATAAGTTTAAAGAAATATTTACATTTTTACTCTCCGACAAAATGTCCATTTAAGTATGAAACAGCGATAGTTTTATAAGTTCATTTATAGAAAAATTCCTTACATTTCTACTCTCCGATAAAGAGCCTATATTAAAATTCGAGTTTTGCTATTGCTATACTTTTACTCTCTTAAAATGAAAGAATAAAAATAACTTAATTTTAGGGAATTTTCACTCATTTGCCTAGAAGAAATGTGCTCTCTTATCTTGAGTTAAATTTAAGAAATTGAATGAGTTAACATAATGACACAAACTTGAGTTATTTATTGTATTTGGATAATTTATTTATTCTTATTAATGATTTTAATACAAATAGATTTAATAAACTGGATAATTTTACAATAGCATTGCCCGTTGCACTTGCGTGCTAGTGAGAAATGCTTGGCGACGAGAACAATGTTGCCATCTACCAAGTGGTTGAATATGCAGAAACAACTCAAGTATCGATAAATATTGATAACTTAAGTTCGTTTAAAGAAAAAACTACTAATTAGCTCAAAACATTAACTCAAGTCAATTAAAAAATCTTAAAATAATTTTAATTTTTTAAATAAGAAAACTGATGTTTTCAAGTAGATTTTGAATATAACACGTCATTTGTTCTATTTCTGTTTATTTTGGTTGGTCATCCGTGGTTACACATACTCAAATTTCGTACCTCAGGTAAGTGTAACAAAGGTGATTACACTTGTCAAAAGCACCTAAACTGCATAACATTCTTTCTTTTTCTTTTTTTTTTACCTTTACCTTTTCATTTCTGTTTTTTTTTTTTTTAATTTTTAATAAACCTAATATCTTGCTTTTTTTTATAAAATTATGTTCTACTGTTAAAGGTTTTCTGTGTAAGATACTCTTACATATGTATAAAAAAGTTAAAATTTCTGTAAGAAATTCAGATAAATTAAACAATTTGAAAAGTCCCAGATTCAAGAAATATTTTACTCTCTGGGAACTTGTTTTACATTTATCTTAATGTATTGTGCTATATGGGAAAAATAGGCTGAGGTTTGAAATGACTCAAATAACGGGTTAGGTAAAACAACTTAATTAAAGAAAAATCATTATATATATATTTTTTCGTTAGGTGACACGTAGTCAAACAATAAAGAGTTCATATTTAAAAAAAAGCCATTTAGTTATAATTTATGCCTAAGAAGTTTCAAAAGTTTAAGTATAACAGCAACTAAGCAAAATTAGTTGAAATTCAGGCTATGTCTAAATGTGGTTATGCTTATCTCACACTAATAAGAAATTGGTGTTAGTTTGAACCAAAACATAGTACTGAAGTAAATACAACAACACAATGGTTTAACCTTTTACCATCATTTGCAAATTTTATATTGAACCAAATATTAGTATTATAGTTAAAAAAAAATAATAACATTCAACCGAGACGGGGATCGAACTGAAGACCTTCTTGTTTCGGGTCTAACATCTAGCACTGTGCCACGCTTTCTCATCCGATAATTCTGCGTTTCGTTGATTTTTATAAAAGGAGTTAAATTTTCTAGAGTCTTATTTTGTACCACGACTGAGCTGTTGGAAAAAATTTACACTTGACCCTATGTTTTCGACCACACTTTTTAATTTAAGCTTGGACTGGTTTCAAAAGGAATTTTACGGATTTATACCTCCTGGATGGTATAACAGATTTTTCTCTCTTCTTAAAAGGATATACTTCAATAAACTTTCTTATAGTAACATCTAGTTAGTAATAAATTGAATAAAGAACGCTTTTTTTCTTGCAATGAATGTTGGTTTTGAATTACATAATTACACACGGTCTCACTTCACAGATTTTATTTTCACTCTCCGGCTTACAGCCGTTGATTTTCAGCGCGTTTCTAGCGCCATCCCCTAAATACAAAGGGAATTACAATCGCATGTACGCCGAAACACTCCCTTCGTGAGTGGATTTATGGTAGCTCCAAGTTTTGGTGCAAATGAAATTCACTTGCAAGAAGTAGAAAACTAACAAATGAGGTTGAGTCATATTATGGTATTGCTTATAGCTTTACTCCATACAGGGGTTCAAGTTTGAACTGAAAATTTTAACAGTGTACTTCACAAGAGTTTAAAAATGATATGGTAAAAATGCTCATATCAAATCAGTTATTTAAAGTTATTATACATTAATTCTAGTATGCTGTGTTCGATGTAATATGCTAAGCTTTCTAAAAATGATATTGCGTTGGTTTAAAAATTCCGCATGCTATAAACAAAAATTTCAATTTTGTTAATAGACACTTGCATATCTATGAATATATTTTATGTTGACGTACAAACGAATACAGAAAATTAAAACTGCTATAATGTATTTTAAGCGCTTTCTCTTTCTCTTTTCTTTTTTAGAGTGATACACAAATATTACATTTTTCTTACAATTTTTACTGGTCCAATTTTTGCCTTTCTCACAAAATCTTCTTTTAGTTATATGTAATATAACATGTTATTTAAACCCATTAATATGCAAGATAATCCATCAAGTATTTCTTTAATCATCTGATAAACGTTTAAATTTGTAAGTATTGAATTCACATTATTTTGGTCACCCATCAGTTATTTTAATGTAGAAGATATGCGAAAGAGATTTTCGCATTTTCTTCTAGCCATCGTTACGGCTGTCACCGTACACTGATAAAAAATTCTGTAACTGACATCTAGAATCTAAATTGTGGCTCTAGAAAAAATAGTTCCATGTTATCTTTATAAATGCTAGTCCCCTTTGAAAGCGAGCTCTAGAAACCCTTATTAGAATTCTAGAGAGTTTGCCTATATTCTCGAGGGCAAAGCTATTTAAAAATATCTGCAAATAAATGCGAATACACGAGACCGGTTTCAGCAACTATAATCTTGGTTTATTACCCAATTCTTGAAAATCAAGCAAGAATTTCTAGCAATACAAAAGATTCAGAATATTCAGAATAGTGTTTCACCATCTAGAAATGTGTAGACTAGAAATTCTCAATCATTTCGTCTACTCAATTTATTGACGTGTGTTATGCGCATAGGTCGGAAATCTATATTTCTGGTTAAGAGATTTAGAAAATGACCACTTAATTATTCTAGATGAAGGCGGTATATATATATTTTTTTTCATTGTAGCAATGCAATCACCATGCTTGCGAACGTATCAAGCATCTTTATCGTGAAATTATCTGCTCTATGTATAAAGATGTCTGTAGGGTACATAGTAGAATTTCTAGAATTTTGCACACTTTCACTACAACTAAGAACATTGGAGGTGCTTCATATTATAAATTAGTGGTTTAAATGTAACTTAAAAGTAAGATACTTAAAAAAATAAAAAAATAAAAAAATAAAATAAAATAAAGTAAACTGATCGAAATTTCTTGAATTTAACACACTTTCATTGTCACAGTGAATATTAGAGGTGTCTCACGCCTAAAATAAATGGTTTATAGATGAGGCGCTGCGGATACGAGGGGCTAACTCAACAGAAGGAGGTTTTGAGAAAAACGCATTTGAAAGTAATTTTGCCATTGCCAATACGAAGGGCGAACTTAACAAAGAAAGGTTAAACTTATTACCTAACTTATGCCTAATATTTCGTTTATTAATAGTAAACCCATGAATGGATGGTGGAAAAAAAAAAGACCATGATGTCGAGTTCGCCCTTCATCCTTTCATATCCGCAACGCCTCATATAACTTCTTTTAAAATAAATTGATGATTTTGGGAAACTGATAACGCTGTCGACCACTGTTTAAAATATCACAACTATTTGTATTATTCTGTAATAAAAATAAAACATGAATGCACTGCAACCACACAATGGTTTAACGTTTAACCTTTTATCACGATTTGGTAATTTTATGTTGAACCAAATATTGATATTATGTTTAAAAAAAAAAAAAAAAAAAAAAAAAAAAAATCCGACTCAAACTGAAGCCCTTTTCGTCTAAAGTCAAACATGTTGGTACTGTTCCACGCTTTCTTGCCCCACAGTTCTGTTTCATTGATTTTCATAAAATGGGCTGATTTTTTTCTGACCTTATGGGCCCTATGGTTGAGTTGTTGCACAAAATTTACACTTTGCCCTATGTTTTAGACCACGCTTTTTAATTTAAGCTTGGTTTGGTTTCAATAGGAATTTTATTGATTCATACTGCCCTTGTGAGGGGATGTATGGAAGCTCCAAGTTTTGGTGCAATTTAAATTCAATCGCAAGAAGTAGAAAACTTAAAAGTGCGATTGAACCATATTATGTTATTGCTTATAACTTCACTCTATGTAGTGGTTCAAGTTTGAACTGAAGTTTTTAACACTGTAAGTCTTTTAAGTCTAATTTTATGATGCGGGAAGTAAAAAGAAAAAAAAAATGCACACGGACAGTAATATTTACCGTGGCAAACTATTTTGAGTTGGATGTTCTGGATTACTACTATCTGAGACATTCTTATATTGTTGTGAGTTTGAAACCTACATATTGATAAAATAATCAATTTTATGTATTATCCATAATTGTATCCCTGAACAGAAACAACGTAATGACAAGACAACAAAGTTTTAACCGCAGCACAGCGTTGCACGGTATGGGATAAACAAACAAACAAACAAAGAAAAAATATGTGTGAAAAAGCATAAAGAACTTTCGGAATTATCTGTTAAATAAATAAATTTAGAACAGTAAAATTAGGAAAGAAATAAAGATATGATTCATGTTCAGAAAATGTAGCTAAGAGGGAGGTTTTTCAAACGAAGATTCAAAATATTTAAATTTGCAGTTTATGACTCGTGGTAAGCATTTTTTTTATATTTTTTTATTTTTTATAATTAGTATTTGGGGAAAAATGTGTTTATTTAAGGGGAAAAAAATTTAACTTTATTCCGATTAATTAAAATTTAAATATAATATTTCATTAACACAGTATATTTCTTTTAAGGAAACATTATTGCAAAATACATTTTTTTCTTCATATATAACAAATATGAATATCCGACATTTGTTTATATTGTTTCGAATAACATAAAAACTCATTTTTCTTTACATTTCATAATACATACAACAGTAAAATATAATTTCATATATCTTATATGGAATAGAAACTTTTCTATTTCATTCATATTTATAAAAAAAAAAAAAAAAATTCTATGCGATGTATGCGATATTTTACTGAATTTCATATGTGAATAGAAAATAATAGAATTTGTGCGTATCTAAAAACATGTAGTTGTATAATGGCTTCATGCTTTCAGATTTCATCTTTCTTTAAAACTCCCTGCAAGAATATATATTTATATGCATGCCCTTTTGAAAATTTTAAATAAAGATTTCTTTTCATATGGAATAGAATTTTAAAGCGAAAACTAGATTATCTCGATATTCTTAACTTTTCTAACACATTTATTATTATTTATTATTTTTTTTTATCAATAAGGCTGAAATAAAAGATAAACAAAATTTTCCTTTTGAAAAGTATATATATATATATATATATTCAGCTTAAAAAGAAAAAAAAAAAGTCTGGAGGATATTTTTTAAACTTTAATACTTGAAAACTTTTCCGTTTGTGTAATGCATGTTTTGGTCGGAAATTAACGTAATATAAAATTTATCTATAAACGTAACAGTGATAGTTTTGTTACCACGGAACTAAATTTCTGCATAAGAAAGGTCTTACAATTAAGAAAAAAAATCTTATTATTGGAAGTTGTAATACATTACTTAAATATTTTTACGTTGTCAGTATGAGTTATTTATATATGTTTTGGTCAGTATTCAATGAAATATAAAATTTATTTACAAATAAAGATAACAGTGCGTGCGAGCTTTTTATATTTTCACTGACTGGAATTACTGCATGAGAAAGTTTTTTATAGAATTAAGAAAAAGTCATATTATTGGAATTTGTAATAAATTACTTGAATATTGTTAAGCTGTCAATATCGATTACGTATACATGTTTTGTTATTCAACATGTTATGTTATTCAATGTAATATAAAATGTATTTACATACAAAAATAATAGTGCAGTTTCATCCAATGATAAGATTATCATTGATTGGAACTTCCACACAAGAAAAGGTCATAAAAGAAAGAAAAATTCATATTATTGGAAGTTGTAATACATTATTGCAATATTGTTTAGTTATTATTATTGCTTTAATATATAAAAAAAAAAGAGTCAGTATACACTGTTAAATATAAATATGAACATTTCAACTATTTTTTTAACGGACGTGTTTTCTTTCGATCCGAAATAATTGTTGCGCATTCTTGCATTTTATGGTGTATAATCGAAGATTTTACTTATTACTTATAAATGCCAGTTCTGTGGAGCTTTTCTATAAATGGAACAAGGGCTGAGCTTCAAAACTTTTATCATGAAGTCAGACATTTTAAACAAAAAATAAATGTTTTTTTTTTTTTTTTTTTAATGATCTACTTGAGTTATACTTTCTCAAAAGTATTCTCAAAACTATTACATTTTTGTGTTAGCACTATATACATCAAATTATTTGTTTTAAAAATTACAACATTGCAAATTTTCTCTAACGAAGACTCAAAAAGGTTCAACAGTTTTTGCTTAAAAATGACAGATCTATTATAAAACCATCTTATGTAAAGAATGATCTAAAATGATTTAGTTTATCAAAAACAATCAGTTTTTAATTTTAAATTTCTTTAATGCTTTAAATTGCAACGTATGAATTCATCGGTCGTAACGCAAGAATTGTAATGACGTTATTTTAACACATTGTTTGAAGATCAAGTTGAAGTAGGTTTTTAAATATGTCGTTAAAAGAAATTTTATTTATTTATTTATTTATTATAATTTTTTTAAATCATGAAAAATGTACCAGCAACAGAGTTGGCAAACATGCCCCGTTTCTTTGTTGTTATTCTCTTGTATCTACGGAACTTTAATTTTCAGTTTTTCTTTTTCTTTCTTTTGTTTTCTGTTTTCTTTTTTCTTTTTATAATTTTCCATTTTATTACTTCTTCGTTATTCTACGAAAATTCCGTTTTTAGTTTTTTTCTGTTTTTGAAATTTACCGTTCTTCATTTCTTTCTGAATCTACGAAAGTTCCGTTTCTGATTTTTCCGTTTTCACGTCCGGAAAATTCACGACATTTAAATAAACTTTCGTATTTCTTTTTTTTTTTTTTCTTTTTTTTTTCTTTTTTCTTTTTTTTTTTTTTTTTTTGTAATGTTGTATTTTGAAGCTGTAAAATGAGAAATTTTGCTAAGAAAACCTTTCATTTTACTGTTTCAAAACAAATTTGAAAAACTTGAGAAAGAAAGAAAAAAAAAAAAAAAAAAAAAAAGGCATAATTTAATTGTTTAGAATTATCTGAATATCTGAATACGGAATTAAATGATATATTATATATATATATATATATATATATATAATAATGAGACAAATTTAATCATAACTTAACACAGGTTTAAATGACTTTGAAGCTAACTGACAGAGCCTTCAAATTAAAGGGTGAAAACTGAATAACACAAACATAATTTTATTGTAATGCAACACCTGTCGTCACCGATAGCCAAACTCCACATTATTCTATAAGGAATTTTGTAAGTATAATTATTCAGTACTTGAAAATTTTAAATTTCGTTTTCGCATATAGAAAATTCACAAACGTTATAATAGTTTTGGTTTTCAAGAAATTTTTAATATTTCGCTTTGAAGCTATAAAGGGGAAAAAAAAGTATTCGTACATCCATTGGGTATCTATTCTCCGATCCGACTGCCATAGCGACCGTCCTTAAACAACAACAGTCGTCAAATCAAAAGTTGGAATGTGACGTCACGTGATCAAAGTAACGACTGCCACAGTCGGAATTGAGGTATAGTCTAGTCGGAGAATAGATGCCCAGAAGTACACATAAATACACGGTTAAAAAATAAATAAATAAATAAATAAATAACTAAAAAATAAATAAAATTCAACAAATAATCCTTTAGAAAAATTTGCCATAGAAAAATCTATGGTTATCCATTGTAACCTATGGTAACCGAAGTAATGTGCATGTTATTTATATGGAGATGCACCCTAAGATTATGGCTCTCTTATGTAAGTTTACCATACACATAGGGAAAACTTAATGATATTGAAGAAAAAGTTTTCGCTGTGAATATTCACAATTCTGATAAGCACTGTATATTTACACGAGAAAAAAATCGTTAAATTGATTTCACATTTAAAAGACAGTTTTGATTCATAGAGAGTTCGTGAAATGATTCTCTTTACAGTTATACAACATCATTATTAAGACATTTAAGGTGCTTAATTACATGCATTCCCTTAAAAATTGGAAAGTTATCTTGTATATAAACATATGTATAAATATTTAAAAAGTTTTGCAACAATAAAGGATATAGTAAAAAAAAAAATCAATAACATTTCAAAAACACCATGTGGTGTTGTAAAGATATTGCACAACACATGCCCTATCAGTAACTAATAGGCTTTATTTTCAAAGCTAGGGAAGGGAAACGCCGGGTTCGATACCATGTGGCATAAGTTAAGCTTTCGCGATCACTTTTTTCGCGATTTTTATCGAAACTTGCATAAATAATGAATAAGAAACTTAAAATAGACTCCCTCAAATAATAATGGGGGCCATTCTATAAAGACGTAGATATAGCAAGTAGACTATCGGGTTAAAGCCACCTTACCAACTATATACACTGGGAAAAAAATTTACGCTAAGATCTAGAAACGAAATTGTGGCTCTAGTAAAAATAGTTCAATGTCATCCTTACAAATTCCAGTCCTCTTTGACAGCTTGTTCTAGAAACCACTATTAGATTTCTAGAGCATTTGTCTACGTTGTCGAAATCAAACTTACTTAAATTTCTTTGCAAATAAATGCGAACACAAAATGCCAGTTTTAGCAACTATAATTCAAATTTAAGAACCTTGGGTCCTACAACAAAGTTTTCGGAATGTTTTCGAAGTGGTAACTTCTCGATATCGAATTTATAAGATCTCGCCAAAATGTTCACGACACCCACCTTTTGCCCTACAATGAACTGATTGGAAGTCGGTAGCAGAAGCGAAATTACGAGTATCGATTTCGAATACCAATTGACCAATCACTGTGAGTAAATGATCGAAAGTGTATATGCGCTTACATTGTCAGCCATTCAAAAAATAAATAAATAAATAAATAAAATAAAATAAAATAAAAGATGAATTAAAAGGCAAAAATTACATAGATAAGTTGCACTTGAAAAAAAAAAAAAAAAAAAAAAAAAAAAAAAAAAAAAATCAAAATTATTAATTTTGTGTGTGAACACTATGGGCATTTAATCATTGGTTTTAAAGATACTCGATTAGTAAGTTTACGAGTAACCATAAATCTGTTGCTTTCACCTTAAAACAGCAAAGCAAAAACAAGCTTAAAATTAAAGATTAAAGAATAACTTTCTGAAAATAATCAAACTTAAAGTTCGTATATAAGCTATAAATTCTAAGATAAGTCATGTAAATTCATCGTTCATAAAAAAAAAAAAGAAAAAAAATAAGAGCTAATTTGCTGACAGTGTAATAAATAACTTGAGAGCAATTCCTTTAGTAACCAGTGACTCGGTTATACAGCATTTCATTTTAGATCAAGTGTACCCGTGTTAAATCCTCGTCAAGTCCCTTTTCTTTTTTCTTTCTTTTTCTTTTTTTCTTTTTTAATATGTAAAATATTTGTTTAAAATAAATTATTTATAAATTTTTAAATTTCAATCTAGTAATTGTTTTCTACTTTACAAATAAATTTAAATATTTTTGTTTTAGTTAAAGTAAAGTAAAATAAAATAAAACAAAAATAAATAAAAATAAAAAATAAATATTTCACAAACAAGCATTTAAATTAAAAAACTTAAATGCCTATTTTTATTTATTTATTTTTTTTTATAATTTTATTTTAACTGAAACAAAAAGAAAGTTAAATTTAATTAAAAATTAAGTAGAAAATAATTTTTAAATTAAATAATACATAAATACTCAATAACAAGGAATTAAATAAATAAATAAATTATAAAGAAGAAAAATTTTTCAAGTTAAATTTTAATTTCTAATTATCAATGACTTTTCAAAAGCAGAAAAATGATCAAGCAATTTACTTTTTAAAATATTTTTTTTCAACTAAAAAAGAAAAAAAAAATTCATTTTTTGATAAATTAAATTAATAATAATAATAATAATAAATTATTATCAAATTAACATAAGCATTTTTATTTATTCCTTTTATTATTTTTTGTATTTACATACTCTTACTCTTAGCAAAATATTAGAAGGAATAAAATAATAATCAATAAAATATTTCTCTAACGTGGACAAGTTTCAGGTATTTTTCGTCGAAACGATACGATACGCGAGGATAAAAAAAAATAATATTTATACATGAAATATTTAAGCATGCGGACTTAGCTCAATGGACTAATAAGAAAAAATGACGACATTTGTCTGATGAGATTATTTTACGAAAAAAAATGTATTTTTAACAGTTGTCTCTTCAGAATCTTTGCAAGCTTCATTTTAAATCTAGCAATATTTTATAGATATATACAGAATATGAACTTTTATGTCATAAATTGACTACAAAACAGAATCAAATAAAAGGTAATTAAAATAAGTATTATTTTATTTTATTTTATTTATTTATTTATAAAAAAAATAATAATAATTAATAAAAGGTCATCGCCAACATGACGACAAAATTTTAAAAGGCGTCGTGAAAGTCCTATATTAAAATTGTACTATCTGTGGAAGTATGAAAATTGAGTCGTGAACCATGAATTTTATTTGGAAACCTTTCTTTGAATGATTTTGATTACACTATTGCACAATACTGTAATAATAATAATTTGGCTTCTGTCAAATTTAAATTTTAATTAGGTATTGAAACTGGTATAACATTTATGAGTTTAAAATTTTAAAGGTAAATAAGAAAAGAAATAAAATGCGAATTATTTCGCACGGATTTGATAGTAATAATAATTTAAAGAGAAAATATTAGTTACAAATTTAGTTTTTGATAAATAATGACTGTAATTAAAAATAATATATATATATATATATATATATATATATAAACGTTTAAAAATATAATAATAATTTTATTTCGGTTAGAAAAAATAAATAAAAATATACCCCCCCCCCCTTTTTTTTAACTATTAAATTATATATTAATATTTTCCTTATTACTTAATAATTAAAAATAAATAATTAAAAATAAAAATAAAAAATTAGAGATTACTAACATTTTCAGTATTGTGTTAAAAAAAAAATGCATATTTATTTAAAACAATTTTTGTTACTTATTATTTTTTAATTTATTTAAGAAAAGAAAAAAAAAATGAAATACTACACCTAGCGAGGGATTGAACCTGGGACCTCACAGCCTGGAGACTTTAACGCAACAAGCAAGCTACATGCTACAGTGAAAGAATGTTCTTAGTTATCATAATCATATTCTTAAGATAAGATGATTATAAAAATTACTTTATGAAGGATGAATTCACTAATTTAGCTTAACGGCCCTCTTCACTTACCGTCACCGGAAGCCGCGAACCAATGATATTCTATGGGGAAATTTTCTTTACAAATAACTTATTAACTAATGCTTATTTTTAAATTCTGTTTTCACATTCAGAAAATTCCCAACTGTTAAATTGACGCACCTTTTTTAAAAATGTATTTTTTTAATTTTTAATATTTTATTTTGAAATTGCAAAATGAAAAAAAATCACATACTGAAAATTCGTATTTTGCAGCTTCAAAATAAAATATTAAAAATTAAAAAAATAATTTTTTTAAAAAGGTGCGCCAATTTAACAGTTGGAAATTTTCAGAATATGAAAGCAGAATTAAAAAATATGTATTAGTTAATGAGTTATTTGTAAAGAAAAATTTCCCATAGAATAGCATTAGCTTCGTCTTCCGGCGGCGGTGAGTGAAGAGGGCCCTTAAAACGTAAAGTCTGAGGACTTCAAAAGTGAATAAATTTAGGAATTTATTCTTTATTCTTTAGTATTAGACTATGTTTTGTTTAACATTGCTCTTGCTGCTTTGAGATAAAAGCAGCACACCTCTCGTCACTCGTAAACTTCATAATCAAATATCTTTAAAACTAATGATTAAATGAAAAAAAAAATAAGGATTTTGAAAGTTCTTTTCAAAAAGTATGATATATGTACACATTGTTTTGTTTTTAATGCATCATTTTTTTTTTTTTTATAATTAAAAATGGCTGACGAAGTTCTCCCTATTATAAACGCGTTTTCGCTAGCTCTACACTGGATGAGATTTTAGAGGTGGATTACGACGAGAATTGCCGATAGTGAGAACAGGGCCCACGCTTCCGATTACTTCATTGTACAGTCGGCTGCAAAATTATTCGAGCACTAGCCAATAATTCCTATATTTAAAAAGTACACTTAAGACTGTTTTTCTAAGTAAATCCTTGTCGAATCATGTTCTTAGACTGATTAAGAACATGATTCGACAAGGATTTATTTAACGAAGCTGTTTTAAGTGTACTTTTTTTTGGCAAGTATTATTGCTAGTGCTCGAATAATTTTGCAGCCGACTGTAGCATTTTTTCGTGATTGTCGAAAAATGACGTCACAGTTAAGAATGCCTGGCAGTGAGAAGGTTTCGACGTGTTCGTTGTAGGGCCTCAATTCTTAAAACAAAGGATTCGTAAAACAAAGGATTCTTAATACTCGTTGTTCGATTCCCACCATCCAGTCATATTCGATTCCTACCATAATCGAACTCCGCACTCAATGACACTTTCGATTTAACTATTTTCATCTCAATTTTACTTTTTTTCTGTTCAACAGGTACGAACATCTCAACTCTACTAAAACAGAAACCGCAATGAACAGATTAAGAAATGTTCCTTTTCTTCCGCACGGTAGCTTGCATGCTATCTTTCGCATTATTCACAATTATTACTTCACATTATTATTTTCGCAGTATATTGATTATGTTAAATATTCAATCGCAATGTTTGAGCACAACTTATGTTTTCAACGCATATTCATTTCTGTGTATTGTATGTTTAATATAGTTTTGTTTTGTGAATGAAAGAACGAGTATTTATTATTATCTTCACATCAAATTACATAACATTTTTTGGAGGCACCGGCATGATATTCTGTGTGAAGTTTGGCTAGCTTACAAATTTGGATATCCAAGGGCATCTTTTAAGGAATAAAACAGATAAAAACTTATTTTCCTATTTTACAAGTTAGACTTTGTTTTTTCGCATTACTCCATTACGTAGTAATGGCAAATAAAAATAACAATGACGATGACAGTAATGAAACTGTCGCTTTAGAAGATGCTGAAAAAATAGCAAAACATTATCGAGGCAGAGCGAAATCTGCGCTTACTAGAATTATGAATTTCATAAATAATGAAAATCAAATTTTTCAAAAACATGATCTCTTAAATAAACTTGAAAAGATTGAAATTATTTATTCTGATTTTGATAAAGCCGATTCTGAATTACCTGATGAAGTATCAGAAATAGAAGAATTTGAGTTAAAATATTATGAAACCAAAGCCAAGCTTCAACAAAAACTTGAAAATTTATCTGTAAACTTGCAATCTAATGTTTTAAATTTTCAAAATCTATCCATTAACACAAATGCTATATCTAGTAATTTTCGTTTGCCAAAATTAAATATTTGCCCGTTTAGCGGTAATTATAAAGATTGGATGTCTTTTAAGGATTTGTATATATCATTAGTTCACGAGAATGTTAATTTGTGTAATGTACAAAAATTCCAATACCTAAAGGGTTTATTAAAAGATGTACCGGCTTCTATTATTAAACACATTCCAATATCTGAGAATAGTTATCTAGAAGCCTGGGAAAAATTACTTACTAGGTATAATAAGAAAAAACAAATTATTTCTTCACTTATTAAAACCTTTACGGATCAACCAACTGTAATTCATTCTAATGCATATAACTTACGTAAGATAGCAGATACTTCAGATGAAGTGATTAGGGGATTAAAGACTATTGACACTAAAGCTACTGAAAGAGATGTATGGTTAATTTATATTTTATTACAAAAACTTGATCATACATCACGGGAAGAATGGGTACAATATTCCGCAAAAATTGATTTTCCTACTTTAGAGATCTTTTTACAATTTATTAATGATAAATGTGCATCTATGGAATTATGTAATGAAAATGAGAGTAAAGGGAATGAGTGTAAACAGAATAAAGATAAACAATTTAAGTTATCTAAGTTTCATTCTAACGTTAATTACAAATGTATTTTATGTAAAAACAATAATCATTTCTTGTTCAAATGCTTTAAATTTAAAGAACTTCCTGTTAAGGATAGAAAACAATTTGTTAGAAAGAACTCATTATGCAGCAACTGTTTATCTAATAAACACTCTCTCACTCAATGTAATTCCACTTATGCCTGTCATTTTTGTAATGCAAAACATCATTCTAGTATATGCGATAATAATTTGAAAACTTATACCGTTTCGGCTTCATCTGCTGGTAATAATTTTGAAAATTCTGAGAATCGTACAGAGCCATCTGGCATATCTCAATTGCAATCAAGTACTCATAACCATTCTATACAAACATTTTTCGCTTTACTTCCTACAGCTAGCGCTTATATTTATGATTCAATGGGTCAGAGACGTGATAAAAATTTTATGCGATTCAGGCTCTGAAAGTTCTTTTATCACTGAAACATGTATGAATATTTTAGGTTATGAGAGAAAAAATGCAAGATTTCCCGTCAAAGGGTGGGCAAATTCAAAAATTGCAATAACTAAAGGTTATACAGACATTAATTTAATTTCTGTTCACGATTCCGATGTCATGTTATACATGCGAGTTTTTATATTAGATAAATTAACAGCTCCATTGCCATCAGAGAAAATAAACAAAGAACATTTTTCGCATTTAAAAAACATGCAACTGGCCGATCTCAAATTTGAAATTACAAGTAAAATTGACATGATTTTGGGATCTGATTATTTTTTTTCTATTTTACTTCCTGGTCAAACAATTTGCACAACTGGTTTAATTGCTTAAAATTCAATTTTTGGTTTTCTCGTAACCGGAAAATTACCTGAATCTCACACAAAATCTAATTCGATTTCAAATTTACATATTTACGAAACTAATATTGACAGTGAGTTAAAACGTTTTTGGAAATTAGAAGAAGTTTTTAATCTAAGTGAGAAGTTACTTTCAACCGAGGAACAGTTTGTGGAGTCACATTTTCAGGAAAATTATTCAAATAATCCAGAACGCCGTTTTGTGGTAAAACTACCATTTTATAAATGCAAATCTGAATTATGTAATACAAAGCCCGCTGCACTTTCCCGATTATATGCAATGGAGAGGAAATTTTCTGAAAATCCGGAATTCGAACAACAATATAAGGATTTTTTATATGAATATGAACAATTAGGACACATGGAGGTAATTACTCAGAATTCACTAAATATTTCTCAAAGGGAACAATATTTCCTACCTCATCACGCAGTTATTAAACCTTCTAGCACTACCACTAAATTAAGAGTCGTTTTTGGCGGTTCCTGTAAAACTTCTGATGGTAAATCGTTAAATTCAGTTTTGGGTGTTGGCCCTAAATTACAACGAGACATTTTTGAGATCTCATTTAATTTTCGATTACCAGAGATAGTTTTTTCTGCAGACGTCGAGAAAATGTACCGCCAGGTTTTAATTTATGAGAACGATCAAAATTATCAAAAATTCTTTTGGAGATACAACCCCAATGAGAAAATAAAGGAATATAAATTAAAAACTGTTACATATGGCCTTACTCCAGCATCCTTTTTGGCCACTAGGTGCATTAAGCAATATTAATTGCTAAGGAAACTGCTAATGTTTTGCAGGAACATGGGTTTCATTTGAGAAAGTGGAATTTCAATTCGAGTAAATTCCTTACTGAATTTCGAGAAAATTGCATCACAGATACAGACTTTAAAATAATACCAAACAACAATGAAAGTACTAAAGTTCTAGGGCTTTACTGGAACTCTTTAGCAGATACATTTATTTTCAAAACCGCACTTACACTCAAACCACCACTAACAAAAAGACGCATTTTGTCTGAATCCTCACGCATTTTTGATCCTCTAGGGTTAATTTCACCTTGTACAGTAGTGTTAAAAATATTTTATCGAAAGCTATGGTTAACAAAAGGAGACTGGAATTCTCCTATTCGGCAACAATTTGAAGAGGAGCTCATTAAATATGAGAATTCATTCAATAAAATTAGTCAATTTTCTGTTCCTAGATGCGTCACACTTTCATCCGATAGTACAGTCAGCCAAAAAAAAAAACGCCCCCCCCCCCCACCTAATTTCGCCGTAAATTATCGTAGAAACATGCGACTGGTACCGATCAGTTTGTAATAACGTCTAGTTTATAATGGTATAGTTAGATTTTACTTAGGGGTCGTCTACATATTAAAACTGACATCAACTTCATTTTTTTCAATAGTAACCCCCCTTTTTTATAATTTATTTGAATTCTTTGGATCAAATCATCACGGAAAATGGTATAGTTTATATATTTCGCTCAATTGTTTATAGAGTTATAAGCTGTCAAAGTTTGGGGGTGCTAATGTTAAATGAATGTGACAAACATTAAATCATATCTTCCGAAATAATTATGATATTTAAATTCTGTTTTTTTTATTCGTTAGAATGAAGTGACCCAAACATATTCCATGCAAATTTTTGCTAAAAAATCATTTTTTGAATTATGAAAATTATTAATAAATTCATATTTGAAAAAATTATGAATTATGACCTATGTTAATTTTTGCACGAATAGAACGGGCATCATCAAAAAGATGGGTTTCCAAATTTACAGCTCATTCCTAACATTATTTTTTGAGTTACAGTGATATTTCATTTTTTACTGCTGTTAGGGGGGCGTCACTTGTTATAATTTGTAACCTCTGTGAGTCAATATCTCTATACATTTTGACGAAAAACTATTTTAATTTACCTTTATGTTATTCTAATTGTTTTCTAAGGAACATTTCTATGTTTATTATACAAATTGGCTTATTTTTTATAAAATTATCGCAATGCATGCAAGAGATTGGGAAAGAATTCCAAAAGAAATGAAGCCCCGCCTCTATATTGCGGAAACAGTATTAAAAAACTAGTTTGCATACTCGTATATGACTCTGTATGTCACGCTGGTATGTATAAATGTCAATGGCATTTACTACATGGGATGCTGAAGACAAAATTTAAATGATTTAATTGGAAGTATGTAAAATAATTTTGTTTTATAATGTAAAGTGTTAGAAAAATTGTGTAATGGCGTGGCTTTCGTTGTAAAGAGGAGTTTACTCGATTCTGAAATGTTAAGCCTTTGTTCTTAAATATTACATAACTTTTTCTAGTTTCTCACTGCTAAAATTCTATTTTATCCCTTTTGTCTTTTGTTTTTAACTTGAATATTCTAGGATTCGTGCATGTCAAGTTATATATCATGATTTAGAAAACGCGGTAGGACGAATTAAAGAATTTAAAACTAAGTAATATGGCTTATTACTTTTAAAGATATAGGTTTTACACATTTAAAATTAAGAATTCAAGTACAGTAGACGACTGCAGAACGGGGAATATTCGATCTAGGCAATAGGAAACCGTTTTTTCTATATCCATATTTATTTTCATATGAATATACACAATAATTATACTCTTTCTAGTGAAAATATTTCTAATCATACTATTTTGTTTATATAAATATGAGTAAAAGGAATATTCTTAAGAAATATCGTAACACACAAATTGTGAAAGAACCGCCCACTGGAGGAGTTACAGATTTCTAAATGACGTGAAACTACGTCAGCGGTCGCGAAAATGTTAAATATCCTTTCTCAGATTTTAGTTTAAATCTTGCTATGTATATTTTTGTATATTATCTATTGTTGGTTTGTACGCCTAAAATTAAATGTAAAACTTTATAATAACACTTTCATGCGGGGCTTACTGTATAAAATAAAAATATACCCAACAAGAAGTAGATAATTCTTTTTCTTAAATATTAAACACTTTTTTTTTTCTTTTAACCGCTATTAATATTATTATCATTATTACTATTATTCTTTCACCTTGGTACTTAGATTTTTTTAATTCAACATTGTATTGTGGGGTTCATATGATTCAAGCTATTTAATTTTCTTCGTATGAAGTGATGTATGTTACTATTCAAAGTTTAATAAATAGAAACCAATAAAAAATTTTTAATTCATAAAATAACACAGAAAGTTTTGCGAATTTGAATCGTCTTTTATTTTATAATTAACATTTCAAAACTTTTTTTCCGGTGTGAAATTTAATAAATAATGTATATTGCGTGGTAGATCACGATTTATTTTTTCTAAATGTATAGACGGTCCCCTAACACATTTTCATGTGTAACTCTCTTTAGAATTGATTTAAAGTATATAAATAGGTATGTTTTCCGAACTGCCTTTATCTCAGAAATCTGAATATTAAGTCAAAAATAGGGGTTGCCTTTGAAGAAAATGAAGTTAATGCCAGTTTTAATATGTAGACGACCCCCTAGGCAAAATGTAACTATACCGTTATAAACTAGACGTTATTACAAATCGATCGGTACCAGTCAAATGTTTCTA
The DNA here is from genome assembly GCA_963930645.1 of Salticus scenicus. Taxonomy (NCBI): domain Eukaryota; kingdom Metazoa; phylum Arthropoda; class Arachnida; order Araneae; family Salticidae; genus Salticus; species Salticus scenicus. Next base: position 87,439,714 of record OZ005655.1, on the reverse strand, counting down.
CGATAATTTACGGCGAAATTATGTGGGGGGGGTGGCGTTTTTTTTTTTTTGGCTGACTGTACATTTGAATTACATGGTTTCAGCGACGCGTCAACGCATGCTTAAGCTGCTGCAATCTATTGTCGACAGACTTATGATAACAAATCAAAGGTCTCATTCTTAGTTGCCAAAACTAAAGTAGCTCCTATCAAGCAAATTTCCGTTCCCAAATTGGAACTTTGTGGTGCTTATTTATTATCTAAGTTATTTTGTTCAGTCTTCAAAATATTAGAAAATTATGATTTTGACATTTACGCATGGATAGATTCAGCAGTTGTTCTCTCTTGGTTATCCGCACATCCACATAAGTGGAAAATTTTCGTTGCAAATAGAACTTTACAAATATTAGATGTTCTTCCCACAAAACATTTGAGACATGTTCCATCTAAAGAAAACCCCGCTGTTATCGCTTCTCGGGGCATCGATCCTAAAAGTTTACCTGAATGCAACTTGTGGTGGAATGGCCCAAGTTGGCTACTTTTGGATCCTACACATTGGCCAAATGACGAGCCTAAGTCTAAGGAAATCGAGGGTCAAATTTCGGCTGAAAAGAAAGCTGATCCCATTTTGTCTTACCATATTGATACATCTAATGATCTTTATGATCATCTATTCAATAAGTTTTCTTCATTTTTTAAAATCAAACGCATTTTGGCATATTGCATAAGATTCATAAATAACTGCAACTCAGCAAGTAAAGTTCACTTCTAAACAGATGATTCTTGTTCCCCTCTTACATGTAGGGAAACTAAACACGCCGAAGAGAACATCATTCGATGGGTACAAAATAAATACTTTCACGAAGACTTAAAACGCATCAAGAATCAAAATATTTTGTCTAGAAAAAGCCATTTACACTCTCTACATCCATTCATTGACCAGAACGGTCTGTTACGGGTGGGAGGTCGCTTATAAAATGCTCAATTATCATTTAACAAAAAGCATCCGGTAATATTGCCGTCTAAACACAAATTGAACGACCTTATTATACAAGAGAAACATATTGCACACTTGCATGCAGGACCATCATTGTTATCCCACATTATAAAACAAGAATATTGGATCGTTGGTGGGAAAAGATTAATCAATAAGCTTGTTGATAAATGCGTGAAATGCTTCCGTTTCAAAGCTACTTCTACAACCCAGCTTATGGGAAACTTACCACCACATCGAGTAAATCTCGAGCGACCTTTCTTTGCATGTGGTGTGGACTATGCTGGTCCAATGTATATAAAATTTAACAAGGGTCGTGGCTCTAAAACAACAAAAGGATACATCGCTTTATTCATTTTTCTTGGTACAAAAGCAGTACACATCGAAGCTGTCAGCGATTTGACGACTGACTCAAATATAGCTGCCTTACGACGTTTCAGTGCTAGAAGTGGTTCAACTAGTCATAATTACAGCGATAACGCAACCAATTTTGTTGGTGCTAAAAGGAAACTCGATGAAATAAAACAAATATTGTCTTTACCAAGAAACGAATGCGTAGCACATTATTTAACACAAGCCGCAATAGAGTGGCATTTTATTCCTCCCGCATCACCTCATTTCGGAGGAATTTGGGAAACTGCAATACGTTCCTGTAAATTTCACATTAAACGAGTAATCGGTGATACACGGTTGACATTTGAGGAACTGAGCACTTTATTAACACAAATCGAATCCTTATTAAATTCACGCCCCCTCTTTAAAAGTACTGATTCTGATACAGACTCTATTAATGTTCTCACCCCATCACATTTTCTTACAGGTGATGTCATGGTTTCACCTGCAGATGAACCATTATCATGTAGCAGGAATCTCAAGAACCGATGGCAACTGGTGCAAAAAGTGAGACGAGATATTTCTATGGCTTGGAAAAAGGAGTATCTCAGTTCCTTGCAATTAAGAAATAAATGGCAACATCCTGCAACAAATATCAAGGAAGGAGAATTGGTGGTTATCATAGACCACAGCTGCTCACCTTTATCCTGGCCAATTGGTCGAATTACAAAGGTTCACACTGGTAGCGACGCACTGGTCAGAGTAGTGTCTATAAAAACTAAAGACTCTGTTTTTAAAAGAACTGTTAACAAAATTGCTGTCCTCCCTTTATATCAGGACTAGCGCCCTGATAGGGTGGGAGTCATGTTCGATTCCCACCATCCAGTCATATACGATTCCTACCATAATCGAACTCCGCACTCAATGACACTTTCGATTTAGCTATTTTCATCTCAACTTTACTTTTTTTCTGTTCAACAGGTACGAACATCTCAACTCTACTAAAACAGAAACCGCAAAAAACAGTTTAAGAAATGTTTCTTTTCTTCCGCACGGTAGCTTGCATGCTATCTTTCGCATTATTCACAATTATTACTTCACATTATTATTTTCGCATTATATTGATTATGTTAAATATTTAATCGCAGTGTTTCAGCACAACTTATGTTTTCAACGCATATTCATTTCTGTGTATTGTATGTTTAATATAGTTTTGGTTTGTGAATGAAAGAACGAGTATTTATTATTATCTTCACATCAAATTACATAACACTCGTAATATTCATAATATTGTTTCACCATCTAGAAATATATAACATGTAAATTCTCGATCATTTCGTCTATTCAAATTATTGGCTTACCTTATGCGCATATCTAAAAAATTTATATTGCTAGTTTGGTGATTCAGAAAATAACTACTTATTCGTTCTAGATGAAGGCGGTATATATATTTTTTTCTCAGTGTAAAATCCTATAACATGACAAAATATTTGACAAAAAGTTTTTAAACAAATGTTTTTATATTTCGTAAAATTGCACAAATATTAACAGAAACTATTTCAGTTATAATCATATTTGTTATGTCATCAGAAAAGACATATGTGGTTAATTTAAGTATTAAAAAATTTCATTATTCTTTATAGGCGGAAGTTACAAAAAAAGTGAAAGAAAAAATATCCATTAAACTTTCATTAAAAATCGATGCGTTGCTTTTAAGTTTTCACCATATTGGGTTTATTAATTGCAAACTTCCCTAATTTTTCTTCTAACTTTTCTCTTTTTACTTGCTCTTATCCATAAGGTAAAGAAAGTATTGTTTTTGTGTCAAATTTTTGAAATTGAGGTTTTGTTATGTTTATATGTTTTGAGGTCCCCTGAATCAAAAAATAATGTTTTTAGCGATTGGTCTGTATATGTGTGTGTCTGTGTGTCTGTCTGTTATTAACATATCTCAAAAGCAAATAACAGCAGAATGTCCAAACTTTACATTATAAAAGTTTATAGTATAGGGGTGCTGCACTAAACTTTTTGTTGAGATGAAGCAAATAGTTCACGTACAGGAACATCAGAGATAATTCAAATACATTATGTCTATGGGAAAATTGCAGATAAGTACAGTATAACATCTACAAGCTGACTTAAGCAAAACGGAAACAACAAAATTTACTACACGCATAAAAGCATATTTTGTAAAGATTTTTGTATGCAAATCGTCCATCATTCATTTACAGGGCTAACGAAAGTATTTGGATATATTGCGGCTATACTTAAAAATTGTTCGTTGGAATTGTAATTTCTTTTCTGTTAGATTTTTTTTCAAGTTAGATTAAAATTAAGTACACAATTTTGCTTATAGTGCATAATGATTATAGGCAATATAAAGGGATACCCAAAATTAAGCTAAACGTTCTTTTCTATTGAATGTAATTGATAGAAGTGCTTTGCTTCATTTTATAATGTCGTTGAACACTGTTCAGGAAACAAAATCATTTTTCATACGCATACTATAAACAAAGTTGTATTATTATTATCATTATTTTCAAATAAGTTTTTTTGCATAAAATGACGTTTTGAGTTTCCCTGATTACGAAAGTCAAAATTTTAGCGGTCGATCATTATGCATGCTTGTTATCACCGTAACCTAAAAACAAAATAGCTACAGGAAATTTAAATTTGATATTTGAAGTCCATATTATGTTGCCACTTAAGTTTGAATGCAAATTAATAAAAGCTTTGACTTTTCTTTTAAATAATTTTATACACTATAATTGAAGGAGTAGCTGAGGGGAGCAGTAGCCCCCATCACACAAAATTACATGTCAAATAAAACTTTTCTTAAACTTACTTTAGATTATTTTATAAATATATTGAACTTTATAATCTTATGCTACTGTTTTGAAGACTTAATATTCAATCTATCTTTATAGCATTGAAATGCAGTGTAAGAGAAAGTCGTGTAAGTGACACACCAGATTATTTACTTTCTCTTACCCGTGTATATGGTAGAGAAAGGTATTGTTTATAGGTCAAGTTTTCGACACTGGTTTTTGTTATATTTACACGTTTTGAGGTCCCCTGATTCCGAAAAGCATGTTTTTAGCGGTTGGTCTCTGTGTGTTTTTGTCAGTGTTTCTGTTATCTGCATATATCATAAAAAAATAGTTGTAGGAAGTCAAAACTCGTTGTTCTAAACCTATGTCGTACACAGATGCTAAACTAATATTTTCGTTGAGATCAAGCAAATAGTTCGTGTACAGGGACATACAAGAAAATTCATATACATTACGAATATGGGCAAATTTCTAGTAAGTACATGTGTAAGTATAGGTGTAACATCTATAAGCTGACCTATACAAAATGGAATGACTATATTTCTTTACACGCATAAAAGCATGTTTTGAGTAGATTGTGACATGGAAATCATTCATCATTCGTTTGCAGGGCTACCCAAAGTATTTGGATATAATGGAGCTTTACTTGGAAATTATTGGAAATTTATTTCTTTTTGTGTTATTTTTTTTCATGTAAAACTTAATTTAAGTGCACAATGCGACGCAAATGTAAATTATAGACAATATACAGGGCTACTCAAAATTAAGCTAAACGCTTTTTTTGATTGAATGCAGTTGATGGAAATGCATTGCTACATTTTACAATGTCGAGGAGTATTGCTCAAGAAGGAAAATAAATTTTTCATATCCAAACTATAAATAAAGTGCTCTTTGATAATCTATTTTTAACTGCGGTTTTTTGTATAATATCACGTTTTGAGGTGCTCTGAAAACGAAAATCCAATTTTTAGCCGTTGATCTATTTATATATCTGTATCATCATAATTGAAAAACAAATATCTGCACAAAATGCAAACTTGGTATTTGGAAGTTCGTTTCAGGTTATCACTTGAAAAATGTGATCGATACTGCCATGTTTGAACGCAGATTAATAACAGCCTTGAAAAATGAATAAATAAATAAATAATAAATGTAGACACTATAATTAAATGCAATACTCATCCCGCTCCTCACACAGCATTATGTCAAGTAAAACTGTTTCTGCAATTGGTTTCAGAATTTTTATATTATATTACTGGAATATGAATGTGCTTGGCAAAGAATATTTTTTAACTTAAAAAAGAAAAAAAAAAATAAAAGATTAGTTCAATGTTTTAAGTATGATTTTGTCAATTATAAAATAAAAGAAAGTGAAGATAAATGAACAAATTTATATACTAACCTGCTACTAATTACTAGCGAAATAGAAATAAATTTTTGATGAAATATACAATATTCATCAACACTTTACACATGTGGATAGTGCCTAATTGTACGAATTTCTAACAGCACTATTTCTTAAAAAAAAAAAAAAAATCAAGTTTATCTGCGAAAAACTGCTAAAAAATATATTAAAAATTTCTATCTTGTCGTGCTACTCTCGCCCTGTTTCGAGTTTTAGCTTCACTGTCCTTATCTGTAAACTTTTGAATTTAACTTTTTGTTAAATTAACAAAAAGTTAATGTATGGCAATCCGTACACTAAATACCCAATAATAATAACGAATTAATGATTTAAAAAGTAAAAATGAATAATATTATATTTTATAAAGATGATTAAAAATTAACAAAAAGTTAAATTTACGATATGATTATATTTACTATGTTACGAAAAATAAAATGTATGTTAATGCAAATAAATAAATAAAAATATTATGATAATTGTTTACATTTGGAAAGCATAAAAAAAATATATATCTAATTACAAAAATAAAATAAAATGAATATTTATTAAAAAATGATGCTTTTACTTCTAATTACTTTTATACTTTCAAGCTTTCGACATTTTCGCTCTATCACCCGCAAGTCTCATTCTCTTTCCTCTTTTTTTTTTTTTTTTTTTTTTATGTTTCTAAAATCTAAGTTTTTCCTCTTTCTTTCTCAGTTCGAAGAGCTCAGTAAGGAATGTAACAATGTTTTTAAATTCTATTCTCCTCGTCATATCTTGCGTTTTTTGCTTGACTTAGGAAGTTTTTCTTTTGGCTCAGCAGATATTACTTTTTCTTAGGAATTTTTATTGTTTATTTTCTTTAGAAAATAGCAACAGAATTTTATGACCATTTATTTGTTTTATTATTTTTTTAGAAGCAAAACTGTTGGTTTGGAATTTGAGAATTTATTTTATTAGCTTTAGTATTTATGTACATTTTGTTTCTTAAAAAACTAGTTGGTTCCGCTTTTATATTTTGGCTTTAAGTTTTTTCTGTAATGCAGAAACTTGAGATATTCTTTATTATCGACTTACGAATAAAAAGTTAAATCAAGTTGGTGTTCTAATGAATCTTTAATGAGTTTTAGTAATATGCGTGAAAGGTTTTGAACAATTTGTTTTTATATATTTAATGTAGTCTGAAACATGTTCTTTTATATCATGTCACATAATTTTCATGCATTTTTTCTTTCTTTCTATTTTCTTTTCTTTTCTTTTCTTTCTTTCTTTCTTTTTTTCTTTTTTGTATCAAACCGAAACTCGTATGAAATTTTCAGATATATTTTGAAATTCTTTACTTCTTTAATTTATGTTTATGGAGAATACTTTTTAATGAATATTTCATGAAAATATCAAAGTTTCTATTAAAATTATTAACTGATGATTCGGAGATATAATATAGAAGCTTAAATAGTTTATTTAAAAATTAATGCAGATCGTTTTTAATCCAAAGACTAGTAACAGAGGTAGTAAAATTTTTGCATTCTAACAAACAATAACGTTTCTTAATATTACATACACACATACACAGCTTTAATGAGTAATTTTACATAAATTTTTGATGCAAATAGCCGTACTATATTGACGCAAAGGAATATGAAACTCTGATAAGCAGTATAGAAAATCATTTTGTTTTTATATCGTAAATTGCTGTTTCGAACAAGAAGGGTTATTAAGTTATTTTTAGCAGCTTTAAATTGTTTTGGGTGAATTGGATGTGTTATTTTATTTACAGCAGTTTATTTGTGGATAAATATGGCAGTGATTATTGTCAGAAAGTATTGTCGGAAGCGGAAATATCTTTCACTGAGAAAGAATTCTGTAACTGACATCTAGAATCTAAATTGTGGCTCTTGAAAAAATAGTTCCATGTCATCCTAATAAATTCTAGTCCCCTTGGAAAGCGAGTTCTAGTAGCCCTTATTAGAATTCTAGAGCGTTTGCCTATATTCTCGAGGGCAAAGTTTTTTAAAAATCTCTGCAAATAAATGAGACTACAAGAGGCGGGTTTCAGCAACTATAATCTTGGTCTTTTACCAAATTCTAGAAAATTAAGCGAGAATTTCTCGCGATATAAATGACCCAGAATATTGTTTCACCATTTAGAAATGTGTACACTAGAAATTCTCGATAATTTCGTCTATTCAGTTCATTGGCGTGCCTTATGCGCATAGCTCGGAAATCTATATTTCTGGTAATGGCCACTTATTCATTCTAGAGAAAGGCGGTAAATATTTTTTCTCAGTGTTGGAATTGACTGGCACTACATTTAGATGAGTTGCCAGTTTTTAACATTTATTCTAATGCATTGTTATTAACCCATTTTCTTTTGCACCACAATTTTTGTAAATTATTTTTTTCCAGTATATGCGACAACGGTTAAATAAGAAGATAATTATTCTTCTAGAATGTTGGTATGAAAAAATGAAAAATACTGTCAATGCGCCAGTATAAATTTTACAAATTGGCAACTGTGCATTTATTACCATGAAGTATGGCTCTGCCAGCGAACGTATACACACATGCTTTTTTGTATGAGGGTGTTTAAATTAAAATGTGTCTGTAGATTTTTAAAAGTATAGTAGTATGTTTGAAGTAGTTTTATAGTTTCGCCCAAAATAGTTATACTTACTTATTAAAAGGTTTTAATACTTTTTGGACAAATGTGGAAAAGTCTTTCACAATATATAAGTGTAGCAAGATTCTCCCCCCCCCCCGGTTTTCTTTCGCACAATCTTTTAAATAGAATTAATTCAAACATTCACAACTTCATTTTCTATTTATTATAATCACATCCTGTTGAAAAGTTTATTTCTATGCATGGTTTTACTTTCTTGTCATAATATTTTTTCTTTTAGCTTTTAAAAAAAATGACATTCGTTTAGTCATTTACTAATTTCTTCTCAATGCTTTAACTGCATTCGTATTAGGACTAAATGTTTCATAACTTATGAGTGATGCATGGTTTTAATTTATTGTTTTTGGAATTGCATTAACTCAGTCATAAATCTAATTAAATTATATCCCGTAATGTAAGGAAAGGTTTCATATACATATTTTTTTAATTGTTTTAAACTAATACAATCATTGAATTATTCTTTGAGTTATTCTAACCTTTTCTGCAACCACATTCATAATATGGGAAAGTTTTTTTAAAAATATGAATGATGCATGATTGTTTTTGCTATAATACGGAATTATTTTAAACATATGCAAATGTACATAAATTACTTTTTTTTCATTTTCCCTTTCCAGGAGTTGCAGTTATAACTATATCTCATAAAAGTGGAAAGTGTTTCATGCTATTTGATTTTAGGTTCCCTTTTGAAATCTTGAACCCAATTTTAACGCGGATTGAAAGAGTTATTGTGAATATTAAAAAAGAGAGGTAGATTAGTTTAACATAAAATAAGAAATGGAATGTGATATAGTTATTTGAATGATAAATTTAAAATACAAGCAGAAGGATAAATTCTAAATTCATTTCTATGAAGCTATTAATGATAGGATATTAGATTTATTGCTCTATTGTGTAGATATCTTGTAAGATAAATGTTTTTTTCTTTCTTTTCTTTTCTTTTTTTTTTTGCTTCTCCCCAATACGGAAATGCAATGAAGAGATTTTGTTGCATTATTGTAAATTTTAGGTTCCTAACAAGAAAACCAGAAGATTTGGCAACTGCGCAGTCTGCTTGTGATCGTGTACAGCGCATAAAAATAATTTAAACTAGTTGATCTGAAGATCAGGAGCCTCAACGTCCTATTTGCATCAGGTATTATTCAATAGGTCATTTTTATTTATTCCTTATTATATAATAGTACATATCGATTCGATGGACTTGTTACCATAATAAGATACATCCCTGGGGGGGGGGGACTGCCGTCCTCCTCAACCCCTCGCTGTATCTCTCTTTGTATACCTATCTGTATATCATATATATGTATTCTTAATAAACGGCGGTCTTGTATTATTTCCTTGAAACTCATAAATACCAAATTTCATAAGTACCAAATTTCTTTCAAAAAAAAACAAAAAAAAAAAAAACATAGTATATCGGAAATATTTTGCGTAACCCTGCAAACTAATTACCAATTATATGCCCACAATTTTCAGCAGAAAAACATGCTTTTAAAATTCTAATAACATTTCATTATATTTAATGGGCTGTAACCATGTTAAAATACACTTTTAAGAAATACCGACTATAGACCGTAATAGTACAAAATTCTTTTATGTATCCCGGAAAAGTAGCCACAGTTATTATAAACGCCAATAATAAGGATACATCTAATTAATTATAACTCATTAATTTTTCAAACTAATTTGACATTATTTGGATGATTACAGTACTTCCTCATAATTAATTTGTTTGGTCCCATAAATTATTTAGTCTATACATACCCTTTTTTAAGAGTAAACATGATTTTAAGCATCTTTATAATGTATGTTAATTCTGTTAAGTTCAATGCAGCATAAACGCATTAAAGTGCGCGCTTAGCTAAAAATTTGTCCATAGGCTCTAATGTTACGGAATTCTTTTATGTGTCTCTCTAAACGAACCATAAACATTGTATACACCGGTGAAAACTATTCAGATTATTTTGCGTTTAAAATTAATAATTGTTCCAAATTTAATATCGTTTGGATGACTACGTGACATTGTCAGAACACTTTTGTAAGGTCCTGTATATTAATTACAAAGCTTAAGAGCACATGTTTTCTTTAAACAACATAACTTTAAGCATTTTACTCACGTACGGTAGTTTCATTTTCTTGTTTGGAAAGTAATTATGTAAAATGCGTTTAAACGAAATTCACCCCATACGCCGTAATGCTAAGTATTTTGGGTGTCCCTGTACACAATCCATAAAAAGTATAGACATAGAAAATTATACAGCTATTTCTATACTGAGCCTGAATGTGTGTGTCAATTTGAAAGTCAATCGGAGAATTTTTACGGCCGCTATTGCGGTACATACAAAATCCACCCGTAGGCCGTAATGATAAGAAAAAATTTTGTGTGTCCCTGTACACGAACTACAAACGGAATGCACAACCAAAAGTATACAACTAATTTCGTGGGAATCATGAACATGTGCACCAAATTTCAAGTCAATAGCGTGATTTTTGCGGCCGCTATCGCACGATAGACAGACGGAACCCAAAATCTTTTTGAGTATCAGCAGAGGGCCTCCACTAAAGTTTCGGCAAAAATTGGAAGTCAATAGCTTGATTTTTGCAGTGGCTATTGCGGTACATACATAAGCCATAATGATAAGAAAAACTTTGGCCTGTCCCTGTACACGAACTACAAATGTAATACACACCTAAAACTATACAGCCGTTGGACGCATGAATATGTGTACCAAATTGCAAGTCAATAGCGTGTTTTTTCCGGCCGCTATCGCGCGACATACAAATTCTTCCCAAAGGCCGTAATGATAAAAAAAAACTTTGAAATGTCCCTGTACACGAACTACAAATAGAATGCACACCCGAAACTATACAGCTAATTTCGGGAAGATTATGAACATGTGTACCAAATTTCAAGTCAGTGGCGGGTATTTTGCGGAGTCTATCGCGCTATATACAAATTATTCCCTTAGGCCGTAATGATGATAAGAAAATAAATAATGATAAGAAAAACTTTGGCGTGTCCCTGTACACGAACTATAAATGGAATGCACACCTAAAACTATACAGCTAATTTCGTGGGGATCATAAACATGTGTACCAAATTGCAAGTCAATAGCGGGATTTTTGCGGTCGCTATCGCGCGATAAATACACAGACAAACACACAGACGGAACCCAAAACCGTTTTGAGTCTCAACAGAGGGCCTGTATTGATGTTCGGCAAAAAATAAAAGTTCAATACCATGGTTTTAATTAAACACACATCGATACATACTGATATTTTAATCAAAACGTTAGCAAAAATAATTTACTGAGTAAAACGTCATTTTTCTTTTCGAAAACTGCAGTGTAAGAAATTTTAAAAGTCAAATTTTATAAGCTTTCTTATAAAAAAAAGTTTTTTGAGCTTATTTCTATGAGTAAAGTGTAATTTGTTTTAAGAAAGAAGTTTAATAATATGTAATAATTTTCGGACATTAAACGATGAACGCACATTGTAATATTTTATAACTTCGTTGGTAATGAAACAAAATTTTTGAACTTATTTTCTTCAATTATTATAAATAAAAAAGTACCTAGCAAATATATCTAGAATTTATCAGATAAACTTCAGTCAAGCATTACTCTTTCTTTATCTTGAAACTGATATATAGCTAAATCGTGGCTTTTTGTTACATAATCGAGGATATTAATGCTTTTCTGATGCTTCCTAGAATAAAAAGAAAAGTTACGCTTTCTTGCCTTTCGATTGAAACATATCATGTGCGAGCGATATTTTTATAGTGATTTGAAAAAGAAATTATCATACTTCACTTTCCGAAATATATCCCATCATTTAATTAACTTAATTTTGCATTTTTAAATATTGTATAATTTTGTATTTTTAAATAAAATATGCTTTGATATTCTATTTATTAGCCTGTTTTCTCTAAAGATTAAAAAAAAAAAAAAGAAGGAAAGAAATTACAGGAAAGAAACACAAATACACTGAAACAAATGTGACTGACATCTAGAATCTAAATTGTGGATCGAGTAAAAATAGTTCCATGTCATTCTTATAAATTCTAGTCCCCTTTTCTAGCATATTCTAAAAGCCTCAGTTAGAATTCTAGAGCATTTTCTTATATACTCGTTGTCTATCTCATTTAAAAATCTCTGTAAATAAATAAGGAAAACACAAGACATGAATTTTAGTAACTATAATTTGGTTTAACAACCCAATTCTAGAAAATCAAGAGAAAATTCCTCGCAACACAGAGGATTCATAATATTCATAATATTGTTTCAACATCTAAAAAAATTGTAGACTGGACATCCTCGACCATTTCATCTACCCAGGTTATTCTAGTCCCCTTTTCTAGCGTATTCTAAAACCCCTGTAAGAATTCTAGAGCGTTTTCTTATATTCTCGTTGTCAATCTCATCTAAAAAACCTCTGTAAATAAATGGGGAAAACGCAAGAGGTGAATTTTAGTAACTATAATTTGGTTTTATATCCCAATTCTAGAAAATCAAGGGAAAATTCCTCGCAGTTCAAAGAATTCATAATATTCATAATATTGTTACAACATCTAAAGTAATGTAGACTAGACATCCTCGATCATTTCATCTACCCAGGTTATTTGATCACCTTATACACGTAACTCGGAAATCTATATTTCTTGTTTAGGGATTCAGAAAATGTCTACATATTCATTATAAATGAAAGCGGTATATATATATTTTTTCTCAGTGTAGAATGAATATTCAATTATATATTTTACGTAAATTTTAATACTGTGAAAAAAATACAATATCGACGGAAAATTGATATTAGAGTTGTTTCAAAAATATAATAATGGAAATCATTAAACATTTGTTCCATGAGGATGAAAAAATTATTTAATTTATTGCCGGGAATGAGTCAATTTTCTAACACCATCATGAACATCATTGCCTAGAATAGGTTTTCATATGCATCTGGCATTGACAAACTTTATTTTGCAAATAATTTTGATATTCTAATATCCTCCGTTAACACATGTATGACAAAAAAAGAAAAAAAAAGTTTTTAAATATCTATATACATTAAAATTATTATAATAATAATAAAATAAAAACTTCGTAAATATAATAATATAAGAAAGTTTTGAAAATTTATTCGTCTAAAATTTCTCATTCAACAAATGTTGGTATTTGTTTGGTACTGATCTAAGGAACCTTTTAATCTGCTTAACTTGTTAAGTTGTGTAGAACATTATTTAAGCAAATTTAAATGCTGTTAAATTTAGAAAATGATAATTGATAAAGTAAAATAAATACCTTCGATGACAAAATAGGTGCATGAAATGTTCTTTTAATGTACAGGGTGACATAAAATAATGGAGACAATGTTTAACACATCCTGACGCGAACTAATTGTAACGTATACAAATAAAAGTTGTTCTGTTGAAATACCCATGCATTGTTTTACTAGTATATGCATTTACGACAGTGAAATCACATATTTCCTTTTCCTATTAGAATGTCAAACAAACGTATTGCAATTTTGGAGCTGTTTCGTCAAGGAAAGCGGCAGTGTGAAATTGTTCGTTTACTCAAAGTGCCGCGACAGACTGTATCCAAGGCCATCAAACGTTTTAAGGAGCTTGGCCATGAAAGCGACCGTCCTGGAAGAGGACGAAAACATACCGCCAACACGCCAAGGAACCGCAAGGTCATCCAGAATCGAGTCAAGTGAAATCCGAGAGTCTCCATGCGAAAAATCGCCCGTGATGCCGGAATCAATCGCGAAGCAATTAGGCGAATAGCCAAAAATGAACTCCATCTCAAGCCGTATAAGTTCCAAAAAGTTCAGCAGCTCACGGAAGACAACAAACGGGTACGACTCCAAAAATGCCGGCTACTCAAGCGTCGGTTTTCAGCTGAACGATGGGAGAGCATCCTCTTCACGGACGAGAAGCTGTTCACCTTGCAGCAGGCACACAACTTCCATAACGACAGATACTGATCCTCCGACGCTCCCGGCACATCGGCAATTGTGGAACACCGACAAAAACCTCAGTCTGTCATGGTGTGGGGCAGCGTTTGCGCCAGCGGCAAGACCCCTCTCGTTTTCATTGAGGAAGGGGTCAAAATCAAACAAAATGTGTACCAGCGTGACATCCTTGAGGCTGTGGTACTTCCGTGGGCCAAGCAGCACTTCCATAATGGGTTTTGTACGTTTCAACAAGACTCCGCCGCGGCTCACAGGGCGAAGTTGACACAGGAGTTGTGCAGAACCCACTTTCCTGATTTCATTGCTTCTACGGAATGCCCCCTACTCACTGGATTTAAACCCCATGGACTATAGCGTGTGGTCTATTTTGGAGGCGAGGGTATGTTCCAAATGCCACAGCAGTTTGGAGTCGCTGAAACAATCACTGCTTCGTTGGTGGGACAGATTGTTGCCGGAGGACTTGCGGCCAATTGCCGAAAATTTCAAGACTCGTTTGCAGCTGTTTATCGACGCTTATGGTGGCCACTTTGAAACCAACTGAATATGTTATAACCTGAGGTCCATATCATTGTTTGCAATTGTTACATATGTTGATTTATTTTCTATTAATAAAATATGGATAAAAAACATTGTCTCCATTATTTTATGTCACCCTGTATTAGAAATATTTAGCGGTACATTATGATAACATATTAAAAACTGGACTAATCTGGAAAATCTACATAATATATGTTTATGTACCACTAAAAGAATAAATGTTTATTTTAATAAAAATATTAAGAAATTCAATGTAAAAAGTGTAATTTTTTTTTTTTTTAGCCTTTATATTTATATTTATATTTATATTTATATTTATATTTTTAATTATTATTTTTAAATTGCCCGTTAGTGGGGTATAGTTAACATTGAGTGTTCGGATTGTATACCATACGTAAAAGGATTTTATTCTTTAATTGAACATTTTTATTTTGGTAAAATATATATCATAGTAGTAATAGTCTATAATCAGTATATGTTTGTACACTGTAAAAAATATGTCCTTTTTCCGCTAGAAATTCTCTGTAATTTGAGAAAATACGTGTAATTTACGAAAAAATTACGTTGTCAGAACGTATTTTCTGAAATTACATAGAATTTCTGTCAGCAAATAGGACATATTTTTTACAGTGTATACGGAATTGCATTTGAAAAAAATAAATAAAAAATAAATAAATAAATAAATTAACAAATTTCTTTTGTTTTCATATCATACTGTTAAAAAAATTTCAACAGAAAACTACTATTAATCATTTATCTTAAGTCTTATGTAAAATTACAGAGAAAAATAAACGGAGGTGTTAAAATATTTATGATATATATGCATTTTAATGGCTAATATTAATTAAGTTAATTATTGGCTATAATATATTTGTGATTTAGAATATTTTTTTCTTAGAAAGAAACTTTTTTAAAAATTTTTTATTAATAAATTAAATAATTAAATTAAATAAAAATGCAAAATAAGGATTTAGACTATTTATTTTTAACTAAGAATTGTTGTAAGTTTACAGAGGCTCTTCAGTTAATTTACAGATTTTATTTTATTTTATTTTATTTTTTACAGTATGCATGTGTGCTCTCGAAAGTCATATATTTAGTTACTTGAAGTAAAAATTTTTCCTTTTCTTTAATTTAACATACTTTTTGAAAGAACATTTTATTAATTTGTACTTAATTAACTTAAAAAAATAGTGTGAAAAATAAATAAATAAATAAATGAATAAAGTTTGAAAATTAGCTAAGCATCGTTCAAAAAAAAAAAAAAATAATAAAAAAATAAAATAAAATAAAATAAAATAAAATGAAAATAAAAATAAATAAAAATAAAAAATAAATAAATAAATAAAAATAAAAATAAATCAAACGAATACCATTTTGACTCGAAGATGATTTATCCTATGACTAACACTTAAGCGTGAATCTCAATTTATGAAGAAAATTTCAAGGAATTTGTATAGATTACTAAAGTTAACATTTTTATTGCAGAAAAATTGTGAGCAAAGATAACTTGTAGACACACACATGCGCATACGGCCCACAAGCGGCTGAGCAGTTCTGCTCTCACAGCTGGTAAGTGTCATGTTCGATCCTAGGTCGCGCTTATGTACCTAGATGTACAGAGTTTTCCGTAGTATCTCCAAAACTCACGTAAATAGGGCCCTTTAGAAAGACCCACCTATATGTCTAGGACCCTAGTCGGCTTTATACCTTACAACTAACCAAACACACATGCGCACAGTCATAGACTCCTGACGGTAACTATGTGTAGGGCGAATTCCCAAATGCAAAATGTCGCCACGAAAATTTAGTACAAAATTTCACTTTTAAAACTTTTAACTAACCTTGATCGTAAGTTTCGGTGACTTTTAACTTTAAATGAGCAAAATTACCCTGCTTTCTCAAAGGGTTAAAAGAACTAGTATGTTGTGGCCACCACAAGACTTTCTTCTATATTTACCTATACATATTCAATCAGTAATAATATTAAAAAAAAAAAAAAAAAAAAAAAAAAAGTACGATTTTTTTTTTCTAAGTTTTTTTTTTTTTTTTTTTTTGTTAAAAGTGAAAAAAATCAATAACTTTGTTTTAAATTATCACAGATTTATAGTTCAACCATTCGTTTTAAAGGTATTGACGAGACCTTTCGAAAGATACCCATCTTGAAAATTTATCTCCCCCGGGGGGGTACTTCCCCCCCAGGGGGGGAAGCGATGCCCCCCCCATGCAGAAAATTTTTTGCCTTGTTACATACTACTATTATCAATAATTCATATTAATTTTACAATCACAAGTTTAAAACAACTCTAATTATGCACATTTATACGAATTTTTGTCCTATGCTGCCATGTTAAAAATTTAGATAAAATGCTATCACAGCGCCACCTGTTGAGCTATTGATCCCCAAACATAATCAGCACCAGTTTATGTGGGAGACCAACTAAATACCAAGTTTGGTTAAATTTCGTTAAAAAAAAAAAAAAAAAAAAAAAAAAAATGCGATATTTTTCTGTTTTTTTTTGTTAAAAGTAAAAAAAATCGATAACTTTGGTTTAAATTATCACAGATTTATCGTTCAACCATTCGTTTTAAAGGTATTGACGAGATCTTTCGAAAGATACCCATCTTGAAACTTTGCCCCCCCGGGTGGGAACTTCCCCCCCCCGGTGGGGGGGAACCGATGCCCCCACATGCACAAAAATTTTTTCCTAGTTAACTACTACTATTATCAACCTGATCTTTCGAAAGATACCCAATGTGAAAATTTACCCCCCCTGGGGGGGTATTTCCCCCCTAGGGGGGGGGAAGCGATGCCCCCCCATGCAGAAAATTTTTTTCCTAGTTACATACTACTATTATCAATAATTCATATTAATTTTACAATCACAAGTTTAAAACAACTCTAATTATGCACATTTATACGAATTTTTGTCCTATGCTGCCATGTCAAAAATTTAGATAAAATGCTATCACAGCGCCACCTGTTGAGCTATTGATCCCCAAACATAATCAGCACCAGTTTATGTCGGGGACCAACTAAATACCAAGTTTGGTTAAATTTCGTTAAAAAAAAAAAAAAAAAAAAAAAACTGCGATATTTTTCTAAGTTTTTTTTTGTTAAAAGTAAAAAAAATCGATAACTTTGGTTTAAATTATCACAGATTTATCGTTCAACCATTCGTTTTAAAGGTATTGACGAGATCTTTCGAAAGATACCCATCTTGAAACTTTGCCCCCCCCGGGTCGGAACTTCCCCCCCCGGTGGGGGGGGCAACCGATGCCCCCACATGCACAAAAATTTTTTCCCAGTTAACTATTACTATTATCAACGAGACCTTTCGAAAGATACCCATCTTGAAAATTTACTTCCCCGGGGGGGGATTTTCCCCCCTGGGGGAAGAACCGATGCCCCCCATGCACAAAATTTGTTTCCTAGTTAACTACTACTATTATCAATAATTCATATTAATTTTACAATCGTAAGTTTAAAATAACTCACATTATGCCCATTTATACGGTATTTTGTCCTATGCTGCCATGTTAAAAATTTGCATAAAATGCGATCACAACGCCACCTGTTGAGCTATTGATCCCCAAATCTAATGGGCACCAGTTCATGTCAGGGTGCAACTAAATACCAAGTTTGGTTAAATTTCATTCATTGGTTCGTGAGATACAGCGTCCACAAAAAAAATGATACAGACACACAGACAGACAGACAGACACACAGACAGACACACAGACAGACAGACACACAGAGAGACATTTTTTAAAAACTATCAATTCGTGTTCAGGACATCCCAAAACGTGTAGATCCGTCAAAAAACGGAGGTCGACAATTTTCGCGAATCCAATACTTTCTCTATATTACATATAGAAGAAAGTAAAAAAAGAATGTTCTTTACTTACAGTTTGGACTTTACGTTCTTCTTTACAAAAACAAAATCGCAAAAAAGTCTTAAAATTTAGAAAAATGTGTGCGATTAGATCATTATAGGCTGGCAATATTGTCGCTAGAATGCGGCAAGTAACGTCTAATATCCGTTGCGTCAGCAGGTTGTTAGAATTACCTGGTATTTTAAATACTGCCAAGCCTGTTTAGTATGGGAGAAAAAATTTGTTTGCTGTTGGAGCTCGTAATTTTCTTGTCGAACTTCTTGTACAAAAACATTTAATGTTAATATTATAGATAAAGAAAGCTTTTCATTTCATGTCTAAATTTTTCTGTTTCTTCTTTTATATGTCACTTTCACCTATTATTTTTTTATGGTAGAAATATTTGTTTTTGAGTTTTATCACAAAGTTTTTCCTACAGTTTTAGAATAACCCTTTAAAATTTAGATTAAACTTTTTAAAGAACGACTGTTATATTTTTGTATTTATTCCTGATTCACAGTGCAACAAAATTGTCCCAGAACGTAGAAGTTAGTTTTTACAAGATATTATGATGTTTCGGATGAAAATCTTATTTAAGTAGTGAAGTTTGCTTAAAAGAAAAATGGTACCAAATTAACATTGTGATAATGAATTGGATGATTATATCCGTTAAGTATGGTATTAAATTTAGAGCAAACTACTAAAAAATAACAAACAGTTTTGAAAATATTAATTATATCTTGAAACTATATATTTATTTCAAATAATTTTTACAAACATTAATTTTTCTTTTATATATACATAGATATATCTCCAAATATTTTCCTTTTGTAGCGATAAATAAAATAATTTTTTAGAAACTTTCAGAAAGAAGCTGTATTAAGAAGGAAAGTACATATGGATGAATACATAAATTTTATTCAAAAATGTTTTCTGAATTTCTGTACAATAGTATTATTTTTCTAAATAAAAATTAAACTCTTATTTTAATCAATTGAAAAAATACATTTAGAGGATTTGTTTACGAGGGAGTAAAGAGCCCAGGCCAAGATTAGAACTCGGGGTTGTTTATTTAACGAACGACCGCCCAGCTCAACGAACAAAGCTATTGAAATCAACATCAAGCCTTTACATTCTAATTTTTTTTAATCGAAAATATTCTTATTTCAATCTGCCCTACGTATGCAGACACAGTCTTCCGGATAAATTTTTACTTATTACTTTCTTCTTTATAGATCTGGAAAAAAAAAAAAACTCGTGACTCATTACGTAATGACTGAACAACAAAACCAATAACAACGAAAATCTCTACTTAAATAACTCGACACATTGTCTTTCATAATGTAACAAAAAAAAGAATATTATCAATTCACCAGTACTGCCACAATATGGAAATTGCCTGAAAAATATGAAATATTTCATAAATTAGACTTTTAAAAAGCAGAAAATTCGTTGATTTTTGACGAAATAAAATTTTATTTTAAAAATTTCTTTTGGAAAAAAAAGAAAAAAAAACCGTAAATTTTATCGGTTAGCAATAAAATAATTGCTTATTTCAACAATTATCGGCCAAAACACCACATTTTATATATGCGAAATAGTTCCACATTTCGGCAATTGGCAGCAGGAGTCTTGAATTTTGCCAATAAACAATAAGAAAGCTAGAATTTTCCTCAGTTGACTAAGAAATATGGCCTTTTTCTGCTCTTTACCAATAAAAATTTGTCTTCCAACAAAATAAGATATTTTACAAAAATTGTCGATCTTGAAATGTATTCTTCCCAAAATCAGCGATTCAAATAAACACTTCACGAAAATAGTACCGTTTCAAATGATTTCTTAAAGAAGAACTTCTTTATTTCTGTAATCAGTTGAAAATGTATTAAAAATTTGCAAACTAATTTAAAGGATTTAACAGCTGCTAACAAATAACTTTCAGTCATACTTTATAATATTCACTTTTAAGGTACACTTTATATAAGAGAAGAAAATATTAGATTCGTGAAAATTTTTGGTTTTCGATGGACTCATACATTTTAAGATGTCCTGAATTTTATTTGACAATTTTTAGTAAATGTCTTTCTGCGTTGTGTTTATAAAATTCGGTGGATTCTGTAACTCGCAATTTAATGGACTAAATTTAACAAAACTTGAAGTTAAATTGGATCTTGACTTCAGCTGTTGCTAATTAAATTTGGCGATCAATAGCTCAATATGTTGCACTGTTATCATTAAAAAAAAAAAAATTAAGAATATTAAGGAGGAAAGTTTAAAAAAACTATATACGAAGACAACCCATTTACAGCTTAATAGTATGTTTAGATAAAATAACAAATATTTACCGAAAAATGTTAAGTTACTTGTTAACAATATTTACATTTAAAAATGTATTTAATATCTTAAACATAAAATGGCCATTAAAAAAATAAATTTTATAAAATGTTTTTTTTTAAATGCTACTGCCAAGGAAATCGATAACATACTTTGTTTAATAACACAGCGTCTGGAAAATATTACTTGTAAGGCCTTTCACATTTAATTTATTCTGTATAACAGATTCTGCTCTTTCTTTATCTAGAGAATGATTGATCTGCCAATCTTTGCACTTTGTGACGTTACTGTGGCTATCGCGTATAATGCTTTTAGATGCTTGCCAGAAGGCACTCTCTAATATCTTGGTTTCAATAAATATATTTTGCCGTTCATGTCCATTTGTGATAGCTTTAAATGAAACAAAAAATGTATTTTTATCAAGAAATGATTGATTATAACATAAAGTTAACTTAAGTTCTAAAAACCTTTTTTTCTCCCAATTCAATCATTGTTTTTTATTTCAAATGTGAAAATTATTTTTTCCTTGAATAGATAAACAAATTTTCTTTTACCGAGCAACTAAGATAATGAAAAAAATATTAATTTCTTATTTGACTTTAATGAAACATAATTGTAAAATACTTTTAATAATAAATAAAAATTAATATCAAATAAAAAAAGAGAAATCATGATATTTTCGTAGATTTTAGACATTTTCAAAGTTTATTTACTTATCATATCGTTTAACCTATACATGCATTTAAAAATCTTTAATGACACCTTATAAATGCACACACCTGAAAAATACACACACTTTAAAAATATACACATCTTAAAATCACACCTTTTCTGTGGAGATTATTTTATGGCGTTAATTTCAAACATATTTCTATTTTACATGCCTGTATATTTTCCAAAAACTGCAAAGATTCAAGAATATATTTTGTTTTTTGAAGTAATCTACTACACAAATTCATCTTCAATCCCCCTTTGTAGACTAAATTTTACAAAAAAAAGAAAAAAAAAATATTACATTTATGTAACTTTGTGTAATGCTAAAATTTTACTTAGCCTCTAGGTGTAAAAGTAAAAGATTATTCATAATATTATACCGGCACAATGAAAATATTACATTTGTAACGCCTAATGCATATGGACCAATGCATCTAAAAGCATTTTAAATAATCCTGTAATTAGTTCTTTAGATAAGTAAATTACGCTAAAAATACTGTACTATACAGGAAAAATAGCTTTGTGCATCTCAACAATGTATGTTAATATCGTTATGTAGTGTACAGCATGAAAGTATTAAAATATGCTAAAATCATATTTTTCGCATAACTTATAATACGTCAGAAATGTTTGTACAATAACGAGATGTGATATTTATACCATTTTTAAAATAGAAAATGCCATAGCGAACCTAAATATCATGTAGTTATTTCTAGGTATTTTAAATATATATTAATGAAAATTAGAGCGTGAAAGGACGAGCTAACCAAAGTCATAATTGGTTGAGAAGAAATGATGATAGGTGGTCCACCAAAGTTCTATTTTGGATACCAAGAGGTAAGAAAAGAAAGAGGAAGAGACCACTGTGTCGTTAAAGAGATGAAATTTTAAAATTTGGAAGAGACGAATGGCAAGAAATAGGGTAGTATAGAATCACCTAGGACAGGCCTTTATCCTGCAGTGGATTGATAAAGACTGGAATTGATGATTATTGATGATGATGATTGTCGCTTTAAATCGTAGCACCAATATCAAACATATTTTGTATGATGCACAAATGTTACCATGATTAGATATCATTAATACATACGTTTTAGTGCAACCAATTTGGTTATTTGTCCACAAAATAAAAAGAGTTTTTAATTGATATTTATAACAAAAATACGAGCTAGTGAAATATTTTCGCAAATGACGTTACACTTTTAATAATATTTAATATCTTAGAATGTCAGATTTTCTTCTTTTAATTTTTAAAGAAAAATCAAACGTCCAATCATATTAGAGTAATTCTACATGTTTCAGAAATATTTATTAAAGCTAGTTTCCATTCTATTAAAATTAATTAATTTAAGCACAAACCGTTGAATGATTTTACTTTACTCTTAATTTCGTCAAGAGAAAGTAATTATATAAAAATCGATATGCATAAATAATATGCTGATATTCCAAATGAAATATTTCTTCAATAGAAAAAAGAATAAGGATTTTGCTGCATAGCACAGAAAATAAAATGAAGACGAAAAAAATTATGTAAAATGGTTTTGGTATTTTTATTCTTTTACATTAATATAATTATTAAAACCAATGAAATAAAACAGATATCCACGGAATTATCGTTAACAAGACATATTTATTGACTTAAAATTTTTATATACTTGTATTATGGTTTAAAATTATTTAAAATTACTTTTTAACTTTATAAATTATTAAACACTAGAATAATTTGTATAATAATTATTTAAATGATTTAAGAATTTTCCAAACGAGATATTTTTTTTTCTTTTTTCTTTTCTAATTAACTGTTGAAGAACTAACTGTAAAACACATTATTTAAAAAAAAAAAAAAAAAAAAAAAAAAAAAAAACTAAGCAACGTATAAAATATAGTTCTGTTTAAAAAGCGACTTTGTGTTTAACTAAATGCGACATTGAAATCCAAAAGTAATTATTTAGGAAAATCATTTTCGAATGAGCAAGCAGATGTGTTAAAACAAAGCTATTCGAATAATATTTAAATATCTAAAAATTTTATTTTTTTAACCTATCTGCGTAAAATTGAAATTCTATAGTCTTAAACATTAAACGTAGTTTGTTAATAATTTCTGTTAAAATCGGTTTTAATTTGTAGAATTCCAAAAACTGCAAAATTTAGTCCTAGTATTAGGTCATGTAAATATTTTAAAACAAAATTACTTTTGTTGAAAGATTATTAGTCTTCATAGACATCGGACAGTGTGAAGTTTGGACAAAAATCAATTATTGCCATTCAGAATATTAATTTAATTACTTAATTACTTTTTTTATGTTATCGATAAGCAAATTTCACGCCTGGGTAGAAAGAAATTGACAAAATTGGAGCAATATTTGATTTCTGAACCTTTTAATACATTTTAAACATCAATTGTTGCCGTCAGACTAATAATAAAAAAAAAAAAATCGTTAAAATTGTTGCATCTCTTAGAAAATTAGTTAAACTACTACAGAAGAATTCCCTTCTTCCTACTGTACTGATTCGAAGTCTATACGATAATTAGTATGGTAAATGTCATAAGCATACAGAAATTTTTCACAGACAGAAGCTTGCTGATTTTAACATTTAATGGAAAAAGCCATATCTTTACATAAATGGAACATTTGTGGAATATGCGGTCTCCTTTCCTCAATCTTAACTTAACTAGTTAGATAACTAAATAGGGAATAGAAGAGCACAAGACATAAATGTAAATTAAAATAATATTT
This sequence comes from Salticus scenicus, assembly GCA_963930645.1. Lineage (NCBI taxonomy): Eukaryota > Metazoa > Arthropoda > Arachnida > Araneae > Salticidae > Salticus > Salticus scenicus. The sequence continues at coordinate 87,415,339 of OZ005655.1, read as the reverse complement.
TGTTACGACTTGTAATTTAAGGGTAGTGCCAATGAGAAACTTGAATAAAGATCAACTAAATAAATCAAGAGAATATAAGGATTGGCTCTCACCCTTGAGAATTTCTAAGATACGGAACTTGCGGCTGCTCTCACAAGGATGACTCGTCGCTACTAGATTTGCACTATGAACAGATGATTACGATCCCCTCACAGCTTAAACTTGCACGGAACCCAACTAAACACCAACTCCTAAAAGTACGATACTCTCCCTCAAAAACTATCCACAGAACTATCTGCAACCTTGCTGCTCCATCTAACACAGCAACACAACCGCTGTTAGTAAAACACTCTGCTATTTATTCACACCGAAACAAACCACCTCCCATCGCTTCACTTTTGAAAAATCTCCAAAAACCTTTCATATTCCTTACTTCACACAACCTACGCAAATCTTATTAACTACTTAGCAACCCCACGCTTCCGTAAAATCACTCCAACCCAAATTTCCGCGACGTCGACTTTTGGCGTTAAATCCTAACTACCAAGTATTACGTCGCTGGGAGCACTGGATCTAGTCCAGACATTCTGAAACAGGCGCTGAGCTGCGATTCGCTTTTCTACCGCTTATCTGCGGCGATCTACTATTCACTTAACCTCAATCCTCACACATTGAAGTACTGAAGTAAAATCAGAAGATTTTGTGTAGTGTCTATTTACTTGTTTATTTACCAGCCTTTTACCTTTTTTAACTGTTCCAATTAAAATTTGGAAATATATATATATATATATATATATATATATTTGAAATATGTTAGAAGAAAAAAATATGTGCCATAATTCTGTTTATTCATGTAAGAAATGTATTTCCAATTATAAAACAACGTTTCTACTATGCACTTATTTCTCTTTTTTCATAGATTAACTTTTTTAAAATTGCTGAAAATACCGTTAAAGTTCCTAAAATATTAATGACAATTTCTACTAATTTAAAATAAATGGAAAAAAGCTCAAGTTTAGTAAAAGAAATCAAAATATCTGACAGTAAACAAACTTTATGATATAAAATTGAGTATTAAAAATGTATTAAAACTACAATAAAGGTTCAATGATTCATGAGCCAAAAGTAAATAGAAGTGTTTAATTTTATGTTGAAAAAAAATGAGTAAGCAAACATTTTCTTCTTAAATAATTAAAGTAAAATTTCGAAAAATCGGGCTAATGAATAAAATTTCAGCATTGAACCTCTTGGCAAAATTTGAAATTTGGCGCCGAAGTGCCTCAGACGTTTCTCGTCAAGATGCTTACTTACGCAATTGCGATAGCCATTTTAATTCATTGCCAAAATGACAATAAATAAATAAATAAATATATAAACAATAAAGACGCCAAGGGCTCATAGGCTAAAGCCATAACAAAGAAGTTTGAGAAATGAATATAGTAACCAAGGGAAGGGAAATAAATACATTTACTACATGCCTTTATATGAAATAATAGATATAAATAAGTCCTATCGTACTAAATTATGTTCTGAATTTTGTATCCATTACTTAGAAAACAAAATAGTCTTATGTTTATAATTATTTTTTATTGTAATTACTGGAATACAGTAAATAATTAAGTTAATAACTCCGATCATTTATTCATTGTTTTTTAAAACTTTTACGAAATTTTAATTTTTACGAGAGACTTATCTCGTTTATCAGTTTTCGCTCTGGTTTATCAATTTTTTCTTCAGTTTTTGAATTTTATCTACCCCAAAAATTAATTAAACCGAAATGTAAAAAATATATAAATCATTACCCTAACTGATACAGGAATAATTATTTAATCAAAGACTAAAATATATTAAATAATAATAATAATTATTATTATTATTTCTTATTTTATTTTAACATTTCTTCTCGCCTACTAATTTTTCCATTATCGGTGGAGGTTTAGAACCATAGATATAGTGATAAGACATAGGTTGACCATCGAGGGGGAAAAAAAGTGATTTATTTTCACTCGGAGAAAAGTTCCGTCTAATGGCCGTCATTCTCCAAGTGAATACACAGGGATAATTTAGAAAATAAAATTTTTGAATAATTTATGTACTGAAGGTGAATGAAAAACTGCAGATACTCATTTTTAGGGAGGCATACTATTGTAACAATCGGAGATATCGTAGATCACAAGTCGGATCGTACACTCCGCAGCAAAAATATCCGAGCACTAGCAATAATCCCCGTGTTAAAAAAATACACTTAATACTGCTTTGTTAAATAAATACTTCTCTAATCATGTTCTTAGACAGAATAAGAACATGATTCGACAAGGATTTATTCAACAAAGCAGTATTAAGTGTACTTTTTTTAGATAGGGATTATTGCTAGTGCTCGGACACTTTTCTTTCTAAGTGCACGATCCGACTTTTGATCTACGATAATTGCGATTGTTACAATAGTATGCCTCCATTATTTATTTATTTATTTTCATTTCATTTCTTTTTTTTTTCTTCTTTTTTTTTTTTTTTTCTTTTCCTTTTTTTTTTAATAAAGCAATAAAAAATATTTAACTTTATTATCCTTATCTTTTAAGTTTTATTTTTATTATTTATTTTTATTATTTATGTTTTATTATTTTTTAATATATTAAAACTGGCAAGCTTTACCAGCGCCGCTGCTAACTATATTTAAAACAATTTTAGAAAATCCATATTATTTATTAATAGAAAAGAATTACAAATATTAAAAGTAAAAAAAAATATATATATATTCCATTAAATATGAAGACGGTAATTATTTCATAATAATAACAAAACAACTAATTATAAAAATTATATTTTTCATAAATTAGTCAAATAAAACTTACTTATTAAAACATATCTCACTTCCTTTTATATATTTATTAATACATTATATTTATTAATTAAAAGACAGTCTATACATCGGCATTTTGAAAATTCCCTAACATTTTATATTCTATTACAATTGCCAAGTTTCAATGGACAAAAATCTTTGCTCGATAAATGGGGAGGATAGATCTATATAAATAACTACATCTGTGTTTAGAACCAACATTTTCGAAGACAAATCATTTATAATTTTACAGTATGCTTAAGTAAGTTAAAAAAAATATTTATCAGAAAATGTTTTGCTGCTCATAAAAAAAAAAAAAAAAAAAAAAAAAAAAAACTTTTGTACATAAAATGTAGTTAATAGCACAAAGTATAAAAAGAAAATAAAAATAAATAAATAAATAAATAATAATAATAATAATAATAATAATAATATAAATGTTTATTTATAAATGCTACCGTCAAAGGAATGAATAACGTATTTTGTTTAATAACACAGAGTCTGGAAAATATTGTTTGAAAAGTTATCACATTCACTTTATTCTGTATAACAGATTCTACTCTTTCTTTATCTAGAGGATGATGGATCTGCTAATCTCTGCACTTTGTGACAGTATTGTGGCTATCGTGTGTAATGTTTCTAAGATGCCTGCCAGAAGGCGCTTTCTTATATCTTGGTTTTCGATAAATATATTTTGCTGTTCATGCGCATTTGTGATAAGTTTAGATTAAACAGAAGATATAATTTAGCGTGAAATGATTGATTATAATATAAGGTTGGTTTAAATTCTTAACATCTATTTTTCACACGATTCAAATATTATTTTGTATTTCAAATATGAAATTATTTTACTTGAAAAAACGAAGCTTACCTCGCTACCGTAATAATGAAAATAGTATTATTTTCTTTTTCTTATTTTTTTTTTATGTAAATATTTTAAAATAATTTTAGTAATAAAACAAAATTTATATTAAACAGAAAATAAAACTCATGCCGCTTGCGTAGATTTTAGATATTTTTCAAGTTTATTTTCCTGTGATATCGCTTAACCTACACATATCTTTAAAACACTATCACACCGTTAAAATAATATATATACTTTTCTTTCTCGCGGAGATATAAAAATTTCGATAAATACCTTTATGACATTATTTTCAAAGAGAAACTATACAGCAGATTTCTACTTTAGATGTCTGTATATTTTTGAAAAACAGAAAAGCTTATTATATATATAAGATCATTGTGCCTAAATGCGACGTGATTTTTGGTAACTTTATCGCATTTAGGAAATTTATGATATTTTATTAAATAAATAAATATGAAAAGAAAGAGAAAATGGTTGACCATTATACTCTTAGTTCTAAACTTGTGTTTTGAGTCATTTCTTTTCAAGAAATTAAAAAAAACTTCTGTAATTTATTAAAAAATATACCAGCGTCGCATTTAGGAAATTTTCGTCGCATTTAAGGTACTACATCTAAATGCGATGTCCAACTCCTTAATTGCGATAATGCATTTAATGCATGGTATTTACTTGAATGTAATTAACGCTTTCCAAAGAAGGCTGAAAACTGTTATTGACTTCGGTTTGGGTCTGTCCGTGTACTAACTCCCGTAAATTTTCATAGAACTTTTTGAAACTGATATATATTGTTCAAGTTCACTATAGCATGTTCCCTATTAAAAATGGAGCGTGTACCTCTACTTGTTTCTATACAGGGACACTAGAAAGTATTCCAGAGCATTTTGCTCTATGGAAGGTATTTTCCTAAATCATATATTATTACCGTTACTTTACACATATCTTGATCAATTTGAAATATGTTATTCAACATTACTATCGGATGTTCCCCATTGAAAATGGAATAAATACCATCACTAGTTTGTATACAGGGAAACCCGAAAGTATTCTCTGACGCATTGAGTTCTATGAGAGATATTTCTATAAACCAAACTTTCAAAACTTTATTTTGCACAAATCTTAATGAAATCAAAATATTTTAGGCATATGCATAAAAGAATGCTTTCCATATAATACAGTATGATTATCGTTAGATTTACAGGGCCACACGAAAATATTCAGTTACACTAAGGAATATTGGAAATTTGCTGGAATTGCAGTTTCGTTTATATTAAACGTTTTTATTACTTTCTAAATGTTTTTATCACTTTCTAACAAGGTTGAAAAGTGTGAATGACTTCGGTTTGTCTGTCTGTCCACACTCTAACATCCGTTATTATCTATGGAATTTTTTGAAACTGATACATATTATTCAAGATCATTGTAGGATGTACCCTATTGAAAATGAAGTGTGTGCCTCTACTAGTTTGTAAACAGGGGCACCTCGAAAGTATTCCAAAGCATTCTGTTCTGTGAGAGGTATTTTTATAAACCATATTTTGTTACCGTTACTTTACACATACCTTAATGAAATTTATATATGTTATTCAAGTTCACTATTGGATGTTTCTCATGGAAAACAGAGTAAATACCCTCATTCATTTGCATACAGGGACACTCGAAAATATTTCAAAGCATTGCGTTCGATAAGAAATATTACTATGAACTAAAGTTTAATTCCTTTATTTTACACAAATTTTAATAAAATTGAAATATGTTACTCAAGTTCAGTATCGGATGATTGTTATAGAAAAGTGAGTAAATACCACGACTGGTTTGTATACAAGGACATCCGAAAATATTCCAAAGCATTGCGGTCTATGAAAGGTATTTCTAAAAACCAAAATTTAATAATTTTACTTGGCACACATCTTAACAAAATTGAAACATGTTATTCATATGCATAAAAGAATGTTTTCTACAGAATGTAGTATGATTAGCATTACATTTACAGGGCCACACAATAATATTCAGCTACATTTATTGGAAATTTGCTGGAATTGTATTTTTGTTCACATAAGCGATTTAACAGTTTTTAACATTTTTTAATTGTGAATATGTTTTCAATTTGTGTATCTATCTGCCCGACTCTCCATCTGTCTATCTGTCCGTCTACCGCACCCAGCGTCCGTAAATATTTTCTGAATTTTTTTAAAAATTATATATGTTGTTCATATTCACTATTTAATGTTCCGAAATTAAAATGGCATTAATAGGTCCTGTACAGCTGATTTGGGTACAGGGACACGCAAAACAAAATGCCAATGCATTGCATTTTAGGACACACATTTTTATAATTTGCATTTAAAGAACTTTCTACTGTAAAAATCGTAAAGAAATTGGCATTAATTGTTGCTAAAATAATGTTTTGTATAAAATATGATTTTGTTAACCTTCAAATTTACAGGGCTACACTAAAATTTTCAGATACATTACGAGCTGCAATTACAATCAAAGGTCTACATTTTCTTTTGTGTTAAGCATGTTTAACACTTTCAAACAATGTTTAAGAATGATTAGGAATTCAATTAGGCTGTCTGTATGCCTTTCAGAACTACTGTCTATTCGTTGTGTGATAACGTAGGCACAGAACTTTGAAAATTATAAAATACAACAATTACGTACAGTTGGAAAGTGTTAATAATCATTGCTTAGTTCGTGATTTTTCGTTCTTTTTTTATTAGTTTATAAAATACTTAATACCACATAACTATTTGAAGATAAAGTGTTGTGTAACTCTATGTGTAACTCTGCCTTTAACAGTGTGCGTAATTCTGTGTGTAACTCTTCTATTTTATTAACAGTGTGTGTAACTCTGTTTTTTATTAACAGTGTGTAACCCTTCTTTTTTAACAGTGTGTGTGTAATTCTGCGTGTATTGCTGAATTTTTCTAACAGAGCACGTAACTCTATGTGTAACTGACAGTGTGTATGTGTAACCCTGTATGCAATTAGCAGTGTGTGTGTGTAGCTCTTCTTTTTTATTAACAGTGTGTGGAACTCGGCTCTTTATTAACAGTGCGTATAACTCTTCTTTTTTAATATTGTGTGTCTAACACTGTGTGTATCGCTGATTTTTTGTAAACAGCGTGTGTAATTATATGTGTAACTAACAGTGTGTGTGTAACCCTGTATGTAATTAAAAGTGTGTATGTGTGTAACTCTGCCTTCTTATTCACTGTGTGTGGGTATCTCCGTGTGTAACTCTTCCTTTTTATTAACAGTGTATCTAACTCTGTGTATAATTCTGCCTTTTTATTAACAGTGCGTGTAATTCAATGTTCAATTCTTCTTTTTTTGAGCAATGTGTGTAACTATGTGTCTAACGCCGATTTTTTGCTAACAGTGTATGTGTAACTCTATGTGTAACTAACAGTGTGTGTATAATCCTGTATAAAATTGACAGTGCGTGTGTAACACTCTGTGTAACTCTGCCTTCTTTTTAACTATGAGTGTGTAACTCTGTGTGTAAATTTGCCTTTCTATTAACAGTGTATGTAACTCAATGTATAATTTCGCCTTTTTATTAACTGTGTAACTCTGTATGTAAATCCTTTTTTTTTTTTTTTTTTTTTTTTGACAATGTGTGTAACAATGTGTGTACAGCTAAATTTTTGCTAACAGTGTGTATGTAGCTGTGTGTGTAACTCTGCATTTTTATTAAGAGTTTGTGTGTAACTATGTGTGTAACTTTGCTTTTTTATAACAGTGTGTGTAATTCCGTGTTTAACTCTTCTTTTCTGAACAGTGTATGTGTAACTCTGTGTGATTCCATGAATATTTACGGGATATAGAGCACGGACAGACAGACAGATAAACTTAAGTCATTAACACTTTTCAATTTTGTTGGAAAGTATTGTTAAAATGTGAACAGACGGAGGGACAAACAAACAGACAGATACGTAAACTGAAATCATATTCACACTTAAAAATTGCTAGACTGCGTTAAAAACGGTTAATGTAAACGAAAGTGCAATTCCAGCAAATTTTTCTTAACGGCTCTTAATTTAACTGAATAATTTTGTGTGGCCCTGTAAATCTAATGCTGATCGTACTATCTTCTCTAGAAAGCACTCTTTTGTACATATGAATAACATATTTCAATTTCATTTAACTTTGTTGAAAGTAAAGTTATTAAAATTTTGTTTATAGAAATACCTTTCATAGAAAGCAATGCTTTGGAATACTTTCGAGTGTCCCTGTGCACAAACCAGTGGTAGTAATTATTCCATTTTATAAATGAAACTTCCGAAAGTGAACTTGAATAACAAATTTCAATTTCATTAAGATTTGTGCACAGTTAAGGTATTAAACATGCCTTACAGAAATACCTCTCACAGAACACAATGCTTTGGAATACTTTCGTATGTCCCTGTACACAAACCAGTTGATATATGAACTCCATTTTCAATAGGGAACATTCAATAGTGAACTTCAATAACGTATATCAGTTTCAAGAAATTCCATAACCATACACTTTTCAACCTTGTTGGAAAGTGTTAAAAATGAAAAAATGGTTAAACTTACCTTTATATATCAATTTTAAAACTGTCCGCATTTAAGGGATAACATTTGTCGCATTTAGGAAAATGTTGTAAACAGACCGTTAAATGCGATAAAAAATTTTAAACCCCTCTAATTGAAAATGTGTAGTATTTTCTTTAATTTGCTTCTGACAGGTGATATCCAAGCACATGACGTAACAGTAGTTGTTTGATCTTTAAAGATAAAAGAATAAAATCACAGTTACAATTTGAAAATATTTCATCGCAATTAGGAAGAGACCGCGGAAAGCCATAATGAACAATGTTTATAGCAAAAGAAAATTCTACTAGAAAAAAACTTTAAAATTTTATGAAAAGTTTCGCGAACCATACTTGAAATATGTATGTTTCATTATGATTTATACGTAGGCAATTTATGCATTTAGTTTTTCAGTAGAAGAACTTTGTCGCATTTATGGGTTATCGCATTTAAGCACAATGACCTTATATGTATTTAATTATGAAGGGTTCCACGTCACAAATTTATCTTCAATTCCCATTCATAGCTTAATGTCTACAGAAAGAAATATAAAGAATATTGTATTTATGTAACTGTGCACTGAGAAAACATTCTGTAACTGACATCTAGAATCTAAATTGTGCCTCTAGAAAAAATATTTTCATGTCATCCATATAAATTCTAGTCCCCTTGGAAAGCGAGTTCTAGAAGCCCCTATTAGAATTCTAGAGCGCTTGCCTATATTCTCGTGGGCAAAGTTATTTAAAAATCTCTGCAAATAAATGAGACTACAAGAGGCGGATTTCTGCAACTATAATCTTGGTTTATTACCAAATTCTAGAAAGTAAAACGATAATTTATCGCAATATAAATGATTCAGAATATTTAGAGTATTCAGAATATAGTTCCACCATCTAGAAATGTGTACTCTAGAAATTCTCGATAATTTCGTCTATTCAGTTTATTGGCGTGCCTTATACGCATAGCTGGGAAATCTATATTTCTAGTTAAGGGATTTAGAAAATAGCCAATTATTTATTCTAGACAAAGGCGGTATATTTTTTTTCTCAGTGTGTTTCGTTTAAATTTTACTTAGTCACTATATAGAGATATAAAGTTTTCTCATAATATAACAATGTAACACTGAAAAAAAAAAAAAACATTTATAGCACGTAATGCGAATGAACCAATGAATCTAAAAGCATTTTAAACTAATCTTGTAAGCCAATTGTTTCCTGTGAATCAATAACTTACAATAAGATTGCTACATTATACAGGATGATTTAGTGTATATAAATAATGTGCGTTAGCTTCGTTATGTTTTGTGCAGTGTTAAAATGTGCCTTTATGAAATACATAAAAAATGTTTTAGAAAATTCTGTTTAGAAACAAGTCATGATATATGTGCCATTTTTAACACAGAACATGCCATAGTTAACATAATATTATTTATCCATTTCAAGACATTCCACATATATTAACGGAAAATAAATTATGAAAAGACAGACTAATCACAGTCATATTTGCTCGTAAACAATAATGGGAAGGGGGAAAAAAAAGTTGTATTTTTCAAAGTTGTGTTTTATTTTTTATTAGTTGTATTTCGCAGTCAACACAACTTTAAATGAATTTCCAGCATATTTCAGTCATAGTCCCTAATGCATCTAAATACTTTTGAGTAGCCTTGTAAGCCATAATGCTAATCATACAATAATACTCAGAAAACACTCACATACATACATTTATATATATATATATATATATATATATATATATATATGAATATGTAAAGTAAATTTCATTATGCATTCTGCAGTAGAAAGGTATTAAAATATATTTTATAGAAATACCTGTTATAAAACGCAATAGGTTGTTATACTTTTGTGTGTTGTTGTACACATACTAGTGATGCTATTTACACCATTTTAAAAAGGAATATGCTATACTAAATTGGAATAACGTATAACAGTTTAAAGGAACTCTATAATATTTACGGAAGTTAGAGCGCGGGTGTTTGATTGTTCGAAGATATAGTCACACTTTATCAATGCAGGAAAGTCTGTAAACACTTAAAGAAACTGCGAATGCAATTCTAGGATTTTACAAGTATAACTCCTAATGTACCTTAACATATTCCTGTCTTTGTAAACGTGGTACTAAACATACTCTCCGTATAGAAAACATTATTTTTATGTATATCAATAATAAAAGTGAAATTTATTATATATTCTGCAAAATAAATGCATTAAAATATGCTCTATAGAAATACCTCTTACAGAACTCAATACATTGGAATTCTTTTGTGTATCCATGTGTCCAAACTAGTGGTGTGATTTACACGATACACTAAGTAAAACACGTTTCTGAGTATATGAATATTAAAGGTCATACTAATTATGCTTCCTGCATTAAAAAAAATATTAAAATATGCTTTCTAGTAGTACCTTTAACATAAAGCAATACTCAGGAATTATTTTGGGTGTCCCAGTATATAAACCAGTGGTGCTATTTTACTCCGATTTGAATAGGATATATATATATATTAATTTATTGGTAAGAAAAAGTAGAAATTACATTACATTACATTACATTACAATTCAATTTAAAATTCTTAATTTTATATTTATTTATACTTTTTCGCTCACAACTGTTGTAAATTTACTTTTTTAACTTGAGATTTTCGGTACAACTATAGTATTTCCCCACAGCTGAATTTGGCGATTTTTCTTTGGCGCCGATTTGAATGATAACGATGTCGTTCTGAACTGTTTGCGATATAATATGTCATCCTGCATGCTATTTATTTTGGATTTATGATTTTATGATTGATGATTTATAATTTAGCTTATGATTTTATCATTTATGCTATGATTTATGATTTAGCCATAATTGCCAACTTCAACTGTGGGGAAATACTATAGTTGTTCCAGATTTTCAGGGTCTAATTTTGAAAATCGCATAAACAGAGTAATTCTGAACTCATGTTTAAAACAAGTGCCATACATGTTTAAAACAAATATTTTATTGTCATTAAAGTGCAGTCTGCAGTATATAAGGATACAACTACGGAAGAGTTTAAATTAACACACGATAGCAGTAAGGGCCGCTTCACATCTACCCTGAAATGAGCGGCGTTATTTCGCAGCAAATACAAGTCATTTTCTAGGCATCGCCGACAAGAAAAGCTAGTCTGAAAAAGATATCCTCATGCTAATCGTTGAGTGTCTAATAGATCAAAGATTTTAAATCGATCTATTAGAAATTATCCAGGCATAAGCGATTGGGTGATCATATAGTATTAACTATTTCTTTTTAAAATTGAGATTTTCAAGGTTTAGTTTTTAAAATTACATAAGCAAGGTTATTAAGAACTCATGTTCTAGACATATACGATTGACAAAACTCGACGAAACATGGAAAATTCATCATGCAATGCAAATACCTCATCTACTCTGAGGTGAGTGACAACGTGAGTGAGCATGCAGACACCCCCCTCACTTATTTAGCGGCCTAGATAGGTGAAATCTTAAGCATTACGCAAACACACATGAAAATGGAGTGGTATTCCATAGTGTTAGAATTATAATAATGTTTTCTTATGCTATCTTTTTAATTTTTATTTTTAATCTATTTAACTTTTAAAATAATATTCATTAAGTTCAGGTTACCTTTGGCTTCAACTTTAAGCATAAAGTAGTGATTATTTACTAGATTTTAAATAATAACGACATAAAAACAAATGTAATTATTTCCTTAATAATAAAAAAATATTTAAATTTTCCAATTATAATTTTCTTTGTAACTTAAAGAAAGATAAGCTGATCGTATAGAATTAAAAAAAAACAACAAAGATAAATTCGCGCTGTGTTCTAAAACAAAAATCTTCTAAAATTTAACCAAGGCAACTTTTACTTTCATTTTACTTATTAAATTTAATTCGGAAGAAACTCTTAATTCAAAAAATGGGTAAGACAATACCCGTAGACAGGAGTAAATAAAAACTTCATGTTTCTCTAGAAAATAAATTCAAAAGGTACACTCATTTAAAAAAAACAGATACTAAAATTTGCTTTTAAAATATACAAATTTTAATTAAACTAAAGCAGGATTACACTATATTTCTTAATTTAAATTTCAGCAGAACAATGGCAAAAATATACCATAATGACGAAGAAGCTAGTATTGCTCTGGACAGACAGTCCGTACACACAAACAATGAGTTTACTTTCTGTGAAAAGAAACTTAATAAATTCTACATCACGAAACAAGATACAAGAAACAGAAAAGTTAGAGGCATAAATATAAATTTTAACTTACATAACATTTGTTCTCTTTAGTTTTTGCAGTAAGGCCGAGAGTGGAGTGAGGCAAGAAGAGGGGGAGGCGTCTCACACAAAACATTGAGGATCATCCTGAGAGACAATGCAGAGTCACTATTCCGCACACATCAGCAAGATACCAGTAGATTCCGACCTTCCTCAACACATACAACAGTCGTGCTGGGTCCTATACATCTCACAGACACTTGTTCACGCTCGCGATCTTTCTTTTTAAGCTCCTGAAGAAACTATACAGATTACTACAGTTCCGCTGATCTCTTTCACTAACAAACAAACATAACACCTTAGCAACAAAAAACTGCATATCTCATGCTTTCAACACATCCATGTATCACTGACCAATTCCTTCCTCTTCGTTTTTTTTCAAACTCACTGCTATATCAACATTACGACCAGTTTCCAAACTGCTATTCACTCACGACGTCACGTCTCAAGGCTGCTCTATTCTCCAATTCCCGACGTCCCTCATTTGCATCAGCCAACAACCATAGAGCGAAAATCAGATCAAAAACTAACCAAAAAAAAGTCAAAGTCTGTCTTCTTTTTATCCAAACCGGGAGGGAAAAAATCGCCACACCCCCTTCTCCCCTTGTACGTCACTAACCGCACTACGTCACATCACCGCCTTGCAGTACCACGAGGTACGATCTCGGACCCGCCTTCCAGAAGCTCTCATATGGTAATTCCTGTACTGACGTCACAGAAAGGGTGAAAAGAAGAACATACCCCCAACTAACAGCTGATTGCCATGTGTCTTCCGAGAAACGTGTTTCTCACTCCACTTAGATACAAGAAAAAAGAGAAAAAGGGGGGAAAAAGAAGCTTTTGAATTCCAGTCTTTCACTGGCCGGACGAAGTACAAATATCGATGGTATTTCACAGCTGTTTTTTCACGGAAAGTTCCAACTCCCTTCTTTGCGAATAAAAAAAGCTTAACATTCCATCTGTGGATTAAGAATTTAGAATACGCATTAAGTTGATAGAATGTTTTAGAGCTGAATGCTTTCACTCATGAAAATGGAACAAAGAATCTCATATATCCTTATTCACTGCTTGTCACGTTCCCTCACTCTGAAATTTGAAGGGAGATATTTCTACATATTTTCCAGAATAATACTATTTACACAAATCCCAAATGGAATTCTTATCTCGATTACACACAGAAAGGATGCATTCACACTAGGTATTATCTATATACGAAACTATTATTATTTACTAAGCCCTTTTACCCATTGCCTTCCTTAACATGTATCTACATTTTTATCACCCCACCTGTTAAACTATTTATTTACTTGAAAAAGAAACTTTTCTTGAAAGAGAAAAAAAAAAAGTTAATCACGGCACATAAGGTTAATTATCCGCCGTGATAACTACCCTCCCGTCACAGAAAAAAAAAATCAGACACATCCAGAAACACCACATATTATACCAGCGTCTAAGTATTCAGCAAGATACGAGAATTTTTAAATGGGAGCTTTAAACTACCAGTTGTTTTTAAATAATTACACTTTTATTTATTTATTTATTTATTTATTTTTTATCGTAACAGAAAATAATAGAAACCACAGTTGCAACAAACCAACCTAGAAACAGCCAGCAACCCGCAACTAGAACTCACATCGACACAGATCAAACATCGACCCGAGACATGCGAACCTCTAACCACCAGTTCCTGCCGAGCCTGTGGAAAGCCGATCGCTCTTCCCACACACCCTACCATTACCAGGACAGCATGAACACACAAGCTACACTATTGCAGTATAAAAATTATTAACTTAAAAAAAAATTACTATTAAGATACTAAAGACACTACAGATCAACATTTACTGAATACCCATCCGCCTGACATCCATTTCAGACCTAGCACAAGCACCGCTAACGACACCTGGATTTGAAGACTCACAACAAACTGATGCACGCCAGAAAGGGTAGATAACAATTTAAATTTTGTTTTGTCCGACATAAGGTTTGCTGATAACAGGCATACTCTTTGTACCAAAAACTTTTTTCAACCAAAATAAAGGGAAAAACATCGGGTTGGCTTATGTTGTTTTTGAAAAAACCTCCACCTCGACTGAACTGCCACAGCTATTTACATGATACATATACAAGCAAAAATGAAATCTTCCTAACTTTTTCACATGATTGAACATTTAATATAGAAACATACAATTGTTTTTAATACCATACTTTCAAACTAATTTTCAACCCGCAGTTTTGAAAAAAAAAGGAAATATTACAAAGGGCAAAAAAAATTTCTTGGCAAACCTATTGATGTAATGTGAATTACTAATGTTCATTAATGGACCCAAAAGTCTTTATAATTTCGTGATAAAGTTCATGATGATTACTATACGAATGTTCATACATATTTTGTAACAGTTCAAAATAATTGTGCAACGAAAATCTGATCAGTTTGTGTGGAATTATAAAATACAGTCTTTGTAATACAGTCTCTTGAATTACACAGTCTTGAGCAGATGACACATACTAGCATTAAATACAAAATTTTACAACTTTGGAGCAACCTTGCTTTTTGCTCATCAACCTAACAACACTTTGCATAGCTACCTAAAAGTATTGACTAGCACCGAGATAATATCTAATAATACAAACATTTTTAATGGCCCAAAGTAATACTCAAGTCAAATTTCAACGAAATAAATTGTGCGCCCAGAAATACATTAAAACAAAATACATCACATAAGATTATTAATTATCTAAGTGCAAGCATGACCCGGTTATACAATTTTTTTAATATTTTTCTATTTTTTTTTTTTTCTATTTTTACACTATTTTTTTTTTTTTTTTACATTAACCGAGGCCAGCCGAACCTTACTCATATACAGGGTAAAAGAAGAAGAACTTTTGACCGCCCGCTCAATAGCTTTAGGGACCAATATTTTACCCCCCAAAACCTTTTACACGAATATTTCCCACTGATATCATCTTTTTGAAAGGATTAAGGCTACAAGTTATACTACATTAAAAAAAATAATAATATACTAACAAATATACAACTATTTACAAAAAAAAATTATATTTACATATTTTGCCTATTTCTAGGGCGAAGGTTATAAGAGTGAATTGCTACCGGTACTGTGTTACGAGCACCTACCCCCCTTTGTTGAAAACTATTTTCTTCTGCCTCGCTCACTGTTGGTGACACGGCCCTGGGACCATCAAGCGAAGAGAGACTAGCTTGGGACACCTGTGCGTCAACATGCTCGCGAGAACTGCCAGCCTTGTCCGTCACTACGCCATCAACCTTGGTTGTGAAATTCTGTAGTTGATTATCTAGGCTAACCCCCAACAAGTTGTCCTCAACCGCACTAGCAGCAAACACTTGCCGTTTCTTTCTTTTCTCCAACCTCTCCCGCCTACGCAACTCATAACGATCTACAAAACCTTCTTTCTCACCGGAGTTCTCTACAATAGATGGAGTTACCCCACTATCCTGTTCAGTACTGTTATCTCTCATAAATTCAGGGAGACTGTTTTATTAATATATTTTGTTAGCCTATCCACATGCACTATTTGGACATTCTTATTGTTACGCAATTCCTGAATTTCAAAATTTACCTCCCCCAGCTTACGAATCACCCGGAAAGGACCCCTATTGACTTTGTTAAATTTCTTGCATAAACCCGGTTTTATGGTAGGAGTAAACAGCATGACCAGGCTATCCACTTTTATTTTTTTATCTACAGCAATTTTACTACGAAGCTTCTCTTGTTTGTCAGCAGCTTGCTCTAAGAACAGTTTAGTTTGTGAAAAGACCTGTTTCAACGCGGGAATTAATTGGTCACAATAGGAGGGGCAATCATTATAGTTCAGAGGTACACTAGTCTTAAGGGTATTATAAGGTAGCCTCATGTCCCTGCCATGAGTCATAAAAAAAGGAGTCTCATTTATAGTTGAGTGCACACTGGAGCGGAGCACCAACAAACCAAATTTTAACTTCTCGTCCCAATCATTATTGTGACTGTTAACCAGATGTGCCAGGACACTATTCATAGTTGCGTGGTTACGTTCTAATTTCGCATTTGAGCTAGGGTGGAAACTTGTGGTATGTACGTGCGTGATTCCTAACCGTGCATACACCTGCTCAATTGCTTCACTCATATAATTTTTTCCTCGATCAGTAATTATTTTCTCAGGAGTCCCATGCCTACATACAAATTCTGCCAATGCATCCGCTATCGTATCCGATGTTATATTGGGTACAGCAAAGGCTTCACACCACTTAGTAAAACTATCAATGAAGACAATAATACATTTATTCCCCTTTTCGGTAGTGGGATAAGGCCCACAAATATTCGAATGAATTGTCGAAAAAGGGGACTCTGGGATCTCCAACCTCTGGAGTTCAGCCAACCTCTTGGGTTTATGGGCCCTGAACTCCAGACAAGACTGGCAAGAGGCCACAAGTCTTTTTACATCCGCAAACATACCCCGCCAATAGTAATTTTCCTTAATGCGATGGAAAGTCTTAAAAAAACCTGCATGACACGCAACATTAGATTCATGCGTTAGCCAAAAAATTGTAGGAACCAGAGCCTTCGGCACCACTATTTTTTCACCTGCCTCCTTCCTGGACTTTGGACTCACCCTTTTGCACATCAACACCTAATTTTTTACAAAAAAATTATAACCTTTAGGATTGATTGGTAATTCTTTACAAATTCTATTATTTACATATTTACAAAATTGGCCATTGCTTTGAGCAAACTGGATATCTTTTAACAACTCGCACCTATCATCAACATGAATCTCCTGAGTAGCCCTCTCGGTCACAAAACAGTTTTCCACACTTTCATTATTAGTAACCTCTATAGTATGCTCAACAAACCTCGACAGAAAATCCGCCACCGAATTGCACTTCCCATTAATATACCGAGAAACAAAGTCAAATTCGCTAAGAGCACATAACCACCGCGCAATCCTAGAAGTGGGGTCCTTGAGTTTTAAAGCGTGCGTAAGGGCAGCAGGTTCCGTGTATATAATGAATTTTCTATTAAAGACGTAACATTTAAATTACTGCACAGCCCAGACTAAAGCTAGTAACTCACGCTCGGTCGCCGAATACCTCGATTCCACCTCCTTCAGTTTCCGACTAGCGAAAGCTACAGGATACGGAAAATTTTCCTCGTCTGGTTGGCATAAAACCGCTCCCAAAGCAACAGCAGAGCTGTCTGTGTAAATAATGAAATCTTTGGACATATCGGGTAATTTTAAAGATGGGATTCTCATTAGTTCATGCTTTAAATCCTGAAATTCATCCTCAGCTTTTTGAGACCAAACAAATTAATTTTTTTCCTTTGTTAGATTAGTGGGTGTAATTGGCCGTTTAGAGTAGTCACAAATGTGACGCCTGTAGAAACCCACTGACCCAAGAAAAGATCGAACTTGTTTCCCATTTGCAGGACGTTTGATTTTCTCTATGACTTCAACATTCTTTTTGGCTGGAGAAATTTCTCCGTCGCTAATTTGGAAACCCAGAAAAGTAATCTCTGATTTAAAAAAATGGCATTTAGACGGTTTCAGTTTTAGATTGTGTTGCCTTAACCTATTGAAAACAATTTCTAGCTTTTGGAAATGCGAATCAATGTCTTTAGATGACACGCAAATGTCATCAATGTAAATAAGTGTATTCAGATCTGACAACCCACTTAATACGACATTCATCAACCTTTGAAATGCAGCGGGGGATGACTTAAGACCAAATGGACTTCTAGTCCATTGCAAAAGCTTATCGTGGGTCACAATTGCTGTGAGATGTTGTTGTTCGGGAGGAATCTTTTGTTGAATGAAACCACTGGTGAGGTCCATGGTTGAGAAATACTTGGCCCCAGCCAGCGAGTCAATGGTTTCTGCTATATTCGGGATTGGATAACTGTCATTTGCAATTTTTTTATTCAATTTTCTGAAATCACACGCAAGACGAAATGACCCATCTGCCTTTTTAACCAAAATTACCGGTGACGCGTAGTGAAAATTTGATGGTACTAAAATTTTTGCTTCAAGTAAGGTGTTAATTTGCCTGCCCAATTCATTACGCAAATTGTATGGAACTCTATATGGGGTACATCTAACTGGAGTTTTGTCGTCTAACTTGATGTTATGTAGAACCGTGTCGCAGCCAGGGAGACTTAAAACTGAAGCCGCAAACACATCAGAGTTGTTTTTTAGAAATTTTTTTACTTTAACTTTTAAATGTGAATCCAAGTGGTCTAATTTAAAATTCGTATCCCATTCAAGGTTAATGTTTTCTACCTCCCCAATCTCTTCTTCCTCAGCACAATTTACATATTCATCCGAGTGGTCACTAAAAATTTCTTCCAGAAAACCGACCTGGGAATTTTTATTTACGTGGACAGGCGATTCATTTAAGTTTAAAATTTTTACCTTTAAGTTGTTAGGTGAATTTTGGCAGATGGTGTGGCTAATAACAGCAGATTCCCCAATAAACTTATGCGGATATATTAAAACATTTTCAGACTGTACACAATTTAAATCCCTAATTTTTACATTAATGATGGTCTCCGAATTTGGGGGTAAAACAAGATTTTGTTTAGTATAAACTGGAATGGGTTTTACACTTGAATCAATAAAATTTACACTTTCGCAATTTTGTGAAAAAATAGGACACTGAAAATTTTCCCCACTAAGGATTTTATCTTTACAATTTATTTGAATTTGAAATTTTAACAACCAAGGCACCCCTAAAATTAGTTGGAAATTTGGTGACATGCAACCCCTAGCAATATTGAAGTTATCATTAAAACACTTATTTCCCATTTTGAATTCCATTTCTATCTTGTCCTGAATTGTTACATCACCCCCCAAAAGAGTTTTTAAATTTACTTGACATGGTACTTTACATAAATTAACATTTCTTAATACAACATCTGACACAATATTACAGCTCGAGCCTGAGTCAATTAGGCCCAACCACTTTTCATTATTAAATTCAATTTCTACAATTGGCAATTTGGAGCCTAAAGTTTTCCAGTTCCCTCCAGTAAATTCCACATTTTCATGATGCCTATTATTTACATTAGGGTTACCAGCACCCTCCTCACACCTAACCTTCGGTATGGTGAGCGATTCATACTGTCGCACAGGGTCCCCTGCAGTCGCTCTCTCTGACGAGACCCTAACTAGTTTAAATTTTCCTCATTACTAGATTGTTCATTTGCTCTGTTTTGATATCTATTCCTGTCATCTCGAGGTCGCCTCTCAAATCTATTTCTTGTATTCCGACATTCATTCTTATAGTGCCCCTTAATCCCACAAGCATAGCAAACTACCTCTTTTTTTGGACGAGGCGGAGGTCTACTTAAGTTTCTACTCTCCAGCGCCTGCACTTTTGAACTTAGATTCGCAATTTGTTCAGTAAGATCCGCGATTAAATTTGTGAGACCTGACAATTGGGAGTTTGATACTTCAGCACGATTGTTAGTAATTTGTGCAGCGCAAGCCATTTCTAGCTGACTGTGACTATGCTGCGTGTTTTCGAAAGCCGGTTGCGTCGCTTTAAATGCACGTTCTTCTGCTAAAACAATTTGTTCTAACTCTGACACAGACATAGGTGAGCGGGCTATAACACCTCTTCTAATATTGGGGTGAATGTTCTTAACTTGCATAGCCAAAAGCCACTCCTCCTCCGTTTGGACCCACGCGCTCTCGGGAATTTTCTGCGATTTTACGACTAATTTTACTTTCTGTTTTGCTTTTACAATAAAGTCCTGCACCGGCATATTTACATTCTGAGAAAAATTCCAAAAATCTCTAAAGACTTGATGAAGATCTGGTTTTTCAGTGAACCTGTCTCTTAACAAATTTTCTAATTCTTTATAATTTTTAACGTTATGGGCATAGTCCCTAACAACCTGTTGAGCAGCACCAGCCAACCTTTGCTTTACTGCAAAAAAATAATCCTCTTCCTTCCACCCCGCATACTCAGCTAACTCAGTAATTTTGTTGAAAAAATCATTTACAGAAAAATTTGGATCCCTGCCTGTAAACACCGGGATTAGTGAGAGGTTGTCAATTAAGAATTCCCTACGCCGGCCTTTTGCCATTTCCGGATCCAGAGCTATAATCATATTTAGGGCCGATTTCGGGCCATTTGGCTGAGTAGCTTCCGTAGCATTGTTCGTTTCTACCCCTGTTTCAGGATTTTCACCCATACTGACAGTTATATCAAAAAGCAAAAGTAAAAAAAAAAAAAAAAAAAAAAAATTCCTAATACTACAACCATTTTCAGTACTAAATTTACAAATAGGTTTTAACCCTTTGACCGTCAAGGCCACAGCCAAACATTCAGTTTCTTTTCAAATTTAAAAACACAATTCTTCGTAACAAACTCAATTTCCTAGCCAATACATATACGGAGCAGAAAACAAGGTTATACAATATAACACCATAGAAAGCAAAGTGAGAAGAAAAAAAAATTACTTAAATTGAGTCATAAAAGTACATATAACATATGGAAAATATGTGTATTGAAACTAGGTCTGTAACATACAACCAATTGTCTCTTGAAATTATTGTACACCGTACTATCCTAAATACCTAACAATGTGCAGAAAAACAAATGCAATATTGTGTTCCTTAAATATAGTGTATAAATATATTTCACCATGTATAAGAAAGAAAAACAAATGCAATATTGTGTTCATTAAATATAGTGTATAAATATTTTTCACCATGTATAAGAAATATAATAATGATATAGTATACCAAAATATAAGAAGGATTTTTTTTTTTTTTTTTTTTTTTTTTTTTTTTGAAAAAACTCTAAATTATTTACACTTTATAAGTTAATTATTTTTCCCAAAGTTTTGGCCTGTAAATCCAGCCATAAGTTGTTTTGAAAGAAACAAAATTGCAAAAACAATAAATTACTATCCCTAATACTTCCAAATTTTTGACTTGCACACCGCGAAATAATTTCAGTCCCAAAAATCCTTCTTGTTATGACTCAATTTATGACACAAGTAACTTAAAAAAATAATGCATATGAAAGTAAAAATATGAATATCACAAGAAAAATTTAAAGATATGTAAACTTGATTTTTGCACACGAAAAATAGAGTATCGCTAAAAATTAATTGCAATTCATGGGCTGAAAAAAGAATTCTGCAGATCAGTTAGTTAAAAAAAAAAAAAAAAAAAAGATTTTACTCTTTATTATCACAAATATTAAACACTTTTGCAAGAACTCTTCTTTCAAACATACAGTATACTATAAAACACAGTATCACACATTACCTAAACACAATTTTTTTTTTCAATTAAAAAGCATAGACAATTAAATAAATAAGTAAATAGCATAAAAGGTCTCACCACAGGGCAGACATAAAGACATCACACAAAAACAAAACAAGTCATCAGTAGACTGGCTATAGGTCACTAGCATTTGTATCTCATCAATCACATGAGTATTTTCAGCAATACATATAAGGAAAGGAGAAAAGAAAAAAAAATACTGAGTAGTTTTGCCAAAGACAAAAAATTACACACTAAAATAATACATTCATTAATAATACACCCTAAAAATGGCATGACGACAAAATTATACCGCGAGAGAAACAAATAATTACTCCTGACTACCAAATGGGCACGGCGCAAGTTATAATAATGTTTTCTTATGCTATCTTTTTAATTTTAATTTTTAATCTATTTAACTTTTAAAATAATATTCATTAAGTTTAAGTTACCTTTGGCTTCAACTTTAAGCATAAAGTAGTGATTATTTACTAGATTTTAAATAATAACGACATAAAAACAAACGTAATTATTTCCTTAATAATAAAAAAATATTTAAATTTTCCAATTATAATTTTCTTTGTAACTTAAAGAAAGATAAGCTGATCGTATAGAATTAAAAAAAACAATAAAGATAAATTCGCGTTGTGTTCTAAAAAAAAAAAAAAATCTTCTAAAATTTAACCAAGGCAACTTTTACTTTCATTTTACTTATTAAATTTAATTCGCAAGAAACCCTTAATTCAAAAAATGGGTAAGACAATACCCGTAGACAGGAGTAAATAAAAACTTCATGTTTCTCTAGAAAATAAATTCAAAAGGTACACTCATTAAAAAAAAAAACGATACTAAAATTTGCTTTTAAAATATACAAATTTTAATTAAACTAAAGCAGGATTACACTATATTTCTTAATTTAAATTTCAGCAGAAGAATGGCAAAAATATACCATAATGACAAAGAAGCTAGTATTGCTCTGGACAGACAGTCCGTACACACAAACAATGAGTTTACTTTCTGTGAAAAGAAACTTAATAAATTCTACATCACGAAACAAGATACAAGAAACAGAAATGTTAGAGGCATAAATATAAATCTTAACTTACATAACATTTGTTCTCTTTAGTTGTTGCAGTAAGGCCGAGAGTGGAGTGAGGCAAGAAGAGGGGGAGGCGTCTCACACAAAACATTGAGGATCATCCTGAGAGATAATGCAGAGTCACTATTCCGCACACATCAGCAAGATACCAGTAGATTCCGTCCTTCCTCAACACATACAACAGTCGTGCTGGGTCCTATACATCTCACAGACACTTGTTCACGCTCGCGTTCTTTCTTTTTAAGCTCCAGAAGAAACTATACAGATTACTACAGTTCCGCTGATCTCTTTCACTAACAAACAAACATAACACCTTAGCAACAAAAAACTGCATATCTCATGCTTTCAACACATCCATGTATCACTGACCAATTCTTTCCTCTTCTTTTTTTTTCAAACTCACTGCTATATCAACATTACGACCAGATCAAAAACTAACCAAAAAAAAGTCAAAGTCTATCTTCTTTTTATCCAAACCGGGAGGGAAAAATCGCCACACCCCCTTCTCCCCTTGATACGTCACCAACCGCACTACGTCAAATCACCGCCTTGCAATACCACGAGGTACGATCTCGGACCCGCCTTCCAGAAGCTCTCATATGGTAATTCCTGTACTGACGTCACAGAAAGGGTGAAAAGAGGAACATACCCCCAACTAACAGCTGATTGCCATGTGTCTTCCGAGAAACGTGTTTCTCACTCCACTTAGATGCAAGAAAAAAGAGAAAAAGGGGAAAAAAGAAGCTTTTGAATTCCAGTCTTTCACTGGCCGGACGAAGTACAGAAATCGATGGCATTTCACAGTAGTTTTTTCACGTAAAGTTCCAACTCCCTTCTTTGCGAATAAAAAAAGCTTAACATTCCATCTGTGGATTAAGAATTTAGAATACGCATTAAGTTGATAGAATGTTTTAGAGCTGAATGCTTTCACTCATGAAAATGGAACAAAGAATCTCATATATCCTTATTCACTGCTTGTCACGTTCCCACACTCTGAATTTTGAAGGGAGATATTTCTACATATTTTCCAGAATAATTCTATTTACACAAATCCGAAATGGAATTCTTATCTCGATTACACACAGAAAGGATGCATTCACACTAGGTATTATCTATATACGAAACTATTATTATTTACTAAGCACTTTTACCCATTGCCTTCCTTAACATGTATCTACATTTTTATCACCCCACCTGTTAAACTATTTATTTACTTGAAAAAGAAAATTTTCTTGAAAGAGAAAAAAAAAGTTAATCACGGCACATAAGGTTAATTATCCGCCGTGATAGAATGACATGCTTGTTTTAATGTCTGCTGGCACTGGTTACAACAAATCAGGCATTATTTTATGTAATGACAATAGCTTTATTTCGCATTTTTTCTGATATTTTTAATATGGCAGAAAATATTGGCTTTTCAAATAATTATAAACATTTCTAATGAAATTACTTAAATAATGCTGGTGAAATAATTTTAAACCGTAAAAGGCTGATTGAATGCTGACGTACGACATGTGGGCTCCTTTCGTTTGAATACTATATATAAAAGCAAAATAGTACCATTAGAATTTATACATATATAAGAGATCGGGTGATTATCCAGGCGAAATGTATAGAGCTACCCCACTAATATAGAGCCTTGACTAGGTTAAATCAAAAGCATGCCGTAGCTACATGTTAAAACGAGGTAGTGTGTTAGAACGATATGCGAGTTTTAATGTCGAATGGCACAGGTTAAATTGACCCCGGCAAGACCTCTCCGTTAATAACAGCAAGGATTTTGTAATTCCTTCGACATTTCCAATATGGTAGAAAATATTGACCTTTCATATAATAACAAGAATCCTAGTCTACACATTTTCAATAAAATAATGCAGATGCAGATAGAATGTGGATGCATGGTTTGTAGATTTCTTTCAATTTAATGCTTTACGTAGGAGGAAAATGCAGTAAACTGTTGTGCAGGAGTCAAATGCATATATATATATATATCTTTCTTGTGAAGACTGATTGTTGATTATTGAAACAATTAATTTTACATTTTTATTGTTGAAACGATAAATTTTAATTGTTGATTTTTTTTTTTTAGAGTTCAATTTATCTACAAACTTACCTTAATTTTATTTCTATATAGTCGATATTTAAATAATGTTGCCTGTGCGTTAAAACGACATGAAACCCAAAAACAAAAGATTCAAACAAACGATTAGAGAATAAACAAATGAAATACATTTCTTTGACAGATTATTTTTCAATTCAAAATAGCTCAGAACGGCGAAAAGCTTGTCAGGGAAAACCTTTTTCACCGTTGAGCATCAATGTACGATTTCGTTCGCTAGTGGCTATAATAGGAAATTACTAGCGGGCCCTGGGATCTGGACAAAATATCATGTCAAAAAAAAAAAAAAAAAAAAAAAAAAAAGATATTTTTAAAAATATGAATTTGTGTTACGTGTGATTTCTGGAGGGGGACACAGGGCCTTATAAATATAAATTATTTAATTAAAATAAGTAAATAAATAAATAAATATATATATATCATAGAGTGAGATTTCATTAGTTTATATATAGTTAAGTTATTTCATCAATTGCTTTTCACCATTCATAATACACTTTAAAAATATTGTGCATCACTGTTGACATCAAAGCTGAACATTGTTCACAAATCTAAATTAAAAATTTTAAAACTGATAAACAGGACTGAATAAATTATGATTAATCTTGACAAAATTAATAAACATAGTTTTAAAATTCTTTTAAGCAAAATTTATAATAATTTTTGCGGTGAGTTTGTCTGTATGTCAGTGCTTTGACTAAGGAACGCGTTTTCATGAAATTCTATACATCATTATTAGTAATTACCAACTCCTTTTTGCTTTCCATTCATCTCTATAGACGATATTTTGTCCTCGCGAGATTTTGTCCCCAACCCGCGGGCCCCTCGTCGTACATGAAAATAATTGAAGTTAAATAGGAGGTAAAATGTGGAAAAAACTAATTAGTTCAAGAAATCAGATAATCAAGCTAAATAAATAAATAATAAATAAATAAATAAATAAATGGCAACAAACATTTCTCACAGGAGTAAGCATTTGCATTCACATGAATTAAACAAGTAAATTAAATTAAAGGTTTATTTGATCACAGCATACGAACAAAAATGAACCATGCGAGGAACATGAAGTCTTTAAATTGCACACACACACACACATATATATATAGAATCCAGTCTTTCAATTATTTGCAATGGATAAAATTATGAAAATAAATAAGCAAATAAATAAAATATAAGGAAACAAATTTTAGAATGACATGTAACATTAGATTTTTATGAACAGTGTATTGAATATGAAGCAAATTCATAATATTTTAAAATACCATTAGGATGGCAACGCAAAATTTTTAACGAAGGCAGATACATTCCAATGTGTAGGAAATATCATCAACTTCCTAGAAGTGTCTTTTCTATTAAATCATATAGCCGTTGAAAATTTTTAACAATTATTGCATTTGAATCTAACTCTTATAATTTATGCAAAATGTTTTAAATTACAGTCTATTAGGACATTTGCTTTGTGTCTCTTAACATCAGTTTAGTTTTTAAATAAATTTTATGCTTTTAAAATGAACTTGTATTAAAAAAAAAATAATAAAAAATAAAATAAAAAAATAAAATAACCTCACTTAAAAATGTGTTTTATGTTTTAGTTATTTTGTAATAATTATTTAATTATCGTTTTAAAGATATTTACTATTTTGTGGTAAGTTTTAGTGTAGGCAACATGGCTTTTTTTCACAACACAAATAAGTTTTGAATCAATATTTATGAATAAAAAACAAATAAGTCAAATATTTATGTAGAGGAAGTTACACTTTTGTTAAGTTAAAAAATAAGAGAATTTATTATTTTCTTGTTGTTATAAGATAATGTTTAAAGATAAATCATAACATCCAATATAATTAAAAAAGTAATTATTAATTTTAATTTAAAAATGAATTTATATATTTCACATTACTGTATTTCTACTCACATCAGAAAAAAACTTATTAAAGCTAATTTCTATACTATGAAAATAAATTAATCCATACAGAGACAGTTGAATGATTTTATTTTATTCTTAATTTCGTTAAGAGAAAGTAATTATATAAAAAATCGATATGCATAACTAATATGCTGACATCCCAAATAAAATATTTCTTAAGTAAGGGGAAAAAAAAAAAAGAAGATTTTGCTGCATAGCATAGAAAATAAAAGGAAGATTAAAAAAAAAAAAAAAAAAATGTGTAAAACTGGAATTTTTATTGTTTTATATTAATATGATTATTAAAGAAAATGAAATAAAACAGACATCCACAGAATCATAAAAACTATTTTTAAGATTTTAGTGTTGTTCTTAAGTATGTTTAACTATTCAATATATTGATAATGACATTTTATCAATTTAAAAATCATTTTTTAGAAGTTACGTCTTAAAACTAATTAATAAGGATATTTTTAATATCTTTAAATAAATAAATAAATAAATAAAAATAATAATCTGGTGTATTACTCACACGACTTTCTGTTGCCCTGAAATTTAATACCATAAACAGAGATTGGAGATTAAAGAGTAAGACAACGTATACTGTTATGTAAACCCATGTTAAAGCAATTCAAATTAGGCTTCGGGTCTGCTTTATTCGACAAATAATTTTGTGTGAATTCAGGCTAAACCCCTTGGGCTACAACCCCCCTCAACCCACCCCTTCATTATTGTATCTACATTTATATAGAATTCAAATCTGTTATTAAATTCAAAAGTGCATTTAAAGTTATTCAGACGACTTTCAACATTCTTTGAAACTTATCAATCTTAATCAAACTTTTGTAGTAAGGAAGTATTAACTTCAAAATACAACATTTGGATCGCCTGAAATTAATTGTTTTTAATTTACTCTAAAATACACAGACAAAGATCAAACGCTAAAAACTTAACTTCGGTATTCAAGAAGCCTCAAAATGTGTAAATATACAAAAAAAAAAAAAAAAAAAAAAAAAAGGCTTAAAAAAATACACTATTTACCACACGGCTAGGAGAAATTAATTTCAATTTTTAAACAGCTTTCCTGAACATGATAAAATAAATTTTACAGTAAAGCACTTCCACTAACAATAATAAAGAATGTTATGGCTTAAATATTGGCTGCCCTGTATTTCTTCTGAAGGTTATGTACACACCACATGGTGCACATAAATATAATCCTACATTAATAACACACGACACAACCTGAAATACAATTCCATCTAAATTCAAAGATTGTCGCACTATAATCTTTTTTTTTTTTTTTTTTTTTTTTTTTGTAGTCCTGTAAGCTAACAGTGAATAATTTCCATAGCATATTCTACATGAAATATGTTTTTATGCTTATGAAAAATATATATCCGTTTAATTTAATTTAGGGCAATCAATGGATATTAAACTCTACTGACCTGTAATTTCCCCATAGACGCAATGTATTTGAATTTTTTGGGTGTCTCTATACACGAACCATTTGTTTGATCTCAATGAAAGGTTTGGTGTAGCATCCTTATATGACACACATTTAGAGTACCAAGTTTGGACTTTCTGTTATTATTTGTTCTTCAAATATGTTGACAACAGACAGGCAAACACATACACTCACAGACACGCAGACACATGCGCAGACTTACAGACGAATAGCTGAATGATTTTTGGATTCAGGGGTCTCAAAACATGTAAATATAACAAAAACACAATTTCAAAAATTTGACTCCAAAACAATACTTTCCCTACTATATATACATATATATATATATATATATATATATACACTAAGCGACAAAAAAAAAGCCGCACTGCAGAAAAAATGACTTCTACCTTTTTCAATTGTAATAACTTTAAAATTAATGGTTGGAACAAATAAAACTGTCATGTTTGCATAACACCAAAGGGATGAAATGATACCTATGTACATTGTCGATTTAATAATCGCTTTATTACACTCTACGAAGTATTTTATAAAAATCGACATAAAATTTTCTTTTTAAACATAATGCAATACCCATGCACTTTGTATTCTGTTGTGGTTTATTATATGAAATAAACAAGTTATATCTCAATATACGAAATAAAACTATTCATTTGTTAGATCTAAGCAATTTTTTAATAAAAATATGTATTCTGCATTGGGTTAATTCCACCTTTATATGGAATTACTTCTGTAAAGCTCAGTGGCATAGTATTATACCGTTTTTTGATATAAATCTAAAATATTCCACTGTGCTAAATATTGTAAATAACTTTTATAATTCTTGCAAAGTTGTAGGCTGCAAATTTCGAATCCTCCTTTTTCTTTCCACGCCGTTTTATGACTAAACATTTTCGAGCGAATTGAGATTAGGACTGTTTCCAAGTCTAATAAAGAAGAAATTCTACGATATTCTTTGTGGGATTTAACTTAGAGTAAAAATCCTATTACTACTTACAGAATTATAGGTGCTCATGGTAATGGATAGGTAATTTTAACAATTTGATTTAAATTGACGTACCATAGACGCCGTACAGCAAGGTGATTATCATCATGAAATGTTGTTTGAACAATAGTCTGAAATACCTCCAAAATAGTCGGTCAGGCTCCACTTTTATAATCACCGTATTTTATTTTGAGTTAATTGATCCCTTGAGCATCAAAATTTGCCCGATTCCTTGAAAAACTGTGCACCTCCGTACCATAATGTACGGAGAAAATGTCACTGTTTTAAGAGTGCGATTTTCATTAAGTCGGTCACATTTTCGTCCTCATTCTAGCTTTTTTCAACTGCTCGAAATAAAGAAAACTTGAATCATCAGAGAAAACCAGTTCAGCTTAATAATTAACTGATAATGTTTTTAAATTTTTGATCAACTAAAGTATTGTTTTTTCTAATTCTTTTCCTTAATAATGGCTTTTTTCGCAGATCTTCTGTTCTTTAATCCGCTTTGTTTGATTGTTTCCGCATTGTTTTTGAAGAAAGTAATTTACTATACACTTTTTTTTAAATCTTTTTTAAGTTCTGAACATGATAAAAATCGATTTTTTAAACATTCGCTTTTTAACTTGCGGTTATCTTGCTTGCATGAGCAACATGACCGCCTAAAGCCAAATTCCCAGTTTAAACGGCCAAAAAAATTTATATTTTGCTAAAAACCATTTTACCAATATTTTGTTAACATTTAATTATTTTGTCATCTCACGTATTAAAAATTTTTTTGATTTTCATTCAAAAATTAATACTTTTTGTGGCAGCGTTAACTGCCTTATTCTTACCATTTTTGAAATAATTTCTAAAATTACAGTTTTTCTAGCAATTGCATCTTGTTTTTAACACTGGATACAGTGCTAGAGTGTAAGTGGAGGACAAGATAATACAATGTGTTCTAAATTTGCTTTTTAAACAATAAAATTGGCGGTTGTAGAAGGTAAAAAGAAAAATATTCAAGTGCGGCTTTTTTTTTTGTCGCTTAGTGTATATATATACCGGGTGCGCCAAAGTTCTTGAAAACTTTAAAAATTCATTAAAAAAGAACAAATGATGATAAACAAGTGTGGTTTGTACGAATACCATCAGAAAGAGGGCGAAAAATTTTTTTTAAGAGCAAAAAAGAATTTAGTTCAAACAATGACCGTTAGGTGGCGCTGATATTGAATACGTTAAGCAAATAAATACAGATGAGTCATATATTAAAATGTAATGAGCAGAAACACAATACCGATACAGTTCTACATTTTCAAAGATTTATTTAAGCTAAAATTGTTCAATATGACCTGCACCATATTGTACGGAGCAAGTAAATTGTACGGAGCATTGTACGGAGCGATCGTACGGAGGCGAGTCATAACACCTGTGACAGCTGAGTACAGAATGTCTGGATGAATCCCAGAAGAGTCCATGTGCATTCAGGTGTTTTATTGACAACCTAATATGCATAAATGAGCTTCGTGTATGCACCGCAGCGCTACCTATCGGTCATTTTTTGAACTATTTTATTTTATTTATTTATTATTAGTATTATTATTATTATTATTTTGTTCTTAAAAAAATCCGCCCTCTTTCTGATGGCATTCGTGGAAACCGCACTTTTTTATCATCAGTTGTTCTTTTTTAATAAATTTTTAAAGTTTTCACGAACTTTTGGCGCACCCGGTATATATATATATATATATATGTGTGTGTGTGTGTGTAAGAGAAAGTAAAAAAAAAAATATTAATTAATTAATTAATAAAGAAAAGAAAAGAAAAGCTATCTTTAGGACATCGTAATTTTATGAATCTTATAACAATCACATATTACGTATTTCGTGAAAATGTTAAAAAAAAAAAAAAAAAAAAAAAAAAACGCAGTTTATTGACTCCGAATGATTAAATACTTGCATTATGGATTATAACTAATTAGTATTGCTGTTTAATTAAATTCAATTCCGCTGAAAAAAAAAAAAAAAACTGATGTACGTGTTATTTAAATGATTTAAGAATTCTCATTTTCAAAAAGGCAATATTTAACAATAACTTTTTACAAAAATACATGTGGACATATTACAGACTACAAGCACTATTTTAAAAAAATAATATACTAAAAGGGCTTTTTCATTTGTAAAGTCAATGATTTTTAAACATAATTTATGAATGATTTATGAGTATCCTTCATTACAATAACTTTCCATTCTTTACCATAATTTACCATAATTTTTCTTTGATCGTAAACTTAATTACGGTCATAAGAAAAGCATTTGTATGGATATGTTTAACTTTTGTTTTACTAGTATTTTCATCAATTTTAGTTTGTATGATGAGACAGAAAGTATTTATAAATGAGATTTTAGTGTATATGCAAATTCGTCGTAATGTTCTCTTCTGACATTTATAAACGAAATATATTTCTATTAAGTTTATACAATTCAAACTAGCATGCTGTGGAAACCACAAGATTTTCTTCTATATTTTCCTATACAAATTCAATCAGTACAAATATTTTATTTAAACTATTATTTATTAAAATTATATACCATGATGAATGCAGACGATTTTCACTTTTTAAGGAGTAGTCACGACATGGAAAATTCAGATCGGGACGAAATTGTGCAGAATTGTAGTATACTATGAAGGTAACAACATATTAAAGCAGTAGTGCGCACTGGCCACACAATTTTGAAGAAAAGCTTTTAAAGTTTCAGTAATTTTTGAGTACAATTTATTTCGTTTTACAATCAATGCTCCTGCGATGTACTTGGCAAAGTACATGGCAGATGTACTTGGCTGTCACCCTGACGACCCGAGTTCGATGCTTCCTACGGTAATTAATTTTTTTCTTTTCTTTAATCAAAACATTTTATCTTATTTTTACTTTCTTTTTAAATTCAATTCAAAATGTGAAAATTTTAATAAATATTAGTTTTTTTTTTTTTTTTTTTTTTAATTAATATATATATTAGGGTGGGCAGAATAATGGATATTTTAGATAAACGATTCCTAAAAGGGTAAAAAAAAGTTGTAGTTTGACATCTTCAATTTGGGAAAAATATTAAAAAATAAATATTTATATCTTTAGTTAGCGCATGGCCTTCAAAGTTTGAAAAAATGTTGAAAAAAGGTCAAATTTCAAAGCTTTTTATTGAAATACAAATATCATTATTTTTTGTTCTAATACTATTTAAATACTTCCTTGTAACAATCTTTACATATATCTTTAAAAATATTTATATTATTTTACAGTATTTAGATCGCGTATAATCCGTAAAATATGTGAAATTAATCAAAATTTGAATTTTTTAGGGTTTTTTCAGAAATTGCTGTATTTTGTCTTTTATAGTCCAGTTTTACACTTTTCAGAATAAATGCGCACTGTGCAGGTTTTCGTTTATTATGCAATTATAATTTATTACATTAACAACTCAGACCTGACCTAGGTTGATGGTTGCACTTTGAGTTCTACCCTGCCCTTACAATCCAACCAGCCACGATATTTGCAATGTTTACATATTTATAGTGCAGTTACGTTTTTATTTTATAATTTCAAACAAGTTTCTATTTTCTGATTAAGGTTGTAAGTTGCATATATTACTCAATTTTGGGATTCATAATCACAAGTATAAAGGTGTTATTATAAATCCTTCTCTTGAGACTTCTGCAAATACCTTTTCTGCAGATTCATTGAACAGCTTCACAATCCTATCAACAGCCTGAATGTGATATGTGAATTTTAAGATTTTAAATCTTTGCATGTTTTTTAGTTTATAGAAATAACAAAATATCCTTGTTCGTCACATTTTCCTTCATTGGAGGCACAGAAAAAGAGAGTGAAAGTGAACACGTTGACCATCTGATAAAAACTGCATAGTTAGAAATTTCAAAATTTAATATTAGAGGAAGAAATTCCCGTATAGATACAGAAGTGTTTCCTTACGGTCGATCTCTTGCCTTGAGTATTCTTATGTAGGTTAACTCCCTTATATGTTGCCTGTCGTCTACTGCTATGGTCAATAACAAGTTCTCAAGGTTAGCAAGAAGTGAATTTCGTCACTAATCAGTTAAACATCTTTTAGAACAGCAGATGCAAAAGAAGCTATTTTCCTGTCAAAATTTTTAAACCTGCCGCTCATTACAATGGTAGCAAATAACTTCATTTTCATTTAAGTTTTAGATGTCGAAACAACAGATACGTCACCCTCTTTTATTGTTTCTTCAAATGACCTCTTAATATGTACATTTATTGGAAGATCTAATCGTTGGAAGAACTAATTAAACTATTTCTTCAATATTGATCTAATAATTTTCTATGTTCCTTCTATCTCAACCTTTATTTTCTTTCCTGTCTAGAATACTAATGTATTTTTAGTACTTCGTTGGTCATACAAAAATTTCAGTCCGATACGAGATTTTTTTTTCTCTCTTTTGCACATTTACAATCAGTGTTTACAGGACAGTCACAGGAACTCTTGTTTTCCCCACAAAAAAAAAAAAAATAAATAAATAAATAAATAAAAAGATTGTGCATTTACATGCTGTAGCATCCAACAACTTTGTGATTTAGCATTAGCGATGAAGCATGCACCTTCTTTTTAAAGCTGCTTTCAGCTTTGTCTCTGTTATAAGACTTTCTTAATTTGAAATATTGATTATGATAGTGTTTTATTAATTGTAATATTCCAGTATGTAACACAGTTGATTTGAAGCTTTTCGGTATGACTCCTGTATTTGTGAACTAACTCAATCGGTAATAGTAAAAAATGCAGACATTTTCATAGAATATAAAGACAGTCCCATGTCTCATCCATGCGATCAAATCGCTGCACAAAATCTGTCGAATCCTTATTCAGTCGTGCCAAACATTGCCGCGAATATTGTTTGCGCATTTGCTTTTGATCGGCATTCAGCAAATGCGGCATACCTCTTGCCCAGAGCTTTCGCATCCCTAATTCTTTGTGCAAGGTGTTTCGAACACTTTCTTCTGATTTCCCCACAGCCTCAGCTATCTCACTCACCTTCACTCGCCTATCGTCCAACATTTTATCGTCCAACACATCATGCACTTTTTCGATGATTTCCGGTGTGGTGGCCGACTTTGGGTGTGCTTCAAGTGGGTCATCTTCGAGCGACATGCGACCATGTTTAAAATCAACTGACTACTTTTAATGATTAACATGGAAGGATCAGAGTCCCTGTACATTTGTGTTAACTTCAGATGAATTTCCTTATGGGTCATTCATACGTTCAAAGCGAAGAATTTTATGATCGAGCGATATTCAAGTTTATCAATTTTAACGAAAAAAAAATCGTGTAAACAAACTACTTGAAAGAGCAATTTGAAACTTGTCATATAAACTAATGACAAGTGCACCAAGGCAGGAAAGACACATTTTTGATGATTGGAACGCTATTTTTGTGTCAGGCAGAGAACTTTCCACTTTACCCTCGTATATGTACATAGGTTTCATATATATATATTTTTAATAGTAATATTTATAATTTTCTATAACTTAAAAAATAAATTTTAGCTTTGTTTAAACAACAAAAATAAAAATAAAAATAAAAAGAGCCCTTTTTATTTTTAAATTATTACTTTACCTAAAAATTTTATTTTATTTTTATTTTATTTTATAATTAAAGTAAAGCTAAAATTAATTATTTTTTATAATTATAGAAAGATATAAATGTACCAAATAGAAAAATATGAAACTATATAACCTACACATTTTTTTAAATAACAAAATTTCAATACATATTGTTTATTAATTTTTTTTAATTTTGGGATTAATTATTCAAATGTTAAATTTTACAGTCATCATCTTTACAATAGTTCAACTGCAGCTTTAATAGCAAAATAAATAAATAAGTAAAATAATTAAATAAAGAAAAATAACAAATAAAATAAATATACAAACAAAACCCTGAATAACAAATATAAAGAAAAAAACACACAGAAAACTAATTATTAAATTTAATTATTTAATTAAAAATTAAACCGAATTTATCAGGTATAAAAATAGTTATCAGGTGTACTTAAATCTTGTATTGATCTTCCCGATTTAGTTTTAATATGTAAAAGCTACGTAACCGCTTTCAACTTGTTAATATCAGAGAACAGCTGAAATTTTGTTTCGTGCACAGAATGGTAAAAAACAAGTAATTGTCGAAGAAAGATGTATGTTGATTAACATTTAAAATCTACATTTAAAGTTCTTGTATATTTTGCATATATTTGTTTGTCTGTAATAATTTAACAGCACTAGAATCCTGTACTATAAATTTTCATGAATCTGTATTGATTGGAGAAGTAATTACTTAAATTATTTGGATAGTAATTATATATACAATTAAAATCAATATTTCTCCGTAATACGTTTTAATTTTCTGTGATTTAAAAACAAATTTTAGCATTGTTTTAATTAGACCTAAAATAAAATAAAATGTTTAGATAAATAATTAAAAAATATATTTATTGTTACTTTATTTTATAGTTAAAACAAAGCTAATTTTTTTTTTAAATAATGGAAAATTATGTATTGGGTGAGTGCAAAAGTTCTACCCGTTTTTAGATATACGAGTTTGCAATGGAATTGACGTCACACGTGACATTGTAATGACGCAAATCGTCGGCCAGTTAAATGTGTGGATACTTCTCATATAAGTGCATCGTGTTCACAAAGTTAATCATCTCAAAAAATACTACTAATACATAATATTAATAAGAGGGTGTAACATGGAAAGCGATAAGGATCATATAGGACATTGTTTGTTATACGATAAAAAAATAGTACGGCAGCCGCAGCATATCGCAATGTTTGTCAAGTTTATGGGGATGAGGCAATAGACGAAAGCACATGTCGTTGATGGTTTTGTAATTTTAAGGAAAATGACAGAAGCTTCCAAGATTAGGCTAGGAGTGGACGGCCATCACACATTGGAAACAACGATATTGACCAATCCATAAGGAAGAACCAGAACCCAACCGTGCAAGAATTAGCTGGGACCTTCAATGTATGCCGGACAACGGTTGAGAGACGGCTGGTTAAGTTGGGTTTTACGAGGAAGTTGAGTCGTTGGGTTCCACATAACCTGACAGCTAATCAACGGGATTACTGAATCGCCACCTGAGTTTCCTTGCTTTTCCGGTACAAAAATGATCCATTCTTGGCACGAATTGTGACAGGAGATGAGAAGTGAGTTATGTACCGCAACGTAAATCGTCGTAGGACTGTGTGCTGCACTTCTGATCCGTCTTCATCGACTTCGAAAGCTGAACTTCATCCCAAGAAGGTGTTATTGAGTGTGTGGTGGGATGTGTAGTGAATAATTCACTGGAAGGTCCTGGCACTCAACAAAACCATTAACGCTGCCTTCTACTGTCGACAGTTAGACAGGCTGCTTCAAATTTGGTAGCAAAGAGGCCAGGTCTCATAAATCTTTGCGATGTTATCCTTCATCCCGATAACGTAAAACCACATGCTGCTGTTGTCACTCGTTAAAAGTTACTGGGCTTTGGTTGGCTAGATTTTATCCCATCCTACCCATTTTCTTGACATGGCACCAACCGACTATCACCTATTTCATGCGTTGAACAATTCCTTCAGTCAGAAATCTTTGATGATTTTGATGCTGTGAAAACAGCCATCCAAGACTTTTTTGACTCGAAACCGCCGGAATTTTAACACCGTGGGTTTCATCTCTTACCAGACAGATGGGAAGAGGTCATAATTAGCGATGGGGATTATTCACAATAATAACTGTTTATTTTGCGTTTATTTGCTCTTCTTTATCGGTAATAAAAACGGTTAGAAATTTTGCATTCACCCAATATATTTGAAATAGATACATTCAAAATTTACATATATTTTTCTTTTAATTCAAGAAAATTAAATAATTATTTATTAAAATTTTCAAATTTTTAATTGAATTAAAAAAGAAAGTAAAAACAAAATAAAATGTTTTGATTAAAGAAATAATTAAAGAAAATAAAATATTCCCGCAGTTAGCAACGAGCTCGGGTCGTCGGGGAGGCAGCTGCTTTCTTTACCAAGTACGCCACTGAAGCGTTAGCTTTTAAGTGAAATAACTTGCACTGAAGAATTACTGAAATCTTAAAGGCGTTTTGTCAAAATTGTTTGACTAGTGTGCGCTATTGTTTTAATATGTTGTTACCTCTATAGTATGCAACAATTCTGCGCAATTTCGTACCGATTTGAATTTTCCATGCCGTTACCTATCCTTGTTAGAGAAATCTAAGTCTAATTATCCAAAGAAAGACCCTTTAATTATCTAGAAACAAAAACTTAAAAAATGCGTTCTCATAATGGTTATCTCACATAATCTTTCTTACAGTTATATGCCAGAGATATAGCGTTCCTTTATATTGCGGAAGTCGCTGTATGAAAACATCACTTGTTGAGCGATTAGCACACAAAGTTATAAGGCACTGATGCATACTGGCATATACCAAAATGCATCTACATATAAATTTCTTTGAAGTTCTACGCAACAGTTCCTGAGATATAGCATTCTCTTAAATTGTGGAAATCATTGTATAGTAGCGCTTGACACCAAAATTGACACCAAAATTTGTCACCAAAATTTGACACCAATTGACACCAAAATTTGATAGTGACTAAAATATGTGAATTAGCATCTACATAT
Organism: Salticus scenicus; assembly: GCA_963930645.1. NCBI lineage: Eukaryota > Metazoa > Arthropoda > Arachnida > Araneae > Salticidae > Salticus > Salticus scenicus. Next base: position 87,377,233 of record OZ005655.1, on the reverse strand, counting down.
AAATGTGCCTGCAATTTTGTGCTGTAGTTCCTACAGTCGCTAAAATGTTTTTCTTACGTACAAACCGAGAGACAGACAGACGACAGAAAGGCATTTTTTTTAAAATGTCACATCGTGTACTGGACCTCTCAAACGTTTAAATCCTTTGAAAACCAGAAGTCTAAAAATTGTGAAATCCAAAGTTTTCTTATATTGAATATGGAAGATGATAAGTAAAATGATTCAATAAAGAAAAAAATTTAGAAAAATAGTTTTAGAGAGTATTATGGGCAACGACAACTCTATATGCAAATACAGAAAATACCAGTTGTAAAGAAAAACAATTGTGTATTAGATAATATGATTAAAATTGTATTTGAAATTAATATCAAAATTTATCGCTTGTTTTATTCCCTATTTTTTTATTTAAGCATAATCTATCATTATTCAATATTCATACAGCGTACTACTGGTGTCCAACGTTTATAATCACAATCAGATATAATGATATGTAGAAGTACATTCATTTGCAAAAATGTTCCTATTTTAAAGTCAATGTTTAAGAAGCAGTTAAAATTCGGCAATTTATTTATGTGAAAATTATTATTAAAGAATGGATTTTTATATAATCTCTAGGTTCTATAATTTTTAAAAGTTTATTTTACATGAATAAGGAGAACAACAACAAGAAATTGCTTTGCTGTACGATTAAAATCGGCCGATATAAGGATACTAAAAATTAAGCACTTTTTTGCTGGGAAATTAGTGTTAAGTACAAAATATTTGCAATGTCAAATATTTCACCTTGAACGGTCCTATTTCTGCTTACTAAAATACTTTTATGAGTGTATTATACTTAAGAAAGAAAATAAAATAATAAAAAAAAATAAAAAAAATATATAAAAAAATAAAATAGAATGCTTCCTTTTAGAAATTATGTCAAAAAATGAAATGGTCCAATAATATTTCGAAATTCAATATTTATAGCGTTATTTAAAGGGTACTTGAAACAGAATTTTTTTTTGTAGCGGAAAACTCTAAAATGCTAAAACGTTATTTATGTGGTGCCTTTAAATGTGTCGAAACAGAGAAAGCAATTTAAGTATAAGTTCTATTTAAAACTTCATCCGTGTTGCAGTTTTAGGTTAGAAAGTAGTAATTATTTATTTATTTATATTTTACATTAAAATGTGTTAGAAAAATCTTCTTATTTACCACTGGTAGAATAAAGAAAAGTTTATTTCTTTTTCTGGGAGCGATTTTTTTAACTAAAACTACTAATAAGAGTATAAAAATAATAAACAGTAAATAAATAAATAAAACATATTTGAAATCGAAAGTTTTTCTGTGGCTAATGGTTGCAGAAACAGCAATGAAACGCTTTATTTGACAAGAAATTTAACAATAAGAAACACGATAAAAAGAAGTAAACTAAACGGTTTTAAAATATAGCTCATTATACAGTGCGTTGCATGAATATAAACGCACCTTAGCTTTAAGAATTAAAATGGTATAGAAGTGTAATAAAAAAATATGAATAGGTGACACTTGATGCAAACTGTATGTGTATGATTCAAGAAATGAAAATACGAGTCGAAACGATGAAAGACCAATATGATTTTTTAGAAAATAATTTTATTGAATTTATGTCAAAAATACATGTTGCATGAATTTAAACGCACATGTAAAAAATAAATAACTCAGTAACAAATACTGTATCTAATACTTGGTAAAGCCACCATGGGCTTCTAGAACAGCCAGTAAACGCCTTGGCATTTACTGATATAGTGGCATGGGGTCATCCATGCTGATTGTCTTCCAAGCTAATAGAATGGCTGATTTTAGTTCATCTTTCGTGTTAAACTGCCTTCCGTTTACGTAAACACGGCAAACCAAAATACCCCATACGTTCTCCATTATGCTTAAATCGGGGTTTTTGAGGGCCAATCCAGAACTTTAATTTTACTGTCACGGAACCATTTTTTCGCGATATGTGCTGTATGTACAGATGCACAATCTTACTGAAAAATATAATTTCTTCCAGCTTTCTTGACTGCTTGACGGCGGTGGTTTCTTGTGAGCATCTGGACATAATTCTACAGAGTTCATAGTGTTATCCACGAACTCTAATTCGAAAGTCCCTTTAAAACCTATGGCTGCCCACACCATGACAGACCCACCTCCAGTTTGACGTTTTGAACAGTACATTTCATCGGTTCGCAAATCGTGCCAGTTTCTACGAAATCCATCCGGTCATCGAGATTAAACTTTTTTTCATATGAGAAGATGAATTTTTCCCATTTTAGCCGCTCTAGAATCCATTTTCTTGCCCATTCCAACCGCATATCTTTGTGCTTTTAAGTGAGGGGTGTTTTCTCCTCCATTTTATTAAATTTAATGAATGTTGTAGCTTTGATAGTTCTCCGTATGGTTTTCCGATGAACACCCAGCTTGTATTGAGCCTTTATCTTCGCACAAGAAATATCCTTATTCTTTGCAACGTTGCATATTCGTCGTTTGTCGTAAATGGTAAGCTTTCCTGCTTGCTTCTTTTCGCTTTTTTCCCATAATTTTCTCCTTTCTTTATATAATTTCGCACAACACTCTCACTTCTTCCGATTCGGTGCCTAATTTTACAATTGCTATAGCCTTTACCACGTATAAAGTCGATTTTTATCCTTTCGTCTATCGTCTACTGTCAAAGTTTCCCCTCTTGCCATCCTGAACAAACTCCGTAAATTTTGCACTCAAGCATTAAAACTGTTTTTAGAGAACTTTAGCAACACGATTATTTGTGTTTTAATTTGATTCCGGTGGCTCTGATAAATTTTAAACGCAAAATACAGAGTGCGTTCAATTTCGCGCAACAAACGAAAAACAGTGAAAAATAAGAAAATGCTTAAACACTCATTTACATAAGCTTGCATGAGCCTAAACATACGTGCTTAAGGCACCTTATTCAGTTGTTAGTCATATGCAATAACTATAAGTCACATTCCTTCTTTAAAAATTTAAAAAATTCTATTTCTGGTTATTGGAAAAGGTGCGTTTATATTCATGCAACGCACTGTATGAGACCTTAAGCTTAACTAAACGCAACTTTGAAACCCGAAACTAAATATTTAAAAGAATCTTATGTGAATTAAAAAGTTTTAAAACTGCTCTTTTCGAATGCATGGTTTTAAATAAATATTTAAATGTCTAAAATTTGAGTTCTTAAACTTATTCGCAAGAAATTAAAATTGTAATATCTTAAACCCTAAACGTGGTTAGTTATTAATGTCTGTTGGAAAATTGCAGAAACACAAAATTCGCATACAATGTTCCTAGCGTGGTGTCATATAACTATTTCCAGACAAAATGGTTTTCATAAAAAGATTATTAATATGCTTAGACGTCTAAATTAATATCCTTATACATTTACAAATCTAATTATCCTATCGCACTGAGAAAAAAATTCTGTACTGACATCTAGAATCTAAATTGTGGCTCTAGAAAAATTAGTTCCATGCCATCTTTATAAATTCTAGTCTCCTTGGAAAGCGAGTTCTAGAAGCACCTATTAGAATTCTAGAGAGTTTGCCTACACTGAGAAAAAATTATGTAACTGACATCTAGAATCTAAGTTGTGGCTCTAGAAAAAATAGTTCCATGTCATCCTTATAAATTCTAGTCCCATGGGAAAGCGAATTCTAGAAGCCCCTATTAGAATTCTAGAGCATTTGCATATATTCTTGAGGGCAAAGTTATTTAAAAATCTCTTCAAGTAAATGAGACTGCAAGAGGCGGATTTCAGCAACTATAATCTTGGTTTATGACCCAATTCTAGAAAATCAAGCGAGAATTTCTCGCAATACAATGATTCAGAGTATTTAGAGTATTCAGAATATTGTTTCACCATCTAGAAATGTGTACACCAGAAATTGTCGATAATTTCGTCTATTCAGTTTATTGGCGTGCATTACGTGCATAGCCCGGAAATCTATATTTCTATTTAAGGGATTTAGAAAATGACCACTTATTCATTCTAGAGGAAGGCGGTGTATTTTTTTTCTCAGTGTATATTCTGGAAGGCAAAGTTATTTAAAAATCTCTTCAAATAAATGAGACTGCAAGAGGCGGATTTCTGCAACTTTAACCTTGGTTTATTACCAAATTCTAGAAAATCAAGGGAGAATTTCTCGCAATATAATGATTCAGAATATTTAGAGTATTCAGAATATTGTTTCACCATCTAGAAATGTGTACACTAGAAATTCTCGATAATTTCATCTATTCAGTTTATTGGCGTGCCTTATGTGCATAGCTCGGAAATCTATATTTCTAGTTAAGGGAATTAGAAAATGGCCACTTATTCATTTTAGAGAAAGGCAGTATATTTTTTTTTCTCAGTGCGATTAACACATTTTTCTCTTGAATTAAGAAAAAATTACCCATTCACTAGTATATATTTTTACAAATTTGTAGCAATACTTCTATTTTATCTGTTCCTTGTAAAGCTTTTTAAACGTCAATTGTTGGAATACGACCAATTAGTTCCCTTAATAATAAAATAAAATAAATAAATAAAACCAGAATTATTATCGCATTGCTTAGCAAATTAGATAACGTGTTGCAGAAAAATTTCCTTTTTCCGGTCGCGTCGGTCCGGACCGTAATTTTGTACGAGAATTAGTGACGGAGATGTTATAAACGTACAGGTTTTGTGCACAGACAGAGGCTGGTAGATTTTAATAATATTTGAAACATATATTTGCATAAAGGGAAAATTGAAACATTTATCTGATTTTGTGTATTTAGACATATTTCTTTTTACTAGTTTCAATAATTTAAAATTATTCCAGTTATTATTTGGAAATCAAAAAGCTTTTAAAGGATGTTAAAAAAATCTATGCCATAATCATGTGTACTCATGAAAAATTTATTTCCAATTACAATAAAACGTTTATTCTATATAAATTTATTTTTATAGCTTTCCTTCAAATTCAAATAAACATGCATGCTCCAAAATATACTAAAAAAAACATTTTATGTATTTTTTAATAAAACCATATATTTGCAAAGCCATGATTTATTATTTCTTTCTATGCTCAGATAATCTTACTATTTCAAAAAAGACTTTGTTACGAAATTTTTTATTTCATTAATCATATTCATCCTCTAACACAAGAAAAAAAAAATTCTGCTAACAAAGTTTTATATCGTTTATATTTTATCATAAAAACGTAAGTTAAATGAAAATATGTTGGAAGAAGAACTTTTCACATAGTTTGTATTTATCTTTTTTATGTATTTAAAAAAAAAAAAACAACAAAAAAAAACAACAACAACAAAAAACACGAATATAAGTGCTTGTAAACATAGAAATTTTTGCTTTTTAAATGACTGCCTGACTAATTTTTATAAATATGTATCTTGAAACAAACTATTTACACAAGCATGTTTCCTTCTATTTATTTCTTATAAAATAAAATAAAATAAAATAAAAAGTTCACCAATTATTTTTTCTAACTATTAAATAAAAGAAAATATGAACGATATAAAATACCTTATTAACTTAATTTTGTTGCATTAGTTGGAATTTTAAGGTGTAAAAAAAAAAAAAAAAAAAAAAAAAAAAATCTTGATTTAATTAATTACGTAACGGTTGGTTATTTCCCATATAGCACGTCTTCTCTTCAGGATATTTTTGAGGTATGCAGTGGATACCCTTTCTTTCTAAAATATATCAAGTTATATACTGAGGAGAAGATTTGTTTTTTTAAACGATTGACACAATATTCGATCAAAATTTATTTAAACGAAATATTGATGAATTAAAATACTATTTCATACATTTTTAATTTACTTTTCCATCTATTATTTTCTGTAATCTTATTTACTTTACAATGCTCATAAATATTGATAATCGGAAACCATTGCAACATACGTAATCGCACCAGGAATCGAACATTGAAACTCTCTTCATAAAAGCTGCCTATCTGTTTCTCGAATGGTTATCGCTTTGGTGAATGATTGACAGTTCCCGAGTTCAAGTCTTGAGCAGGTATGGATGTTCATAGTGGTTCGAAACCTATTTTAAGTTCTGTGATTCGAGTTATTAAACCATAATTTGTATATATACATAATTTATCCTACTCACACAATACAAGTACATTTTCTGTTGGAGGGTTGTAACCTCCAACAAGGTAACCTCCTTGTTTTTTCGAGGTTAGTATAATCTTATGTAGAATAATAATAAAAATGAGAATCATGAATAAATAGAGAAGTAAATAGAGAAGCATGAAAATTATCATGTTTTACAAAATAAAGTTTTGGATTACACTTTGTTCACGAGCAATATATATATTGCTGAACAGCAATATATATATTGCTGTTGAAGAAAGTCTAATCCACACTGTAAAAAAAAAAAAAAAAAAAAAAAAAAAAAAAAAAAAAAAAATCACGGTATTTGACCATACATTTTTGTGGAAATGAACCATATTGCTACCTAATCGATCATAATTCGTAAATTAATGTTTTGAAAGTATAATTTAGGAATTGACCGTATAATTTTACGGGAAATGACCGTTTTGCTAGCTAAACGGTCGTAGCCCGTAAATTGATGTTTTGAAAGTACAATTTTGGAAATTTTACGAGATAAAGCAGTTAATCTATGCAAATTGCTCTTATTTCCCACCAAACTATTTTCTTACGGGCAAATACTTTCAAATGCTATCATTTCAGTGACGTCATAACATAACGCTTCCATTTCAAACTGAAACTATGATTGTTATTTATACCGATTGAATGTGTTTAATTATGCACGCATGATGCAAAGAAACATCATTTGGTTTTAATAAGCTATTGTTTTCTTAATTTAATTCAAAGACTTTCCATCTGACTGAAACTGAATAATTGATACTAGCTGGCTTCGCCCGCTTCGCTGGGCACTATATTTAAAGGATATCTTTTAATTGAATAATTGAAACATTTACATAAATATATTTTGATTGGCGATTATTTTCTTCACAGTTTTAGTATGGGATTTTTTTGACAATATCAAACATTTTTTTTTTTAACTTCTCGAATCTGTGCAACAAAACTATTATTAAAACGAATATTCTCGAAAACAGACAAAAAGAAATGATAATTCTTCGAATATTCTGGAAACAGTTGAAGCTGTTACTCGTACAGTAAAAGTCACTATTCAATGAATTGTCGAACCAGAGAACGCACGTAAGTCGTTTTCGCAGCAATCACTATAATTCACTAGTACGCTTCACGCATATGAAAACCAAAAAAAAAAAAAAAAAAAAAAAAAAAAAATCACTGGAAAGCCCTACAGCGCTGTGCATGAATCTCAAAACACACGAAACTCGGTTCCTCGGCAATCACTATCACGCACGTTAAAACCAAAAAAAAAAAAAAAAAAAAAAAAAAAACATCACTGGACACCCCTGCCTTGCAGTGCATGAATCTGAAAACGCACGTAACACAGTTCTACGGCAATCACTATTCACGCATGTTAAAAAGAAAAAAAAAATCACGGGACACCCTACATTGTTGTGCATGAATCTGAAAACACACGAAACTCGTTTTCGCAGCAATCACTGTCAATCAAGCATGTTAAAACAAAAAAAAACATCACTGGACACCCCTTCCTAAAATCAATGAAAATCAAATAAACCAATCAAATCGCTCGTATTTCCTCATAACGTAGCTCTAGTTCAACGTAAAATACACTCAAATCAATGAAAATCAAATAAACCAATCAAATCTCTCGTAATTCCTTAAAACGTAGCTCTAGTTCAATGTAAAATACACTCAAATCAATGAAAATCAAATAAACCAATCAAATCGCTTCTAATTCCTCATAACGTAGCTGTAGTTCAATGTAAAATACACTCAAATCAATGAAAATCAAATAAACCAATCAAATCTCTGGTAATTCCAAATTTTCTGGTAAGCAAATTTTTAAAAGAGAAATAACACAAATGAAGAACAAATAAATGAAAACAAATTTTATCTCAACATATTTTTAGAAAAACATTCCTAACAGAGAGTTAAAGTTTAAAATGAAATATTAAAATAAAGAAATTTCAATATAGACTGTTGGGAAAATTTCACGAAAAAAGTCGAAATTATGACATTGGTATTAAAAAAATTGCATAAAAATATAACTCTTCTATTGGTACATGTTATGTTGTAAATTATAGCTGTAAACTTTCCTAGTAACAAAACAATATTGCTACAAATTTTTACCCTATATTATGAGCCAACATAAATGTACTCTCCGTTTTTTAGTATATTTTAGGTAAAAGTAGTATATTTACTGGTCTATCCCCAGACGATTACGAGATTTAAATTAAAAAAAAATCAGAATAGACATTGATAAAATATGAAAGAAATGATATAAATATTTTCAGAGCAATAAAAAACTAATAAAATTTATAAAAAAGTATTTACACATACTGTCGACATGCAGTGCTGTAAAAATTTGATACAGTTCGAATTACTTGAAATAAAGTCTGAATGAATCGTTCTGAATGCTCAAGAAAGCAGTTGAAATTATAGAAAGAAGCATTCATTATCACAAATTCCGAAATACTGTATATCTTATGTCGAATACTGAAATAAATATAGGGTATGTTGTGGGTAAGATGCATGTTGGACAAGTTGCCATGCTATTTGTGTCTTATATACTTAGGTAATTAGGAGATTGAAGATCTCTCATAGGAGGTATACATATGAAGAAGTCAAACAACGTACATTAATAGAATATAAAAAATCTTCACTTGACGGTTTTATTTTCCCTTTCAACAACTGCCAATTTTATCATTTAAAAATGGAACTAAAACAGATAAGTCACTGAAAAAAAAAAAAAAAAAATGAATATAATAAATGAATATAATTGTGTCAAATTTGAGTATGCTACTTGCACAAAATAGCTCCAAAGCAAATATATACAAATTTAAATATCACATGATTTTATTACTGAGTACATTAAACATGCTCGAAAACTGGCATGGACCACCGTGATTCTCACAATCCTAAACGTAGTTTCTCATTGATGTATTTTTCCTCAAACTATTATGAATACGCCATGAAATATAGTTCTGAAGGTTTGAGTCAATATTTTTTTTTGTTTGAACTCCTTCTGTTTAAATTTGTAGAAATTTTATTAAAGAACGTCCTTTAGTTCAGCATATATTATAATAAATTATGAAGTGAACTTATATTAATTTGAAAACATGTGAAAGCACGATTTGCTTTTTGAAACAAAATTACTCATTTCGAAATGAGAGTTCCCATTTACTCATTTTTGAGCATTTCATATTGATAGTGAGATTTTGTAATCTATCCTGTCTGGTAAACAAAAGAGCTCCAGATGTCCGATACCTAGCAAAAACACTATCCGTTTTATCCCTATTTTTAAATGGTAAAATTGGCCATTTCTGAAAGCGAAAAAAATAAATAAATAAATAAATAAAATTCCAATCGCTTCTTTTTTTTTTTTCCTTAGTGTATATTACAGTCGGCAGCGAAAGTATCCGAACACTAGCAAAATTTCCTATATAAAAAAAGTACACTTGATACTGTTTTGTTAAATACATCCTTGCCGAATTATGTTCTGAGACTCAAGAACAGGATTAAAGAAGGATTTATTTAACAAAACAGCATTGAATGTACTTTTTTTATATAGGAATTTTTCGCTAGTGCTCGGATACATTTGCTGCCGACTGTACATATTTTGCGATTTTTTCAGAATTCCTTAGATTCGTTTGGATCGATAATCCATCACTTTCCATCGGGTAAATGTTAAAACATCGACGTATCCATTGTTTAATTAGGTATGTATACCATACTTCAAGGAGGAAAAAAATAATTCAGATAATTTTTAAAAGTGCAATATCCGGCTTTTTGGACAAACCTATAAAGGTGGACGGTTCCCCCTTTTGTAACTTAATAAGCGGACTTACGTTTTATTCAACATATTTGGGTAAGATACCGAAAATATTTGGAGTAAAATGCTGGTAAATGTTAATTGAGGAAGAGTGCCTGGTGTTCTAGTTTTTTGTTTTAAGTTATATTTGAATAATAATTTTAGAAACATATTAAATAAGATTAAAAAAATAATAATAATGTCATGTTTTAATTTTTTCTATTAGAATTATGTGCTTAAAACAAATACATAATTTTTCATAAAAATGTGTATTTTACACTGAACTACCATAAACCAACTTACTGCAGAATTGAGGTAAGATGGAGGAATGACATCTCACAATATTTTTATTTCAATGTTCTAATTTTGAAGTTAAATATATTTTTAGGATTTACTCAAAAGTATATATATATATATATATATATATATATCATTATATATTTAATCATTAGTTTCCGAAAGACAAATTAAAATGTTTATGCATAGGTAAAAAAAATATATTAAAGAAATTTTGTTATGTTCTTATTTTTAATATTTTTTCTTTGAAATATATTGTAAAATCCATCACTAATTCTTTTAAGTAAGTTCTATCCAAAAAAATATTGAGTATTTTCTTAAATCTGTAGAAGTTTCAGCATTTAGAAGAGCATGAGTTCATGAAAAAATGCAAACTGAGAAAATGCAATTTAAAGATTTCAGATCTGTTAAAAACATAACAGAAACTATAATAAATGTTGCTTGAATATATATTTTGTAGAATAAACCTAATATAGTTCAATTTATATAATTACAGGATAAAAAGAACTTTTTATATACCATGTTTTTAAATTTTCTGTTAAATCATAAAAACGCTACCGAAAGCAGCGGGAACAAGGAGAATTAGCTAAAAGTATTAAAAAAGTTCATTGTTATCATGTTTTGAGCTATCATGAAAGTTTCAAATGGCTAGCTAGCTAGCCGGGAAGTTAGTTAAAAATCGATTGCAAGCTTTGTACTGGTAACGCTGCCGAAGGCAGCAGAGGCTCGAAACAGTCGGTTAAACGTATTTAAAAAATGCATTTCCATCGTATTCTGAACCATTCTGAAAGATTCAAATGTCTACCTGGTCGGGAAGTTAGTTAAATAAATTTTCTGTCGAATGATATAAACGCTGCTGAAGGCAGCAGGGACCTGAAACAATTGACTAAAAGTATTAAACATTGTATTGTCACCGTGTTCTGATCTATACTGAAAGTTTCAAATGCCTAGCTTGTCGGGAAGTTAGTTAAAAATCGATTGCAAGCTTTGTACTGATAACGCTGCCGAAGGCAGAAGGAACCCGAAACAGTTGGCTAAAAGTATTTAAAAAATGCATATTTACTGCGTTCGGAACTATTCTAAAAGTTTCAAATGTCTAGCTTGTCGGAAATCAGGTAAAATCCGATTGCAAGCTTTGTACTGGTAACACTGCCGTAGGCAGCAGGAACTTGAAGCAGTTGGCTAAAAGTATTAAAAAAATACATTTTCACTGTGGTCTGAACTATTCTGAAAGTTTCAAATGTCTAGCTAGTCGGGAAGTTAATTAAATAAATTTTCTGTCGAACCATATAAGCGCTGCCGAAGGCAGTAGGGACCTGAAACGGTTGCCTGAAAGTTTCAAAAAAGTGTATTGTCATAGTGTTCTGAGTTATTCTGAAAGTTTCAAATACCTAGCTAGTCGGGAAGTTAATTAAAAATCGATTGCAATATTTGTACTGGACAAACAAACAAACAAGAATCGAAGTTAATAAAAACATGGTAAAATATTAAATGGAAATATAAGCTTTTATATGAAATTAACTCCAGTGATTCCGTCAAAGATACCAAGTCCCCTTAAGGCAATATTTAAAACAAAATATTTTATTAAAAAATAAATCCATCTAATTACATTATTGTATTTTACTTTATTATTTTAAATATTTAAATTATAACTGGAGATTTAATGTTAAAAAAGGAAAAAGGAAAAAAGAAAAAATCTAGTTAAGGATTTTATTAATTTGAATAAGTCAATAAACAAATATATACTAAGATTGTAAGATTAAAAATAAGATTATTAACAGTGCTTTACTGCAGTTTAATTCATTTATAAATGCCTCTCTCTGTCATATGAAATTACCGACTCTCACTGTGTATCATTTGAAATGCTGACTCTTTGCTATATGGAATTAAATTCTAACATTTCATAAAGATCGTAAGGCCTTCAAAAATGGCAGGACAGTAATGGTTCTTTCTTCCCTTTTTTTTTTTTTTTCTGTATGGCTTTTTGCAATGTATTTACTATGTATTAAAAAGGCAGTGATTACACATTGCTATTAAAAACAAAACTGGGCATTAAGATAAATTTATAACTAATAAATATGAACTTCATTCTTAAGGAGAGTTGGCACCTTCGACTTTGCCTCGTTGAAGGTTTCTTATATATTTAAATTTAATATTTATAAATTTAACTACATCAGTTTTTTCAATAAAATATATACTCAGGCAAGAATTCTTAGGGTTTTGATGTGTTTTTTATAGATCTGAAATCCTTAAACTGCATTTTCTTTGTTTGCATTTTTTTAGGAATTAGTGATCTTCTAAAAGCGAACTCAGAAAACACAATATAAAGATTTCAAATCTAAAAAAATATTTCAAAATCGATATTAAATTTTGTCTCAATCTATATTTTATTGAAAAAAACCTAACACAATTCAATTTATAAATATTAAATGGAAATATTAAATTTTATATAAAACCTTTAGTGGTGCCAAATCCCCTCAAAGATTGAAAATCAATAATTGTACTATTTTAAATAAAAAGATAATACCGGTTAAAAAATGTCAGTAAATGGATATATCCGACAGCGAAATTATTTTTGCGTTTTCTTAATTAGAAAAATAATTTTAATTTCAATAATGTGGAATGAATTACACTAAAAAAATAACTTAATTAGAACGTCGTACAAAATTTAAATAAAAAAATGTAATTAAACATTTTGGCACTCATGCAAGATTTGTGCGAGTTTTAGTTTATAATCTTGGATCTGTAATTTACATGTAACATAATTAATTTTTAATGCAAAATCTATGCATATTTACATACATATTTCTTTTTCTTTAAAAAATTGAATCTACAAAAAGGAATTTCATGTTACAGATATAACAGTTTTCTGAATTGTATTCCTTAAAATTAAATACACACACACACACACACACACACACACACACACACACACACACATATATATATATATATATATATATATATATATAAGTTAAATTAAATTTAGGAATATAGATCAAGTATTTTTTTTTAATTACTAGTTAAAATTAATATATCAGTAGATCAAACAAGATCCATTACTTTATAAATAGTTTTTAAAATCACCTAACTTAACTTTAGTTTAAATAGGGATAGTATATACTTGTAAAATATAAATTTTACTTATTCTTGTAAAAACTTTACTTTTCTGAAAAACTGATTTATTTAGATGCTACAAATAAGCTAAGCAAGACATAATTTAATATTTTCACTTGACTTTCAAAATAATTTATTCTAAAACTAACATTACTTATCTATATAAAATAATAACTTTGTGAAAATTCAAAGAAAAAGAAAAAAAACTCACACATCATTTAATTTTTTGATTACGCTGTAGAAAAAGAGCAACTAATTTCTGTTTTTTTTTTTTTTTTTTTTTTTTTTTTTCAGTATGTTATCTTATTACATTCAGTAAAAAAAGTTATAGTAAAAAAAGGGGAAAAAAAGGTTATATTCAAAAACTCTAAAGTGAAATGTTACCCTTTTTAAAAAATAAAACTTAAATTACATTAAGGAAAACGTAATTTTCTTTAAGATTATTTAAAAAAAAAATAATTAACTTTATTTTTATTTTTGCGTTTCAACGTATATGGATATAATTTGTATTTGCTATATTTTTAAAATTGAAATGTAAGTTTATATGTTTATTACTTAGTCCTTGTATTTAAAAAAATATATATTTTTTTTTTGATTTAGTTAGCGAAAATACATTGTATTAATTTAAAATTTGTACAACATAATTTTATTTAATTGTTATCTTAATTGTACACTCTTAAAAATATAGAATAGATTAGACGAAATAATTATGTCCGGTATTTGAACTGCACATTTTATCTTTGCTTGTTGACCTGGATTCAATAAAACTGTGAATGATTCTAGAATATTTTGCAATCTTTTAATTTTAGCTACAGCGTTATCAAAATTTGATCCAACTTAGCAGAAGAATTATAATAACTTGATTATTTTTTTTAAAGTTTTGTTAATGGAATATAAAATATGATAATTACTAATGCATTGATGCGTGCCTCTTTAAAATTTAAACTATATATACCATGGTATTTTAATTTTTATTAATTTTTGAATGAGTACTAAAGAATTAGGTATGAATTTAAACTGGCATAACTCACAATTGCTCTATTAGTTAAGCAAGGGAGAAATTAAATAATAATCTAATTAGTATTTATATCTGTCTAACTTTTTTTATTTAACAGTTAAAAATACTTTGGCTTTCAGAAATAAGATCTTTTGAGCAAACGCAACTTTATTAATTTACATACTACAAATCGAAGTGTAAACGAAATTTTCGAAAAAAAAAAAAAAAAAAAAAAAAAAAAAAAGTTAATGTTAAACGTATATGTATTAGAATTAAGACGGTTGGAATAAAATAAGTAGTGGAAGTTGGGGGATTGTTATCCTCAGAAGAAATTGGAAAATAGTCACACTTATTTTTAAATTTTATCAATATATTTAGAATTGAAAATTGAAGGATTCTTTTTCTAAAAGATCATCAGTATTATTAAAAATTTTTCGAAGTATCTTTGGTACTGAATCAGTAGTGGATTCTAGATGTCACTTATGAACACAAATAATCGCACAAAGCTGTGACAACAATATTTAATTTTTTTATTTTACGAATGTATGACTGTTTATCTCCTTAGTTTAAAAATTTACATTTGAAGACAATTTAATATATGTGAATACATTTTACAACAAATAGTCATGTGTATACCCACCAACATTCAAATTAATATTCCATAAAATTGTTAGTATCAGGCTACATTTTTTCTTTTCAAACCACTCTTTTTTTAGAGTATTTTTCTTATTATTTAATAGAAATTACATTTAAGGAATGTTACTCTAAAAATAAATTGGTGTGAGAATTTTTTTTTTTTGGATAGAAAAAATTAGTAATCGCTTTCAGTAATTATCTTCTTTTGAATACTGGGCATATTGGTTTATAAAAAATAGTGGCATTTAAAAAAAGTATCCACGCCGACACCTACGCAAAGTACAAGGGCTGCTAAGTTTGATGTTACCAGAATTGGCTTGAATAGGAATTTTTTGTGTTACCAAAATAATGAACTCAGCCCACGATCCTTTAAAATTTGCTGTAACAAGATTTTACTGGATATAGTCTAAGATTAATATTGCTGGAATGAAACTTGTGGTTAATATTTTTATAAACATGTAGCTGTAATGAATACTTATTCTCCAACTACTTTGGAACAAATGAATAAAAAGAAAATATTTCTATTTTAATAGTTTTTTTTTTTTTTTTTTTTTTTTAGCAAATATAAAATATTTATAACTAAAAAATAAATAAGTAAATAATAAATAAAAAAAAAATCTAAAACCAGTGATATATAAATATATATGTATATATAACTTATAAGAATGACTTTTATTGAAGAAACTTCTATAATTAATATTTGAAATTTCTATTTCTTAAATATCCTTCTCTCCCTTATGCCATTTTTAAACTTATGTTTTTCAACTATTTAATCTTGTTACAGAATGATTTTTATTTTTCTTAAAAGAAGACTTGAAATCGATTTTCAAGTAAAAATATCTTTAGATACTTTTTATTTTTAAAGTTCTGAAAAAGGAAATATGTATTTATTAATCTTTTTTCTTCTATGTTATATTCTGACAGCCTGTTAGTTCTTTATTAAAAAATCAAATAAAACTAATATGTGATTCTTTTTCTTTTTAGTATTTTTTCTCGTTGTTTTTAACTCTTTTTTTATTGAAAATGTATCTAACATTTTCTAGAAAAAAAGGGCTTTGAAATGCAACTGTTTGAGAAAAAGAAAATTTTTAATTTCTCTCAAAGTCAAATAAAACGTAATAGCTAGTTGAATGAAATTGAAGAATAACTAGCTTATATACTAAACTAAAACTGAATTGTCCAGGAAAAATAATAAATTTTTTATTGCTATAAATAAGTTTCTGCAGTTAGATGAAAAAAAAAAAAAGTTATACAATAACACCTTATTGTTTTATAAAATAATATTGGTTTAAAATATTGTCATAAAAAAAATCTTAATTATTCTTAGTTCATTTTTCTTTTTACAAAATGTAAATTGCATAATAAATAATTATTTTTTGGATGACATAATTTTTTTTCGAACTCATGCATCAATGTTTTTTTGTTAGTTTAATAATATTTTTTCTGTTATGTAACAACATTTTATATAAATTAATTTAATTGAATTTACATTTTTTACCGAATTCCTGTTTTAATGTTTTCGGAACGTTCAGTAATATATATATATATATTTCTGTAGTAGCAGTATTGTTATTATTTACATCAGTTTACAATTCTTAAAATGAACTAATGGATGTTAGTTTCAGTAATTTACATACTCCTATAATATGTATATGACATATATATTATATACTTATTACGTGTTCGTATAAACCCGTATACCCAAGGTATATATATATATATATATATATATACCCTGTACATGCGTATTTATACCAGTGCACAAGTACCACAAGGAGATATTAATATTTTTCCTGACACCTTATAGTTGAAAAAAAAAAAGCACAAAATCTTACTTTGGATCTCTTCAGAATTTGGCAACGTCTTTTCTGCCTGTACTATGTGGGGTTTGGGCCCTGACTGCCTGCGTCAGCACATTACCTGAGCACTTTATGTTGGTTGTTTATCTGAAAACATGTGGCGTTGGTATTATTCAATAACTACTATATAAGATAGCATATCTCAGTGTCTACTGAAATTTTAGTTTTTGCAATCTGCATTAGCGAGGCCTCGTAATTCAGTTTTTCTAGGCCTCGCTTTGTTATAGAAGGATTATAAGTAAAAAAAAATTATAACACTACCTTCACCTAAAATAACGTTTTCATAATTTTACTGCTTCGTATATAGATTACAGATATCGTCATATTTAACTCAAAAATTACTGAATTTTGATAAAACAAAAAAGTTGTATTACACAGAAATTGCTCTTCTTACTGAAACTAGTTGAACAACGTTTCATATTTGAGGCTCAGTAAGGACTCGTGACATGCTACTGACACATTGCAGCGTCATAGAGGTGGGATATTCCATTATATAGTAGTAGTCCATTCCATTTAATAGTATTCCATTTTGTCTCACTAGTCCATATTCCTTTCCATTCGTCTTGTAATGACTTCAGACTAATGACTTTAAGACTCACGAGAGGGCGCTGTTTGTTCAGCACGGTGAAAAGACTTTCGAATTGAAGAGAGACTTTAGTTTTTAGTTTTGTTTTGAAAAAGGAATGATGCAACGCCGAGAATAGCGATGCCTGGCTTGAGTGCCGTTTATTTTTTTTATTTGGTGGACTGGAAAGTTACGGTTCAAATTTAAATTATGTTAAATTGTTTACGTGTTTATTTGTGTTAAATGTGACTGTATTGTATCGTGTGTGTAATTCGAGAAATAAATAAAATTCTCGAAAGGAAAAGCTAGTCTTCATGAGTTCCAGCGTTCGATGCATGACAGTCTACTTTACAATGTAATATTTTAATATATTTAAATTATCAGCGATTTTAAAAAACATAAAAAAACATTTTGTTGTGTAAAGTCATGTGAATAATAGAAGTAATCTAATTGCTTGTCACGGCATAACTATTACAACGTTAAATACTAGAGTGCGTTTTCTTCGAAACGCATAAAAGTTAGACGAATATACAGTCAGTAACAAAAGTGTCCGAACACTATCAAAAATTCCTATGTACAAAAAGTACACTTCATACGGTTTTGTTAAATAAATCCTTATCGAATCATGTCCTTACACTGACTAAGACCAGGATTCGACAAGGATTTATTGAACAAAACAGTTTTAAGTGTACTTTTTTGAAATCGGAATTTTTGCTAGTGTTCGGACACTTTTGTTACCGACTGTACATACAAAATAAATGACAGTTAGTTCTTATAATTGATGTCCCAAAATATTGTGAAAATATTTAATTTAATTAATATAGTTTTACAATCGTGATTTGATACTTTATTTCTTTTGGTATCTTTTTAAAAATTTGCTTGGATTATACATACATACATATATATATACAGTCGGTAACAAAAGTGTCCGAACACAAGCGAAAATTCCTATGTGAAAATAGTATACTTTACACTGTTTTGTTAAATAAATCCTTGTCGAATCCTGTTCTTAGTCAGTGTAAGAACATGATTCGATAAGGATTTATTTAACAAAACCGTATAAAGTGTACTTTTTCGAGATAGGAATTTTTGCAAGTGTTCGGACACTTTTGTTACAGACTGTATATATATATATTGTTAGAGAAATTGCTTAACCATCTGACTGCCTTTGAAAAGGGCAAAATTTTAATATTGTTTTCACTGCACAGATATTTGAATGTACGTAAATAAGGCTTTTGTCAACTTGAGATGAATATATTACTATTCAAGTGATTATGATCATTATAAGTATTATTTAAGTCATTTAAACTTGAAAAATAAGTTGGTCAGCAAAAGTTTAACATTTTTATATATACATAAAACCATTGACAAACACTAAGAAAAAATATAAAATGGTTATAAATAATTTTTATGGAAATGAAACACATTTCAATAATTTCAATATGTTCATTTTTTTTTTAAGTTTGTAAAATGTAGATAGTCATAGAGCTGTAGCCCTGAAACTGTATATATGCCAAATTAGAATTATGCAAAGAAATATGCAAATTAGAGTCCTATGTATTCCAGAATTTTACGATTAATAGCTCATTTCTGATTTTATCTCCTACTTGATTGTACATAAAGTTTTTTTTTTGATATGCATTGGTGGATAAACTATTATCTGTGAAAATGTTTGAAACAGAATCGACAACTGCTGCTGCAGTTAGCGGCGGTGTTGTAACTTGTTCTTAAATTGCAATTTGTGGCAGTAG
The DNA here is from genome assembly GCA_963930645.1 of Salticus scenicus. Classification (NCBI taxonomy): domain Eukaryota; kingdom Metazoa; phylum Arthropoda; class Arachnida; order Araneae; family Salticidae; genus Salticus; species Salticus scenicus. The sequence goes on along the minus strand of OZ005655.1, from coordinate 87,358,107 downwards.
TCTTATAGAATAAGAGTAATCGGTTTATAAGGAGTTGTTTGGATTCAAATAAATGTAATTTTCATGGAAACGTGCAATTCTCTCTCATATAGCGCTCTCTATCGATGGAAATTTTAAGTATTTTTTACCCCCCCCCCTAAAAAATAAAATAAAATAAAATGAAACACGATAATAATGTTTTTGGAAACCACATTCAAGTCTTCCAATTTCTTCGTTTTACGAATTTTTAAAATATTTACAGACTATGTACGCAGGAATTCATTATTTTGCAATATAAATTTTATCCAGTTTTTTTGGTTATTTCCTTGTAATAACTGAGACTTTATGGCTCATATTCGTTATATGTGAGGATGTGGAACTCATGGAACGCCGATGATAAAAGAAGCCTCTAATTGCTGTAAACATTAAAGGCAGTCTCTCTTAAAGTTAGCTAAACAATATGTCATATGACAATATAGTCCCGATATGAATAAAATACAACCTCAAGGATGTGGATAGTCAATAGAAAGTCCACCATGTATTACATTAAATATTTTTCTGAGCCTTTGTTATTGCATCAAGTATGAAAGTTTCTCGAATTATATTGGAATGTACAGTAGACAGCAAAATTATTGAACACATACATCCATATTCTTATTATTTTTTTCTTTTTAAAGTATCCGAGCACTAGTAAAAATTCCTATGAAAAAAAAAATGTACACTTAATACAGTTTTGTTAAACAAATCCTTTTCGAATCCTATTCTTAGTCAGTCTAAGAACACGATTCGACAAGGTTTTATTTTACAAAATAGAATTAAGTGTACTTTTTTTTACATAGGAATTTTTTCTAGCGCTCGGATACTTTTGCTGCTGACTGTAGCTATCGTGCGTCGTTAAAGTCAGACATTTATTCATTCTTACACGCATATTATAATGCTTTCTCCCCCATAAACCAGATGATAATGAATCCCCATTCTTTCTAAATAATTTAAATTATCGAATTTAAACACAATATCATAACGGAACGCTAGAAATCTCCATAACCTCCAAAATTCGCTGCGAGAACTTACAGTCGACAGGAAAATTTTTGAAGCACACATCCACAATTTTCATGAGTATTTTTTTTAGTTTGATCGTTAAATTTTATCATCAAATTACTTTTTCATAAACAGCATAAGACTAAGATCATGAATCGACAAATATTTACTTAACAAAACAATATTAGGTGCGTAAATTTTAAATAGGAATTATTGAAAACGCTTCAATTATTTTGCTGCCGACTGTAAATGAGACATCTCACACATTTAGTAACTAACAGCAATTGGCAGCAAAAGTATCCGAGCATTAGCAATAATCTATGTCTTAAAAAGTACACTTTTTACTGCTTTCTTGAATAAATCCTTGTCGAGTCATGTTCTTAGTCAGTCTAAGAACATGATTCTATAGGGATTTATTTAACAAAACAGTTTTAAGTGTAACTTTTTGATAGCGGAATTACTGGCTAGTGCTCGGATACTTTTGCTGCCTCCAGTACATTGGTCAATTACTGTAGAAGTTAAAAAGAAACAAAAATTCAGTAACTGACCAATTTGACATCTAATAACATTGATAATATTTTATATACTTAGTAACCGATTAACCCTTAATTAAAGAAAAAAATCTTTAGATTATTAATAAAACATATTTATTTATTTAAAAAATATATAAACGAATTATATACATTGAATAATGAAACTTTCTTTTTGATTAGATTAAACATCACATAAAAACCTGATCTATTATAATTAGTTATTTTAAACTTTGTAGATAACGTTGTATTTGTTTCATGTTAATATCAAATCAAAACATCGATTTCTGTTGAAAATTGTAACATAATATTTTATTAGATATTAGTTATGAATCAGTTATTAATTCTATTTCAGTTATTGTTCTAAAATTAGTTACAAATCAGATTCAGAATTTTGACACATTAATTCTTCTTTTTTATATTTTTGTACTTAAGTGGTTATTTACTGGCAGAGCAGCCTACCAAAATTAGAAGAAAAAAAAGTTATTTATTTACACGGAATACAATTCAGTCATACAGCAAATAAAAGATTTTAACTCTATATTAAATCATACTTTTTTTATATACTTGTATTTACATTTAACACTATATATGTAATTCTTTTATGTGCTAAAACTTAAATAATAAATGTATTAAGAATTCTTTTTAGAAACAAATAATACCTACTCAAGATTTGAAATGTGGTGAAACTGTACCCCTTATTCTATGAGAAATATTCTCAAATTAACTTTAACATGAAAATAGCTTTGGTTTTTATTTCACATCAAAAAGGGAAAAAAGAACCTTTAATTGAGAAAAAATCTTATAACTTTCTTTAAGAACTGATGCTCCCACATTCAATTACTTGTCAAATTTCTTTCCTCCCACCCCGATATTTCCGGTCTATCGCCCAAAAGTTTCATTTACTTTTTCTCTTTTTGTGTTTTTAGATTTAAAACTTTTTCTTCCTTTTTTTCAACTCGATGAGCTTAATAAGGAATGTAACAATATCGTCAGATTTCATTCTTCTTCTGATATCTTGTGTTTTCACTTGACTTAGAAAGCTTTTCTTTTATCTCAGCAGATATTACTTTTTCTAAGAAATCTTATTGTTTATTTTCTTTTAGAGAGAAGCGAGAGCTTTTTATAGCCGTTATTTATATCAATTTTGGTTTCAGATACAAAGTTGTTGGCTTGAAATCTGTGATTCCTCCTTTTTTTTTTCTTTTTGTAAGGCAGAGTTATTTGTAAAGACACTTTTTTGTAATATTTTTATTTATTTTCTGTCATATTTTGTTAGAATATAATCTCCAGGGTTTGTAGTGTTAAAATTAAGAGTGATACTCTGTTATGAATATAATAGTTTTTCGTAATAGAAGAACGCAAGTGTATAACGGAGTGAATAAAATAAAACTTAATTAAACGCAAAAAGTTAATATCTGTGAGAATACAAAACATAATTTTCTTTAATGCACTGCTTATCGATTATCGTAAAATGCTGCACAAAAATGGAAATCATATTTTTAACGACTAAATACAAAATCGATACTTAATTTTATTCTTATTTCGATTTTAATATCAAGAAATTTTACAAAGAAAATATTTGTTAGTAAGGAAAATACATCAATTTTAAAGTGCATACTTTTTTAACGTTGTGAACATAAAACTTTGAAACGAACATATGAGAACAGTTTAAAATTATTTGTTAATATATTTTGTTTTATACGATTCGTATTGCTGTTATTAAGACTACACTCTTGTTTTTTTAAAAAATTTATGAATATTTCAAAAAAAAAAAAAAAAAACGCTTTATTTGTATAAGCACATACACTGACATGAATATTCTATACAGGTAAAACATTGCATAAGTTACACTAAAATATGTAGCTATACAGATAATTTTATAACATATATTTGTTATAGTTTTAACATATATTGCAGACTTAGTTTTTTAATTTATTTTTTCAAAGATATATCTCCCGATGTGTGAGAATATGACTTCGCTCTTTCCGAATGTGTGTTCAGTCGTACTACTTATGTGCACTATAAAATGGCGATGCTTGTATTCGACGATATTTGATGTCAAATATCAAATGTCGGTTTACAAAAAAATTATCTACCTTCTTTGGTCTAATGTTAATCCAAATAAACACCATTTGACGATATACACACACGCACTAAAAGAAAGAGGCATAGAGCGTGAAAAAAAAAAAAAAAAAAAAAAAAATCTACTATTGCAATACTACTTCAAAGGTAACAAATAAAAGGTTTTTTGAGTAGTGTAGTCACTGAAGTTAAAAAATGGATTTATTAACACAATCCCAAACGTAAAAAAACTTGGGTGAAGCCTGGTGAAGCTGGTCTATCGCAACTAAAGCGATAAATTATTGCAATAAGATTGTGTTATGTATCTGGTGTGATGCGAAATATGCTGTGCTTTATGAACTGCTGAAAACAGCTGTAACTACCAATATCGACGTCTACCAACGACAACTAATACATTTGAAGCAAACTGTACGAGAAAAACAACCAGAATGGATGAACAGATACAACAAAATAATTTTTCAGTATCACAATGCGTAACCACATGTTTCAAATGCTCTGAAAAAAAAAAAAAATAAATAAATAAATAAAATAAAATAAAATGACCAGACTGGGAAGTTCTATCCCATCGATGTATTCGCAAACACAGTACTTTCAGGTTACTGAACAGGGGACAGTCCCCGCTCATCGCTCTTGGAGCGATGTTGAGCGCTTCAGAGTCTCGGTACTTTCAGGTTACTTCTTGTTCGACCGATACAGTAATTTCTTTCTCAACAGTAGGCCAGTTTTCGCGCAGAGATCGAAAATTGGCTTAATGATTGAATCGCCTCCAAAGACCAGGATTTATTCAGAGAGGGAATGCGTCAATTACCTCAAAAATGGTGAAGGTTGTGGCTGCAGATCATTCTTTTAATAAATAATTCACCCATTTTCTAAAATAGCAAATGTGTTTTATTTTACCAAAATATGGTAAATTCTATTCCCACACCTAATATGAAAGTGTAATTTTTATCTTGAACAATTTGTAATAACAATTTTCGTCTCTTTTCGATGTTTTGTTTTCATATTTCACTATAAAGCAATGCCTCTAATTTTAATAACACATTTTAAAGTGAGAACTACCTTTTGTAAAGATGAATATTACTTATTGGATGATGTAGTTATATTAAAATGTTTTTAAAAACACTTATTTTGGTAAGTTTTGCACATTTTTCAAAAATATATTCCTTTAGCAAATTACGAAAATCGCAAAAAAGTTTATTTACCTTTCATAAAATTATATTTTAATACCGAAAAACAATATTTATAAGTATGTATGTTCAAAATATTTCAATTAGAATTTAAAGAAAATATTCTACAGTTTTTGAACAAGTGGATTTTGGATTTTAATTTTCTATTTGTATTTACATATATATATATATATATATATATATATATATATATATATATATATATATATATATATATATATATATATATATACAGAAGTTTAGTGACGAATAAATTCACTTTTTTAGTATTTCTCTTTTTACTTTCTCTTACCCATGTAAATGGTAGATAAAGTATTGTTTTTAGTAAACTTTTCAAGATCCAGTTTTAGTTATATTTACACGTTTTGAGATTACCTGAATCTGAAAATAATATTGTTAGCGGTTGTTTTGTGTGTATGTGTGTGTCAGCGTGCGTGTCTTTTATCAGCATATCTCAAGAATAAGTACTAGCAGTAAGTCCAAACTTTGTATTCTAAATGTGTATCATGTAGTGATGCTACACTGAACTTTTCGTTGAGATCAAGCAAATGGTTCGTGTACGCGGACACCCAAGATGATTCAGATACATTATGTCTATGGGGAAATTTGCAGGTAAGTAGAGTTTAACATCTATAGGCTGACCTAAACCAAACGTTATATAAATATATATATATATATATGCGTAAAAACATGCTTAATGAAGAATAAAGTATGGAAATCATTCACTGTTTATTTACAGGCCTACACAAAATAACTAGATTGTAGTGCGACTATACTTGAAAATTGATGGAAGTGTAATTCAGTGGAAGAGCTTTACTATAATATTTCACCACGTCCAGGTAAGCTGATCAGAAATTGAAATTCAGTCTTTATGGCTATATGGTTAATAATATATTTTCATTAAACTAAATATTCATTGCTTTGTTTTTGTATAGTTACACGTTTAGAGGCTTCCTGAATACCGAAGTCAAGTTTTTATTGCTTGATCTTTGTCTGTGTAACTTAAAATATGTTAAAAAAAATAATTTTAGGAGATCCAAATGTATTTTTAAATTAATACATTTATTACTAGAAATCTTTTCTCAGTATTGGAAAGTCTGAAGGAACGTTGCGTGTGAAAGTTGTCTGAATAATTTTAAATGAACTTTTGAATTTAATAACAGATTTGGATTCTACATGAATGTAGGCACAATAATGAAACGGCGGGCTGCAGGGGGGGAGGGGCTGGAATTATTTGTCAAATAAATCTGTTCCTCAGATTAATTTGAATTGCTTTGACATATGTTCACATAACAGTACTAGTTATTTTACCCCTTAATCTCCAGTCTGTATCTATAGTATTAAATTTCAGATTATTTTTATATCATTTATTTCTATTTAAAAAGTTTTCTTTATTTGCTAACAAAAAATCTTGAATAAAAAATATCAGGAACTGAAATATTTAAAGAAATCTCATCGTTCAAGGTATTCATCATTCGTATTGGGATTAAAGCCGGTTGATTGCACTAGGGTACTAGGACAGATGGGATTGCCTTTCTAATAGGTCCTAGTCAATAGGAACATTTCTAAAGGGTCCTAGCCCGTATTTACGCACGTTTCGGACAAACTCACGAGAAACTCTGAAATGTTATGCCTACAAGCACGAAATGGAATCGAACCCGACACCTTTTCTCATCGACCAAAAATTGAAAGATTGGCATACATGCTTACAGTCAGCGCATATATGTAAGACATGCTCCATAATTATATCAATAAAATGAGATACAAAAAAAAATAAATAAATAAATAAATAAATACAAGAATATGACACATTAAATGAGTAAACATATAAATTTAAATAATATTAAAAATTACATATTCGTGAATGCGTTTGACATTATAGATTTATGTCTTGAATACAAGCATCTATTAGAAAATAAAATTTTAAACAAAGATCATATAACACTGGAATAATATATTTATATATATGATATTTAATCGCCCCTTTAATGATTAAACACCAGGAAGGGCGACTTGAATCAACATGGTATCAATACAGAATTACATATTTTAGTGAAGCATCATAGAAAGTAAAATATATTGATATAAGTTAATAAATGTTAAAAAAAAAAAAAAAAAAAAAAAAAAAAAAAAAAAAATCGAAATTTCCCCAAAACCTACTATGGCCTGTATTCTAATCAAACACTTACCGCTCGCATCACAATTTCTATCGCAATGTTTTGGAAGGAGAGGAATCAGCATAGTCAAGTCCACTGAGCTAAAGTAATAACTGGAGCGAATGAGTTGTTCTTTTCTCCATTTTAAAAATTTATTTTTTCTCCCTAGTTTCGTTTTCCAAGTGGGTACGGCAGAAGCTTTAGATACGCATATATTACAATATAAAATGGCGTAATATAATGCATACTTATCAGCTTTATATGAAAAGTATTTAAGAATTTTATTGGTGAAATATGAAGAAAGTAATTGCATTTATTTTTTTACATAGCTGTATGACTTTAAAAAAGAATCTTATTAAGAAAAAGTATATCATCTTTGGAGTAGTACATGAGCAATAAGAAATTTTTTCTTGATTAGTTTTTTTTTCTCCTCCGACCCCCCCTACTTATTAATCGATATTGTTAGTTTTAACCGGACCAATCTTTATGAAAAATAATAATTTTGTGAAATTATGTAAGTACTTCGTAATTTTTTTTTTTTTTTTGTCGATAATTGATTAAATATCTCATTTTCTGTAACCAAATGGTAGGATTTGCACTTTTCATACTTTCTTCTATATAAAATAGAAGAAAGTATTGTATTCGTAAAATTTTTCGACTTCAGCTTTTCGATGGATTTACACTTTTTGAGATTTCCTGAATATGATTTGGCTATTAAAAAAAAAGTATTTGTGTATCCGTGTGCCTGGATGTGTGTGACATAAATTTTGTGGCAGCTCTAGATTAAAGAAAATTAAACAGAAATTCGTTATATTTAGTTGCACCTTAACATAGATTGGTGCCTATCAATGTTTTCTGCATATCGGCCAAAAGGTGGCGCTGTTTATCTTTTTTATGATAATTTTTAATATGGTAGTATAGGCATAAATTTTGTATAAATGTAACCAATGAGAATTATTTTTAACAAAACATTGGAAAACTTTGTTTATAATAGAAATTGTCAATCAGAATAAAATTTTGTAGAAAAAAAAATTGTAACAGAAACTTTTCCTGCTCGGGAGTGTAATTTTTTAATATGATATTTTTCAAAAGAATTCCACAATTAAAGTATTGTACAACATATTAACACTATCGTATTGCACATTAACGATGAAGAATGAATGCTTGCCGTACCAAATTGGACCTTCGCTCCAACAGAAGAATTATTGAAAAACCCGCTTGCAAGACTCTTAGTAAATATATTGGAAGGAGTTACGTAAGATATTATTATAATCAGTGAATTTCAGTAGAGAAATTCGTTTCCTTCCACAACTTTGGAATAAATAAGGAGATGCGAGCCGTAAATTTTAGGTTAGATATAGGCCAATTACTATTGTAAACAAATTCTTTTCAATTTTATAATGATTAATTAAAATGATCCTCATTGTATACATTCATACATTTTTTTTTTCCTTTACGGCCATGAAAAAACGAGAAAATAGAGCCACCTGTTGACAGATATGCAGAAAAAGTTGATAGACAACAATTTATGTCAAGGTGCAACTAAATATAACTTTCATGAAATTCTGTTTAATAGTTCTTGACCTAGATCTGTTAGAAAATTTATATCACCCACATCCAGACACATGGATAATCATACATTTTCTATAAATGGTCAAATTGTATTCAGGTGGTGTCAAAACGTGCAAATCCATCAAAAACCAGCAGTCGAAAATTTATATGTACAATAATAAATTGCAAAATTAACTAAACAAATAACCTAAATAAACAAATGCAATTATTTATTTTTATATTTCATCAATAAAAATTATAAATATTCTTCATATAAAGATGATACAAATGCATTAGACTACACCTTTCTACATTTTAATACATGTGCATCGAATGCTTTCTGCCGTATCCACTTGGAATACGAAACTAGAAAGAAAGAAACACTCTTCGAAATTGCACGGAAAAACCACTCGTTTTAGCTCAGTGGACTTGAGCAGGCAGATTCCTCTCCTTCTAAAATTTTGCAATAGAAATTGAGATGCGAGCCATAAGTGTTTGACTGGAATACAGGCCTATATTTCTCTTAAGCTAAATTATAAAAACAGGGAATGGGCTCTTCCCACCTGACGTCAGAGTTCACATGATATTTGAAAAACAAACAAAAAGTCTTCTATACCTGTAGCGATTGCTGAAATAACATATTTTCTATTCTTATTTCTGATCAATCTTATGGGGCCGCGGTAGCCCAGTCGGTAGAGCGCCGGCCTCGTAATTGGAAGATTGCGGGTTCGGTACTCCAGCCGGCCAAAGGCCGTCGTGTACACTAATGGTGGCTGGTGCACGTAAAATTTGTCGTGGCTGCAATGTCCTCCATGTTCCCATAAGAAATTATACCTCTGGGGGTCACCGAAGAGGGAGAGCCATCCCTTAGGTGGAGGATCAAAATTGTGATGGCATGTCTCCGGACCACCTCTAGGGGTGTGTCACAGACCGTCGCCAATTGCCCATCTGCGCAGCACTAGTGCGACGTAAAACCCAACCATCCAACCATCCAACCATCCAACCTGATCAATCTTATGTAATACGTGTTATTTTTTTATACATGATCATTTTTAATCCATTTTATATCATTATTCATCATCTTTTGTTTGCTGTATATATTTACAATCATTATTTAGTTTATATTTATTATTGACGTTCATTGAGAACATGTCAGAGGGTCCTCCGTGGCCGAGTGGTTATGTCACCACACTGCTAATCGCCTTCGAGTGTAGGAGAGCGGGTTCGATTCCCACGCTGGCTCTGGGTGTCTTTCCATTTCATCGTATTGTACTCTGTCATGTGCTATCTGTAATTATCTGACGAAGATTTAAAAGCGGACTACATGTCAAGCGTACAAATCTGATGTATACGTTATCAATAAAACAAACAAACAGAACATGTTAGATACTCTTTTTTTTTTTTTTTTTTTTTGTACTTAAATCATTGACAGTGCAATATTGTACGGTGTAAAACCATTTAGACCAGTAACTAAGTTAATTAACTTGCTTTAACACCTTTATGCAATTAAATTTAGATGAAAACGTTTTAAAATTTCAAAGTATAATCCATAAACATTCCACAAGAACAAGCTATTATTTATTGCTAGATCAGTTAATGTTATAGTTTCACTACAACATACAAAAATAGATTCTTACAGGCAAAAATAAATAAACACATAAAGTGTTTATTATTATTATTATTATTATTAAATTTACAAATACAATTATTCTACTGTTTACAAATGCACAATATTAGTTTTATTTTATTTTATATTTAATATTAACACTTTTGTTCTAAAGAAAATTTTTTAATTCAATTCGATTTTACGTTATTCAAACATCACGTAATTGAGCAGACGACGCTTTGAAGAGCCCATTGTTTCTCAGATAATGATGTATGAGATGATATAAAATGGTTATCCAACAACCGAAAGATTTCAATGAGGAATTAAAATACATGTAAGAAGCGAAAATTATGAATGTAAATTTTTTTAGAAAAGTATGATGTTAAAAAATAAAATACCAAACATCATCCGTTTGCATATTAATTTTTATTAATCAAGAATAATATAAGAGTAGATACATACAGGGGAGTTTTTAAATAGAGAAATAATAAACCCGACAGAGCAACCTAGTATCACCACATTACAATAGAAGAAGGAAATATAATTAGTAACAAAAATATAATAATAAATTTAAGAGGAACACACACACACGCATACACACATATATACATTTATATCTGTCTAACGTTTTATTATTTTTATCTAGAAAACATATTCGTAAGTTTCCCTTATCAATACATTGATGATTATGCATAATATCTTTTGTCATTAATATTATTCTGAACTTTATTATTTAAGGCGCATTGCTATAGAAATAGAATATTACAATACTAGCCTTTCCTACGCAGAAGTCTGTCTGATAGTAGGAACATATCTAATATGATATTCAGAAAAATCTCATAAATAAAAGCCTTGACTGAAAATTTTTCATTTTTTTTTTTTTTCTTTTTTTAATGAAAGAGATTGAAATATTTGATATTTGCATTATGATTTCAATTTTAGAATATATATATATATATATATGTATATATATTTCCCGTTCTTAGAATCAAATTAAATTAATTCTTAATATAATGATTTCGATTTCAATCAATAGGTGGCACTACCATCGTACTGTCGAATAGCTAACCATAAAATGTCAGGCCAAACTAGCTTTAAAGTTTTCCAAATATGCGAATTTAAGCATATGTAGCACAAAAAGTTAATATTCTTTCAATTTCTTTAACCTTTTCGTTCCCCGTGATGCCAGTTGGAAACATAACATTTCAGATTTTCTTTCTTACCATCTAACACTCTCGCTGATTCAAAATGAACAATATTAAAATCTATATAAACTTTCCCATAAAAAAAATATATATATATATATATATATATATATATATATATATATTTTAGATGATTTCACTATCCTTGTTGATAAATGAAAATATGTTTTACTCTATTCTGATAATAATATCGAAATCAGTTTCCGGTTTTGGGCAATTTAAGTAAATTAACTGTTTGAAATATCTTTTATTTTATTTTTTAATGTTTATAATTTGTATTTTAATTAATTACAATATGTATTTCTTCCAAAATTTTTATGTTTTTATTTATTGAAAAGTTGTGATTTTTAATGGCATCAGTGTTTATATTAAACCTAAATAAACACTTATTTTAATTCATACTAACATTTTTGTAAATAACTTTATAATATCATAACACGTATGTATTTAATACTCATAATTACCAAATCTTGTGTACTTTATTAAATGAATGACTTTAAAAAAAATGAAAAATAGTAATATTCTTTCAATACTAGATAAAAATTCTCAGAAATAATGATAAATAATGAATATATTTTTAATGTTCTATGTGCAATGGTTGCAGGAAAATATGCATTTTATTATTAGTTATTACTTTCCGAACACTATAGTGAGGAAAGTATTGTAATCATGTCAAAAATCCGAATTCGAGATTTTGATGTTTCTATACGTTTTGAGGTCCCCTGAGTCCGTTTTCACTATTTTTACGATGATGTATGTATGTGTGTGTGTGTATGTGTGTATGTGTGTATGTATGTGTGTATGTCTGTGAGTGAACACGCTAGCGTCTAAACGCTTTGTTCGATTAACCTGAAAGTTGGTACGCATATTGTAAGTCACCATAGTACGAACCCTATAGATTTTGGTGAATCTAGCGCTTATAGTTTTTTTACAGGGACACAAAGAAACATTCTTTATCATTATGGCCTATGGGAGCAAAATCTTAAAAGTGCGATAGCATCTAAACGCCTTATTCAATTGAGCAAAAAATTTATACACATATTATAGGTCGCAAAAAATTAATCTGTATAGATTTTGGAGAATCTAGCACTTATAGTTTTTTTACAGGGACACAAAGAAAAATTCTTTATCATTATGCCTATGGGGCCAAATTTTTAAAAGTGTGATAGCGTCTAAACGCCTTATTAATCTGAGCAAAAAATTTGTACACATGTTATAGATCACAGTTGAACTAACTGTATAGATTTTGGTGAATCTAGCACTTACAGTTTTTTTACAGGGACACAAAGAAAAATTCTTTATCATTATGGCCTATGGGACTAAATTTTTAAAAGTACGATAGCATCTAAACGGCTTATTGAATTGAGCTGAAAATTTATATGAGTATTATAAATCACTGTTGCACTAACTATAAGCATTTTGGTGAATCTAGCATTTATAGGTTTTTACAGGGACACAACGAAAAATTCTTTATCATTATGATCTATGGGCTCAAAGTTCAGTAGCGTTAAATAAAACATCGTGTAATAGATGGAGAAAAATACTCAAACACTCTATTATGGTTTTCTCTCTTTTGTTTGTTTAACAACTCCTCTTTCTTTACTTTATCTACAAAACGGTTAATTACTCAATGTTCGGAAAGTCGAGTGGAGTCACTCCAGATTTTTTTTTTTAATCAAATTTATTTTATGTGCAGTTTAATTAATTTATAAAAAAGCTCAGCAAATCACACACACATAAATTTTCGTGTCTCTAATTAATTAATCATAGAACTGAATCACAACCGGAGAAAATAAAATATCACCATTTCGTTTATTTTTCTTTGATCCATTCCTTCCTTGAAAGGAACGGCATCATCTGAATAACGTTTTATATGAAAATTGACTTTGTATTAGAGAAAACAGAAACATGTACAGTCGGTAACAAAAGTGTCCGAACACTAGCAAAAATTCCTATGTAAAAAAAGTACACTTCATACGGTTTTGTTTAATCCTTATCGAATCATGTTCTTACACTGACTAAGTACAGGATTCAACAAGGATTTATTTAACAAAACCGTATGAAGTGTACTTTTTTTACATAGGAATTTTTGCCAGTGTTCGGACACTTTTGTTACCGACTGTATCTTATTTTAATTTAGAATTTGTTGTGGTAAACATTAAATATGGTATTCTGTTTTAAGTAAATTTTCTAATAGCTTTTCTATTTTAGCAAATAATTAAAAAAGTATGTTTACTTCATTTTATTTTTAAATAAAAAACTATTAAATATCTTATAAATCAATGAAGTCTAAAATTAGTCAAATGTAACTCTTTTTAATTTCATTTTTAATAATAAACTGGAGTATTATTTTTTACGTCAACACAGTAAAATGTTTCTTTTTTACGCTTTCTAAATTATTTACTTCTAAAGAATATTCTTAATTATTAAAAAATATAAGTACGTCTTAAAAACAATACATATATTGACTGGGAAAGGAATTTTTAACGCATTTTAAAATTTTAAATAAATTCCATCATTTGCTGTGCGAAATTGTGTTTTGTGGTATAATGTTTCTAATGATTGAAATGAAAAATTTTTTAAGTATATAAAAAGCTTAGTTCAAAATTATGTTTATAGATGTTGCTGTAGCATAAAAAAGAAAGAATAACATACAAAACGCAAGGGAAGTAATTAAATAATCTGGTGTGTCACTCACATGACTTTCTCTTACCCTGAAATTTAATACTATCAATACAGGTTGGAGATTAAGAGGTAAGGTAACGAGTACTGTTATGTAAACCTACGTTAAACAATCCAAATTAGGCTTCGGAAGTGTTTTATATGGTAGCTAGGGGTTTGAGGGGGGCTACCGCCCCCCTCAAACCCCCGTTTCATTAATGCACCCACATTTATATAGAATTTAATTCAGGTATTAAAAAATAATTCTGTTTAAAAAAAGTAATTTATTTAAATTATTATTTAAACAAATTATCTTTTATTATAATGCAAGCGATTTCCATATTAGAGAAGTAGTATAATACTATATATATATATATATATATATATTTGTTAAAAATGAAAAAAATCGATAACTTTATTTTAAATTATCACAGATTGATGGTTCAACCATTTATTTTAAAGGTATTGGCGAGCTCTTTTGAAAGATACCCATCATGAAAATTTAATCCCTTCGAGGGGAAACTTCTCCTCAAAGGGGGGAGGCGAGGCTCCTACATGCACAATTTTTCTCCCAGTTAACTATCTCTATTACACAAAATATATATTCGTTTCATTTGGTTTAGTGCAGTTTATAGATGTTAAACACTATTTACCTGCAATTTCCCCCATAGACGTAATGTATTTGAATACTTTTGAGTGTCCCTGTACACGAATGATTTGCTTCATTTCAACGAAAAGCTTACTGTAGCATCCTTATATGATACACATTTAGAATACCGATATTGGAATTTCTGCTACTATTTGTTCTTGAGATATGCTGATAACAGACACACAGACAGACAGATATACAGACAGACACACAGACCATTAGCTAAAAACATGATTTTCATATTCAGGGGACCTCTGAACATGTAAATATAACAAAAACTCACGTGCGATAATTTGATCCTAAAACAATACTTTCTTGACACTATGGGTAAGAGAAAGTAAAAAAATACTTTGTAAAATTCACAACGTTTTTTAAATTTCGGCTTCCTTTATCAAATCGCTTACAAACTGCGATCCAATTAAATTACCATTTTCTCTAGTTCTGACAGTGGACAATATTGGATTGAGTTTCTATTTGCGTTTTCAATTCATTAATATCAACCTTAGGAAAACCGTACATTCTATCCTTCACGTAGTTCCACACGAAGAAATCTTGAGAGCTTAAGTCTGAGGTACGAGGTTGTCATAGAAAAACTAAACGAAACGCTATATAAACAAACACTAGATACAGCGCGAATTTTTTTTTTCAAAATTTCGAAACTATTTATTTATTTAATTAAACCAAAGTTTTCACCGTAATAAGCATTGTGGTGCTAACCAAGCTCGTACACGACTTACTTGGTTTAGTATTAATTTACAAAATGTGTCAGGGCGTTTTAGTTACACCGCATTGTATTATGTAAATTTTTTATGTATATGATTATTTATAAGAGAATCTCTAATATAATGAGTTTTTTTAACCATCAACAAGAAATTTTTATAAAAGGATGTGAAACAAGTCATTTCCAAAAATATCTGACAAGATATAAATCCAAAAATGCAAGTCGTGATGTAATATTCATCATACTGAATTCGTCAAATATTATTAATCAATATGAAATAATAAGATGAATAAAGAAAACAACATGATTTAGAAGACTACACAATAAATATTTCAGGTTTATAGCAGGTACAAGTGCAGCATGAAAGCAACATGGAACAAAAAGTATTTTTGTACTTGGATCATTTAGCATATATAATACAAAGCTAGGAGAGATCGCGCGGTAGGAGAGATTGCTCACATAGGGGATCGGCAAGAAAAAGTAGAGTGGACGAGATGTGATTTCAGGTAGTTGTACAACATCAATTGAGAAAGGTGTACTTCAATGTGCAAGTTGATTACTTCCAGAGTCTAGGAAAAAAACGTGATTATATTGTCTTGTTTTCAAAAATAAATATTTGAATTTTCACAAACCTTCCTAGAAATTTTTGTAGAGTGAAAATAGTACAAAGTATTTTTAAATTAAACAATTATTCATAAGCTACTTACCTAGCCTAACAGTGCGAGCACAACAATTTTTTCTAAAAGTGAATAATTGTTTAATAAAAGACAGTGCTATTTCTCCAACCAAAATGGGAAAGTTAGCTCCTTTGCTATTTAGGAGAGATTACGCATAGGTTTTTATAGAATTGTATACTAATAGTATTCGCTGCTTATTATTAATGAGCAAGCAATGAGGATGAGTTTGTTGAATGTCTTGGACTGTACTAGGAAATCATTTTGACAAATGACTGGACTAGATGAACTCGTTCGAGATGGCACACCTTTTTGAAGACTCGCCAGAATCTGAAATTGAATATTATTCAGGAGTGGCACGATCGAGAAAAGCCACATCT
Source organism: Salticus scenicus (assembly GCA_963930645.1). NCBI lineage: Eukaryota > Metazoa > Arthropoda > Arachnida > Araneae > Salticidae > Salticus > Salticus scenicus. The sequence goes on along the minus strand of OZ005655.1, from coordinate 87,341,685 downwards.
CTGGGGGGATTTACCTCTCGAATGTGAATGTTAGTCTATAAAACAAAAATATCGCAAAGTCTTCAAATGTTATTATATATCTGTTTAGCTTTATAATATTTTCATGTATGATGCTCAAAATTTGTGCAGCTGTCGGCTACATAAATAGAAGCAACAAAACTAAATGCAAGCAAAAAATATCAACCTACCCAAACTTTTTTTTAAGGATCGTAATCGTCTAAATTTCAATAAAATAAAATAAATAAACGTAAAGTATTTTAAAAATTAAAAGGTAAGATTTCACACTAAGTTAAAATTAGGTTTTGTGTTTTGAACATTTTTGTGCAGAAGATTTTAAGATAGAATATATACATTATATGCAATATATATAAATATTGAACGGTGGGCGGAATCTGGACCTAAAAGTAGGCGAGACTAACCATATATTATTTCATTTATGGTGTGCTTTCCGTTTTTTCTTGGTTCAGAAATGCATTGTACACACGGTGTGCAATCGTCTCGAACTGATTAACTTGTGACAGGTGATTGCTCGACAGCTTCACCGTTTACAATATTAAGTGCAACGATTATGCATAAGATGATTCGGTCAGCAAAAAAGAAATTTTTAGCTGAAAAACAAATGCACCGATTTTAAGTTAAACGTGTTGTCTAGTAAATTACATTTAATTTGCAATTCTTTATCTGATTTTCTGTTTTCTATTTCTTTGATATTTTTTCTTTAAATAATGTTTTTAATTATTTTTATTTTTCAGATATTTTAATTATTGAATTGAATAAAAAAATCCCCCCCCCCCAAAAAAAAAAAAAAAAATTACAAATACTCCACAACGATGTCAGTTAATTTGAATTATTACTATTAACAAAGTAATTGTATTTATAATTAAGCGCATTCTCTCCTACCCATGCGCGCAGCCACTCCTACCCTATAAGGAGAGACTGCGCAAAGTAGTCTATTGGTTTTATTACAGTTTTTGTTTTAAATTATAGCAAAACAACAACAACAGAAAAAAAAGGAAGTGCATAGAAGAAAGATGAATTCAAAAGTATACACCAATATATTCGTAAAAAATTAAAATTTCTTTTTTTTTTTTTTATGTTGTTCTGTTGATTTGTGCGTAAAATCCTAGCTTTACCTTATATAGTTCGTGTGGACTTGACTCATTTCCTACTACTATTTATGAGCGAACATTTTTTCTTTAAATTAATAGGCCTATTTATAACAAAACTGTGATTTAAAATAAGTGGTTGAAGACTCTGAGATACATGACTCTACATACAAACCCTGATGCTCAAATAAAAAAATAGCTATTAAAGTACATTATGTCTTAAGAAGGAAAAATAAAAATAATAAGATTATAAATGAAAATAAAAATGAAATAAATTAAAAGCAAGTAATTAATACTGTGGAATAGATATTATATGAGTAATTTTCAAGAATTTAGCACGAAATATGTAAATAAATAATAATAAAAAATAAAATAAAGATATGAGTATTTGTTATGTAATTCGATACTTCCAACAACACATGCAGTCGTTAAGAATTCTTTAATTCTTTTTTATATAATAAAATAATCTAGTGTGTCACTCACACAACTTTCTCTTACCCTGAAATTTAATACTATAAATACAGGTTGGAGATTAAGAGGTAAGATAACGATGTTATGTAAACCTATGTTAAACAATTCAAATTAGGTTTCGGAAGAGTTTTATATGATAATTAATTCTGTGTGAGGGGGGCTACCGCGCTCCTCAACTCCCCGTTTCATTAATGCACCTAGATTTACATAAAATTTAATTCGGTTATTAAAAAATAATTCTGCTTTTCAAAAATACTTTCTTAAAATTATTATTTAAAAAAAAAATCTTTTATGATAATGCAGACGATTTCCATATTACAGAAGTAGTATAACACTAAATATCTAAAAAAAGTCCATTTTATTCTCAAAAAAAAAAAAAATAAAAAAAAGCGCTAACTGCAATAGAGACTGTGTCCGGAGATGAGAGAAGTCGTGTAGAGCCGCACCAGATTGTAAAAACGTGAGAAAAATGGCAGCTTTGGTCTTTCTCACGGTTTTGTGAGGTCTAACTGCAATGTTTCCGGCTGCAATCTTTAAGAGACAGTGGCCGGAGATGAGAGAAGTCGTGCAAAGTCGCACCAGATTGTAAAAACGTGAGAAAAATGGCGGCTTTTAGCCTTTCTCACGGTTTTGTGAGGTCTAACTGGAATAAACACAGTCTCCGGAGATGAGAGAAGTCGTGTAGAGCGCACCAGATTGTAAAATCATGAGAAAAATGTCGGCTTTGGCCTTTATCACGGTTTTGTGAGGTCTAACTGGAATGTTTCCGGCTGCAATCTTTAAGAGACAGTGTCCGGAGATGAGAAAAGTGGTGTAAAACCGCACCAGATTGTAAAAACATGAGAAAAATGGCGGCTTTGGCCTTACTCACTTTTTTGTGAGGTCTAACTGCAATAGAGACAGTGTCCGGAGATAAGAGAAGTCGTGTAGAGACGCACCAGATTGTAAAAACGTGAGAAAAATTGCGGATTTCTCCTTTCTCACAGTTTTCTGAGGTCTAACTGCAACGTTTCCGGCTGCAATCTTCAAGAGACAGTGTCCGGAGATGAGAGAAGTCGTGTAGAGCCGCACCAGATTGTAAAAACGTGAGAAAAATGGCAGCTTTGGGCTTTCTCACGGTTTTGTGAGGTCTAACTGCAATAGAGACAGTGCCCGGAGATTAAAGAAGTCGTGTAGAGCCGCACCAGGTTTTAAAACAATGTACAATATATAATTAATAACACTTCACATTAGCAAGTTAATTGTATGATACATTATTTGCATCATACAAGGATGTAAAGCGTTTGCTGACGATGACGCGAATTCAATCATTTTTGGTAAAACCAAAAACGACTTTCTCTTACCCTGAAATTTAATACTATAAATACAGGTTGGAGATTAAGAGGTAAGATAACGATGTTATGTAAACCTATGTTAAACAATTCAAATTAGGTTTCGGAAGAGTTTTATATGATAATTAATTCTGTGAGAGGGGGGCTACCGCCCCCCTCAACTCCCCATTTCATTAATGCGCCTGGATTTACATAAAATTTAATTCGGTTATTAAAAAATAATTCTGTTTTAAAAAAATACTTTCTTAAAATTATTATTTAAAAAAAAATATCTTTTATGATAATGCAGACGATTTCCATATTAGAGAAGTAGTATAACACTAAATATCTAAAAAAAGTCCATTTTATTCTCAATATTAAAAAAAAAAAAAAAAAAAAAAAAAAAACAGTTGCACTTTAGGAGTGCCGACAGATGTGAAAACATGAACAATTACGTGTGTATTTCTTGAATAGTCAGGAAATATGTTATTGTGTAGGAAATATCTTTAAATGACGTGTTTTTTTATTCATTAATATAAACTACTGCTACAAAAATTATATTACAATTTTATTTAAAGCGCTAACTGCAATAGAGACAGTGTCCGGAGATGAGAGAAGTCGTGTAGAGCCGCACTAGATTGTAAAAACGTGAGAAAAACGGCGGCTTTGGCCTTTCTCATGGTTTTGTGAGGTCTAACTCCAATAGAGACAGTGTTCGGAGATGAGAGAATTCGTGTAGAGCCACACTAGATAGTAAAAACGTGAGAAAAATGGCGGCTTTGGTCTTTCTCACGGTTTTGTGAGGTCTAACTGCAATGTTTCCGGCTGCAATCTTTAAGAGACAGTGGCCGGAGATGAGAGAGGTCCTGTAAAGTCGCACCAGATTGTAAAAACGTGAGAAAAATGGCGGCTTTTAGCCTTTCTCACGGTTTTGTGAGGTCTAACTGGAATAAAGACAGTGTCCGGAGATGAGAGAAGTCGTGTAGAGCGCATCAGATTGTAAAATCGTGAGAAAAATTTCGGCTTTGGCCTTTATCACGGTTTTGTGAGGTCTACCTGGAACGTTTCCGGCTGCAATCTTAAAGAGACAGTGTCCGGAGATGAGAGAAGTGGTGTAGAACCGCACCAGATTGTAAAAACGTGAGAAAAATTGCGGCTTTTTCCTTTCAGACGGTTTTGTGAGGTCTAACTGCAACGTTTCCGGCTGCAATCTTTAAGAGACAGTGTCCGGAGATGAGAGAAGTCGTGTAGAGCCGCACCAGATTGTAAAAACGTGAGAAAAATGGCAGATTTTGGCTTTCTCACGGTTTTGTGAGGTCTAACTGCAATGTTTCCGGCTGCAATCTTTAAGAGACAGTGCCCGGAGATGAGAGAAGTCGTGTAGAGCTGCACCAGATTTTAAAACAATATACAATATATAATTATTAACACTTCACATTAGCAAGTTAATTGTATGATACATTATTTGCATCATACAAGGATGTAAAGCGTTTGCTGACGATGACGCGAATTCAATGATTTTTTGTTAAAGCAAAAGTTTTCACTTCAAATGAAAAGCGTTAGCTGACGATGACGGGAGTTCAATGATTTTTGCTCACCCAAAAGTGCTCAACGCGCCTAAAGAAGTTTTCACTTCAAAAAATACGATTTTTTTTCTAATTTTTTTTTTTTTTTTTTTTTTTTTCGTTAAAAGTAAAAAAAATCGATAACTTTGTTTTAAATTATCGCAGATCGATGGTTCAACCATTCGTTTTAAAGGTAATGGTGAGCTCTTTTGAAAGATACCCATCATGAATATTTACTCCCCTCAAGGGGGACTTCCCCCCCAGGGGGGGAGTCGAGGCTCGACATACATAAATTTTTTTTCCCAGTTTACTATCTCTATTACAAAATATATATATTTGTTTCATTTGGTTTAGTGCTGTCTATAGACGTTAAACTATACTTACCTGCAATTTCCCCCATAGATGTAATGTATTAGAATTCTCTTGATTGTCCCTGTACACGAACTATTTGCTTGATCTTAATGAAAAGCTTAATGTAGCATCTATATATGATACACATTTAGAATACCAAGTTTGGAATGTCTGCTACTATTTGTTCTTGAGATATGCGGATAACAGACAGACACACCCACAGACACACAGACACACAGACACACAGACATACACACAGACCATTTGCTAAAAACATGATTTTCGTATTCAGGGGACCTCAAAACGTGTAAATATTACAAAATCTCGCGCTCGAAAATTTGACCCAAAAACAGTACTTTTTCTACCTTATGTTAAGAGAAAGTAAAGAATATGGAATTTGATTTTTTTTTTTCGATTAACGTTTAGCAAAACAAATTTGTTTACAAAGAACGATAAGTAACAGAATGAAAATAATCTGGTGTGTCACCCACACGACTTTCTTTTACCCTGAATTTTAAGAATATAAATACAGGTTGCAGATTAAAAGGTAAGATAACGAGTGCTGTAATGTAAACCTGCGTTAAACAATTCATATTAGGCTTCTGAAGAGTTTTATATGATAATTAGTTCTGTGTGAGGGGGGCTACCGCTCCCCTCAACCCCCTGTTTCATTAATGCACCTACATTTATATAGAATTTAATTCGGTTATTAAAAAATAATTCTGTTTAAAAAAAATAATTTATTAATATTATTATTTAAAAAAATTATCTTTTATGATAATGCAGACGATTTCCATATTAGAGAAGTAGTATAACACCAAATATCCGAAAAAAGGCCATTTTATTCTCAATATTAAAAAAAAAAAAAAAAAAACGATTTTTTTTCTAAGTTTTTTTTTTTTCGTTAAAAGTAAAAAAAATCGATAACTTTGTTTTAAATTATCGCATATCGATGGTTCAACTATTCGTTTTAAAGACATTGGCGAGCTCTTTTGAAAGATACCCATCATGAAAATTTACTCCCCTCGAGGGGGGACTTCCCCCCAGGGGAGGAGGCGAGTCTCCTACATACACAAAATTTTTTTCCCAGTTAACTATCTCTATTACAAAAAATATATATTCGTTTCATTTGGTTTAGTGCAGTCTATAGACGTTAAACTCTACTTACCTGCAATTTCCCCCATAGACGTAATGTATTAGAATTCTCTTGATTGTCCCTGTACACGAACCATTTGTTTGATCTTAACGAAAAGCTTACTGTAGCATCCCTATATGATACACATTTAGAATACCAAGTTTGAACTTTCTGCCATAATTTGTTTTTGAGATATGCTGATAACAGACAGACACACAGACATACAGACAGACACACAGACACACAGACATACACACATACCATTTGCTAGAAACATGATTTTCGTATTCAGGTGACCTCAAAACGTGTAAATATAACAAAATCTCGCGTTCGAAAACTTGACCCAAAAACAATACTTTCTCTACCTTATGGGTAAGAGAAAGTAAAAAGTCAGTTAAAAATATTTTTGTGAATTAAAATTATATAAAAACATATGAATCTATATATATACATATATATATATATATATACATGTATATATACAATATATATATATATATATATATATATATATGTGTGTGTGAAGTTGTTGGCTATTGAATAAATCCAAATTGCATATTAATTTAATATTAAGTAAATTAATAAATATGCATTTATTATACATATTATTCGCCCACTTCTTATATTCTTCTAATATAAGAGGTGAATTTTATTTTAGTTCAATTAAAGTATAAAACTGAAATACATCAAACAAAGAATTTAAAATAAATTCTAGGTTATACGCTTATCAGTAACTTAATAAGTGGAAGTAATGAAACAATTGAATTGGTGATAATTGAATCATCATTTTCAGTGTGATCATAAAAGAAAGAACTTGACCTAAATTCCTTATTAAAGAAGTTTTTTTTTTTTTTTTTTTTTTTTTTTTTTTTTTCAAGAAATTTTTCCGATTCATATATATAATTTTTGGTATTTCTTTACACTTAACTGGAAAAAAAAAAAAAATTAATCGATTTTTGTAGTTTCTAATATATATATATGCAAATTTTCTGTAATAGAAATAAATAAGTGTAGATTGTCTATAGTTTATGATGTTCATTTGTGGAGTCTCTGGTTATAGGTTATCAGTTTAACATTCATAAAACTAATTTAGATATTTGTAAATCAGGATAGTTATTTCTCTTTGTTTCAGACAAATTACAAACCTAATGCAACGAAAAGGAAATGTTAAGAAATTTGTTTCGAAATTAATATTACTTGGAAGTGTAAAAATTTATCTTAAAAATTTAAATAGTAAAATTTATTAAAAAATAAAAAATAAATTTAAAAAAAAAAGTAGTTTCATTGTGACAATCAAATTTATTAAATTTGTTTCGTTGACAAATTTCTAAGATTTATTTTGTCTTTTTAACAATAATTTTGTATAGTTAAGGAAACCAACATGTTTTGATTGACCAAAATAAAATGGCTAGATGGAGAGTCACTGCGACTAGACAGACGGATAAGCTACGCCATAGGGAACAGGGCTCTGGGAACAGGGGCCGCGGTAGCGGGATCGGTAGAGCGACGAACTCGTTATTAGAAGATTGCGTATTCGATACTAGAGCAGTTTAATGATAGTCGTGTTTGCTAATGGTTTCTTTTGCATGTAAAATCCGTCATAGCTGCAATGTTCTCCATGTTCCTACCAAAATTGTATCTCTGGGAGTCACTGAAGCGGAGAGGCCACCCACTCCGTGGAGGATTAAAATTGTGATTGCATGTCTCCGGACCATCTTTAGGGGTGTGTCCCAGACCGTCCACAGATATAGTAATAAGACATAGATTGATCAGCGAGAGAGAAAAAGTGATACATTTTTTTCGGGAAAAGTCACTCTAATGGCTGCCTTTCCCCGAGTAAATCACACACAGGGAAACACACAGATAATTTAGTAAATAAAATTTATGAATAATTTATTTACTAAAGGGGAATGAAAAACTCCAAATACAGTTTCAAATTCATTTTTCTTTTTATTCTTTTTTTCAATACTCTCTAATGGCTGGTTTTAGAACTTTTTTTCGGCATCAACATTTTTTGCTCGATAACATGGGGATAATAGATCTATATATATTACTATATCTATAAGACAGTCGCCAATTGCCCATAGCGCAGCATTACTGCGTCGTTAAATCCAACCAAACAACGAACTCTCTGTAAACATCTGATAAGCGACAGATTCGTTCCTCTCGAATCAATTTTTGAAAGTTCTGTTGAGGCTTTCGCAGCAACAACAACAACAAAAATTATGTTTGTTATTTATTTATTTTTGTTGTGGTTGTTCTTTCAATATTTGTTTTCTCTATACATAAAACATGATTGATAATTTATATAGTTATAATTTTGGTTCATGCAAGCAACGAAAATTTATTAGTTTAAGAAATATCAATTAGGTACGATTTAGTGGTCCTTAAATATAAAATTGTAGACAATCACAAACAATACAGCTGCCAATTTTTTTAATTCATTCCAGAATGTTGTTAGCACCGGCCTTCTTTTCCCATCGTAATCTTTTTAAAGTAATTTTCTTCATATTTAATCGTAGATATATATTGAAGAAAATTTTTCTACAAAATTATATTTCCGGAATTAACAACATTCCGGTATAAATTAAACAACATGCCAGCTATGACAAACAAGTTCCCATTTCTTGCTTAAAAAAATAAATAAATAAATAAAAATGTCTCTCTCTTTCTCTCTCTCTCTCTATATATATATATATTTATCTTTACTGCATATATTAATGCTTTTATGACAAACAGAAGAATTATTTTGAGTTACTATGTTATAAACAATCGGCATATGTATTCTTACGAAACTTTGAATAAACAGCATAAAATGCAATAAACTCGCATCAATTGTTTCAGGTCGAAAAAGAATACGACCCTTCATCAGGCGAAAAATGTAAGCACGAGTGCTGCAGTCAAAGCGGCAACGCACAAAATTGTATTTAATGAAAAGCGAAATAATATAAATTTGAATGTAAATATAACTACTGGTGTCAAGTTACGTGAGTAATTTTCAAGCATCTGAGAAGAATGGGGTGGAAGAAATATCATTAACAAGATTTTCGAATTTTTAAATATGTAAAATGCTTCATGAATATCCAAATGGGATGAACAGACAGGAGATGAAATTATGTTAGTTTTGGAAAAATCAAAATGATAACCATGAGTCCAACAGTGGGAAGCAATAGACGACTTGGAGATCTCTTCATTACAATCATTCCGTTGGTGCTCATTTATTCTGTACTTCAAACGCCTCCTATTTTGACCAATATAACATAAGTTGCACGTCGAACATGGAATTAAATAAATGCCAGAACGGTTTTCTGTGGGAATGGCATCCTTAAGAGAAGATAATTTAATTTTTTTGACGGGTTTTAAATGACTTTGAAACCAAACGGTGAAAGAATTTTAGAGATTTTAAAAGAGAGTAAAAAATATAAAGGTAAAACAACTGGGATGAGGCTGTGATCGTTCGATTTGGGAGCGAAACTTTTAGGATTTTTAAATTTATATAGAGCTTTATCGGTAATAGATGGGTTATAACAACGAGAGAGAGCAAGAGATTTTAAATAATTAATTTCTTTCGAAATATTAGACGGATCAGAACAAATGTGTAAGGCACGATAAACGTAAGTATAAAAAGCAGACATTTTCTGTTGAGGGGCGTGGTTAGAGAGAGCATGCGGCGGTAAAGAGAAAGCAAATGGTTTTCTAAAAGCAGTAGTTGAGAAACAATCTTTTTCTTTATTCACAACCGTCAAGGAAGGGTAAAGAGCAATCTTTTTCAACCTCAAAAGTAAATTGAATGCATGGGTCAATCGAATTGATCAAAGAAAGTAAACTGGACAAATCAACATCAGGGGAAACAAGAACGAAAGTGTCATCCACATACCTAAACCAGTGAGGCAATTTATATACACCGAACAGTTTTTATTTAAAATAGTGCATACAAATGTCGCAAAGTAGAAGAGAGAGGACTGCCCATTGCCATTCCCTCATTTTGGGAATAATAAGTATCATTAAAGATGAAGGCAGTTTGCCTGATACACAAATGAACTAAATTCACAAGCTCCTCAATTTCAATACAAGAATAATGGAATTCAGGTAGTCTTCTCTCTAAACAATCCAGAGCACCTTGAACAGGAACATTAGTAAAAAGTGATTTAAAATCTAAAGAAATCATAGTATAGTTAGAGGGAGAGATGCATTGAAGTTTGTCCACAAAGTCATATGAGATTTTTACACTATGGAGGTTGGTAATAGTTAGATGAGAAAGAGATCTTGAAAGAAATAGAGCAAAATTATAAGAAGCCGTACCAATATTAGGCACAATAGACCAAAAACAAAGAGTGGGCTTATGAACTTTCGGATGTGCATAGAAACGAGTACAATTAGCAACAGAAGGAATTCCCGTGCATTTGGTATGACCATTAAGAATAACAGAATTTTTAACGTGGTATTTAACTTGATTAAGATGATCGTTAGATAGATCTTTCTTAAGTTTCGAATAGGGACATGAAGTAAGCAAGGACTCAACATGGAAAATATAATTCGATTTGTTGAGTTGAACAGTATGTCCTCCTTTATCAGCTCTTGTGATAATTAAATCGGAGGCGGAGTTTAATTCGGAGAGGGCAGATTTTTGAGAAGAAGTAAGGTTAGATTTTTGTGAACGATTATTAGTGGAAATAATGTTAGATAAAACAAAGCGAAGAGATTCTAGCTGGCCTGGAGAATGCCTACATTCTTGTTTTTATTTTACAATTCTACTGACACCAGTAGTTATATTTACATTCTACTTTATATAGTTTTTCTTTTCATTAAAAACGGTTTTGTGCGTTGCCGCTTTGACTGTAGCATTCGTGCCTACTCTGTTCGCCTGATGAAGGGCCGTGTGCTCTTTCGACCCGAAACAATTGTTGCGAGTATATTGTATTTTATGGTGTTTATTCAAAGTTTTGTAAGTAATAATTTTCAACGCCAGGTCTGTGGTGATTTCTTATTAATTAAACTGTATATGTAATTCTTTTTTATCATAATAATATTCGTTCCTGCAGAGACGGAAATAAAGTTATTTTCAATAATTAATTTAATCATATAAAATTTTTAAGCTGGCTTTTTAACAACTTATTCTAAAGTACAGCAAACGTCCTAATTTCAGAGACAATTCACAAACACTATGTATTGCAAAAATAATCAATCTTGGTTTTCAGAAATAAGCAAGATTGACCCTTTATCAGGCAAATAAAGTAGGCAGAAGGTGAAAGACAAAAGAAATAACGCAACATGGCAGAATATGTTACAAGAAGAATCTATGAGCATTTTAGTTCAAAAAATGTCCACCAGATTTTTATTTGCATGGTAAAATGACAGTTAATAAAGCAATCAGCCCACATGGGATTACAATAATGTTTTGTATGCAGCGTTCTTATGCAAAGCGCCACATACTAAACATTTATTAGATTTGTTTTGCACCTTTTATTAGATTCAAACATTTATTAGATTTGCACCTATTTCACAAATTTGGGGAACATTCCGCTCGCCCTTTTAAAATGCAGTTTGCTGTTTAGATCATTTATTTATATAAACTGATATACTAAATTTATATGTAAAGTTATAATGGTTTGCTTATTCCTAAAATATTTTGTAATATACTTTTGCTTAAATTTTATGCATAAACAATGCATGTGATGAAATACATATGATTGAAATTAACATATATATATATATATATATATATTACAACAACTAATTTATCTTCTAAAATAATTCAGTAGAAAGAAAAAAAACATGCATGAGATGAATAATACATGCTATTTGTTTACTATTAAAAAAAATTGTATTTCTCTATACCATTATTTTTTGCATCCATTTAAATATAAAGCACGTATTATATCCATTTCGATATCTCTTTCTATACAAGTAGAGTTTTATTCGTCATGTTTAGTGCATTTTATTTGGTTTCTATGACCTGAAAATGATTTTGCATTTACTTATTTTTTCACAAAATGCAGCTGAATGAAAAATGTGATATTGTGCAGCTTCAATCTGGAACTAATATTTTTGTTGCATTTTCAAAAGTTACTTTATGTATTTTTAAAAGGTTTATAAAAAATATTTATTTTCAAAGAAATATGGAAAACAGTGTATTGAACAAGAAAATTCAAGATTTTTTGAAAATTTATTTTTCTATGTATAATTTTACAGAATAAAAAATGCATTATACATTTTTATGAGATATTTTTTAAATATTTGAATGCATAGAAGTTTATGTTCAAAATAAGAAAATAATGTAAATTTATTGTAAATATAATTTTTCTTTCATTATTTTAAAGAATTTTCTCATTATAAAATTTTTAAAATAATTTTGCCAAGAACAAACACAAAATAGTCGATTTTTTTTCATTGATTATTGAACTTTTATACTTTATTATAATTATAAACTTTAGTTTACTTTTCCAAATGAAATGTCCCTACTTTCAACAGTTAATTAAAAGAAACCTATTACCGATACGTTTTCGGTATGAAGCATAACCAGAGCTGCCAACCTAATCCGGCAAATAGTTAGTGCAGCCCGTTTTTCTACACCACTTAACTTTTAGAGTAATTCTCTTCAGATATATTTACGATGAATTTAGAAAACAAATACTCTAAAAATTAAGTGATGTAGAAAAATGTGCGGTACTAACAATTTGCCGGATTAGGTTGGCAGCTCTGCATAACGCACGTTCTCTTGCAATTACCAACTGCAACCAAATGATGAGCTTTAGCTGGTTTTATTTTCTGTGAATACGTTATATCGCAACGAAAAGGAAAAGGATTTTTTAAATCGTATATTTTTTTCTGGTGACACAATATTTCTTGTCGGAAATAATAGGAATCAGCACAGCAGCAGATTTGGGGGCTTAGAAAATTCCCGTGCAATACAGAAGTGAAAAAAAAAGTCCAAAAATCAATGTGTTGGTGGGTTTTTTAATATGATATAGCCACAGGTTCATTTTTCTTTGCAGAACGTCTATGACGGCGAATATTTACTTCGTCTTATTACAAATTTACGCAATATTCCAAATGTAGCGTTTACAACTATTTGATTTTTTTTTTCAAATATAATTTAAAGACTTTCGTGTCTCCTAAACCTCCAAAACCAACTAATGCCACTGTGACTACGAAAAATACTGTAGTAAACATGGTTGTAACTATACTACTTGATAGTTTTTTAATATGTTATAGCCACAGGTCCATCTTTCTTTGCAGAATTTGTATGACGGCAAATATTTACTTGGTCTTACTACAAATTTACACAATATTCCAAAAGTAACGTTCACAATCTTTTTTCTTTTTTTTTTTTTCAAATACATATTGAAGAATTTCATGTCTCCATAACCTCCTGAATAACTATTGCCACTCTAGCGCATACTTGCCAACATCCTAATTAATATTCCTTAGTGTTGTTTGTAACGCCCTATTTCTCACATCAGTAAATTTTTCGAGCAATATTCTGCAAATGAAACTGCGATTAAATAAGAAGAAAAATACTCTCAAAAGATACTGGTGTGAAAAAGACGGTGAGGCTTATAATACTACGGAGTATTAATTAGTATGTTGGCAAGTATGCTCTAGCTACAAAAAATCTGTAGTTAATATGGTTGTAACTAGAATACTGGCTAGACTAAATAGGTATTTTTTACAAAAACAACACCTAAATTAATAAGTATCTTTTTAATTTGTTGATTTACTTTTCAGATTACCTTTTAATTTCTAGTACTTTTTTTTTTTGTTTTCTGTATGTATAGTATTCGTATTTGGTTTTTGAAGAAATTTCTGAGATATGATTTAACAATACTATTGTTTATTATAATTATTATTAATAATTTTTATTTAAATTTATTCTTTTTATTTTGACAGTCAACTTTGCAGACATTATTTTTATTAAGGAATATAACATATTATTCTCCATTGTTTTTCGCCTTACATATTTTCTTTAATATTTAACGATAGTAATAATAATAATAATAATGATAATAAAACGTTTAACATTTTTGAGTTATAAAGTATTATACTTATGAAAACGTAATTAATTATTTTTTAAAAATTAATTGTTTTTTTTTTCCTTTCTTATTTGCAGCTAATATGCAAATTACTGTCTGTAAACTAATGTATTTTAAAAAAAAAATAATAAAATAAATATATATATATATATATATATATATATATATATACTGAATATGAGACAAATTTACAAACTATTTGTTTGCACACTAAAGAAACATTGAAATACCATTTAAAAAAAAGCTTAATACTTTGATTTATTGTTTATACAAGAATAAGATTACTTTATTTTCAGTTTTCAAAAAGCAATTAAATTAAGAAGTTACTGTCCTTAATTTAAGAAAAACTCCAACCTACCTTAAATTTACTAAAAAGTAAAGTTTAGAATTATTATCAAATAAAATATTTAATAAATAAATATTTACTTCTATAAGTATAGAGTACATTTTGCGTTTTTTTTACGCAAACACACACATTCGCTCTCACATACACAGAGACACCCACCTACCCTACCCCCCCCCATATATATATACGAAAATAATCATAAAAGAAACATTTAAGAGCTTTTCTTTCTTTGAACATAAATTCAGAAATGTTTTTATAGGACGTTTCTTACACTATTTCTGTTCAACAAATCTTTTAATGTTCAAGCATACATATTTCATAATAAAAATTGTATTAAAGTTTATTTTAAGCAGAAAATTGTCTACTGTGTAGCTTCTCAGAAATTTGCAAATTATATTAAAAACATAAAACAAAACTCATGTATATTTCTTAATACGAATGGTTTCTGTTTATTCATAAGAACTGTAATTTAATTATATATTTTTTAAGTAAAACAAAAAGAAAAAGGGAAAATGTCAATGATTTTCTGGAATGCATTTGATGTATGGGTTAAGGCCGATTTATTATTTGGTCGTCTGTGCCGAAGTGAATTTTTCTGCATGTAGGTTTTTCTAAAATGTTTTAACCTGCATTCACTCTTTAATGTAATATGAGAATTAATTTATAATTTATTTTTCGGTTTCCACATTTTATCAAATAGAACGTGTCTCCTGTTTCAAATTTTGAGGTATGTAATTGTTTTCACTCAATAATTATATTATTAAATAAATAAACTGTTTCACTACAATCAAAATATTCATTAACAAAATATCATTGAATATAAATCCCATCTTAAAATGTAAATATATGTGTAATTTACTAACGACAAATACATTTTGAAATCACGTTTAAAAGAAAAAAAAAAAAAGAATACATACATTATCATTTTATATGTATTATATAAAAAGAAATATGTTAGTGAATATCACATTTTACTTAATTTATATATATACATATATTAGTAGTTGAAGAAAAATTTTATATAATGATCGACAAATACATAGATCTATATTTGTTTCACATTTTGAAGACGAAAAATGTATTTCATAATCTTGAAAGACTTTTGTCCAGAAGTATTAATTTTGTTTGAAATAAATTTGTATCACTTTTTAAAGTAAACTATAAAAAATAATATTTTAGTTGTATTCATGAGGATGGTAAAATGAAAATTTGAAATTATTTCGTTAACTCAATTTTAGCTTAAAATACAAACAATGCTATTTTAATATAAATCAATTAAAAGCTTTTAAGTTCAACTAAAAAATGAAATACTTAGAATAGAGCTAAGTTTAATTCATAAGAAATTTCAGTTATTTATAATTTTTAGTCGATGGAACAACAATTAAATGGAAGTACTCTGAATATCGTTAGAAAAATATTGTTATCTACTGAACAAACATTATCATTCGATATGTGAGCAAGTTGAAGACATATTGTTTAAATATATGGAATGTCAAACAGCAGCAGTTATCATAAGCGACATCCAGGACTCCAATAGTCTAACTACTTTTTCAAAAAAAGATATAGGTAAAAATATGTTAATTTGCAAGGGAAAAAAAACCATATAATTTACCTTAATCTGAAAAAGCTTTACGATATTACATTACCGAACATAAACGTGAAAAAAAAAAAAAAGAAACTTTATTAGGAAAATATATCTCATACAGAGACACTTTTAAAAACACGCGTATTATTCTAAATATATAAATAAAACACTTTAAAACACGTATAAATTTTAAAAACATTTAATTAAAAAAGGCACATTTCTAAGCTTTTCGCCCTGATAACTGCATGATTATACAGAAGTGCAGTTGTGTTCAAGTACATATATATATTATACATCAGGTGAAAATTACAGTTAAATCGCTACTTTATTTCAAATATTTTTCGGAGTTCATTGGTTGGAGTCACTCTACGTTAACAATGAGGCAACATTTGTAAACTGGACATTTATCAAATGTCCAGTCAACAAATGTTGCTTCATTGTTAACGTAGAATAATTCCAACCAATGGACTCCGAAAAATCTTTTGAACTAAAGTAGTGATTTAACTGTAATTTTCACCTGATGTATAATATATATATATGTATTTGAATACAACTGTACTTCTGTATATTCTTACCATTTTCAAGTTTCATATAAGCCTCTATGGACGATGTTGCATCCGTCTCCAACAGTTGTTACAGCCATTCCAGTTTTTCCGTTCCCATCCATTGATTTCTCCAAAAGTTTGATTCGTTTTCACTACAAAATTCCTACAAGAATTAAAATTACTTGCATTTGGATGTTGTTCGCCAAGTCGCGTGCACTTTTTGTCTTCTTGCGCCAAATATTCGAAGTTTTTTTTTTTTTTGTAGGCTTTTAGTGAAATCACGCCAATTCATAAGCTTTATTCGAACAGCCCATCACTTTTTAGTTTATATAGTACCACTCTCGTAACGTAATGGTGATATTTAAATTAAAATTTATTTTACTTTAAATATTTTGTACGAAATTAAAAAAAAAAAAAAAAAAAAAAAAAAAAAAAAAAAATGTACGAAAATGAAAGTTTTGTACGAAAAAGTAAAAATATCTCTTTCTCATTTTTTTTTTTTTTTTAATAATGATAATAATAATAATAGTAAATTACTAGTGAAAAAGTAACGTATGACGATTGTTAAAATATTACACATTATATATGATTCATTTTTATATGCTTTGTTGAAAATACAGAAAATGAATGAAAATACTAATTTAATTTATATGAAATTTAAAGTATCAAAATCCCACGCAGTATTAAAAAAAGAAAAATAATTTATGCATATTTTTATTCATATATATATATATATATATATATTTAATCTTTCTTTGTTCTTGGCAGAATGATTTTAAATAAGCTACTTTTACAATGTTTTCTACATTAAATTTTTCCATGAATTGCGATGCTATGTCAATGAGCCTAGAATGTGGTAATCTGAAAATAACGAGAAAATGTAAGTAATATCACAAGTGTATGTAATAATACCATAAAATCGCCTGACTTTTCAAGGCAAAATGAGTCTATGTATTCTTTATATACAATACGCTCACATAATAAATGAAAGAGATTTACTGAAAGTAAAAATCCTGCTAGCACTGACTGTTTTTGATAGGAGATTATATATTGCAAAATACAGTCATATTTTTATAATGTTAGCATATTTCATATATTCATATGTAAATTCAATGCAAAAAAAAAAAAAAAAAAAAAAAAAAAAAAAAAAGTTTATTTTATTTAAAAAGACGAAAAATATTTGGATAGTTCAGATATCAATCAATGTCAATAACAAGAACAACAACAACGATAATAATAATAGTAATAATAATAATAATAATAAAGACTTATTTATTTTGAACAACAGATAATTGCAATGAAACTCTCTATGATGAGACTGTAATTTTCTCAGTTTCAATTACATTGGCTTACACAGATCAGCAAATAAATATTTAAAGGCATATTATTTTGATATTTAATGTAAAGTAAGGATTATAATAGCAATTTTAATATAATAATATCTTTATTGTCATATTAAGACTAATTTAATAAATATATTATTATTGAATCACAGAATTATATTTGGCAAAAATTTTCTTCTTAAATCAAAGAACTACTGAATAACAACCAAAGAGTAACTGAATTTAACATAAAAAAATATTTACCTATGTGTCTTATTATTTTATCGTCAGCTTGTTTATTACTAAAACTTGTTTTTAATTGAAAATTTGAAGCATAACATTAAAATTTAATTTATATAATGTTAACCCGAGAGTAGTCGCGTCATTTTTTATAACGCTAGTAGTCTTGTGTCAGTCTTTTTGCCGCCGCTATTTAGTGTAGGGGGAAAGCCGAAAGAAAGCCAGTAGAAAAAGATTAAATGCCTTTAATTCACGCGAAGTTTTTCCCGCAAAACTCTAACCTGGCTGAAAAACCGGAAATGGGGAGAAAAATTAATCAACTTTAGTGGTCGTGTCGCGGTCAAATAGATCAATTTGAGAAGTAAAATGTTTTTGACTGCTCAAAAAATCTGATCTGCAGGAAGAATTTTTAAGAGATGGGCGGCGAAAAGACCGATATGCGACTACTAACGGGCTAACGAATTCAGTTCAGCACATTGTTGTTTAAGAAAAATAAAAATTCCTTTTTTATCGATCGTAAACTATGTAAATATAAGAAAAATTCATTACATGTGAATTATTTTGACAATTATATGGTAATCATACATTTCTAAAATAGTTAAAACATTTCAAGATCATTTTTAATATTTTCATACACGTTTATTTTACAGCAGAAAAATTTTGGAATATTTAAATACTTCTTCATCATTCTAATCCTAAAATATTTGCATTGTTCTATGTTTAATCCAACTGTTTGCATAGATAAAATATATTATTGTTTGCTAATTTAGTTCGAATAGCTCATTATTAAACATTAGGTTTTTTACTTTTATATTAGTAATTTTTAAAGAAAATTTTATGTGAAAAAGCTATTTTTAATTGCGAGTATTATGCAAAAAATAAAATATCTTTTGTCAATTTGATTGCATTAATTAAAATAATACTGATAAATATTCTAGTAACTGTAATATACTGATTTAAAATCTGCGACATTTGTGGTTTTAATAAATACACCTTATGTTTATTTCAGAGCATAATTGTTTTTTTCCAAAATTCGTCAAAAAGCACAATTTTTTTAAAAATCTGAAACCAGATACAATCTACAGCCACTGATACAGATTTTATTTGGTGGGGGTGTACGTTTTCAGTTTTTTATGCTGAAAGTCAGATATTAGAGCAGCATTAAAAATAGCTAAGTAATGAAACACAATGTGATTTCATGCCATAGATAGTGGTTCTTGGTTTGAATGTGGTTCTCGAAATGGAAGGTTTTTATTTAATGCGTTATATACACACACACTAAATTTTAAAGATTAATAAATATCACATAAGGCTTTCATTTATTTCATTTCAGAAGCAACTAGATCGATTAATCGTTTCTTTACTTTTAATCATTTCTTTTCAATTTGTTCGTTTTGGCAACCTGTTTATTTCTACTATTTCTGTTTGGAATCGGTTGGACTTATAAAAAATACTTATTCCATTTTTCAATTCCGGTTGTGTTACAGTTTAATCTAATTTCCTTTATCACTTTGTTTTGTTGCAAGATAGAAATTCGAGTTGTATATTGCTTGAATTAGCTATATAGCGATCAGAAATCTTGCATATGCTGACAGAGATGCAAGTTTCCTGATGCATGATCATTTCTGGTTTTCAGCATTTACAATTCTATTTTTCATTTCATGAATTCTCTTTTCTTTTCACAGGTCCTTCTGGTTAATTTATCTCTTTCCATTTCTATTATTTGATGAATGTTTCTATTTGATTAACGGATTATGAAAATTATCTCATCGTTAGGCTTATGTGTTATGTGAGTCATTTCTCTTCTGCGTAAGTACTTTAACATGTGTTTACTACTCAGTGTAATTAAATTAAATTATCATCGTGACAATAATTTTATTCGAAATACATCTCATTTAAGATTTCATATGTTAGTATTTTCATCTATTTTTCATTTGCTGACTGTTGTAAAGGAATTAAATTATTCAATATATATATATATACACTCCTTCTCATAATTATAAGGACACCCGTTTTTCTATATTAACTAAACACTGAACACTATTATTTAAACAAATATATTTTTAATTAATTTGAATTTCATTAATAGACTATATTTAAAAAGTTTTATCGTTTTTCTATCTTAAAAAACTTTAAATATGGTAAAAAGATGATTTTTCAGGTGTTCACAATTATAAGAACAGCTCGAATTTTAGTAATTTTTTTCAGTTATTCTTTAAATTAATATTTTATGGGGTCTCTTTTTAGGGTTAAACAGTCAGACATTCTCTCTGGTATATATATATATATATATATATACATTTTTTTTTATATTAAGTTTCAATACCATTTCGTATAACATATATGATATTCTTAATACATTTAAACTATTTAAAATTGCTTTTCACTTGCATGCACTGTTCTAATATGATAAGTTAAGGTTTTTTCAACTTTTAGGCCATGGGAAAGGCAATAATACAGAAGTTTCTTTCTTCAAACTATTTCCTATTGCTCTAAAAGTAGAGCAAAAATGTAAGTCTTGCAGAAAAAAATATTATTACCCCCTAAAATCTAACAAAAATCTGATAATTTCACGTTTAAAATTTGCGGATATTCTCTTGATGTTCATAATAATAGAAAAAATCACTAAATTCATTCTGCCTTCAGTAGAAGCAGCTCCCCAGAGCACCGTAGATCCACCTTTGAAATGTCCGATTCATATCTGCCTTTAAAAAATCTGCTCTGTTTTTCGCTATCTTCAGATCGTGCCAGTAACTGTTAAAACCATTTGGTTAATCAAGAACAAAATGTTTTTCATCCGAAAATGCAACATGTTACCATTTAATATTGTCTTTATTCAACTTTAACGCAGACGTTCTTTCTCCCATTAAATGCTGATTGATTATTACAGGTCTTTTATTCATTTTAACATATTATTAATTATTTTAAACATGCATAAATGTGGACCCTAACCATTCGTTACAAATTACGAGCAAATTCAGCAGAAGTCATTATGAGTAGAACAGTAAGAGGAATTATGAGTCTTCGATCTCTGTAAAACAACTCTGATTTTGCATCAGATCTCTCTCCTATGGAACCAGCAGTTCAACGTTTGATCACATTTCCTTCAGCAATTTTAGACCTTCGAATTTCATTAGAAGTTCGGCGGATTGAAATTATCCTTCCACTTAAAAAACACATTTATCATATTTCACTACTTGAACGTTCTTTTTTTCGAGGAATTATTAGTAATGTCCGTCCAAGAAAATTTGAAGGCTTATATATGAATTAATCTAGCCCAGTAGTTAACAAATTCGCATGTCAACTGTAATTTATCCGCTAGTAAGTTAAATAAAACGAAAAAATCTGGATTGTCCCTATAATTATGAACATCTAAAAACGTGGAGAAAAACACATTTTGCATTATTTTTTATTAATTTTGTTTCATATTAAAAAAAAAAAAAATTATAGCAATTTTGGTTTTTAGAATACTCAATATATTAAGTACACTTAGTATAATCTTGTTCACAATTATTTTTACATTAGTTTTTTCAAAATATAAAGTGTCCTTATAAATATGAGAAGGAGTGTATATATATATATATATATATATATATATATAATGTGCACTATAAAAAATATCTGTTGGGCATGAATTTTGTCTGCATAATTCTGTTGCGGAAATTTTCTGATAGAGTATTGTTTAAATAGCATACGAATATTTTCTAGTAACATTGCTTCAGGGAATTTTCTGTATTATAACAATATATATATATATTTTTTTTTTTACAGTGTAGAATAAAAATTGTAGAATCCAAAAATATCTAAAAAAATCTAGGTCATATCATATGTATATGAGCGATGCCAAACATCGTATGACTATTAACTGGATAAATGCGTATATGTTTTGTTTTGTGCAATATGTTTATATAAAATTCTAAAGTGTTTACTATAAGTAAAAATTTTTGTTAGAGTTATTGTTTTATTAGGAGAATAAATCTTGCAAAATATAGTGAGATTTTAATAAATCATTAATAATCTTCTGTAAATTAAATACGGGACGAAAATTTTTATTTTAATTTGAAAAGTAAATACATTGTCATGTATGAGATATGTTGAGTTGGAAAATTGAAGGTGATCAATCGGATCCAGCGTTAGATAGTGGTGGTTTCGGTGGCAGTGTCGAGTTGAACATGGAAGTGTTGTGTTGGATGTATCAGATTCACCAGTTGAATCCAGTGTTAGATGGCGATGATTTAGGTGAAAATATCAGGATGATCATAGAAGTGTTGGCTCAGATAAAATAAAATTTGTGTAAAATGTTACAAGCTATTTGAAAGTAATTTCTAAATACGTAGAACGAGTTTAAGCGAAGTTGCGATTGTGGATGTCAGTTGGATATTGGTAATTTGAGGATGAGTATTTTATGGGAAATGGATTGAATCATTTCATTAGCTACTTACTTTAAGTTGACTTCTGAATTAAAGAAGATCGCGCTTTTTGGATGGTGTTATAATAGAGTTATTCGGAGGCAAATGTGAACCTGCTTGACACCATGGAGCTCCCAAGTAATGAGGTAATTTAAATATAGTCTTAATTGTTTGTAGTTTTGTGATTTAAATTGAATCTAAAACTATATTTCGTCTTACTGCCTCAATCTACCTATACGTAAAAAAAAAAAAAAAAAAAAAAGTAGATTTTAAGATATTGTTTTCATTTGACTCCTGTACACATTTTGGAATCAAAATGGGAAATAACCCACAAGTTGAGGCTGTAAACTAGCCACTACAACATCTCTAACTGCTAATGGGATTATTTAAAGAATTACTAATTCAGCAACTTTTATTTATATGATAATATCTTATTTTTTTTAATCAAGATTAAAATAGTGAAAATATTATAATAAAAAAATTCCGAATCGAAATATTTAAATGCATTAACATATTAGTTTTTATCCAACTGTTGACAAGAAAAAAAAATAATAAGAAAAAAAAAAGAAAAGAAAAAAGAAAACAAGAGCTGTGTATTTCTGTGAATTATCTTTTTTTTTTCTGTGTAGTTTAATACTGTATTATGCTTTTTAAAGGAACATATGAAGCATAGCATTTATATTTATTATATAAAGCGTTATTGCATCCTGTTCCTACATATTGTCATTTTAGCATTTATTATTATTATTATTATTATTATTATTATTATTATTATTATCATTATTTTATCGACTGTCAACTACGTAAATAAGAAAAAAAAAATGCAATGGGAGTTATTTTGGCAATAAATTGCTAATCATATATTGGGTGAGTGCGAAAGTTCTACCTGTTTAAGGATATGCAATTTTGCAATGGAATTGACGTCACACATGACATTGTAATGACGCAAATCGTCGGCCAATCAAACGTGTGGATGATTCACAAATAAATGCATCGTGTCTCACAAAGTTAATCATATTAAATATATATATATATATATCAGAAGGTGTAGCATGGAAAGCGAGAAGGAGTATATAAGACATTGTTTGTTATACGAGTTCGATAAAAAGAGTACAGCAGCTGTAGCAAGTCCAATGTTTGTCAAGTTCATGGGGAGAATGCAATAGACGAAAGCACATATCGTCGACGGTTTCGTAAATTTAGGGAAGGAGACAGAAGCTGCCAAGATCAGGATAGGAGTGGACGTCCATCACACGTTGGAGACGACGATATTGACCAAGCCCGAATCCAACTTTGCAAGAATTAGCAGAGACCTTCAGCGTATGCCGGACAACGGTCGAGAGACGGCTGGTTAGGTTGGGTTTTACAAGTAAGTTGGATCGTTGGGTTCCACATAACCTGGCAGCTAATCAACAGGGTGATCGAATCGCCGCCTATGTTTCCTTGCTTTCCCGGTACAAAAATGACCCATTCTTGACACGAATTGTGACAGGAGATGAGAAGTGTGTTATGTATCGTAACGTAAAGCGTCGTAGGACTGTGTGGTCCTTTTGATCCGCTTGCATCGACTTCGAAAGCTGAACTTTTTCCCAAGAAGGTGCTATTGAGTGTGTGGTGGGATGTACAGATAATAATTCACTGGGAGGTCCTGCCACTCACCCAAAAATTCAATGCTGCCTTCTACTGTATACAGTTAGACAGGCTGCATTCAAATTTGGTATCAAAGCGGCCAGGTCTCACCAATCGTCGCGATGTTATCCTTCCTCACGATAACGCCAGGCCACATGCTGCTGTCATCACTCGCCAAAAGTTATTGAAGTTTAATTGGTAGGCTCTCCATTCTCCTGACTTGGCACCAACTGAATATAGCCAACTGGCACCAACTGTCACCTATTTCGTGCGTTGAACAAATCCTTCAATCAGAAAATATTTCATGATCTTGATGCTGTGAAAACTGCCATCCAAGATTTTTTTCATTTGAAACCGCTGGAATTTTACCGCTCCTACCAGAAAGGTGGCAAAAGTTCATAGATAGCAATGGAGATTATGCACAATAATAGGTGCTGTTCATTTTGCGTTTATTTGCTTTTCTTTATGGGTAATAAAAACTGATAGACCTTTTGCACTCACCCAATATTTCTAATATTTATAAATAGCCACAAATATATTTAATATTTTTCATTAAACTGTTGATACGGTTCAGTGGCTTTTTAAAACCTAAACAAAGACAGACGGGTTCAGATGCAAGAAAATGAAAAATGCAATGCTTTTTTTGAAAAATATTTAATTATTATACTTAATTACAAAATAATTACAGTACGTACAAGTAAAAATGTTAAGGATCTTACTACTCCAAAATCAAAAACATTGTTCTGTCATAGCGAGAATTCTAATTTCACTTCGAAGCAATCCATAGATCTAGATTAACTCAAAATATTTATGGCTGATGCCAAAATTAAAAAATGAAAAACACATAATTTATTTTCTGTTTACTTGACTGCGGCGACGCAGAGCATAAAGGAAGACATTTTTATTACACTGTTTAACAATAACAATGTAAAATGAATTAAATATTGAAATTGTTATGGATTGTTACGATACTGAAATCGCAAAGAATAATCAAAATTGAAAATTAGATTTACTATAATTTTTTGTATGGTTTCTTGAGGAAAAGTTGAGGAATGAAAAAGGGATGCAAAATAATAAAGTTAAGAGAAAAAAATCAAAATAGAGATAGAATATATTCGTTGTTTGATTTAATTTTACAAATTATTAATTATAAATCTTTATATTTAATCTATTGGTATCATTTGTATAAATTTATAATTTAAATTTATTTCTTGTTTCAGAATGCCTTGAATTTGCACGAACCACTTGACAACTTGAGTTGGAAAGAAACTCGTAGGAAAGAAAACATTTTTTTGCAGAAAGAGGCTATCCCAATCTACCAAAAATCGCTATTTTAGTATGCGAATTGGAGATCAAGATAAATCTGTGGCCCCTCGCATTTTGTTAAACATTTGCTCCACTAACTTGATAAATGGATCAATGTTAAATGTCGTTAAATGATGTTTACAGCCCTCATGGTTTGGAGAGACAAATCATTCAACAATCTTTATAACTGTATAATACCAATTACTCAGCAAGGAAATATTTAAAGAATGTAACTTACCTAAATATTCATTCAGCTCATCCCAGTAACGAAATCGCAATACATGTAAGTATTCAGTCATATCTTAAGTACTTTTGGCAATGTAATGGTAGATTGTTATCAAAATTCGCAATGAAAGTCATAAAAGTTTTTAGATATTTAACATTGTAAGTATGAAAAAATTACTTCAATATTTTAATGGCCAACAATTCTTACACTAGAGCTAATTATTTAGTGATATAGTAATAATATATTCCTCCATGGTCAAAGAAATGTTAAAAAAAAAAAAAAAAAAAAAAAAAAAAAAAGAACTCTTTTACATTTTTAAAAATATATATTTAGAATATATATTAAATTTATTATATATATAATTATATAATAAATTATATCTAAATATATTATTAAATATATATAATTATATATAATATTTAATATATATATATTTAGAATACTCCAATAGATTAATTGTCTACATCAGGGGATGAATATACTGGTAAATTCATTTATTTATTTATTTATTTTCCATGATGCTAACCTCTTTACATTTGTGACTCTTTAACATTAGTCCATTCTTTGCGCAAATAATGTATAAGAATTCATATACCGTAGTATCATTTTATTCTTGCGAGGACATAACAGTAAATAAACAGGACATTTGTACTCCAAAAATAGGAGGTCAATGAAAATCCGTTGGTGCTGAAAATATATAGTGTTTAAACTGTTCTATTAAACATATTTTGATAAAATCATAGTTGACCTGACGCATGCGCTTCAGCGTGGAGAGGAATTCTAAATAAAAACATTGTGTATGCCAAATAATAATAATAATAATAAAAATTGTTATTATTATTATTAATATTCATATATTTATCGTCATCGTAATTGTGCAAGGAATATATAAGCAAAATTATCTTTTCTGAACCACCGTGTTAATTATTTAAAATATAATTATTTATAATTACAATATTATTTATATTACAATTATTTTTTATTACAATTATTATTATTTACATTTACATATTATTAATATTTACATATTATTTGTTATTTACATATTTTACATATTATTATTATTTAATTATTATTTACAATAATTTATTATTATGTTACAATATTATTTATATTAATTATTTATTTATAATTACAATTAAATTTAATTATTTAAAATATAATTAAAATTTATTCAGATTTACGAATTATACAAAATTAATATAGATTTGACGACAAATACTTAGAATGTATAGAGAATAAATATAATATAAGTGTTTAAAAATATACATATATTATCAATATACAATAAAATCAAATCTGAAAAGTATTTTGAACTTTGTTTTTACGAAAGGTAATATATATTTAAAATCTCTACATTCACTGGCCTTTATCGTATTCCATAATGCTTTAAGCCGCTTTCTGAATGAAGTCTTACAGTATTTTTGTTTTGGATACATGTACGTCTTTACTTCTGGTATTTTTGAAGATTTAAAATAAATGCAATTCTGACACACACTGAAAGGATTCTCTGTTATCTCTTGCAGTGAAATTCAAAATTATTTTATTTCTAATATAACTGAACAATTTTAACATATTCTTTCAAATAATAATAAGAAGAACACTGGGAAAAATAACTTATCGTTATATAGGATTTTTTCTCAATATACATTATTGTTTGTTTATGTAAACAAGGTATATAACGATATCAAGAAATACAAAAAAGTATTATGAGTTAAGTAACTTTTGCGCATAAAAATAATATTTTATTTTCAAAATATTTTTTAAAGCTTTGTAAAGAGCAATTATTTCTGAAAAAATAAATAAATAAATAAATAAATAAATAAAAAATAAATAAATAAATAAATAAATAAATAGAAAATTTTATTTAGAATACGTCATACTAATAAATTTATTGTTACAATTTATGATATTTCGATAATAAGAATGATAAAAAATTATCAATATGTTAATAAATAAACATGAAATTTCTCAAATTTTCTAACATATTGATCATGGGAGTAGAAGATTGAAAGTAGTTTCATTCGAATGGTATGATTTTCCAGATTTCCAGAATACAAAAATCATTTTCTTATGACGTCAAAAAAGTAGGTATTTAAAAATACTTTCATTTTTTATACTTTTTTTTTTTCATTTTATACACGTTTTCTTTTCTATTAAAAATTTCCTTAAGTAGAAAGTTGTTGAATCTGGATATTACTTACAACTCAAATAAAACCACTGACGCAATAATTTTTCTTTCTAAGAGACGACAGTCATTAGAGTGGTAGAATTTTGAGCGAATGTATGGTAGATTGAAATTTTACACCATTGAACATATACGCAAATTAAAAAAAGGGATTCATTTATCAAAGTGCTATTTCTTTTCTCACTAGTTAAGATCTAATTTCTTTCTTTTTTCTTTTGTGATTTGCGTCAGCTCTAATTTCAAGACATATTTTTAAATTAAGACATAATGCATTTCAATTAACTGAAATTGACTACTAATTTTTTTTTAAATGAATTTATTACTATATATTTTGCATAGATAAAAATATATCATAAGATTCAGAAAAATTTTAGATTTCCGGTTTTCGATAAATTTACACGTTTTGACATATTCTGAACTCAATTCGACCGCTTTTAGAAAATGTCTGTCTTTTGAGCTCGAACGCGGTGCTTCATGAACCAATGGACATAAGTTAACCGTACTTGATATTTGGTTGGACCTTCATTTGAAATGGCGCTGATTAGCTTTTGGGATATTTCATCCAACAAAGGGCGCTTCCACGTTGAAATCTCCTCACACTTCAGGAAAACATCAGCATCTATGTTTTTCTTTGATTTGCAAAAAGTGGTCGAATTTTGGCCACTTTGCGATACTAGTTTGAAAAAATATGCAATTTGCTTTTACATATAATCATTAGAAATATATATTAAATTCTTGAATAAAATTAAACAGAATATTTACATTAACTTAGGTATTTGGTTTTCATTTTTGAAGTCTTGGTTCCGACTTCAACTTGATTTATGTTCTTAATTTAGAGTAGAACGAAATCAGGAGACTCAGATTAAAGAATACACCAACCTTTATTTTATTTTAGGCGTAAGGAAGGGCGTGGGGATTCGAAAGAACTCACTAAATGAACTTAAACTAAGTAATTTAGATTAATCATAAAAATATCTCACCACTGCAGCCTGCAGTAGTAATAGTCGAAAGTCGAGGTTATCTTCAGAGAGCAATGAGTAGAACTTTTCTTTCTATAGTGAACTCCGTGAAGATACTTCGTAACGCTATACCTGCAATAACACACTTTATCACCAACAACACAACAGTGTTCCATTTTACTGCTCTATTTAAAGTTCTCTTAATAAGACAATACGATTCATTTCGTTTTACCAAAATACTTTTCTTAAGACTATTCGCATTCAATTTCTACACACGTTTCGCAACCTACGTAGATCCTGAATTCAAATTATCCAACTATCCAATAACTAGACACTCCATGCTAACCCAAATTCACCTCCACTCGACACTTTCAACCAGCTATTTCAACCATAACATCGCCAAAATATCCTGGATCCAGCAAGAAACTTTCCCATTCTCAAACGAACATTTTACCTTGACTCGACATTATCACCTTACATTACTTACTTTCAATACTAAATTCAAGTAGCGACCTTGACTTATCCAATCCAACTCACCACTATCATTTGCAATTTTCTCTAATACAAAATTCCGTTGGCGACCTTTACTTTCTCAACTTTACTCCACTCACATTTTAAAAATTTCAATTTAAAAGAGATTTTAATGTATTCAGAAATATTAGCTCAGTCTAGTCTCACACTAAGTTAGCAAAAATTTAATTGAATCATTTCAAATATAGATTTGTATGTGAAATATTTTAAAGTGGAATTGGTACGTTAGAAGTTGGTGAATTTGCTCCTGAGCTAAACAAAAAATTACATACAAGATAGACTTTCAAAAACAAACATAACATAATTAAAATCTTTTACGTGGATAACCAATTATGTTGAACAAATGAATACAATGTAACATTTTCCAAAATTTTTACCAAAATAATAGTTCGACATATATATACATAGAAAAAAAAAACACTTTAACGCTTTTTTCTGAAACATGCATGTATATATAGCCCAAAAATTGTACATATACAGATATTTTAATCCTCAGCAGAATAATTATATATATATATGATCATCAATATATGGACGTTATTGGTTTTGGTGGGTTCTAGCTAAATCGTCGACTGATTTCCACCCACCAGACTTCCTCATTCTTTATTTCCTGTCAATTTCCTCCGTAGAATAAAAATTTTCCCATAGGATACAAACATAAACGTGAGAATATATCAATTTAACCTGCAATGATCACGTGTGAAAGGTTTCATGAAGTGTCACATGTAAAGTGTTTTAAGGGGTTATATGGATTTTGAAGGCTGATTTTTTTTTCTTAAATATTTTTTAATACAATAAATAAATAATAATAAAAAAATAAATAAAAATTTTATGCATATGACAGAGCAACACTTAATAATGTACAAGGTAAAGCTAGGAATGTTTGCGCATAGTTCAACAAAACGTTATAAAAATGTAAATTTTAATTTTTTGCTAATAGCTTTGAAGTGACCCTTCATCTACGCATTTCCATTACTATTTTGTTGTTATACTATGATTTAAAGCAACAGCTGTAATAAAACCAAGAGAGCTATTTTACACAATCTCTCCTTATAGGATAGGAGAGATTGCGCTTAAATTTAACTACAATTGAATTGCTAAGAATGATATTTGCACTTAAATGACATTGATAACAGGTTTTTTTTCAGACAAATATTTTTGTATTACATGCAGGTATTTCTATTTAATAATAAGAATAAGAATAATAAGAAAAAAAATTGTTAAAAATGTTTAACAATTTTATTTAAAGATAATAAATTAAAGAAGCAAAAAAACAATAATAAAAAGTAACATATAGTTACTAAATAATACGTTTAACTTAAAATTAAGTTCCTTTGCAATTTGAATGTTTTCTTGTTTGTTTACCTAAACTGTCGTTGTCTATAACCGTTGCACTCGGTTGTTATAAATGATGCAACTTTCACGCAACCACTTGCCACAAGTAAAATTTATAAACGGGTCAATGAGAAATCGTTTAATAATAATAACAATAATATATATACATATATATATATAATGTAATTCAACCATTCTATAAAAATTCCTAGAAAGGATTTTGAAAAATTAAACAAATTTCGAAAACGAGCCAAAATAACCACGTTCAATTTTAGGGCTTTTTAATTGGGCACTCCGCTATCGATATTGTAGAACTACCTAGAGTATCAGAGCTCCCATTGTACTCCTTCCTTCCGATCTCCTAGGTGCGCAATCTCTCTTAACTTTACTATATATATATATATATATATATATATATACATTAAAGTTGGAAAATTTAGCCAGTGAGTCCTGATTACTGGAGGCTCTTCAGAAAGTGGTGAACACGAGTTCTCAAAAGATAATGCACCGATCTTATTGAAATTTTGATCATTACTTCAAAATAGAGTTCATTAGTTCTAAACGAAGCATTTTTTTTTTTTTTTTTTTTTTTTTAGAAATTTTGACAGGGTTTCATGAGGAAACATTATAATATTTGCTACATTTTATCCCCGTATAGCCTTGTAAAGTGACTTGTAGTCGAAAATAAAAAATAAATCCTTAGAAGTACTAATCAATTCTATTTTAAAGAAGTGTGTTCAAAATGTGAAGAAGACTGGAACCGCTTTTCTGAAGGGTGCTTTCAAACCAACACTCACTGGCTGAATTCTCCAAAACTTTTTATGAAAATTTTATAACATGCTGATGTTTGTTCCAAATTAAAAAAAAAAAAAAAGAAAAAATAAATAAACTTTTTTTTTTCCCCTTTTGGAAGCCATGTAATCAATTAAATTATTTACATTTTAATAAAAGTAATAAAATCCTACGTTTATCATTTATATAAATGTCTTTATTTATTTATTTAAAAAAGTTTATATCTATAAGAATACTACTTATCCTTATTATAAACCTTAACCATAAGTTATTATTATTATTATTTTGCACTATATCCTATGTAATATTTTACAGAATAATCATAGTAAAGTACTGCGATGATTTGTAATTAGTTATTCCTTTTTTATATAGAAGTTTTCTATAGAAATAAATTTTTTTTTTTTTTTTTTTTTTTTTTTTTTTTCATGCTATTATAGTATTTGCACATCATTTAATTGGTGTATACTTATTGAAGTTTTTGTAATTAAATAAGTGAATACTGTTGATAACTAGTTAATTAAATATAAACAAAGTAATTAAATGATGTACTCTTTCTTATGAAAAAAAAAATCTTGCTAGTTTTTTTATTGGAATTCTTTGCTATTATTGTTAGTTAATTAATGCTCTTCTAATCTTTAATCGCATTTATTAACATTTATCAAACATTAATTACTTGATTATCAAAAGAAGTAATTAATTAACAAAAAAACATTTCGTTGTAAAAAAAGGATTTATTTTGTACACTTCAAGCACATTTATTATTAATCACAATGATATCATTAAAATATTTGCGCAGTAACACGCATGAAGATATTAAAATTCTTTGGTGTTATTGTATAGTTTAATATTAGCGACTTTTTATGACAGCAGATGTTCATTTCGTTTTCGCAGAATAATATTCATTTTTATAATTAGTTAAAAAATGTAGGAGTTGTGTGCAGAAAAGTCTGGATTCGTATACCTATTTTTTTTTTTTTTTTTTCTTAATTCTTTTACGGGATTTTTCTTTTTTTTTTTAAATTGTAAAAACGATATAACTAATATCAGAACTTAAATTATTTACCGTTATTTTAATAAATATTGAATTAGTTATGTGCAAGCACTTAGGTCATATTATAATAATAATTATTTATTTATTAACTTATTTAGTTTCACGGTAATATTTTATTACATCTTGGTATTTTACCAAAAAGCGAATGAGAATATGATAATTAAATAGAGGAAATGTGTATAAATTTTCACAGTATCTGAATGATATTATCACTATTTTGAATGTGTTTGAGATATATTTATACATTACAATCCTAAATTTAATTTTTGTTGAAAAGAAACATAATTACAACTGTTTTGGGCGTTTTAAGATTGTTAATAATGAAAATTCAATCATAAAAATTAATCATGCCTCAATGAGTACATTTTTTTATTATCGATGTTCTCTAATGGTAGTAATGTAAAAAAAATCAAAAAGAAAGAAAAAATGGAATCGTCTGTTATACAGCCCACAAGTGTTCAATGGGACCACAAGTGTTCAGGGAGGGGCATATGCTGCTCTATACACTCTTGTGATATCTTCCCACTTAAGCACTTCAGCAACCACAAGAGTCCGATATCACCTAAAAGCATAATCAATGTTGAAGAAGTATTTAACAAATATAGTGTTTAACCATATAGTCAATGATGAAGTATGACCCTTTAGGACTGTTTCACACAAGTATTCCTTCCCTACAGGGCCGATTCTCAGTAATTTACATCCGTAAGAAATTCGCATATTGCCCCCCCCCCCCCACACACACACACCTTTTATAATAATATTTGCCTAAACGTGTATGTCTGGACTAATATAGTGGATTTGAAAATGTTAATGGCCAAATCCATCTGCAAAGTGAAAGGGAATCTTTTAATCGATATTCCCAATATTTGTACCTCTTATACCAGTTTAAACATTTGTTGAATGAATCATCGGTTAAGATTGCATAAGGATCGTTGAGATCAAATTTCTGTGTGAACAGGCTATCTCTTGATGGTATCTAGTCACAGTGACTGACAAAATTTAACACTAAATTACCAAATACAGCTACTAGCTAAGAAATGATAACAATGATACTTGCTGTATGCATAGACCTCTTTCCGAATGTAAAATAACATATAGAACAGTTATTGTATGAGATTTCCTATACAACAACAGCTACAATTTCTTATTGTGCAGACAGAGTTTTGAAATTTTTTTTTTTCCTCATGAAATATAATATCGCTAGTGTATTGTTAGAATATGGATAATGTCTAATTATGTATATCATATGTGAGTAAAGTAAGAAATATCAATGCCAAAATAAAGCATATTAAAAATAAAAATATTTTTAATCATTTGAACGGCTATCGCAAAATTATGTATAGAGTTTAAATACGTTTAATTATACGATTTATATGATTAATGTAAGGAATATCAATTTCACCAACAATCGTATTACAATAAAAAATCTTTATAAAACCCTAAAGAAAAACCATACCTTGATATTATTTTTATTGTCCTATATAAAGGCCTAACTATTAACCAACACATAAACACTACAGGAAACATGTTTCAAAATGGTGTCTAATTTAAACCGCATTCATACTCAAAACAGCATTTTAAGCATTAAAAATATAAATACTCATCTATACATCCTATCTCGCTCCATACTCAAATACGCCAGTATAGTATCATTATATAAAGAAAAAAAATATATATATATAAATGCATGTATTCAGAAAATACTTGATAAAGATATTTTTACATTTATAAAGAAATTCCCACTTAGTGGTTAAACGATTTAGTAGAACACCTTAATTTTAACTTTCATTTCGCTTTAGAATTAATTTTCAACCCCGCTTTGCTCACACGGCATATAGATTAATTTTACTATACTGATCAAATTAGCTGATGTAGACCCAAGAGGGGTAAACGACTCAGCTGCCAGTTTTAACGTTTTTAGTTTTTTTTTTTTTTTTTTTTTTTTTTTTTTTAATTCTGCGCTATCATATTTATTGATCTGTGAAATAAATAAAGAAAACTATTTACAAAAAGCTTTCTAAAGTATGCGAAAAACTTCTATGAACCTACGAGGGTTGATAGAGAAAGAAGATTCCCATCAATTTTACTAATAGACAACATTGTCTATTCTCATAGTAATGTACATCGTCGGAAAGAAGTCCGTTTTCTTTATATTTTGACATAATCGCTATCATTTTCTACACATTTTTGTAGACGGGACCCCATTTTTGTATCCCAATGTCGTAGAATTCCGCCGCCAACTCGTTGAGGAAGCGTTATACCCCAAATTTTCAGTCAAAGCTCCTTCGCTGTACCGAAATAACTCCCAGAAATCCGAGCAACAAGTTCACGGACGGTGATCATCCTGTTTTGAAGTACTTCGCGTTGGAACATCTCGACAATCGCTTCCGATACTGACGGTATTTCCCTCCGTTCTTCTTTGTGGACGTCCTTTCGACCGGTACTAAACTCCCTACACCACTTTCGGACGTGTTGAACGGACATACACTTGTCGTCATTCACCTCTGTTAACTGACGATGAATATCCACGGGTGGAGTCCCTTTGGCGTGCAAAAAGCGAATTACGGAAATAATCTCGTATTTGGTGGGAACAACAATGGGCACCTCCAACCTGGACGGCTGCTGAGCCAAAACCGATAGGCACATTGAAGGGCGGCAGGCGGAATCGAGAGTGGGGGAATAGCCGCGCAAAAAAGTGTTGCCAGATTTTGCCTCGCACCTTTCCGTGCGGCTGTTTAAGACCCTTATATCTGGATCAACCCTCATAAATCTTTCTCGGAGTATCGTAATACTATTCTTAGTAATTCTCATTCAATATGCATTTTTTTCTTATTAGCTCAGATTTTTTTTTTTTAGATTATTCTTTAGTTTATTGCATGCATTGTTTTTTAAAATCATTATATTTGTTATTAGCCAGATAATACATTTTTTTTTTTTATTTCCTCACCCTCTTCTTTTTCTCATGTTATTATTTAAAAGAAGAAGAGTGGCATTAGCCACATGTACTTACAAGCTCCAATATATGTAATTTTCATTCATGCTTACATGAAAAATACGATTTTAGAAATTCCTCCATGTAATAAAAGAAGATGTGCGTGTGAATATCTGTCGCTTTGTAAGTAAATGACTTAGAGCAACGCCACAGAAATTTTCATGTCGCTCTGTATCGGTCTCTCCTGTTGTACTTAAAGCCTGATTTCCGAATTTTTGATATCTTTTTTATTTTATCAATTAAAATCTATAAATTTTGGAAATGGTTAACTCTGTAGATTGAAACGCAAAATTAAACAAACTTTCCATGCAATATTAGATTAATTGGTTAGAGCATTATGATAACAACGCGCAGGTCCTGAATTCGATTTTGTATGTCAGATAAGTTACTTTTTGCAGATAATTAATGGGAAAGAAACGGATGGATAGAAGTAAACCTTTCAATGTATTCACAATATCCTAAACTGTAAAGTTGACAAAAATGTGATAAAGAGCTAATATAAACTTAGAGATGTGTTGATCGCTTAATATGCAAAAGGCTAATTACAGAGCTACATAATTTTGCAGGGAGGTCATTTTGACTTCTTCTAATGCACCCCGAAACCAGATTTTCGAATTTCTCATTAGTTTTACTTTACTTTATTTTATTTTTATTTTTATATATATAAAAAAAAAAAAAAAAAAAAAAAAATCAGCTGGAAAAAATGGCTGGTGCTGCCACCTGTTATCACAGAATGAAGATGGTTATTCTGTCTCAGAAATGTTTGTCCAAAAAACATCGTTCTTGAATATTAGCATCGCCACTTATCGTCTAGTTAGCATCTAAATTGAAATGTCCGATTAAGGCGCAAATGCGAGCTGTTGAGACTCGGAACAGAAATAGCGCAGCTAGAGAAGACTGCTGAAGCCTGTATGAACCACAAGAATAATTATAAGTGACTTCAACGGAAATTTTTAATTTTCTTTTTTAAAGTGATTTAAAATATAATGATTAATGTTTTGTTGAGGAAACAAAAAATATATATATATGTTAAATAGTGCGACTAGTGAAGTCTCAATGTCTGCTAGTATTCACAATATTTTTAATTCGTCAAAATATCCCAATACTCTTTATATAGAAAATTTTGAATCTGGACAACCACAATCTAATATTTAAATAATTTAAAAGGAACATTTAATTTTTATTTTTTTTAATTTTTTTTTCCCAAAATAATTTTGAACTTTAACAGTTTTATTTTATATATTTTTTATTCTTTATAACTCAATTGACACTATTACTAGCGCATGGAAATATTCATGTTATTTAACATGAATCATCATGTTATTTATTCGAAAATTGTTAGAAAGAGTTACTTTTCGAAAGCACTGACATGAGTGCAACGTCTCCCGTTTTTCAAGGGACACTTATACCGGAAATTTTTCACAATTTTTTTTCTGTTTATTTAATCATCGAATTATATGTGACATATTCCTCTAAAAAAATGTGGTGATAAATCTGATTAAACAGTTAGAGAGGTTGCTAGTTATGCATTGTTGTTAATAAGTATAAACTGTGCTAGAGGTAATGCCTGAGCGCACTCCAGAAAATTTGACAGGGGGTTAAAAAGTCACATTACAAAACAATATTTAATCAGTAATTTAACAAAAAGTGTTTCGTATTTAATACACTCATGTCCATAAATTAAGGATAATGCTAGTCGCGGCAAATAAAGGTCCAGAAGCAAAAGAAACATGACTTATTCATAAAGTCCATTTATTAAACAAAAGATCAAGAACAAAAAAGATGGTTTATGTAGGAAAACATTCATAAAAACTATGATTATTTCTCCCTGAAGAAATTAGAATAACTATTTGGTTGTAGCACTGAGCGGCTTACAGAGCGCCTGGGTACAGTTTTCCTTCTTTGCAACCATTCCTTATATACACTTTTCTTACAATTTCGTCATTGTGACATTACATGCTGCTTTATAATGATATACTAATTTGAAATGCAGTAAAAAAGGCATTAAATGGTATCTAATTATAAAATGTTTCCAAATTCCATTAATAAACTTATATTATAGGGTGCAATATTTGTTTATATGACAGTAAGAGATTGGAAAGCCTGAACGTCCTAGTTACTTTACTCATTATTTAGCAGACTGTTTTTATTTATCCTATATTATTTAAAATAATATATATAAATATGTATATATATATATATATATATATATATATATATATATATGTGTGTGTGTGGGTGGGTGGGTGGGTGGGTGTGTGGGGGTGTGTTTTAATAAAAATCCATCCGTTGTCTTTAATGTTACGGAATTTATTTTTGTATTCCTTTAAAAAAAAATCATGAACATTATATACACCGATAGAAGCTACACAATATATTCTATGCACTTCATGAATACCTATTCGAAATTTTACATAATTGGGATATTACGTGACATTTTCGGCAAACTTTGTAAAGTCTTGTACATTAATTATTAAATCTAAGTGCCTATTTTCTGCAGAAAACATGTTTTTAAGCATGTCAATAATGTTTTTTAACTTCATTTTGTAGGATGCAGTGTAACCATGTTAAATTGCGTTTAAACGAAATTCTGCTCATAGTTAATAAAAATAAGAAAAAATTGCTGTGTTCCTGTACACAAACCATACATAATATAGACACCAAAACTTATGCTGCTATTTCTGTATAGCGAATGAACATGTGTATCATTTTGCAAGTCAATTAAAGACTTTTTGCGGCAACTGTTGCGGTACTTACAAGTTCTGTCCATAGGCCGTAATGATAAGAAAAACTTTGGCGTGTCCCTGTACATGAACTACAAATAGAATAGAGATACAAGATTATACAGATGATTCTGTGTGTCTCATGTGTACGAATTTGCAAACCAATAGGATAATTTCTGCGGACGCTATTGCGAGGTTTACATACATACAGACAGATAAACAGACAGAACCCCAAAAGCATTTGAGGCCTCTTTTGAGCTGATTGGTGGCCTCCACTTACGTTTCGGCAATAATATTAACAATAAACTATTTACAACAGTAGTTGATTTTGAAATGAAAAATACGAATGCTTAACCGTTTTAGACATTTAAAGTTTGACATTATAAGTTTGAAAAAGAAAAAAATTCTCTCTCTTTATATATATATATATATATATATATATATATATATAACGAATTTTATTTTATTTTATTTTTTTGTTACTCTATATCAGTATCACGTAAATTTAATTAAACTACTCATATAAGTGATAAAAAGCTTTATATATTAAAGTCTGGAAAGTACAAGCGTAGAAGATTACCTTATCTGTAAATATTTTACTAAGAGTTGTATCGATATAAAATGTGAACGATAAGCCTATTATTGAAAAAGTAAAAAATTAAGGAATATAATTTTGATAAAATTTAATATTTTCAGATAGTCTTCACAGATTAACGTTTAAAAATTGTGTTTGCTTCGATGAGAAGCATCATTAAAAGAGCTTTACATCATCATTATTATTATGTATTATTTAAAGCTTTATAATTATTATATTTATGTTTTGTTAAACATATTATATTTAATATTTTATTAAGTAAATTCTTTCAGTTATACAATATTTTATCAATTTTTCTCTTCTTTTTATTTTATTTTATTTTATTTATTTCTTTGGACATCATTGAAAACTCGTACTT
Source organism: Salticus scenicus (assembly GCA_963930645.1). Taxonomy (NCBI): domain Eukaryota; kingdom Metazoa; phylum Arthropoda; class Arachnida; order Araneae; family Salticidae; genus Salticus; species Salticus scenicus. The sequence goes on along the minus strand of OZ005655.1, from coordinate 87,302,583 downwards.
ATAAAATAACAAATAAATGTATTTAAATATTTTGTGTAACGTAAAAAGAAAATAAATTAGATTATCGAGATCTACAGCATAAATATTTTCAAATTTAATTTTACTAATAACACATAATCAAGTAAAATAGTTTTGTTCTTTGTATAAGGCAAAATATATTTAATTAAATAGTTATTTTCCGTCAAGAAAGGAAAATACATTCATGCCACAATAAATGAATGTTAATTTAAATATTAATTATAATTAGTTTTAGCATTATTGCTTTTTAGAATGTTATTTGACAATAAATAACAAGATTGTTTGCTGCTTGAAATATTCATTCAATTGAAGTACTTTTTCATTTAATTCAGTAAGTGTTTATTAGTAAATATTTATCAGTTTTTTTTTTCTTTTTTAAATTTTCAACAAAATTATTCAAACAAAAATTAACAAGGATCAGTTTCATGTCCTTGTACAATAGCCAAAAAGCCACGCACACTAAATACAAAAGTTGTAATTTATGAATACTTGTAACAATTTTTAACCTCAATTGGATAAATTTATAACATATCGGAATATTTCTGTGTTTTCCTGGAGATACATTATAAAATATGCGTAATATTATTTCTACAGAAAATGTGTCTTTAAAGATCTTATTAATGCAAGTTAAATTCATTACTTTGGCATGGCTTAACCATATTACAATGCGCTTAAAAATTTCGTCTATACCATATTGGTATGAAGTATTTGGATGTCTCCCTATACACGAATCAAAATCCTCTTACATGATGAAACTTATATAGATATTTTCATTTGGTATATGCACCTATGTATCAAATTGAAAGTCTTTGGATATTTGACAATAGATTTAGAATGTAGTTTACTTCAGAAAAATATTTATTTTTGTCTTTAAGTTTTATGTGTATTGTACACAAATACTGTAGAATTTATTAAATTCATTTAAGTGTTTCTGATGCTTTATTCTAATTTAAACCTTAAGCAATATGCTAACTGATGGCGTGTAATCGTAATTTTATGAAATTTTTATTTATAGAGGTAAAGCATGCATTTATATAATAATATAGTAAAATTATAACATTAAAAACATAAAATTAAAATAAAATAAAATAAAATAAAATAAAACATGTTTTCTGTGAAAGAAAATCCAACAAGGTAATAAATTCTTTTCCAAAGATAATTGTGCCAAAAGAAAAAAAAAAAAAAAAAAAAAAAGGAAAAAGGAAACAGAAATTCTCTATTTAAGCTAATTTTCTTAAAATATTAAGATATATTAGAGAAAATCCATCAAGGTGATAAATTCTTTTCCAAAGATAATTGTGTCAAAAAAAAAAAAAAAAAAAAAAAAACATAAATTTAGAATTTAAGCTATCTTTCGGAAATATCAATATAATTAAATCCCCCGTGGTATTTATAAGAAATTTTACACATTAAAATTAGATTAGAATACAAGCTTTAATGATTATTTTGTCTCAAAATATTTTATTAAAAATATTAATCTTATTAAGAATAACCTCGCCATATTTGCCCAGGAAAAGCTCATTATTGTGAAAGTAAAAATGAGAAAACATTACTTTTATGAAATTTAAAATTTCCAGAATATCTTAGAGATTAAAATGCAGAAAATTTTTATGCTTCTCTGAATATAACATAATTAAAAGAAACCTTCGTTATTATGAATTACTTAAAGCGTTATTATAATTAATTTTATTTCTATTAATGTGACTATAGTGGATAAATTCTTTTATTAAGAAAATTCATTCAATGTTAGACATTTTTCTTAATTAAAGTAATCTATGAAAAGAAAAGAAAAAGTTATTTGGCGTTTAGTGAGACCACCACTGTAGTTATACAAATGATAGATAAATAGCTTTAAACGCCATTCTAGTAATTAAAAAGGAAATTATTAAATTTGACACATCTATAGTATAAATATTATAAACGTTACTTTTTAACACATAGCCTATCAGCACATTTCATCAATTCCATCAGGCAGAATGAATCTGAGTAATTAGTTAATTATTTGATATAAAAGAAAATATTGAAATATCACAAAAATCAACTGTTCTTTTAACTATTAATTATAATCAGCCTTAAACTTTTGCTCTTTTAGAAATTTAATAACAGTAAGAAAAGAGTCTTTCTTTTATTTTAAATATTCATTAATTTCCGGTATTTTAAATTAATAAATACTCCACGAAAAATCGTTTATTTAATTCTTTTAATTGTATAAATTTTAAACAAAATTATCGAAAAAGTTTTTTTAAACTTCATTTAGTTATTGAATATGTTATATATAATAACTAATGAAATAGAGTAGATATTTGTTGTATTAAAAATAAAGTTTTGCGATTAATTTCTAAAAAAATGTTCGTATCTCTGCTTATTTAGGAAACATTTTTGTTTACATTATTCTAACATTAAAGAAGTTATTTTAGTGATATTGTCAAGATTACTTTCTTTTTGTGAAATAAGAGAAAATGTTTAAATTAATAAAATTGCATTAAAAATCGCTATGTGTAAGCATAAAGGGAAATTCTTAAATTAACGACGTGGTAAATTAACGGCGATTTTAGACGCGGATTATTTTAATTTTAGCTGCTTTGATTTGTCCATAATTTTATAAAAGGTTAAAATGTATGTTGTTAAAGTCGTTGTCAAATATTTCTGTTACAATATTGATAACATATTTTATAAAATAAACAGACTGCAAAAAAAAAAAAAAAAAAAAAAAAAAAAAGTATTATAAACTGTTGCCCACAAAACAGAAAATGTAATTTTCAATTAATAAGTAGATTTTAAATAAAAAACATGAGTTTTAAAATATCTTCATTTAGGTACAATTCATAAAATAAATATACAAATATAAATTAATACTGCAAATTAGAGCCTGCTCATTTTCTCTATTCCAGCAAAATCGCTTATGTTTGTGGGAAGTATAGGTAATAATCGAAACATTTGGTATTAATCGAGAATAGTAAGTAACCTACCTAAAAACTGAAGCAATTCATGAATATTCTTTGGTCGTGGCATGCACGTTATAGCTTCACCGTTTGTAGTTGATCGTGATATCAAATTCTAATAGTATGACTTCATAGATTCGTTAAATGTTAAAAAAAAAAAAAAAAAAAAAAAAAAAAAAATCTGTATATTATTTTTAATACCTTAGATAGAAATAATACATTGGATAATGTATCATGTTGTGAAAAGACACTTTTTTGTACGTAACTTTTATTTGTGGTGCAGAAGAAAATTGATTTTTAATAATGAAATAAATTGAGATTTAAATTAGTGTTTTAAATTTTGATCGAGAAGAGAAAAACGTCAATATTGTCCATTTATAAATTTTATTTTATTAATTTTTATTTTGCACGCGCACTTTTTATTTCCTAATTCAAAATTATTTAAAAAAAAGAAAAAAAAAACTTCTTCGATACTGTCCATTTCGAAACTGATTATTATTATTTTTTTTCTTTTTCTTAAGGGAAAAAAAAAAAAGAGATTTTGTTGAAATTTTGGCAAAAGCAGAATAATTTAGTTTAGTACGGAGGGCTATTAGATTTTTTCTCTTTTTTTTTTTTTTTTTTTCAAATTATAACATCGCTTTCAAATTATTCAATTATATTTTCGATACATTTTCGATTTCGATAAATGTTCAGCTATCATAAATCTAGTATCGTAGAAATCCATAAATTGAGACTAATAGTCCTCAGTCCTAAAAAAAAAAAAAAAATCTGAAATTATCAAAAAGAAAAGTAAACAGAAATTCAGAATAAGAAGTCCTCTTCATGTCATAAATGCCGATATCGATTAACTTTACTTAAAATACTTATGAAATTTATAAGCATTAAAATTACATCAGCACAAGTTTTCATAATTAATCTGTCTAAAAATATTTTATTAAAGTAGATAAATACAATTAAGTATAATTTCAATATATTTGCTCAGGAAAAACTCTTTATTATGAACGTTAAAGTGAGAAAATATTGTTTTAACAAAATTTTAAATTTCCAGAAAATTTTAGAGATTAAAATGTAGAAATTTTGTGTGCTTCACTAATTAACATAATAGAAAAGAGTCTCCTTTATTATGAATTTCTTAAAGCGTAATTCTAATTACATTAAAATCTATTAATGGGATCATAGTGAATAAATACTTTAATTAATAGAGTTCATTCAACGCTATGCATTTTGTTATTTAAAATAAACTATGAAAAAGAAAGAAAAATCTTATTTAATTTTAAGTGAGACTGCGGTAATTAAGAAAGGATAGATAAATTGCTATAAACTTTATTCTATGTAATTAAAAAGGAAAGAATTAAACTATAGACTTCTATGGTATAAATATTAGACAATTTACCTTATAACACATAATACATCAAAATATTTCATCCTTTTTCTCAGGCAGAATTATTCTAATTAAATAGAAATTTTCAGTTACAAAAGAGAATGTCGTAAAATCGACAAAATCAACTGTTTTATTATTATTATTATTATTATTATTATTATTATTATTATTATTATTATTATTATTAATTATATTTAGATTTAAAATTATTGCCTATTTTGAAATTTATTAACAATAAGCCGATAATTTATATTTTATTTTATATATTCACTCATTTCAAGTACTTTAAATTATGTTTTAATAAAAAAATCATTTATTTAATTTATTACTGTATAAATTTTAAACAAAATTATCCAAAAAAAATATTAAAGCTTCATTTATTTATAGAATATATATGAATATTTTATGAATAATATTTAACAAAATGCAATATGTATTTCTTTTATGAAAAATGAAGTTTTGAAGCAAAAAATTACTTAAAAATTGTAAGATATCGCTGCTTACTCAAGAAGAATATTTTTGTTTACACTATTCGAACATTAAAGAGGTTATTTTAGTGATATCGTTATACTTATGTTGTTCTTTGTGAAATAAGAAAATATGTTAAAGATTATTAAATCTATTCTAAAAATCGTTATGCGACAACATAAAATAAAATATTTACTTTGAGATGTTTAAACTCCGATTCATTTTAATTTCAGCTGCTTTGATTTCCCCAGAATTTTATAAAAGGAATAAAACTATGTTGATAATGGCGTTATCAATTTCCATTTTGTTTAGATATTAAAGTATATATTAAAGATTAAACAGACTAAATCTCTATATAAAAAAGAAAGTTTATAAAAATTTTCCTCTTAAATAGAAAATTTAATTTTTATTTAATATTTGAAATAAAAACATATAGCTTATAAAATATTGTCGTTTAGGTACAATTCTCAACATATATATACATATAAAGAGGGGTTCTGCAAATTTTAGGAGTAACTTGGAATTATCCCGTAAAATGAATGAGCTTAGATAAAGCACTCCAAGTCCGAAATATATTCTGAACAATAATTAATTAAATTAATATTAGTTATCAAAATGAATTTATAAAAAAAATGTTTTTAACATCTCCGTGTATTTTTCTCTGTTAATTTACGTAATACTTAAGATAATAGATTACACAGAGTTTTCTGTTGAAATTTTCAACAGTGCATAGTAAAAAAGTTAAATATAGAACTCTTTAACTTACTTTACCGCATGGTGTGTTAATGATGCTGCATGTATATCAATTTATTGAATTAATTAAAAAAAATATGTAAAGAAAAAAAGAAAAAAAAAACTAAGATTAACAAAAAAGAAGGTGAATAGAAGTTTAGAATTAAAAGCTATATTCATGTCAGAAATGTCAATATTAAGTAACTTTAATTAAATTACCCATGGTATTTATAGGCAATTTTAAACATTTAAATTAGATCAGTATACAAGCTTTCAAGATGAATCTGTCTGAAAATATTTTATTCAAACAGTTAATCTTACTAAGTATAACTTCGACATATTTGTGTAGGAAAATCTCATTATTTTGAAAGTAAAAGCCAGAAATTTTTATTATTTTTTTTTTCAATTTAAACTTTTCAGCATATGTTAGAGATTAAAATTCAAAACAAATTGTATGCTTCTCTGAATAGCGTAATTAAATAGAATCTCCAATATTATAATTTACTTAAAGCGTTATTATAATTACATTTATGTCTGTTAACGAGATCATAGTGAATAAACTCTATTATTAAGAACATTCATTTTACGCTAGGCATTTTTATTAATTAAAGTAATGTAAGAAAAGAAAAAGAAATCCTTTTGGAGTTTAGTTAGACTACTGTAATTATATAAGTATATATAAATAGCTTTAAACGCCATTCTATGTAATTAAAAAGGAATAAATTAAATTAGACACATCTATAATTCAATATTATATAAACTTTACCTTATAACACATAATCTTTCAACATACTTCATCATTTCCCTCATGTTGAATTTATTTGATAAATTAGTTAATTATCTGATATCAAAGAAAATATCAAAATATCACAAAGATCTACTGTTCTCTTAAACATAATTTTCATTCAGTTTTAAAATCTTGCTGCTTTAGAAATTTAATAACAGTATTCAAAGAGCCTTTCTGTTATTTTAAATATTCACACATTTCGGCTACTTTTAATTATAATTCCATGAAAAATAAATTACTTAATTTTTCTTTATTCTAAGAATTTTAAACGAAATTATCTGAAAATTTGTTTAAGCTTAAATTGTTTATAGAATAAATTAGATATAATTATTAATAGAATACAACAGATATTTGTATTATAAGAAGAAATTTTGAAGTGATTAATTTGTTAATAATTTGTTCAGAATCTATGCTCACCTCTGCTTTTCTCTTATATTATTCTAAAATTAATGAGGTTATTAAAGTATGTTTTTATATTTTCTCAAATAAGTGAATATGTTTAAAATTACTAAAACTACATTAAAAATTGCTATGTGACAGCATAAAATGAAAGACTTAAATTGAGTTGTTTGGACGCGGATTGATTGTAATTTCACCTAGTTCAGTTTGTCCAAAATTTTATAGAAAGGCGAAAAGTATGTTGATAAAAATGTCATTTAAGTTCCTTGATATTAATAACATATATTATTGATGGAACAGACAGCGTATTTCTTCTTATATATAAAATAATAGTTACATATGTTTGCATGTTAAATAGAAAATGTATTTATTTATTTATTTACTTTTAAATAAGTATATTGATTTCAAGAAAGTAAAATTTGGTGTGAAACAACCATACGACTTCCTTTACCCACTATTACACGTATTACATGCATTTTATGGAAATTTCCAGTAAGAGAAACTTAATACACGTATAAAGACATATAAAACAGATTTTGTATATGAAGTATATATATATATATACGTAGAGTTATTTATTTAAACACTAATTTTCGAGATCTAAAACGGGCAATTTTAGAGACAATTTTAGAGAAAAATATAGATATTTCACTTATGGAAAACATGAAAATATAAAAATTCAAAATATTTTAAAAAGCTTTCGAGACCTTGAAATGTAAGTCTTAATGAATACTGCTTATTAAAAAAGTAATAACTAAGAATATTGGTCTCGAATGCCTTTTTAAATATTTTGAATTTTATAAAAATTCTCATCTCTTGTAAAAGTAAAATATCTGTGTTATTCTCTAAATTTCTCTTAATGTTGAAACTTTCTTTCTTTCTTTTTTTTTTTTTTTTTTAAATACGTCTTGCTAGATTAAAGTTTTATTTTATGCTTTTCAGAGCTCTGCAATAAAAAAGTTTCTACTGTTAAAAAATGTTTTTTTTTTTTTTTTTTTTTTTTTTTTACTTAATTATTATTACACCTGTAATAAGACGATATGATAATAATTTAAAAAAAAAATGATTAAAATAATTTTTTATTTAGAAATTTTAAATTAACTAATGTTAGAAAAAAAATCACAGACATTGATTTATAAATCTGCATACTTATTTTATTATTATTATTTTTAGTGCTAGAGGCCTATTTCAGTCGGTACAGTTGTCGAATTTTTATAGGTCACTCTTAATTAGTGCTAGAGGCCTATTTCAGTCGGTTTATTGAATGGGGATTTATTGAATGAAGTCCCCCCCCAGGCCCAACTTTGACATGAGTCCCCCCCAAGGTACCCCTATTTCAGTCGGTACAGCGTTGTCGAATTTTTATAGGTCACTCTTAATAGTGCTAAGGGCCTATTTCAGTCGGTTTATTGAATGGGGATTTATTGAATGAAGTCCCCCCAATGCACAACTTTAACATGAGTCCCCCCCCCCAGGCCCAACTTTGACATGAGTCCCCCCCAAAGTTACCCCTATTTCAGTCGGTACAGCGTTGTCGAATGTTTATAGGTCACTCTTAATAGTGCTAAGGGCCTATTTCAGTCGGTTTATTGAATGGGGATTTATTGAATGAAGTCTCCCCAAAGCACAACTTTGACATGAGTCCCCCCAAGTTACCCCTATTTCAGTCGGTACAGCGTTGTCGAATTTTTATAGGTCACTCTTAATAGTGCTAAGGGCCTATTTCAGTCGGTTTATTGAATGGGGATTTATTGAATGAAGTCCCCCCAAGGCACAACTTTGACATGAGTCCCCCCCAAGGTACCCCTATTTCAGTCGGTACAGCGTTGTCGAATTTTTATAGGTCACTCTTAATAGTGCTAAGGGCCTATTTCAGTCGGTTTATTGAATGGGGATTTATTGAATGAAGTCCCCCCCAAGGCCCAACTTTGACATGAGTCCCCCCCCAGGCCCAACTTTGACATGAGTCCCCCCCCAAAGGTACAACTTTGACATGAGTCCCCCCAAGGCCCAACTTTGACATGAGTCCCCCCCCCAGTCCCAACTTTGACATGAGTCCCCCCAAGGCCGAACTTTGACATGAGTCCCTCCCCCAAGGTACAACTTTGACATGAGTCCCCCCCAAGGCACACCTTTGACATGAGTCCCCCCAAGGCACAGCTCCTCCTCATTGGGAAAAAGAGAAAAAACGTTGTTTTGCGGCTATAAGACAGTTTGGACTTCCAGCGTTATTTGTTACAGTATCTGCAGCTGAAACACATTGGTTTGATTTAATGAAAACTTTATCATGGAATTTAGATCGTCACGAATTAACTAAAGAAGAATTTGTCGATATTAACAAGTTTAGCAGTAGGCCTCTGGCACTAAATTAAAATCAGTCAATGTCAGATTTTCATGTTTTAAATAATGAAATAATGTCGTGTCTGTATATTTTTTTTACTATTATGCTGGTTATCATATTTTATTGAATGTAATACATATTTTTCTTCCTTTTATTACCCAACTGATAAGATACCCTTAATGTTTATACATTGTAACATTATCTAGATATTAATTGCTTAAGGCTGTTTCTAGGAGAAAGCATGTAACATATTTTCTTCGCAAAAGTTTATCATCAAGCAAAGCAATTCCCTTGAGTTATAGAACAAATGAGAATCTATCTCGTTTTGAAAGAATGCTCTGTAAACGATCGTTTTTCTTCTTGCAAAGCATCTTTAAAAGTTATGTACATTAGTATTTATTCATTATGACAAGGGATAGACAATAAGTTTTAATGCTGCTGTAGAAGTAAAACTTATGCAGAAAGTTAGTAGAAGGAATACGGTTTTCGATATTCAGTAAGATTAGAAAAGATATCTGCTGGCAAAAATATAACAAATGAAATGAAATGAAATGAAATTAATGTAAATGATTTTATTGAAAAATCATTACATAAACAATTACATATATCTGTTCGCAAAAAATTTATTAAACTAAATTAATGTATATGATTTTATTGCAGAATCATTGCATAAACAATTCTTACTTAGTATTTTATTTTATAAATGTGTTTATTTATTTATTCTGTAATAAATATTAAATAGTAATAGTTTTTTTTTCTTTTTTATACTTTTCATATATAGCATTTTGAATATTTATTATTAATATCAGATTATAATTTTTTTAAAAAAAGTAACTTATTTTTATAATACACATTATCTATTTAATTTATTTTGTTGCAACTTATTCTTTTTATATCTAGTTATTTTTTTCATTAAGGGAACTGGGACGTTTTAACCTTCAAAAAATTGATTTTTCAATTTTAGCCTTAAAAAATAGGGGACATTTCACTGATTCCGAAAATATATAACATGTATAGGTTTGAACTGCAGGAAAGCTTAACTATTAACGTTTAAAAACGTAAACAAAGTTTTTTGCATTTTTCTCAAAACATGTTTTTTCCATATTTAGGTACGCTCGTATAAAATTCTATGCATCACACAAATCTGCAATTTTGTGATATAATATTTTAAAGCATTTTTCATCTATTAAACATATTTTTATTTATTTTTGGGCACCAGTTTTTTTAGGGGGGTGCTGTTTATGTTAAAAGAAATCATAATTTATAGAATTTTAAGTTATATAGCATTTAATTTTTTTTTATTATTTCTATTTTGTGTATATTAAAATAAAAATATGTTCACTATAATTATTGAACCTTTACTGATGTATTTTGATAATTTTTATGTGATTTTATGCAAAACTTTTTTTTCTGAGCGTACCGATTTGTGGTTATGTATTTACAGACAATTGCATCAGAGCTCATATTCGATTTGCTATTAAAAAATAAATACTTGAAATTAAAAGGATTTCTTTAGTGTTTTATAATGAAAATATTATGTTCTGTTTATATGTATAATATTTTAATTCAAATATAACTTTTACTTGGGGAAAACCCTTTATTTGAAACTGCAATTTTAACTACTTTTTCGTTGTCGAGAACGTCCCAGTTCCCTTAAAGTGCGCACTTGCTTTCAATATTAAAACCTTAGTTTTTACGTGTATTATATAATATAGTTTTGTTTTTATAAAAATATTACAGATACTCTACACAACATTATCGTGCCAGTCATTTAAATGTACAGTATATGAGAAGAAATAACACATACTATCATTAAAACTATACTTCTTATAAAAGTTTTTTTTGGTTTAATAAAACTGAATATAATATTTCGAGTTAAGGAAAACTGTGTTATATTACAATAGGAGCTTAAATAAAAAATAGTACGTCAGTTTATGTAGGAAGAATTGGAATAAGTAATGAAAAGTACTAACCTTTCCCACTCAGAATATCTGCACTGTAGTACCTACCTACCTAATATATTTTTTTCAAAAATCTCATAAGTAAAATGACTGTGATTTTTCAGTTTTTCTATTTTTTTTTTTTCAATAAAAGAGATTTAAATCTGTGATATTTTCATTATAATTTAAATTAAAATAATAATAATAATAATAATAATAATAATAATAATAATAATAATAAATTTCTTGACATCTAAGTTAAAATTTCTTAAAATTAATTAAAATTATTATTATATTAGAAATCAAATATTTCATAAAGTTTGACGTAATTGTAACACCATATTACATAAATACCAGTAATTCCATAGTTAATAAATGTATCGACAAAATAAATAAATAAATAAAAAGAAATAATTTTCGTTCTATTTATAATGAAGAATAAGTCTAGAAATATATGTATATAATTCTTGCATAAAAAAAAAAAAAAAAAAAAAAAAATCTGTATCTTAATAAGGGATTCTAATCTGAAGCTATCTTTCTTTCAGCGCGATTTTGTTTTCAATTTTATTTTCAAGATTAATAAAAAATATACATATTTGCACTTTTTTTCCCCTAAAAAGAAATTTATTCACCTATATATATATATATATATCTGGCTTCAATATTTGGAAGAATAAATTTAAATTTAAAATGGGGTTTCTCTCATTATATTTTGAATTAATTATCCAATCAAACGGGAAAATATAGGGTTAGCTAGATTTAAGCCTTATTAATAGGTGTAGCAATTTTTGATAAAACTTAATAATAATAACAGGTAATATGATAAATTTTCGGCTATATATATTTTAAATTAAAACAAAATTATTTGCATTTTCATTCAACGTGTAATATAATAAATGGTGACAATGCATAATTGTTGTCTGAAAGTCACAGTTCTATCGTACTTAAAAAAAAAAAAAAAAAAAAAAAAAAACAGAAGAAAATATTAAATAATTCTTCTTTTTTTCAAAGTTTTATTATGTAGCAAGAAAAATATTACTAAAAGGTATACAATGCATTAAGTCCATATATTTGGAATTTGTCTACAATCTATGCGAGCAGCGAGGTTTTCCGTTTTTGCTAAAGACTAGTTTTTTTTTAATGCTGTATATAGATATATTGTTCCAATTCCTTTCTTCATTTATCGGACACGGTGTTGTTATACCTATATAAGAAACTTGTTTTTAGAAAACATATTGTACAAGCTCGCTACACATATTAATATATATATATATATATATATATATATATAAAATTTTTATCCTATTTTCACAATTTTTGTGAGAGTTTTATTTATGCATTAATGACATTTAATACAATGAAATTTTATGCAGAAAGCTTAGATCACATAATGTAGGACATGACAATCTACGTTTTTTTTTTTTTTTTTTTTTTTTTTTTTTATGAAGTTGAGAGAATTTCGTTAAAACATGAAAAAAAAAAAAAAGTATTAATATATGTTTAAAGCTTTTCTTTATGTATCTGTCTGTTTTCTCTACTGTAGGTTTCGAAGAAATAGACTAATATCAGTATATATATATATTTTTTTTTTCCTGACTAACACGAAATTGTTCTTAAATGTGTTTGATAAAAATATGATATATATATATATATATATATATATATATATATATAGAGAGAGAGAGAGAGAGAGAGAGAGAAAGAGAAAGAGCGATATATATATATATATATATATATATATATATATATATATATATAGAGAGAGAGAGAGAGAGAGAGAGAAATGCAAATATGTTTAGGTCATTTTGTGTGGATATTTTTAAACTTCTAAGCTGGATTCCAATTTCTAAATCATTGTGATAAAACTTGATGGACAGCAATCTTCCAAATTTAAATTATGTCAGATTATAAATCGCACAGATTTTTTTTTTTTTTTTTTTTAAGTATAAAAGCTTTTATTTTAAAAATATCGATTTTATCAAAATTTGAAAGGTTACTATAAATAGTGATTTGCAGTCTACTGTCCAAATTTCCCTCTCTCATTCTATTTTTTTTTCTTTCTTATAGAAATACAAAGTTTACAGAAATTTTTTTAATTGTACTTTCCATGTGAATTTTTTTTATGCTAGTTTGCATTTAAAAAATTGATAGCTCTCAAGCTGTGAAGCTTTCAGATTCTAACCCTTATTAGATTATATATTGTTTTCCTTCATATTAGAATGAAGGAAAGCATTATTTTTTAAAAGGTAAAATTTTGATCAATTATATAAAAAATAAATAAATAAATAAATAAAATAAAATAAATAAAACATATAAGTAAATAATTAAAATAAAATAAACAATAAATAAAAAATTGGCTAAAAATAGTGATTATGAGTTTACAGTCAAAAAATCAGTAAATTTGTTTCAAAATTAAAATAATTACAGCAAAAAAAAAAAAAAAAAAAAAAAATTTAAATTCAATGCAAGCCATGGCTTGAAATATTATAATTTCAGAAATTGAGATTTTCCAACTGAAAATTATAGATGTTCTAAAAAATAATGTTTAATGAAATTCAAAATTATACTTTTATATAAAGCATAATTTTGAATGTTTTATGCTTAACATATTATTTAGATTCTATTTTAAGAAAATATTTTACCTGGTGTAGCCTACGATAAGATTAACATCATTATACTAATCAATTATAAATTATTGCTATAGATGAATGTTACGTAATGAGCACAAATTGTGCACACGTTAAAGAAAAGTATTATTGTAAGTAAACACTATAAAAATCAGCCTTATATTTAAGTAAAAACGTGTATATATTTGTTTTGAGTACAGATATATACACATTTTTACTTGGTTTAGACCAGGGCCCGAAATTTCAGCTCAGATTACACTCGCCGAAAAAAAGTTTTACTCACCACAAAATAGGGCTGTCATTTTTTTTTTTTTTTTTTTTTTTTTAACGCATTTTGGATTTTTTTTAAAACTATTTCAAATGCTTTTACAAATATGCTTAAAATTATATATATTAAAAGTGTGTCATATATCACCATGTCTCATAGTCATCTGTAATCAAAAATCATTATAATGCATTGTATATGAGATTTCAAAAAGATTAAAATATCTATAAATGCAAAGAGTCATTAAAGAAAAAAAAGAAGAAAAAAAATCTTTGCCAAACAATATCCTGTGGAAATATTTTTATCATGAAAGATTAAGCTTTCTTATTTACCTATTTATTTATTTAACTTTTTACATCAGAAAAGATTTTTCCGTCCATTTTATTTTTATTATCAGACGTAATGTCGATGTGTATAACTTGTTTATTGTTGTCATTTGAAATAGCCATTTCGGAATTACTTTTTCGATAAAATCGTTGCTTACAAATCATAACAAGCGCAAATTCTTTGCGTTTCAGCAAAAACTGGAAAATGTGAACTGTTTTTTGATCATTATTCAACAAGATAAGCATAGGAAATATCTTTAAAAGGGCTCGGGCTCATTTTCATGCGCCAATATCTCACAGGAAAACGTCCGCATTTTCTTCTCTCGGATAATGGGCGATGGGCAAAGAAGCTCTCTGCTCGTGTATTCTCACTCTGCTTGAAGAAATCACAATGGTAAAAACGAAACTGCCGAAGACATAAAACTTTTATGCATGCACTAAGCATTTTTCCTTTCTCAGGTTGGGGCGATCGTTGGGCAGCGCACACACAGACTCGGCGCTCGGAGAAGAGAAAAAGAAAAGGTGAAGAGGTTCTAAGATGGCAAGATTTTTGCCGTATTTAAATCTATAAAAAAAAAAAAAAAAAAAAATGCTTTCTGTCACCGTATCATGTAAGAATTCTATCTATAACTAGACCACATTTTTACTCGCCACAGTAAGAATTCCACTCGCTAATGGCGAGCTGGCGAGCGGAAATTTCGCGCCCTGGCGTAGACTACGATAATAATTATATTATTATACAGAAATTTAAAAATAACTGTTATAGAAGAATGTTACGCAAGGAGCTCAAATTATTCACGTGTTAAAGAAAACTAGTATTGTAAGTAAACACCATAAAAAGCAAAATCACACAGCAATTTTTCCGTATCCTTATAGTTAAAAACGGTCCCTTCCCGGTTTTAAAAATTGTTGGTACTCTAAATTACTGTCCCGTATACTTTAATCTGCATTATAAATTAACTCTAAAAAAAGAGTTAAATTGAACGCGTGCCATTTGTTAATTATATTAAAAACATATTATATTGGTCAAACTAAGAGGACTTTAAATAAAAGAATACAAGAACACATACGAAATATCAAAGAAGGAAATAGTTCTACTCTAGTTGACTTCATTTATGCCAACGCAAACGCTAACTCTACATTGAATAAAGCCAAAATTATTACAGCACCACCTACTATCCAAGAACTTTACATTTCCGAAGCTATTAATATAATTAAATGCAACAATACAATAAATTCCAAAGATGTTGCAATTTTGCCAATAATTTGGCACAATATTATAAAATAGCTAATAGTTTAATTGCTGCTAATTCAAGATGGTTTTTCTCCTACAATAGCCTCGTGTGATATTTCAATAGTTCTAGCTTCTCTTATTTTTCTTAGCTCCTTGATCCAAACTATCCAGGACTTGAAATTGACTTTGCTGCTATTAATAAAAATCTCTGGTCATGCTCGACTATTAAAGCAAAAAGCTTAGGATAAAAAATTTTTAACATCTTTTAAATAAAATTTAATTTTACCTGTGTTTAAAGTGTTTTTAATACAATAAATCTACATTAGTTTTTTTTTTTTTTTTTTTTTTAATTGGGATTTAATTGATGCATGCCTAACTGATAAGTTTTAAAGTGTGACAGTATCTTTAAACCTATAAGACATCGATTTCTTTCTTTCTTTCTTTTATTATTATTATTATTATTATTAATTTGTAAAGATTGATCTATTCTGAACATAGTGCTAAAAAGTGCATTAATTTTTGTATTGTTAGTATTTATGTAACACTCACTTTACACATTAATAATGTTTCTGAACTTTAGCGCTGTTTTTCTCAAGTATGAAATTTTAACTCTTGCATGCAGCATAATTTAAATAGTACTGAACTTGCCACTTCCGTTTCTCTTGTTTTTATAAATTGAATTTACATCTATGACTTGCGTTTCAATGTATAGAAAAATATTAATATATAACTTTTTAAATGAGAATTTTAAATATATTTTGCACATTTAAATTTGTTTAATTTTAAACCGTTCTATAATTTTTAAAGAGGTATTTTAATTTGATTTTACGTTAATTATGATCATGTTTTTCAAATATCTAGCGTGAGAGTGTCTTATTTACCAGTCATAAATGTATAATCAAATATCATCATCGTCATTATCATCACATTCTATAATTTCAGACTTTATAAATGCACTATAGGATGTACCCTTCTTCTAAGTGATTCCAATTTGCCATATTTTCTGCAATATTTTCTCAATTTGCTTCACTGAATTTCACAATCTCATCTCTCAAATGACACGGAGTTTTTTTTACCTGGTCTTTTCTTATCTCCCGTTATCCGAAATAAGACTTTGGTGGTTCAACTCTGATTATTTCTTCTGAAAAGATGTCCAACCCAGCTCCATTTAAAGGGGACTGGGATATGAAATACCTTCAAAATTTCGATTTTTCAAATAACGGCTTAAAAAATAGTACAGATTCTGAAAATTACAAATATATACAATTTAATGCTTCGATTTTTTTTTTTTTTTTTTTTTTTTTTTTTTTTTGACCATGTTTTGTCAGAAAAAGTTTGTCAGATGAAAGTTCCATGGCAGTCAATTCACAAAAGTTTCTGTTGAAAGTGCAGAGACACTGAACTTGAGTGTATTGTCTGAATAATAAATAAATAAATAAATAAAAGATACAGAAAAAAAAAAGAAATGTTAGGAAAAAATGATTATGGGGCAGGAATGTTTTAATTATATATAAACATTTAAACTTGAAGGGCTTAAAACGTTTTTTGCATTTTTCTCAATATGTCATTTTACTGTATTCTGGTACACTTTGTGAAAAATCTGTTGGAAATAGATTTCTGCATATTTAGAGGGAAATAGAACAAGTGTCTCTACATATAGTGAACTTTATGTTTTTTTTTATGTATTAACTTTGTATTTTTTTTTTTAAACAAATATATGTGTTAAAAAATGCATATATCTATGAAGTAAAAACATTTTTTTTTTTTTTTTTTTTTTTTTTTTTTTTTTAATTAAGAATAACAAAACATAAAATGGGTTCTGTACATAAACAAAAGTATTTTTTATCATCAAACATTATTTCAGGGTAAGATTTAGATTAGTTATACACATATATATATATATATATATATATATATATATAATAATTTTCATCTAATATTTCATAAACTTTTTGTTAATATTTCATAAAAAATTATATTGATACTTGCATAATTAGAATATATATGAATTAAAGCAACAACCTAAATTTCCCTTTTCACGGTTGTCGCAAACGCCTCAGTCCCCTTAACTTCTTTACTCTATAAATGGCATCACTAACTTTTTTTCCCTATTCTATGTGTTTCACTTTCTGTCTCTACGGGTGAATCTTAACTCTCCATGTTTCTCTGGGTTGTTTGAAGGTTTTGTCTAATTTTGCACATTAATATCCAAGTATTTGAATCATAAGTCAATACAGGCAGAATAATCAAAAGCTTTTCTTTTTAAATAAAATGATATTGCTTTTGAATATATTGCTATTTCTACCGAAAAAATATTAATTACACACACACATATATATATATATATATATATATACAAGGTGATTATAATTAAAGTTACGATTCCAAACGCTATGATTTTAAAACTACCCATCAGAGCGATTTGATATTTTTCCAGAATAGTCGTGAGGCATTGAAATTTCGTTTGGCAATAGAAAAAAATAATAATAAAGGTTCCAAAATGTGCCGTTAATTATCTATAAAGTATTTATTTCATTAAGCTCCTCGTTTTCTCTTTTTACTACGACTGTTTCCGCTGTAAACACGTGTTCTTGTCTTTTTACTGAAAAAAAATTTCCTGCTATTCCATTGTGTTCCTAACAACATTGTTGTGTTTAATGAGTCCATTTAAGCGTTTCCCCTGACATTCCCCTGACAGCGCCATCTATAGAAACCTGTTGGGACTACCTTATCCCTCCCCAAACAATATTTCATTGCCTGACGATTTATCAGGTAAAATATCAAATCGCTCTGATGGGTAGTTTCAAAATTATAGCGTTTTGAAATCGTAACTTTAATTATAATCACCCTGTATATACGTAATTTTGTTAAAAATTATACATAAATTATACAAACTGTTTTATTTCTCACACAAACTTCAATTATAAAAATGAAATATAGTATGAATAATTAAAATATAAATTCATCTGAATTTTTAGATATTTACATAGGTCTAAAGGCCATGTTCTGCCGTAAGACAAGTGTGGCTTATGCTAGCAATGTATAATGTTTACTTATAATATTTGTCTTGATCTAACTCAATATTGTTTATATATTTTACACCAATCCTTTCATTGTATTTTATTTAAAAATTTCCTTTTACATATTATTAAAAACATTGTATTAAAATTCTGTTTTTTTTCCAATAAATCATCTAAATAAGGAAAATTTCCAAAAGGTAAAACGATTACAATAATAATACTAAACATTTCGTTTCTTTATTTTGGAATCAACTTTGAATACTTTAACCATAATAAAAATAAATTTGGCTGAATGTTATGCGACTATTAACTAAATTACTATTTCTATAAACGAATGTTTCAGTGAAAATTAGCTTTTAAAAAGGAATGTGTTAAAAATATGCTAGTTTCAGCAAATGATTTATCATAATTTGTTGCTACATATTGTCCAGAAATTTAAAGCTCGTTAAATTTTCTAAAATTGTTTATTCAATTTACCTAAAAGCTTTTAGACATTTCATTTATTAAATAGCCTCATGTAAAAAGCATTATTTGTGAAAATTCTCTCCGAATAATATCAGACACAATGGGTCTCATGAAAAATTAAGTCATAATGGCGTGAGTTTTTTTTTATTTTTATTTTTCTAAAAATTTAGCTCTTCATTTAATTGAAACATCTTACAACTATTTTAATGTTCAGATAAAAATATACTGTGTAAGAAAAAGATTTATGTAATTATATAAATCTCAAGGATATTTTAAGAATTGTGTGTATACTTTGTTATAATTTAGATTTAGTTTTCTGGAGTTTATATTTTTTTATTTATTAATTTATTTATAATTATGTAGCCTATGACAATATATGTTACCGTAACACAAGTAAACGAAAAGCATATAACTATGTAGAATTGTGCATAAAACATACATTAAATAACCTTTTTTATTACAAGGCCATTATGGATTTAAATTATCATTTTTTATTGTGCCTTAATATCATTTTTAATTATCAATTAACAACAATCCTCAATAAAAAAAATAATAATAACAATAATTTTTGTCTTGTTTTCAAAAATTTAGGAAGAATTTTATCTAGGAAATTATGTAATTTATTTGTAAGAAGGGTTAAATGATAAATTACACAGGTGTCCAATAAATAAATAAATAAAAATAAAATAAAAATAAAAATAAAGAATTAAAAGTTGTCATTGTGTTCCTTTATTAAAGCTGTCTTCCCAGGGAAAACATGAAAACTAAGTTGTCAAACATGAATTTTATTTTGAAACTTTTCTTTTAATGATTTAGTTTATGTATCATTAACATTTCATGTTTCAAAAACTAATAATAATTTGGCTTTGATGAATTAAAACTTTAATTGGATCGTGATATTGGTATAAGACTTAAAAGAATTAAAAAAAAAATAGGAAGAAAGAAACTGCGAAAATTTCGCATGGGTTTGCTAGTCTAAAAGTATATTAATTATTATTATTTTTATTTTAAAATCATAATAACATTATATTTTCATGTGCATAAGCAAATCTAACTTTTGATAATTTTTTATTAATCACGTGAAAATAATGTTGAAAAAAAAAAAAAAAAAAAAAAAAAAAAAAAAAAAATGAACCGGAAAACTTTTTTGGCAACAATTAAATTTAAAACAAATATTTAAATGTCTAATATTTTATTGACATAGGTTGACATTTTACTTAACATCTCCGTAACTAATAAAATTTTAGTAATTCTGTTTTCAGAAGCTCATCGGGAAGGCTCCTGAGAATTCGTATGTTAATTTTTGTACTTCTGCTTTCAATAGGGTCTGAACGTTTAAAGGAAAAGACAGACAGACAAACCTTTCCTTTTATTATTATAGACTAGCAGGCTACGCACGCTTCGCTGGTCACTGTTTTTAAAAGAATCACTATAATTAATGAATTCTGAAAGATGTATTAATTTTTATCATTCTTTTTATCATTCATTCTTTTTATTATTTTTTCTCGTCATTGGAAATTCGCAACGTCCTCGTTGTTTAAAGGGACTGAAATCATTACCAGTGACATATCGAGCCAGTAAAAAAGCATGGAGGACTAGTGTGTTATTTAAAGAATGGCTTCAAGTTTTAGATTAAAAAAAAAAAACGATTCGGGAAAACCGAAATATTTTATTGATAGTTGATAACTGCACCGCACATCCAAAAGAAATCAAAAGTTTAAAAGCTATAAGTATTGAATATCCCCCACCCCCACCCTATGCTACTTCAGAACATCAACCCATGGATCTATTATAATCCGTACTGTAGAAGCTGCGTGGCAAGAAGTTAAAAAAAAAAAAAAAAAAAAAAAAAACTATCAGAAATAGTTTTAAAAAAGCAGGATTTCAAAAATTAATTGATTGCGAAGAAAACCCATTGGATGTCACTTTCAGTGATGATACTGACAATGAATGCAGCAATATACTTAAGGGATTATCATTGGAGTTACAATTACCATCAGTTATGAATTTTTGCGATTACGCAAAAATAGTTAATAATGTACAGTGTACGGAAGAAATGTCCGACGATGACATCATTAATCAATTATTAAATGTAGAAAATTAAAAAGATTCCTCAGATGAGGAGAACAATGATTATACAATAATAATAATAATAATGTACCTATCGCCAAAGAGGCTGTGACTGTAATAAACACATTTCGTGATTATTTTGAAAATCAAATTTATGGAAATGAATAATTAGAAAGCATTAGTCGTTTAGAAAATGCACTATTCAAATACTCAAAATTATACCAGACATCAATAACTGATTTTTTCACTAAAAGTTTAATAACTATGTAAGTAGTTCTCAATCTATAGGTTACAATTTAATTTTCGTATGTATATAAATGTTCATATACCTTATTTCAAGTGTAAAAATTTAAATATAAATATTCTTTGATTTCAGATTTTTTTGGTTAATTAGAAATTAATTAATACAATCTTTAAATTTTAATCTTTATACTACACAAACATAACTGAATTAATGAAAATGATACTGAATTCCTTATTTTGATCAACTTTACAAAAATTGTATTGTATCACATTAATTAATTTTTAATTAATTTAAATTTCAAATATTTATTTTATTGAAAAATATTTATACAATTTATATTTTAAAGACACTGTATTATTTGCAACCATTATTAAATATAATTTAAAGAAAAGGTTATCATTTGAAATATTATTTTCTATGTACTAGATATAGCGACCATTTGATATAACGACCTATTCAGAGCTGCCCCGATGCGGTCGTTATAACACGAGTTGACTGTAATTCTTATATCGAATTTTTTTATTTATTTTTTGCTGTTTTGCTTAATTCATCTTATACTATTAAGTGAGCTATATTTGTATATTTCACTGATCTCGAAAATGGTAGCTCGGACAGTCATGAGATTTAACACAAAGGTGCCCCCCAAAGGGTCATTGTGCACATCGAAGTCAGATTTTCGAATTTTTGATTAGTTTTTTCTTAATTAATTAAAATGTAAAAATAATAACCTTCTAATTTCTGATAAAAAAGCCATTTAAATTTTAACGTTTTATCCATAATTTAATTCCAATTTTTTTTCGACAAAATAATAATAATTAAAAAAAAAAAAAAAAAAAAAAAAAAAAAAAACTTACATTTATTTAAAATGAGGAAAATAAATCAGAAAGATTAGAAAATAAATTAGAAATATCAGTCGCATCGTTACAAATAAAATACCAAATGAAAGGGAAAATTTTTGTAAATCCGATGCATTAAACAGCTTATCAATCGGATGATTAGTTTTTTCTTAATTAATTAAAATGTGAAAATAATAACCTTCTAATTTCTGATAAATAAGTCATTTAAATTTTAAAATTTTATCCATAATTTAATTGTTGCCAATTTTTTTTTCGAAAAAATAATAATAATTAAAAAAAAAAAAAAAAAAAAAAAAAACGCACATTTATTTAAAATGAGGAAAATAAATCAGAAAGATAAGAAAATAAATTAGAAATATCAGTCGCATCGTTACAAAGAAGACAGTAAATGAAAGGGAAAATTTTTGAAAATCCGATACATTAAACAGCTTATCAATCGGACAATTAGATTTTTTAAAATTAACTAAAGTATGAAATTTAGGTGGCAACAGCAGAAGATTATATGGAAACCGTTAGGAGGAAAAAAAATGAAAAATCTGCTTCACATTAAGTCACATGATTTTTAAGTGGGATTAAAAATTGCAGTTTTCAAATTCTTTTAAATTTTTTCTCAC
This sequence comes from Salticus scenicus, assembly GCA_963930645.1. Lineage (NCBI taxonomy): Eukaryota > Metazoa > Arthropoda > Arachnida > Araneae > Salticidae > Salticus > Salticus scenicus. Next base: position 87,279,850 of record OZ005655.1, on the reverse strand, counting down.
GAACACAAAAATATAATATACAGCTTGTACCCCAGAAGACCAACTTGCATTTCAAATTTCATCAATTATTTTGGTAAATAAACAATAGTTATTATTATTATTATTATTTTTTCAAATTAAGTTTTATTCTATCTTCGAAAAGAATAATGTGATCATAGATATAATAATATATATAGATCTATCATCCCCATATTATCGTGCAAAGATTTTTGATGCCGAAAAAAAACTTTGGAATCAGCCATTAAGTGGTGTTGAAGGAAAAAAGGAAAAAAAGAAGAATGAATTTGAAACTATATCTGGAGTTTTTTATTCACCTTTAGTAAATAAATTATTCATGAATTTTATTTGCTAAAACATTCGTGTGTATTCTCGTGTGTATTCACTCGGGGAAAGACTGCCATATTTTGGTAGAATCGCCGTCTTTTCCCGAGTGAAAAGGAATCACTTTTTTCTCTCCAATGATCAATCTATATATTATTACTATATCTATGTATGTGATACGATACATTAATAATTTGGGTTTTAAAAGTTTTTTAAAATAGATTATTTAAACTCTATGAACCATATTTTTATTTTATCAGTTTCATTAACAGATCCTGCTGGGCGATTTTTTAAATTTTGGTGTTGAAGTTCACCGAACGTTTCTCGACAAGAAATTTAATATAGCAACAGCCATTTTAATCTAAGTAGCACATCAAATATATAAAAGCATAAATGATTTATTTTTACACAAAATTTACAGAACAAATGCAGTTTTAAAGATAGGAAATTTATTTCAACAAGCACTATTTTAAACCTAAAAACCATTAAAAATATAAGCAGAATATAAAGGATTCTTATGTATAAACAAAAATGAGTCTGGTAAAATTATTAGCAAAATAGTCTTCCCCTTTTCATACAAAAAAAAAAAAAAAAAAAAAAAAAAAAAAATCCACCGCTAATATGGCGACAAAAATTCAAAAGCCGCCAGTGGAGCAACATAATAAAGTTGTGCAACACGATAATGTTTACCTATTTATTTATTTTTTTATATAATAATCATTACTAGTATCGTCCAGTGGTCGAAATTCGACCACAAATTTATTCAAATCTCAGAATTCTTTTAAGTTACCACTAAATAAATAAATTTAGAAATTTAAAATTTCTCTGTAAACAATGTTCTTTGTAAATACTCTTTCGTCATTAGCTAAATGACCTTGCCCACTGTGTTCTGAAATATAAAATTTTAAGCTATTGGAAGAACGGACCCGACTTGCTGCAACATAAAATTGACCGTGTGTAAAAACTGGTTCTTTCAATAAAATACTATGTATAAATAACAATAACAGTCAAACGATAAAAGAACAAAATATTTAAATAAATAAATAAAGTCACTTTTTGTTGCCAAAAGACAAATAACAAAGAACATTTGAAGTTTCAAAAATTAATTAATATATATTATTTACATATTAATACACAAACATGAAATTTATCATACAGCTAATATCTCTTTAAATTACAGCTGACATAACTCATAAAACAAAAAAGAAAGAAATTAGATCATAAATAAATTAGAAAATAAAAAAATGATTTCTCATAAATCAAATCCTTAGGAAATCTTTTTTGTGGTTCCACGACCGGCCAGTGACGTCAACACTTCCCTTGCGTATGAGGATGCTATACAAATTACTGTGTCTATGGTTTTATTTGAGTTTTATGAAATTGCCAGATTTAACAACTTTCCACTTTTAGGTATTTTTTAATGTAAAGGAATACGTGTATGAAAGGGAAAAATGGGGGAAAATGCTTAAAAAATAAAAGTATTTTTAAATACCTTCTTGACATCGTAAGAAAATAATATTTGTATTCGCACCTTCCGGCTAACCATACCTTTCGAATGATACCATTTTCAACCCTCTACTCCCATAGTTAATATGTTAAAAAGGGACTACAAATTTTATGCTTGCCTATTAATATATAGATGCTAATTTATCATGCAAACAAATGAGCCTCTGTGTGTTACTGCACTTGCACGCTGTCGAACAGAAATATTTGAAAAATTCAAATTAATATTTAAATAAATAAATAAAAATATGTTTAATGGGAAATAAATTTAACCATAAAAAGATTAGTTGTCTAAAATATGGCAGAAATAGCGCTCATAGCATATTGTTACAAGGTATTAAGTCTTATTGTTACAATGGATTAAGTCTAAAATGGTGACAAAAATTCAAAAGCCGCCAAAGAGAACTATATTAAGGCTGTACTATCAGGTTTACAACCCATGAATTATATATAAACACAAAAAATTAATTGTCTCATGCGACAGACGTAGCCGGTCACAGCATATTGTAATATTTGGCGTGAAATTGCTGTCATTTAATGGTTGATTGGATAAACAAAATAAACATATGAAATAACATAAAAGCAAATATTATGTTGTCTAAAGTTACATTTGAGTCCAGTCCGAGTTACATGTGAACAACACGTATAGTGTTGATCACATGTAACTGGGATTCAAATATAAAAGGGAAACTCCAAATTTTTCGATACTATCTATTTCGAAACTGTTATATAATAAGCACCTAAATGGAAGCTCATTGGTAAACTATTGTTGCAGGTAATAGGGACAAGCGCCCGAGTTGCAGTGGATGACCAAATCGCTGCCGAAAGCAGCAGGGACCTGGAGCGAACTTTTGAACAATTTCAGTAATTTATTTTACTTTATTTTTATAAAGCTATATAGAAAAGAGTTTCCTTTAAATTTAGTGGCCAGCGAAGCGGGCAAAGCCTGCTAGTATTAATTTAAATGAATAAATAAAATAAAAGTTTAACTTTTCTTATTTAAAAAAAAATAATAATTTTTTAAAAATAAAGATAGGAAAATAATTTAAGAGAAAATAATTATTAAATTTAAAAACAAATATTACGCTGTTGAATTATTAAAGTATTTTTAACTTAAAAATAAATAAATAAATAAATAAATAATAAATAACACAGCTTCAATAACAGCTGTCAACAGCAAATCCTCAGTACAAACTGTATTTCATTAACCATAGACCTATTAAACTTTTTCGATAGTGTTTGTTTCGATACTGATTATTATTAATTTCTTTTGTTTTTATTTCTAAAGAAAAAAGATTTTGAAGTAATTCTGGTAAAAGAAGATTTTTTTTTTTTTTTTCCAAATTATTCAATTGTACTTTGATAAATTTTAAATTTCGATGAATGTCCAACTTTCGAAAACCGGTATCGTCAAAATCCGCAGATTGAGACTAATAGTCCTCAGTCCTAATAAATAAATAAATAAATAAATAAATAAAAGTAATCTTGATATGCTATTTTTAGCTGATATATATGATTTTAGAATTCGGAAAGCAAAAAACGAAGCAAGTTTTTCACTGCCACGTATAGATTTTTATTAATAAAGTCTGCCAAAACATTTTTTTTTTTATTTTCGGTAGTTTCTAGTATATTTCTATGATTGATTATAATTAATCATGAGAAAATATTGTAAAAGATAGCATCTAATTATACTGGTGAAAGATTCACGGAAGAAACTGTATAATAAAAAATCGATATTTTATTAAATGTAAATAAAATAAAACTTAGATCATGTAAAACATTTTTTTGGGAAAATATGTTCCGATAAATGAACTGTGTAACAAAATTGCATTGAAGAATGTTATGATCCATTTCAGTCAAAGTATAACGACGTTGTTCACATAAAAGACTACATTAAAATTTAATACCTCTTTTGTAATGTCAAAATAAACATTAGGTTCTTTGAAAGGACGAGGATGAAAATGAATTTTAGCAGCAGAGTAAACGACCAAAGTGCAGATGATATTTTATTTTGCTTGAGAGGAATATCAAACTTTATGTGAGACATTTTATAACTGAAACATAAAAAAGTTTTATAGAAAGACTTAACAATTCTATAGAATACAATTTCATAAAAATTCTAATAAATAATGCATTTATTTCCCAATAATTGATGTGCTTAATAGAATTGCGGTTATTGTAAATTAAGCTCATGAAAGCGTTAGTCTTGAATGTTGTAGAGTTAGCTTTTAAAACAACTTAATGCATTTTATCTCTCAAAAAATTATATTTCTAAACACGTAATTCATAAAATGAGGAATTTTTCATGAGATTTAAATATATTATTTTTTTCTCTTTTTACTTTATAAAATTTAATGCTATGAAAGCAAATTTTTACATATGAATATTTTTCTATTTTCAGATTTTGTTGGATATACATATTTTTTTTTTTTTTTTTTTTTTTTTTTTTTTTGTAATTTCATTATGTGTCCACTAAAATTCATGTGCTTAGAATTAATGTACGCAAATGACTGTTTTCAACAACCTTACATGAAATATAATTAATTTCGAGTAAATTTCTTTTTTGTTCGATATTTATTAAATATGCTCTGGTAATATTACCTTTTATATCATTCTAAATACATTTATTTGTTTTGGTTTTCATTTTCAGAATACATATATCATTATATTACCAATTACATTAAGTGTAAAATATGTATTTATTACAAATATTAATGATTACATTTTAAAGCAAACAATTTTAAAGGTGGTATTGCTATTTTTTTCATTGCACAAATTATTTTATTCAGTATTCCAATTCCATTCAATATATTACAGTAATTATTCTATATTGCGTAATTTCTGACAAAATATTTTCATAGTTTTTCGATATACGTTTAAATAACTTGTCAGTCTATCTTGTTAAAAAATGAACTTTTTTTTTTTTTTTTTTTTTAATACTGTTAATCAAATTTTTCGTTTATTTATTTATTTATTTATTTTTATCTTAGGTGACGAGATGTTGCTAGACAGCACAGTTTAGGGTCAAAATTGAAGTTGTTTCACAGATTCTACTAAGTTGTATTTATTGAAAATTATTTTTCCGACTGAGTGAAAATAATGCCTGGACCGGGAGTCGAACAACAGGTTTTTGACTTACAAGGTCAATGCTCTACCAATTGAGCTATACAGGCCGACAACCGGTGGACATTACTCACTGAGACAACCTTTACGCAGAAACATCTGGTCTATCATGTAGATAGCTCCACAGAAATAAACAGATGTTTCTGCCTAAAGGTTGTCTGAGTGAGTAATGTCCACCGGTTGTCGGTCTGGATAGCTCAGTTGGTAGAGTCTTGACCTTGTAAGTCAAAAACCTGTTGTTCGACTCCCGGTACAGGCATTTTTCACTCAGTCGGAAAAATAAATTTCAATAAATTTGATTTTCTTCCCAATCAGTTGATTGTGTGATTTTAATATATTCTCTACTAAGTTGATTAAGCCATTTTTATATATCCGTTTAATAATAAAAATAGAACATCGAATTTGTTAGAGAAATATATCTGTATTATATAAATGAAAACTTTTGATGATTAAATTTAAATATATTTATAATAATTTATGCCATATTAATTAGCTGAGTAACTGAAAGCGCAGGTGGCCTATTTAACAACGAAATTGTACTACACAGACATTTCTATAATAAGAAACATTCATTGTAAAAGGAAAACTATTAATTAGGAAATTTGACCATTAGATAATATTTAATGTTTTATAACTAATTAACAATTATTTGTTATTTTTAGAGAAATTTGTGGTTATTTTGTGCTTAATAAAACACATAGTAAGGTATGTTAGCAGCTTCTTCTGTAAACTGCGATAACCAAAATGTATAGTATCACTTTATATGGAATTAATCTTACAAACAGTTTGCTGAAAAGATTTTTGTGTAAAAGACCGATTAATGGAAGAAACGAAAATAAAAAAGTGACTATTCGAAAATGTGAAATATCCAGTTATTCCTCCCATGATGATTAAATTATTTCCGCAGCAAATGACATATAATCGAACAGACGTGTAACTAATATTTTTTTTTCAATGGCGCGACGCTTGCAACTACGCATTGTCCACTTGGTCACCGAATTGATGGTAGTTCATCGATACCCCTAACAGAAACAACCCATCCATGCCTATTCCAGGATTTGAACTCAGGTTCAACCGTCTGGAACGCTATACAGTACACCGTTTGCGTGGCATCAGTTATTTCACATTTGCATTACAGAGAAATTATAACATTGGAAATTTTCAGTGTCATCGATTCTCTATCAATTAAGAAGTTAAATATTATAAGACAGCGTTTTGTTTTTTATACAGTAAATCAGTATTTTATTGGTCTATTTTAGAAATTACTAACGTACCGAATTTTTCAGATGATATTACGTATGATTTATCTCAATAAACAATTGTTTAAAAAATAAATAAAATATCAGATTTTACAATATGAACTTGTTTCGAAAAATATCTTATATTATATTCCTGGTATAGATTTATGAGCGAAAAAAAGTAGTATAACGAGTTGCATTTTTATGAAAAATAATAAACCATTAGCATACCTTTTTGAAAACACCCCAGTTACTGAAAAGTATCGTAATAAATTTAAAAATGTTCCTGTGTATTATTGCAAGAATTATTTTTTGAAAGCAATAAAAAACAACTTTTAAAAAAAGTAAAACCCTTTTTTTTTTTTTTTTTTTTTTTTTTTGTGCAATTATTTCTAAAGAAAGGAATTTTAAAATGAATAATTTTATAAGCGGAACATATTGTTACAAAAAATAATGAAAAAGCTTTATTAAAACAAATTCTTAAAATGAAACAAATCTATAATGAGAGTTTATTCTATATTAGTTAAAACATAGTAATTTTGCTTATTATCATAAAAGGTGTTAAAAAATTCTCAAAGATCTTCATTAAATATGATTATTTGTTGTTTAAATATGATTTTCGTTAAATATGAACAGATTGCAACAAAACATACAATACTATACAAAATATACAATACTAATATATATATATATATATATATATGTGAAATATATTTTCCTAGATTAAATGAACAAACAAAATATTTTGTTAAAAACAAGTTGGATCTGTCCATCACTTTTTTATTTACTTGACAGTAGATGGAGAATAATAAGTTTGTGTTATTAATATATGTCCTCAATAAATTGATTAAGGAAATTCTGTCTATTAATTCATTGTTCCTTAATATTTTTTATTAATAAAAACACATGTTTTCGATTCACTGTTATCTGACAAAAAAAGTAATTATTGAATTATGGATTTATCTTGTTAGAAAAATATGAAATTTTTTATTTCATAAAATAATTCATAATTTCATAATTTTTTCCATTTACAATTTTTTATTTCAAAAAATTTGTCTCATTAGTTTCTTGTACTTCTGTTAGACACACACACACTTATATATATGTTTAAGTAATAAAAAGTTTAGTGCAATACTTATAAAAAATTCTATTAATTTATAGTTGAAACTATGACATTAATAACTTACTATATCTTGTTATTAATTAATCCAACTATTAAAATTGCTCGTGACTGTTACATTTGAGTCTACTTTTAGAGTGTTTCACAAATTAAGTTATTTATATTTTATATCTAAAATTACAATATAAAATAAGTAAAAACAGAAAAAAAATCCTGAAATTTAAACAAGGAAAGTTAATTTAGTAGAATATACGGGTTACTGTAGAGTAGTTATACAATCAGCTATTTATTTATGGTTTTATTTTTTAACGGTAGCGAAAAATTTTGGAATACTTGCTCATTCGAAAATATAGGATATAGATTGTAAAAACGAGAAGTATTAATGTAGCAAGCAAACTTAATATTCTGCAATTAAATCCTATCCACTGCATTTTTATGCAGTTTTATTAATGCAGTAGTATAAACGAATTATCGATAAAATTCAATTTAATAATTGTGCTGGTTACATGTTGGGATCTGTTGTGATGTAGTTGGTTTGCCCTATTTCTGGACCTATCTATTGTAAAAAAAAAAAAAAAAAAAAAAAAAAAAATCATTGATTTCACTGTGGATTTAACTGTAAGCTTCGGGCAGAAATTCGACGTATATCGGAATTTTATTGAAATCTTCAAAATGTTTATGTGTTGAAGGTGGGACTGGATCTAAGAAGATGATGATTTCAAGAATCTTTCATTATATATACTATTTACATATAAGAATTTAGACAATTTTGAGTTTAGACGTTTTGTCAAATGTCTAGAAAAATTCTTGAGAAATTATCTTGAAACTTCCGGAGTATACAGCACATGTGATATCTCATACATTTCAGCAAAAGGTTTATCTGAAAGGTAAAAATGGGACCAGTAAAAAATTAAACAAAAGTCAAAAAGTTTTGGATCCTCCTGTAAAAATTAATGTTTGAAATGCGTTTGGGCTGCAGAATGTGATTTTAAGGATTTTTCTAATTACATGTATACATTTTTATGAGCCTACCACATACATTCATTGAGATATAATGATTTCTTTAAAAAACTACAAACTAACTTACTTTTTAAATGACAATAAGTATGGAAATAGACCAGTAAAAAAACATAGGAAATTTGATACATTACATTAGACACAGCTTACTGCAAACAAACAGAAGGGAAAAATGCTGAATATCTTACGAAATACCAGCATTATTTATGAAATAACTTTTAACCACGCATGCGCAAGATTTAAATTATTTAATTTGCATAATTTAATACAAAAAAAAAAATATTGAGCTACTTATATGAAAACTCCAAACAAATATCGTGTAAATTCAAAAAGTTATGAGTTTCAAAATGAAAAGTATTTCAGTTTATCAATATTTATTTATAGTCAGCGAACAGTGTATTGCCATTGGACATTGACTGAATCAAAATAAAAATTCCAGCAAAACCCCTCATAGTTTAGCTTTTGAGAGGAGCATTCTGTTCATTCTATTTCTCATAAGCTTTTAAATTTACACGATATTTGTTTCGGGCTTTTATAAAAGTATCTTAATACATTTGGCTATTAAATTAATCAAATGAAATTTCTCTATAGCAAGCAAATGCTTTTTGAAAATTTTTTGAGTAAAAATGTTCCTATTTTCAATAATATTTAACATTTTTGCATTCTGATCAAAGTATGCTGTGGCCAATGTAGTAGTCCAAAAATATACAGAATAACGTTTCCTAAAAATGGCTTTGCGCTGAATTTACTAACCTGCGTGTTATAATAAAAAAATAAAATCTTTTTGTAAAAAAATTGAACCGACTCCAAAAAGCAACTACTATTCAAGCAACTAAAAAAAAAAAATTGGCATGAAATGAAACTGCGAATTGCGCCAAAATGTATAAAATAATTTCCTTCGTCAAACAACCTATAACACTACAATCAATCATAACTTTTGAAGTCGGCGCAAAATTAAATAAAATTTAATTAGTTTTTAAAGATTTATTTTTAGATCGATAGCTACAAATGCTGTTGTCTCGAATGCTCCATTTTCATGTTTCCTTTATTATTTTATCACTGTATACAATTGGCCCATTATTAGCATCTACATAGAACAGTGGACATTCTTCGCAATTCGATATTTATGTTTCTACAAAGTTAGTTTCTTTGCAAATTTGGTATAACTTTGATAACTATCATCCTTGAAGGTTTTAGATTTGTCGATCAAAACGTAATGCCAAAATATACATGTAAGGTGTACATTTTCATAATATATATTGTACGAAGTATTGTTTCATATTCTTGATTGCTCTCTTGAAGGAAATCAAATATGTTTACCAGATAATTTTTGAGATTTTCCTTTCACCAAGGACGCCAGATACCAGCAGATTCACTAACTTTTGTTGTTTACGAAATCGTATTTGTTTTCTAGATTCAAAGTAGTTTTCGACTGCATTTTGCAGGTGACATTGTGAGATGTGTATTTTGAATAGAATTTGATTTTTTTTTATTGAATACAGGTATCAATTTTTATTTAATTTTGCGCCGACTTCAAAAGTTATGATTAATTGTAGTGTTACAGGTTGTTTGACGAAGGAAATTATTTTATAATTTTAAACGCAATTTACAGTTTCATTTCACGCCAATTTTTTTTAGTTGCTTGAATAGTAGTTTCTTTTTGGAGTCGGTTCTATAATTTTACAAAAATATTTTATTTTTCTCTTTTCAGTGAAAATTTATTCATATAGCAGAACATCAGAAGACGTTCAAGGGCAGTTAAACAAATCCCAACTCCCAAGAAAAGTGACATAACTCAAAAAATTGTGTATGTCACTGAAAAATACATGAAATGCACCCAATGTGAACAAAAAAGTTACATCTCCATCTAGAAAGTTATCCACTCGAGAGACAGTTGTGCTAGTCTTATTCTAGTCAAGTTATTTTTAAGCTAATTTTTCTCAAATGTTGCATAGTTAAGTTGTGTCACTTTTCTAGCCTTTATCGGATATGAAAAAATAAAATATATATTGAATGAACGTACTTTAATTTAAAAAGGCTTTAGAAATGTAAAGAACGGATACTCTGGATTCGTTACCAAAAATTCTGTTAGGCATACAATAAATTTTACAGTGAATACGTGTCGCCTGCTACGTTGGAAATTGCTCAGCGTAAAGTTCAAATAAAGTATGCATTGCAGCTGACGGACAGAAGTTTCAACATCGATACTTACATACATACTACATTTACCAGTGTAGCTGCATGCTTTCAGAAGTTAGAGTGAGAACAGACTTTTGTGAATATACTGTAAATTGTTTATATCTTAATGAAATCATAATGAAACCTATTTCAGGTAAAGATCTTTGCGACAACAAAAAAGAAAAAAGTATTAAAATTAAATCATCTCTTACGAAGTTATAAGCTAACAAATTTCAACAACAACAAGAATGAAAAACATCGTTTGTATTGAGAACCTCTTCCTTTATGAAGTCGGTTTAAAACGTTTATACGTTAATAGATTTGATAGCTTACAATAACCATACTCTGAATTTTACATAGCATAAATGTCACCCGCTACGCTACAACGTATGTATTGCTGTTGAAGTGTGAAGAAAATATTAATTTGTGGACAACAAATTATCGTTTTAATCTTTCTATTTTTAGCATTAATGTCTACAAACTGTCTTTTCTTACTAAATCAATGACATCCTGTAATTTTGTAATTGCATTTTTTCCCTATCTTCAACCGTTTTCGAGATAGGAACGCTAATTCCACTGTTTTTCACCAGATGACGCTGTAGGCGTTGGAATCACGTTGTGCATGAATACTATACTATACCTACATGCAACTTTTATGACTATAGCTGCAGCCGTTCAGCAGTTAAAAGAGTCGGGACTCACTTTTTTGGGTTCCTTGTATTTTCTTTTGATCATAAAGATATTACAATGGGACCTATTTCAGACCAAGACCTTTACAATAAAACAAAAACTATCAAAATCGGATAATCCGTTCAGAAGTTACGAGCTAACAAACAAAAACAAAAGCAAAAAGAACATCCGCTTTGAATTGAGAACCTCCCTCTTTTTGAAGTCGGTTAATTAGAGCATCTCTTACGAAATTATAAGCTTACAAACATCATCAACAACACATAGCTCGAATTAAGAACACCCACATTTCTGAAGTTGGTTGAAATTGACTTTGCACTAATCGATGCGGCCGCTTACAGTAACAGTACTTTCAACCACAGAGTATACGTGTCATCCGCTACGCTGCAAAGTGCGCAAGGTAGTTCAAGCGTGCACAGTGTAGGAAATTGCGAACAAACAACTGCACGTTTTAAGCGTTCTATTTTTAGCAATAAAGTCTAAAAACTGTCTTTTCGTAGTAAATTGATGATGTTTATTGAAATTATATTTTTTCGACTGAGTGAAAATAATGCCTGGACCGGGAATCGAACCCCGGATCATTGACTTACAAGGTCAACGCTCTACCAATTAAGCTATCCAGGCCGACACCCGGTCAGCATAACTCACTCAGACAACCTTTTTGGCAGAAATATCTGGTCTATCATATAGACAGCTCAAATAGAAAAAACACCATTAAACAATGGGAAAGAAATACAATTTTTTATTAAAATCCACAATCAACTGATTGGAAGAAAACCATATTTATTGAAATTATATTTTTTCGACTGAGTGAAAATAATGCCTGGACCGGGAATCGATCCCCGGATCATTGACTTACAAGGTCAAGGCTGTTTTCTGCTGAGCTATCTATATGATAGACCAGATATTTCTGCCAAATAGGTTGTCTGAGTGAGTAATGCTGACCGGGTGTCGGCCTGGATAGCTCAATTGTTAGAGTCTTGACCTTGTAAGTGAATGATCCGGGGTTCGATTCCCGGTTCAGGTATTATTTTCACTCAGTCGAAAAAACATAATTTCAATAAATATAGTTTTCTTCCAATCAGTTGATTGTGGATTTTAATAAGAAAATGATGATGCTCTACAACTTCTAACTTTTCTCCCATCTTGAACCGTTTTTGAAATAGAAGCGCTAATTCCACTGTTTTTCCCCAGATGGCGCTTTATTTTCTTTAGATTGTAAAGATATTACAATGGGACCTACTTCAGACCAAGATCTTTACAACAAAACTAAAAGTATCTAGCAATCGTATTTTGAACTATATAGTGTACATCTCTTCAGCTACGCTACAACGTGTGAAATGTAGCTCAAGTGTGCATACTGTAAGAAATTGCGAACAGACAAATGCACGTTTTTAGCATTGTATTTTTAGCATCAATTTCTAAACTATCTTTTCGTACTAAATCGATGATGCTCTGCAATTTTATAATTCACTTTTTCCCCTGCCTTGAACCGTTTCCGAGTTAGGAACGCTAGCATGAATGTCTAAACTATCTTTTTGTACTAAATCAGTGATACTCTTCAACTTTGGAATTCACTTTTTTCTCTAGAATCGTTTTCGAGATAGGAACACGAACTCCGCTATTTTCACCAGGTGGCGCTGTAAGCGGTTTAACCTTGTACTGCATGGCCCCTTTGCTATGCTTACATACCATGTTTATCACTATAGCTGCAACCGTTTAGCAGTTAAAAGAGTTGGGACTGATATTTTGGGGCATCCTGTATTTGCTTTAGATCGGAAAGATATTACAATGGGACCTATTTCAGACCAAGAGCTTTTTAACAAAACAAAAAATAACAAAATCAGAGCATTTAAAAAGTAAAATACATTAGGATTCGCAAAACTAATATGCAATAAAATTAATTTTGAAATGAAATTTACTCATGAAAAATGAAATAATTTTATTATTCAGATTTTAAAGGAAATAGACTAAAAAGTGAATGTATGTGTGGAAACCTCTCCCCCCCCCCAAACATCTGTAATGTATATAAGGAGAAAAAATCAAACATATTCATATAGGTTATACTTGCATAAGGTTTCCACCTATTATCTTGCAAAAGTACAAAATATATTAAACATAATTACAAATTTGTCGTAATATTTTGTTAAGTTTTAAATATAAAATATAATTTATAATCTAACAATTAAAAAATAACATACTGATTTCAACTTAACTTATGTTTAATTTAAAAGTAAAGTACAAAAGAATATATATATAAATTTAAGATAAATAAAACTATTTCAAGAATACATACAGGTCTTTTTCAATCTTTACTCTTCGGAACTATAATCTTTAATCATTTTTCTTCCGCACTGAACAATTTTTGCACATTTAGTAATAAAAAGCCAAGAATAAATCATGCCATTTCTTCAACAGTACAATAAAAATAAACTTTTCAGAACGCTTGAAGCTCTAATGGTATTACAGAAAGTTATATACAGAGCGATTATTTTAATGTAATATGAATATAAGCGCAAAGTCTTACCCTTCTAGCCCTTCAAAAAAAAAAAATAATAAATAAAATAAATAAATAAATAAATAAATAAATAATATTAAATAAATAAATAAATAAATAAATAAAAAATAAATAAATAAACAAATAAATAAAAGTAAAATGTAGGGATTAAAATTTATTGTTGCTTATTCAACTTTAAATTGCTTTTCAAGATATCTTCTAAAGGTTTAATAAAATCTTAAAGAAACCGAAATTTTTTATTACATATTTTTCTCTCTAAATAATTGATTCTGTAGTGTTTATTCATAATATTTTGCCTTTTATAGTTAATAAATGAATATCTATTTCGAACTTTAAATAGCATTAAGCTTTTTAATTTAGGCGTAAATTTATCTAAATTAATATTTTCAGCAGTTTAATTTTTCAGCAGAAAATCTTACTTGCTTAAACCACTAAAATGTCAATAGGCGCAATATTTATTAAAGGAATATATTATAAATTAATCTAGTGTTGATTTTCGTAACATTTTATAATTAAAATTAATTAAAAATTAAAAATATAAACAAACAATGTAACCACTTTTCCAAGAATGTCCGCTTTCTTTAAATATTTTCTAAATTAGATTTGTGTCCTCCAAGTCAGTTATTCAGTTTAGCAAGCATTATAAATTAAAGATATAGTGTAGCCATAAAAATCTTTCCCTATTTGAAAGCATCTGCAAATAAAACTCGTAAAACTAATCAAATCATATACAGGCAATGGTATACATAGAAAAAAAATTCTGAAAAAAAAAAAAAAAAAAAAAAAAAAAAAAATATATATATATATATATATATATATATATATATATATATATATATATATATATATATATATATATATTTATCAATACCAAAAATTATCGATAATATTGGAGTTGCTACGTGCGCAATATAAAAACTGCCCGATGGAGGTATATTATGCAATTTTCCTAGTGAATACACAACTTTTGAGCTGTTTGAAACGAGGATTGGATTGGATTTCGGAATAAGGCGGATTGACTGTTGGGGAGGACAGACTGACTATTCCAGTTTGTCCATGTATGTATTTATATATTCTTGTATTATTTATATTCTTGTATTATTTATATTCTTGTATTTTATATTGATGTATTATATTTTGTGATTGATTTCTGAATTTAATTGCTTTTTACGCTTTGTATTAATTAAAATTCGTTTGCTGTATGGTCTTGCTTCCATCTGTGAAAAGTTGGGGGCTAGAAACGTGTTTTTTGGTTAAATTACCAGCGTTTAGTCAAAAACTTCTCATATTCCTTTCCCTACATAGAGGAGCTCCCCTTATGAAGGCCCTCGTGTGTTTTGTGATTAAATTTTCATCTGGCTTTAAATATTTTGCATATATATATTTATATGTATGTATATATGTATGTAAATTCCTTTGTCTTTTGAGTCTATTATTACGATGATAAATGAATATATATATATATATATAACCTCATTTTAAGATCTTAAATTTAATATAACCAATAGAGCATAAATCGCATATTACATATTTAACAACATGTCTGCAGGTTTTATATTATCTACTATATTTCCTTGGTTAAAATTACCAAGTGTTTAAATTAAATTAATTCTTTTTTTTTCCCATCTTTGTATAGTCCAAGCGGCGGCTGCAAAAAATTGACTTGAAAAGGTACGAAGCTGATTTTTTCCCTATAGATAGAATTCATTGTTACAATGAAAATCTGATAGGGTTGCCTGGTCAAAGCCGTCAAGTTTAAGAGAAACAACCTCACTTCCGGTCACAATTTAAACGATTTTCGAACCCCAAAAGGTATGAAGATGAAACCGGTGCTAAAATGTAGAGATTAATATTCTCTTTAAAATGGCATAGGGTTGCCTGGTCAAAGCCGTCAAGAAACAGAGGTTGCCACGAAAATAGGGGACGTATTTTGCGATTTATTTAACCAAGTAAAAAGTAATTTACTCAAGTGTAAAGATGAAACCGGTGCTAAAATGTAGAGGTTAATATGCTCTTTAAAATGGCATAGGGTTGCCTGGTCAAAACCATCAAGTTTCAGAGGTTGCCTAGATAATAGGGGTCAAATTTAAACGATTTTCGAACCCCACCAGTGTAAAAATGAAATCGGTGCTAAAATATAGGTATTAATATGCTCTTTAAAATGGCATAGGGTTGAATGGTCAAAGCCGTCAAGAAACAGAGGTTGCCACGTAAATAGGGGAAGTATTTTACGATTTATTTACCGAAGTAAAAAGTGAGTTGCCCAACTGTAAAGATGAAACCGGTGCTAAAATATAGATATTAATATGCTCTTTAAAATGGCATAAGGTTGCCTGGTCAAAACCGTCAAGACTCGGAGGTTGCCTCGAAAATAGGTCAAATCTGTCAAGTAAAGCAGTCAACCACAAAAAAATAGGCGAGTTTTGAAGATTTCTTAACGAAGTGTAAAAAAATACGAATAGCATTAACAAAGAAAATGAATAAGGATGAAATTATATGAATATTTGAAAGGTGTAGCTGGTTCCAGAATGTACAGCGTAGGAGTTATTTTAAAATGGCATATGTTTGCCTGGTAAAATTCGTAAAGAAATAGCGGTCAGTCTCCAAAAAGCAAACAAATATTAAAGGTGTTTAACACAAAGTGAAACACACATGAAGACTATTTTAAAAAGGTTAAACACGAAATGATTAATATTTAAAAGATGAAATTGCTAGCTAAATGTAGAACATACAACACTTTTCAATTTCCTTACGATTGTGCTTCAAACCTGTCAAGGTATAGCGGTCAGCTTAGAAAAGGAAGCGAATTTCAATATTAGTTTATTTTATTTGTTTAATGATATAAGAGATTTTAAATCATAAAGAAAATTAAATTATTATGCGTGACCATTCTTTTTCTAATCTGTATAAAACTAATTTCAGCTCACGAGCTCGTTTTTTCCCCATTTTTCAATACTTAAAATATTCAAATTGTGTCAAAGTATTGAGAAGATAATTCCCTTAAGCGACTGCTTTGTATGCGACTGCTTTGTAGAATTTTATACGAAAATATTGGGTTGTGCCGATTTTGTTATATTAAGAATTTGTCAATTTTAGAAAATTTTCTCAATTAATTTTTTTTATATCTAATTAAAATAATCAATAATACCTTCTGTAAATTAATTATGGGTACAAATAAAGCGAAAAACATTTTTAAAAAATTTATAAATTTTTCGCGTTTCTTAATAACAATGAATTAATTTATGAAATTGAAATTTGTAAATCTTGCTGCAAATCTGAAATAAGAGGGGTGTTTTTTTTCATTTTATTTAATTATTTATATTGTATACTAACAGAATTTTTTATTATGAGTTTCTTGGGCATTATTATCTTCATTTCTGTTAACTTCTGCGGTCGTATTTTCTTATCCGTATCCGCATGCTACATTTTTAATTTTTACTATTAATTCCTTGTTTTTATAGGAAATTTTAGAACAGTTTCATTGCAGTTTATTTATTTTTTATTTTTTAAATACTTTTTATATTTTTTCTTCACATTGTATAAAAAACCCTTCAAAATTAGCTTTTTTTTTTCTTTCGAGGCAACCACTATTTTTCGAGATTTTCACCTGGCAACCCTATGATACTCAAAAGAGAATATTATTCTCTATATTTTATAAACGGTTTCATTTTTAAATATGTTAGAGTAAGAAAACCGCGAAAATTCACCCCCCCCCCCACACACACGCACATAATTTTCGTGGCAACCTCTTTTCTTGGCGGTTTTGACCAGGCAACCCTATGCCATTTTAAAGACCATATTATTCTCTACATTTTAGCATCGGTTTCATCTTTACACTTGGGTAAATCATGTTTTAGTTGGGTAAATAAATCGTAAAATACGCCCCCTTTCTCATGGCAACCGCTGTTTCTTGACGGCTTTGACCAGGCAACCCTATGCCATTTTAAAAAGTACATTATTCTCAACATTTTAGCACCGGTTTCTTCTTTACACTTGTGGGGTTCGAAAAGCGTTTAATTTTGACCCCTATTTTCGAGGCAACCTCCGGGTCTTGACGGTTTTGACCAGGCAACCTTATGCCATTTTAAAGAGCATATTAATCTCTACATTTTAGCACCGGTTTCATCTTTACACTTGGGTAAATCACTTTTTACTTGGATAAATAAATCGTAAAATACGTCCCCTATTTTCGTGGCAACCTCTGTTTCTTGACGGCTTTGACCAGGCAACCCTATGCCATTTTAAAGAGCATATTAATCTCTACATTTTAGCACCGGTTTCATCTTCATACCTTTTGGGGTTCGAAAATCGTTTACATTTGACCCCTATTATCGAGGCAACCTCTGAAACTTGACAGTTTTGACCAGGCAACCCTATGCCATTTTAAAGAGCATATTAATCTCTACATTTTTGCACCGGTTTCATCTTCATACCTTTTGGGGTTCGAAAATCGTTTAAATTGTGACCGGAAGTGAGGTTATTTCTCTTAAACTTGACGGCTTTGACCAGGCAACCCTATCAGATTTTCATTGTAACAATGAATTCTATCTATAGGAAAAAAATCAGCTTCGTACCTTCTCAAGTCAATTTTTTGCAGCCGCCGCTTGGACTAGTAGGTAAGTTACAATTACCTCTCAAAGATAACTATGTAATTTTGTCTTTGAAGGCATCTGTATCTTGTCATATTTTTCTAATATTGAATTCGATAAAACGGTATTTATTGGATTTAAATCGTTTACCAGTATTAAAGTTAATGATAGAAGCGTTGTTATTGAGCCTTTAATAAACATGTAAAAAAATTGTTTAAACGTACATCTTAATAACAAACTTTACATACCAGGTTCCTCATAAGTCTGTAGATATTTTAAAATTCATAAAATTTGAAGAAATTAGTAGAACTGAAGGCGATTTAGAAAGATATTATTAACTTGAAGGTTTTTTTTTTTTTTTTTTTTTTTTTTTTTTTGTATATGTTGGCAAAAGAAAAGAAATAATAGTTAAAATTTTCGTTAATAGAGGGCGTGAGCAAATCCTTTATTTCTGTGAAAAACTATATATATTAGCTTTTTAATGTTTACATGCATATAAATCCTACCGTAATTTCCAGAAATTGCAGTTTCCAAACGATGTACAACACTGCTGACTTCAGCTTTTGCCGACTGTTCTTACTAGCGGGAAAATATCTCTACTGATAAGTATAAAGGATTTAAGTCCAAAAATGTCGATTTTGAGTTAAGTACATAGTCAGACTCAGAAAAAAATTCTCTATCGATTGGTATAAAGGATTCAAATCCATGTTATTTAGTCTTTGAGAAAATACATTGGTAAAAAAGGATTCAAGTCAGAAATTTAGCATTAATCTAATTAATCTATTAATCTATTAATTTAGCATCTTTGGTATAAAATATCTAATTTAATTTTTTCCCTTTATTAAATGAAGATTGACAATCACTGAATGTTATAAATGGTATAATTCAACATAATCCCTTTTGCCTAATCGATTCTGCTGATTAGTGTTTAGTTAGTTTAACTTTATTTTTCGTTTCCTTTAAAAATCAAGAATATGGATTTAAACCATTTATACTTATCAATACAGATATATTAACAATATAACGCTTTATCAAGCAAGTCAGCATTGGAATTAAAACTTCATGTATGCTCAACAAAGCGTGCGCAAGTAGGAGGCAAATTAAGAAATAAGCTGTGTTAATCGTAAAAACATGCAATTTGTGGGACTGCAACTTATATATTTTTCATTACGCATCCGTGCAGTGCCATTTATAGACTGAAACTTTAACTTTTTTTCTTCTTTACGAAACAAAATATACCACCACACGTGAATACCTTTTTCGCAAACCGTCTTCAACACTACCGATTCCTTCAAATTTTAAGAGTTTTTAAATAACTACAGACTTATGGGACACCCGATAAATAAAAAATTGAAATTTTCTGTTAATGTGAATAAATGAAAAAAAAAAAATCTACATTTTATTATTATTATTATTATTATTATTATTATTTTTGTCAGTATGAAAACTTATTAATAGATTTACTTCATTGCTGTAGACAGAAAGGCAGACATATTGACTAATTGAAATCATAATCACTTTTGAACATTGTTGGAAAGTGTTAAAAATGCTTAACACAAAGGAAAATGTTGTCCTTATATTTCATTTGCAGACCTTAATGTATTCGAATATTTTAGTGTATCCCTATGAATCTGAAGCTAATGCGTATCATATACTATACAAAATATTATTTTAGCTTATTAACAGTAAGTGTCAATTTCATTTTGATTTTTCCATGTATGATACTAACTTATTTATTTCTACATTGGATGTTAGGGGCGTAAGAATCAAAGCTGAATATCTGAACTAGGGACCTGGGTGCGATGCCTTATGTAGAGAATCATTTTAAATGAGTCTTAGCTAATATTAATCTAAATTTCGAAGAAAATAACAGAAAGTTCATAACAAATAAGCCGATGAGCGTGGACTGAGTCCGTACCCGAAATTTTTCTCTTACCACCTTCGATAGCAAAATTTCATCTGCAGTTGAGGACTGGTAATTTTAGGTTGCTCTAATAAGTATAATATTGAATAATTAAAACACTAGCATGTTGTGGCCACCGCAAGACTTCCTTTCTTTCTTTTTTTCCTATACAAATTCCCTCAGTAACAATAAAAAATAAATAAATAAATAAATAAATAAAAAACTTTTTTTTTCATTAAAAGTAAAAAAAAAAACAAAAAAAAAAAAAAAAACACGATAGCTTTGTTTTAAATTATCACATATTTATAGTTGAACCATTCGTTTTAAAAGTATTGACGAGACCTATTGAAATATACCCATCTTAAAATGTACCCCACATGCACATATTTTTTTTCCTAGTCAACTACTACTATTATCAATAATTCATGTTAATTTTACAATCGCAAGTTAAGGATAACTCTCATTATGTACATTTATACGAAATTTTGTCCTATACTGCCATCTTAAAAATTTAGAAAAAAATACGATCACAGCGCCACCTGTTGAGCGAGTGATCCCCAAATCTAATCAGCACCAGTTTATGGCTCAGTGCAACTAAATACCAAGTTTGGTTCAATTTCATTCATTGTTTCGTGAGAAGCAGTGGCCACAAAATTCGTGATACACACACACACACAGACAGTCAGACATTTTCTAAAAACTATCAATTCGTGTTCAGGAAATCCCAAAACGCGTAAATCCATGAAAAAACGGAGGTTGAGAATTTTAACGAATCCAATACTTTCTCTATATTACATACTAGCTGGCTTTGCCCGCTTCGTTGGACACTATAATTAAATGAGTTGTCAAGATCACATATCATTATTAATAATCTAAATTAAAGATCGCGCTTTGTTTTTTACATGTTTTTTTCCCCCTCGCAACGTGAAGAGTCCGGGTTATCCGGGTCCGTCCTATCTTCTTACCTCCCCTTCCCCAGCGGGTATGTCAGAAATTTTGCGAAACTTCACCAAAGTACATAATGTGTACACTTAATCAACATCCACACACCAAAATTCGAAATTCTAAGATAATTTAAGACGAATTCAAGCAGAAAAACGTGTTTGTTTTTACACGTGTTTATTGTCCCATACTCCAAGGCGTTTAGGGGCGGGGGGTTCGTAAAATCCCGTTAAATTAAGCGTCGGATACATATAAACAATTTATGCACGAAATTTCGTGAGCGGAGATCCCATAGCTTTCCAAAAACAAATTTAGCGCTAAAAGGGGGATCTCGAATTTGCAACTTCCTACTCACCCCCCCCCCCCTTAAAATTAAAATTAAAATTTTTTTTAAAAAAATTAAAAAAATATAATAATAAAACGAAAATGTGTTTTGGGAAATATCCTAAAGAAGTCGCTTGGCTGTTTCCAATATCTTTGTATCATTTTTAGTACAGCTCTACTAAAAAGTCCGGAATTTTTGAGATTTTTCCCCGCAAAACAATTTTTCCCCTCTATCCTT
Organism: Salticus scenicus; assembly: GCA_963930645.1. Lineage (NCBI taxonomy): Eukaryota > Metazoa > Arthropoda > Arachnida > Araneae > Salticidae > Salticus > Salticus scenicus. Next base: position 87,258,149 of record OZ005655.1, on the reverse strand, counting down.
CATGAATCAAGAATTTCATAAACCTACCTAACATTTTATTTATACTTACGTCTACTCTCCTTTTGTGCAATTTCTTCACCGTGAAGTAATTTGCGGCCGAGTTGTACTTACAATAATTTTTTGCCCCCCTCCCCCGGGGGAATTCGATTTATCCCGTTACTTTAGGTTTCGGACACATACAAAAAATTCAAACACCAAACTTCGTGACCGCAGCTTCCCGGAAAAAATTTAGCGCTTTAAAGTAACAAACTCGAGACCCCCCTTTTAACGCTAAATCTGTCTTGGGCAATCTGTCTCGAATTTGCCCTTCGTAACACACACTCCTCTCCCCTCCTGACGAAAAAAAAATAAAAAAAAAAGCCTGTTTTGGAAATATTCTAATCTAGACACATGACTGTTTTGAACATCTTTGGTCAACTCAAAAACCTGAAATTTGCAAAATTTCCCACCAAAAAGTGATTCCCTTCCCCCCTTTCCTGAAAAATCAAAACTCTCTAAATCGCAGATATCGTTTTATTTGTACTCATGTGTAGTCTCGCCCCCTCGTAACCCCCACAAAATATCGCAAATCACACAAAAAAAAAAAAAAAAGAAAATGTGTTTTTGGAAATATCCTAAGGAAGGCGAAATTTCCCGCCAAAAATCGATTTTGTCCATTTCTCCACTTAAAAATCGAAAAATCCTAAATCGCTGATAGTTTTTTAATTTTACTATGTCTAGTCTCCTCATGTGCCATTTCATTTCTGATAAGTTATTTAGAGCCGAGTGATGCTTACAAACGTGTTTTTGAATTTTGCTCCCCCCAGGAGGGGAACGGGGGGGGGGAATTTCGAAAAAGTTGATAGCTATAATTTTAAGTTGGGTAAGGACCAAAATTCCTGCCGAGCCCCGTTGAATTCCGTTCAGCCGTTCTCACGTGATACCCAGATAAATATAACGTTACAGACATACACTCACGACGACACACACAGGCAGACAAAAATTTCTAAAATCATTTTTGGCTTTCATGGTGTCTGAAACGTGAAATAATCGCAAAGTGTTTTGATTCTGACAAATTTAGTGACAAATGTCTAATTTTTTAAATATAGATAATATTAAATTGAAACCCTGTTTACAATTACCTTATGTGTTTAATTACTTTTTAAATTTATAATTTGTTAGAAACATCTTGTTTATGAGTTGTTTCAGGGAAGAAAATCGCAAATGGCTTAATCCTCACCTAGACAATCTTTTCGTAACACCGTATGTATTCATCGCCAAATACGTCAAATAGCGTGGCAGCGTTGCTTAATTTACATTTTAATTTTTTTATGTCTATATTTTTTTTCAATTTTTTTTTCTTCGGAACAGCTTTAGTATCAGATTCCCAAGCAAAATTTGAAATTTAGCATTGAAGTACCTAAGGCACTTCTCGCCAACTTCTTTACATCCGACTCTGCTATAGCTACTATAATTCATTACCAAAATGGCAAAAATAAAGTAAAATTAAATTAAAAGTTGCCAAGAGGGTCTTATACTGAAACAGTATTTTTTCTTCAATATTCAACTGCATCGACAATATATTAGAGTTTTCTGCATTGAAATGTTGTCAAATGATAAACATATGCCGATATTTGAATTCGGTATGATATCAGGTGGTGTACAGGGTGTCCAATAAGCTCTCATACAATTTAAAACTTAAAATACACAAAAGTTAAAGAAAATAAAAGGCTTTTATTTAAAGCAAATTACAAAACAAACATTCAGAAAAACATCATAACAAATATTTAGGGATACTTCCACCCTATTGTTTTTTTTTTACCAGCCTTAGTCTTTTCTCGAAGCTATCACATGCGGCACGTATGGCTTGCATTGGGATTTCATAACTTTAAGTATAACGTTTTTGAATTGTGTTAAATTCTTGCATTTCACATCTTTAAGCTTCGACAACATGTAACCCCATGCAAAATAATCTAAGGGGTTTAGGTAGGGGGAGCTGGAAAGCCATTCTTCTTTTGGCAAAAAGTCGGTCAAATTTTCTCGGCACGATTGTTGCACCTTATTAGCTGTGTGGAATTGCTGGTCTTGCTGGAAGCAATAATAATCGCCTCCATACATGTTTTGAAGATTTAGTAAAAATTTTCTCCAAAACTTCCTTCTGATACATTTCTGCGTTAATCTTTATCCCCTTTTCAATAAAAGCCAAAGGAAGTTTCACCCTTTTCGAAAAAGCCCCCCCCCCCATACCATTAATGATGAAGCATTTTGAAATCTTGGCACTGTAGCTTGATCCTCAGAGATATCTTGAATGGATGGGGATTGCGGGATTGTTGTAGAACGAAAAGTTTCTTATCGGAGAAGATGAATTCTTTACTTGCGTGCCAAGAGAGCAAGGTGTTAACTCTTTCATGCATCTTTGCTTTTGAGGCCTTTGAAATTCCATGTTTTTTTTTTTTTCTTTTTTTTTGTAAGCTTTATATCTTAGATCATTTTTTAGAAGATTGTAGACAGGTGGTTTTGAAATCTTGCAACCTCGTGATAACTTTCTAAGAGAGGTCTGTCCATTTCTCCGGATGCGCTTACTGCTTTGATGTTTTTTCAGTCCGTGCAGTGCGAGGTCTGCCGTATCTATACCTGTCCTGCACAGATAAAATTACATTATACCTTCGTATCGTCCTATAAACAAAATCACGTTTGACACCTAAGTGTTTCAGGTCTCTGAAGATTTTGCCTGCTTTCTGTCCCTCTAAATATATTTTCACGATTACCTTTCTATATTCTTTCATGGTTTCTGAAACAAAATAAAATATTACAATTGATTCTATTACATATATTCTTTAAAGACACATTGTAAAACAATGTTAAAAAACTTTTGATAGCCTAGAATTAATAGTTTTTAATAAGACCACATTCAAAATACTGTATGAGAACTTTTTGGACACCCTGTATATATATAAAGAGAGAGACCTGTTCTCTAAAACGTAAAGATAACTTTCTTTTTTTTTCCCATTCAAAGCGTTTTACTGATAAAATCTTTATGGCGCATGCGCAGGCTTTTTTTTACACAATTCAAAAACTAATCAAAATTTTGAAATTTTCTATAGATATAATTTTAAGTTAGGTGTAGACCTAAATTTCTGCGAAGTGCCGTTGAATTCAGCCCAGCCGTTCTTGAGTGATACCCGGACAAAAATAGCAACATACAGACACGATGACACACGCACACACACAGGCAAAAATTTCTGAAATCACTTTTAGCTTTCATGGTGTGTGAAACATGAAGCTATCGCAAAATGTTTTTATTCTGACAAATTTACAAAGTCTGATTTTATTAATATAGATAGAAGAAAGTAACAATATTTTTATTTTTTTAAAATTAACATGATATATATATATATATATATATATATATATATATATATATATATATATATACATATATTTATATATATATATATTTATATATATGTATCACTTTCTTCTATATGTAATATAAAGAAAGTATTGGATTCATGAAAATTTCCGACATCCGTTTTTCGATGGATTTACACGTTTCGGGATTTCCTGAACACGAATTGATAGTTTTTAGAATTGATAGTTTTTTCAGTCTGTCTGTGTGTGTATCACGAATATTTTGTCCACTATATATCACGAACCAATGAATGAAATTTAACCAAACTTGGTATTTAGTTGCACCCTGATATAAACTGGTGCTGATTAGATTTAGGGATCAATCGGTCAAAAGGTGGCGCTGTGATCGCACTCTTTGTAAACTCTTAACATGGCAGTATAGGACAAAATCTCGTACACATGTTCATAAGCAGAGTTATTTTAAACTTGTGATTGTAAAATTAATATGAATTATTGATAATAGTAGTAGTTAACTAGTAGTTGTTCCCCCCACCCTCCCGTGGGTGGGTAAATTTCCAAGATGGGTATTTTTCGAAATGTCTCGCCAATATCTTTAAAACGAATGGTTGAACTATAAACTTGTGATAATTTAAAACAAAGTTACCGATTTGTTTTTTTGTTTTTTGTTTTTTTACTTTCAAAAAAAAAAAAAAAAAAAAAAAAAAAAAACTTTGTGAAAAATCGTATTTTTATTTATTTATTTATTTATTTAACGAAATTTAACCAAACATGGTATTTAGCTGGCCCCTGACATAAACTGGTGCTGAATAGATTCGGGGATGAATCGCTGAATATTACGCGTGAGGCGCTGTGATCGTATTTTTTCTAAATTTTTAACATGACAGTATAGGACAAAATTTCGTATAAATGTACATAATGAGAGTTATTCCTAACTTGTTTTTGTAAAATTAATATGAATTGTTGATAATAGTAGTAGTTACTAAGAAAAAAAAATGTGCATGTGGGGGCATCGCTTCCCCTCCTGGGTGGGAGTACTCCCCTGAGGGGGGTAAATTTTAAGATGGGTATCTTTCGAAAGATCTCGTCAATACCTTTAAAACGAATGGTTAAACTAGAAATATGTGATAGTTTAAAACAATGTTATCGATTTTTTTTTTTTTTTACTTTTAATGAAAAAGAAACAAAAAAAAAAAAAAAAAAATCTTTTTTTTTTTTTTTTTATTTTTTTTTTTTATATTGTTACTGAGTGAATTTGTTTAGGAAAATATAGAAGAAAGTCTTGTGATGGCCACAAAATACTAGTTTTTTATTGTATTCAAAGTACTTTTTTATGTACTTTTATGTACAGAAATGTCAACGAAACCTAAAGTTTTTTGTAATTAGTAAATATATATATAACTTCTGAAGAGAAAATTAGAAAACATATAACATGAAAAATATTTTTTGCCAGACGTCCATCTTCCGGTTACTTTGATAATAACAGGATGTTCTATCATAAGAATATTATTTTCGGTATTTTATTTTAGTCACAACTGTGATAGATTTATAAAAAGAAGTCCAGAGAATAGTTTGTTTATTATGAAAGAGATTGTACAAAGGGTAAGTCGATAAAATATCCTTAATTCGATGCTTTTTTTTATTATAAATTTTAAGTGTTTTAAACCACAGTAAAAGCAATAAAAAACATTTTAAATGTAATTATCATTAGTCACATCATCCAGATTTTTCTCTTTTTAAATTTATAGATAATTTTTCTTTAAATTTTATATTACTTATTTTTTTTATTTATTAATTGCAACAATTTAATGAAAATTGGAGTTAATATTTCTGAATATATAATGCACCCATCCAAACTAATTGATACATTGTTTTTCAACTAACTTGTATAAGCAGTTTTAAAGGGAATTTTTTGTATTTATTTCCATTTGCTCTAATTTAATTTTAAATAATGCGTGAGGCAATCCTCTTTCTTACCCTGGTACTATAATAAATGTCATATATATATATAATGTGTTTTTGTGTGAGGGGAGAATATCACTTAAACAACCACCGTTTAATCATAAAAAAATTAAAGTTGTTGTTAAATTAATATATATATATATATATATATGTGTGTGTGTGTAAAAGTTTTAAATTATTGTAAAATCTTTTAAAAACCCCACGCATTTAAACCTCCTATGTTAGTCAAAATTTTCAAATGGCAAATCCATTTAATCTTCATAAAATTACTTTTCAGCAGCCTTTAATTATTATCAATATTTAAGAGCTATATTAATATCGCATACACAAACCAATCGTGTTTTTTTTTTTTTTTTTTTTTTTTTTTTTTAAATATTAAGGTGACAAAAAATTTCTTAATTATACTAAAAACAGAAAGCCAAAATTGGACTCCAAACAATTTTTGTCGATTATATAAATGGGAGGAAATAATTAGTATTGCTAATCAGTTTTCTTGGACGAGAGATATTTAGATATTATCAATAATACTCTCTTATCAATAATATTTAAGAAATGAAGTAGTCGCTTAATTTTTGATTTACCTGTGAATTGTCAGTTACTCTAGGCGCATCAGAAATTTTACTTAAATTCAGAAAAATACGAGAAACAGATAACACCACCTGAAAGACATTCAAAAAGTTATAAATACCCTCTTGCGATACTAAATTACTATAAATATATATACCCAAGAAAAATATATTCCATCTTACTATTTAGAAATAGTATTAAATATATTATTAAATCATGGAAAAATATTACAAAATAACACTAACTTAACACCTCTGATCTTAAAAAAAAAAAAAAAGCAATATTTTTAGAAGCTCTGTAAACGAACTATAAATATTTTTTATGCAACAATCTAGACGAAAAATGATTTTATTCTTATAAAATATGTTTTCTTTTACTTTGTTTATTGGTATCTGGAGATGCCAAAATGTCGAAAGAAAAAATTTCACCCATAGAAACCAATACAGTTATGTTGTTTGGATACTTCTATACACAAATTATTTCTTCGATTTCAATAAAATAATTCGTGTAATATACTGATATATATAAAACAGAATAACGAGATTAAACTTTATTATTATTAGTTGTTTTTCAGTTACGCTTTTAACAGATTGAGATATTTACCGCTAAAAGCATGATACTTAAATTCTGGGGACTTAATGTGTAAAAACATTTAAAAACTTAATTTTGAATCTTCGACCGAAGAATAGATTTTTAGATACCACACATAGCAGTGCAGTAGAAAGTAAACACTTAACTGCGCATTAAACACAAAATGACATGACTATATAATCATGCTGATAAAATTTCCTGTAACGACACATATACTTTATTTTTATTTTATATATTACTGTTAAATAAAAAGAAATAGCATGAACCAGCCTATTTTTCAACAATTATTACACCACTATTTTCTAAACATAATTTTTTTTCTAAAATTTTAGATTTATTTTATTATAAAAACTGGTATTAAAATGAGTGGTTAGGAATTTTAAAGATTGCGCAAGCCTCTGTATAAATGAAAGTGTTACATGTAATTAGCCTTGCAGAACATTCTGTAAACGAAACCAAATAGCAAAAACTAACAAATATTAATAAAATATAAAGTATTAATACAGTAATAAATTAATGAATAAACCATAAATTATAAATGATAAATACAGTATTGGTACAGGTATCACTTGTAAAAATAATCGTTTTTATTGTAACACATGTTTATAAAAAGTAAAATTGTAAATTTATATCTGAATTTCGAAATGAAACAGATAAGCTTGTTCTCTTAATATTGTTAGAAAATTTGCTTTTTCCCTGTATGTTATTTCAGTTTTCAAAATATCAAGAGCCCTTGAAACATCCAAATTTTCATCCAAATTGCATTGTTTTGCATTTTCTAAAACAATATCCTGGGGTAATAATTTAACTGATATTGGACAGTGTAATGAACCATAATTATCAGATTTTATTTCTAATGCATCTAAATTTCTAATTTCTGCCTGACAAGTATCTAACAATTTCCTAAGAGCAATTACATCATTTCATTTTTTAACAGGAAATAAATTCAGAAGCTTATTTAAATGAGAATTAATAACTACCGATTTTTTCCCAAATCTTTCTTTTAAAGTTTCTATTGTAGCCTGATAATTATCATTCGTTAAGCTGAAACCTTTTATCGCGTCGGACACCACACCTGTCAAATAACTGTGAAGGTAATTAAATTTATCTAAATTGAAAATTGCGCAATTTTTATTCATTACTAAATCAAATTGATCATAAAATCTCTGCCAATCAGACAGATCACCGTTGAATTTTTCTATAGTAAGACGAGGGAGATTTACGTAAGGGGATTCGAACGGGCAAAATATTGTACTCTCTTCTATCTTATTTTTTTGCAATAAAATAGGAATAAGCGGTTTTTCAAACTTAGAAAGTACTTTTTTAACTTTGGACTTATTTATTACAATGCCCGTATTGTATTCTTCACATTTTAGTACCTCAGATATAACTCCCTTTTCATCAGTAATATTCGAAAATATCTCAAAATCTAAATTATTTAGTTCGTTTTCTTTAAGATATAATTCGGTAAGTAATTCTTCAAGGTCATCTACAAAATAATTCTTTTCAAGTAATTTCGTTTCAATTTTCTTAAATAACTTTGTCGTCTGCGTTCTAACCATATTACTTTTAGCTTTAATTACTGCATCCATAACATGTAAAAAAAGTAGCAAGTTGTATAATTTATGTTAATTTATGTAGAAATATACTCAGTATTCTTTATTACATCCAATTTTACAATTAAAATTATTTCTTTGCAGTAAATCAAATTATCAACAGAACCAAATCAATTAAAATTATCTGTTCATATAAAAATGATCACCATTTATTCATTCTTTAAATCAAGATTCTTGCGTAATATATTTTAGATCAACTTTTTTGTTTAATTCTTTATCGTTTTTATTCTAAACATAATTATTCGATATTAAATAAAAATGAAAAACCTCTGGTCGTCTGTTAGGGCGCCAATTAAAATATAGCATCAAATATAAGAATGGAATACATAAAATAACTTCTTGCTTAATGCTTCTTTCCGGGTCAGATGTTTTCACTTTTCTTAGTTTAATTTCTTGCCGAATTATGATAGCTTTCAAATTACTTCATGACTCTTAAAAAACACGATAATTTAATAAAATTATGTACATATTTACAATTTAGTTGAGTATAAAACATATTACAATTCTGTCATACGCCATTTCAGCATTATATCTTTTCAATCACAAATCCATTCTGAATCTACATAAAAAGTAAAACGAAACGTGGCTGTTTCCAATAGTAAAAATAATAATGATAAATAAGAAATAAACAGTAATAAATAAGAGTTCGAAAAAGTTTGTCAGTTTATAAAGTTTATGAATTGAGAAAGTTCGGTTTCGTAACAATAATGTTAAAAGAAATGAATTTGACTAAACATTTGACATCGTGTCAGAAAGATATCCCGGCCTAATAAGCTGTCCACAGTCCACTTCGATATACTTATCTCATTCTAATCTATTATTTTATTTCGTAGTTCAGTTTTCTTTTATTTCCAATGCAACAATCCTCAAAATTCATATTTATATGGAATATCGCCCAATTATGCTATGCTGATGAAAATCTTATATTATAAAGAACTTACGAAATTTTCCTATTAGAATATTTGCAGTCAATTATGTTCAAACATGTATCATAAATGTTATTTTGAAGTTGTCTGATACATTTATGATCCGCAAAACGTACGTTTATTCTCAGTATTGTTCTATTCTGTCATATTAAGTAAATTGTAAATTTCAAATAACTTATAAATTAAAAAAAAAAAAAGTCAAGGATGTTCATGCCATTATCCTAAATGATATTTTAAAAGTGTTCTGACTTCTTTACGATGAAAACATCCCTGAAAAAGGACGATTATGCGAATTTCTGCCCTCTTCTACCATAGTAGGTAAATCATAAATTTCCTATAACTTATAAAAGTTTTACATTGGAAAGTTCATAATTAAGAATGTTATCAATATCTTATAATATTTAAAAAGTAGTCTTAACAACTTTGCGACGAAAATATCCCTCAAAACCCACGTTTATGCGAAATTTTGCCGTTTCCTGCCGTGTTAAGAAATTTGTAAATTTCAAGTAGCATGTTTATCGTTAAAGATGGTCCTCTCGGCATAAAAAATGATATTTGAAAACTGTTTTTTACATCTTTACGATAAAAAAATTTCTTTTTATGCACGTTTAAGTGCTTTACTCTATTCTCCTATGTTAAAAAAATCGTAAAATTCAAATACTTTCTGAAGTTTTTTAATTAGAATGTTGTAAATGAATAGAGTCCCTGCCAGTATCATAAATAATATTTTAAAACTGGTCCGAGCTCTCTGTCTCCATTTGTTCGTGAGATATCGTATACACAGACTAACAAACTAACGGAGTAACGGACTAAGACACTAACGGACTAACGAACTAAAAGACTCCCTACAGACATACATCATTCTCATTTTGATATTTCTAGATTATTTACTCATGAAAACGTCTAAAAAAGCCACAAAACCCAGGTCAAAAAGTTTCACGATTACACAAGTTCCGTTTTGAACTATGGTATGGAATACGGTAAGACGGCGAAGTTAAAAAAAATAAAATAAAATAAAAGTAAAATAAAATAAAAATGTATTTAACGTATTATCTTTAATTTAACGAAGGGAAAGGAAGTAACCTCAATAACTTCGATATAATAATAATAATAATAATTGTGATGATGATTATAATAATAATAAAACAGTAGATAGGCATTTTGATAGAGTTTAGTATGCTGTCGTCATTGCAAAAAGAAAACGAAACAAAAGTGCAGTTGTCTATAAGAAAGGTATCGTATTTTACAACAGTATAAACAACTGAAAGGATGTGAAGAAGTGTGAGGATTAGCCAGTAATAAATTAGAAAGGATAGTCATGAAAAAGGCAGAAAATTTTAAGAAATTTATATTTCCCTTTATATATACAGTAACCGCCGCTTAATAAATTCACTGGTTAATAAAATCAGCCGCTTAATCTGATAAAATTGCCAGGAGCGGAATCAAATCAATACAAACTACTTTTAAAGGCGTCGCTTAATAAAATCAACATCGCCGGTTAATAAATTCAAAATATCCACTCAGCAACAAAAAATATTCTTTTATATACACACTCAAAAAATTTTATTTTCATTGATTTTTTTTTTTTTTTTTAATTAGAAAAAGAAATTCAAACACAACAAACCCTCCTTAATGGCTCATTGTTATGGCTCATTGTTGAAGATTTGCAGCACACTTGCTGTACAGTTACAAATTAAACACGCCCCATAACTTATCTCAGTAACAATTTCAAGGAATGTATTCTTCAAAGCGCAGTAATAAGTTGTAAATTTGATTTTAAATTATTATTATTATTATTTTAATTAGTAAAAGTCAATTTCTAGTTTTTACTTTGAAATTACTATAATTCATAATGTTTAAACGGAAAGGTTTTAAATTTATAAGAACATCTTCAACTTTTGGCCAAATAATGATGATTTTCCTCAAAGGAAAGCGGATGGGAATTTGGAATGTTTTTAATTTACTTTTATCGAAGGAACAATTAATTAATTATCTCTCAAAAATTAATTAATATTGTTTACTAATTCCATTATCCGTTACCTTTTGAAGTTTTTTTTTTTTTTTTTTTTTTTTCCAAATTCAGGGAAATAATATCTTTTCCTTAAGTGCAAGAACGCTCGCCGGATATAAAAATAAGCCACCTTATATAATCCCTTTGGCTCAGAACGAATGTGATTGTAATAAGCGGCGGAAACTGTACATGTAGCATTATCTCTGCTTAGGTAAATATAACAACTTTAAAATGTCTGCACCAAATAACATTTAAACTATGAAAATTTTTTATAAAAGATATTGATTGATAATTATAAAAAAGCTGTAAATTTTTAAAAGTTACTTCAATCTACTGCTTCCTACTATTAAACGCATTTGTTATTCTTATCCACAATTTTATGTCTATAAGAATCGTTTATTAAGTAGAATAATTTTACCCAAGTTGATAGGTTATTTTATAGTAATAAAAAGTTTATGATACTCCTACAGGTATTCATATAATACACACCACAGCTGCGCTCTATAAAAAGGAATATTTTGTAGCAAGCAATAAACAATTTTATAAAGATATTAAAAATATCGAAATAATGAATAGTTGAAACATTTTTGTATCAATTAAGTTTGAAACACCATATGGAAAATGTCAAATGAAACTTTTGAAATGTGTAGTTAAAATATCTGAAATATGATACCTTTCATTATGTTGATATAAACATTTGAAAACCTTATTTGCTCATAGATATAATTGTCACTCTGTAACTAATAATTATTATTTTTAGATTTTTTCGAACACTGTGCTACGATTCATTTATTTTCAGAACCACTCTGTAGTACAATCAGTTAAATTATATTTATTACTTTTGCAACCCTTTATGTTAACAGTGTGTTATATTGTATTATGGTTCATTAATATTTCACTGTAAAAAATTTTACGGCAATTTACAAATTATTACTTAGTAATAGTACAGGTATTATCTCAACTACTAGGGAAAACTTTGTAACCAGATTCTCTTTGTATTCAATGCTTAAATAACATATGTAATTCTACTCCATTTTTCCTACTATCGCAACATCTCTGTCTCTTCTCTCCCCGTTCGAAGAGAGCGATTTCATTTGAGCAAACGCCAATACTGTGCGCATGCGTAGAAGATACCAGAGAAGAACGAGCCGAAGCGTCGGGTCTGTCGTAAATCGTAATCAGGCGGACTTTTTAAATCTTAATCTCTGATATTTTATTTATTGTTAACGTTATACGCATCTGCATTTTAGAAAAAGTAAGAAGTCATAAATATATATCCTTAATTTGTAATACAGTATGCTTAGTTTGACGTTATCTTATTTTAATTTAAACTTTATCAGTTCTTAAGCCTCATTTTGGAAGTGTTGGAAAACTGGAAATCCGTGTGCATGATGGACGCGTTTCAAATATCAGCCCCTGCTAGGTGAAGGTTTGTGTTAGTTAGTGATTATTTATTTAAAATTGCTAGCAACGCAAATACTTTCCTGGCAAAGCTTTTATTATTATTATAATTTACTACGGATAACACAATCAAAAAGTTAAAAAGGTATGTAGTTTTTATTATTATTATTCTGAGGTACTTATTTAATTTAATGTTTTTATTTTTTGTAAAATAAGTATTACATAATTAACCCCTGAAAATGGTATGCATAATTTATGCAGTTTAGAAATACCATATTAAGTTTCACCGAAATATATTTATAAAAATATTAAATGACCTTTATTGTTAATTGAAAAATATGCTGATTTTTTTTTACCGAATAAAATTTGGCATAGTACTGCAAAAAATATTTTCTTTTCCCATCATATTTTAAAAGTTTCGATTCTTTAAAATAAAATTTATTAATTAAATGTACAATATTAATATATATACTTATTTGTTTATTTATTTTGACTTATTCAAAAAGAAAATATCTTTTAAAAAACATATTTAATATATTATGTATAAAAGTTAAGGCAAAAACTTTTCAGAGGCTACCCCTGAATTCAGGGTTTTTAAAATTTTTGCTGTCTGAATCACATGTTAAATTATTTTGGTTTCTTATTATTTTTCTATTATTATTTCATTAAATTTTAAATTTAATATTGTGAAATATATGCTCATATTTACCAAATAAAGTTATGCATATATTATTGCAAAAAATGTTTTCTTTTCACAATTATATTTTAAAGGTATCGATTTTTTTAGTTAAAGTTTGTCAATAAAAAGTGATTCCATATACGTACTTATTTATTTATTTATTTTGACTTTAGAAAAAAGTTTAATAAAATATATATAAAAATTAAGGTAATGATATTGATATATGTTTTTAATATTTCAAACAATTTAGATTTTGTAAAAGTATATATTTAAATAAACATTTTCGATCAGCCATCATTTTTAACTAAAACTAAACATAAAAGGTTTTCTATTATTATTCTATTATTTATTTAAATTTTTTAGCAATATTACTCATAATATTAAATATTGTTGATTTAAAAATTTTAGTAAGGTAACATGGGGTATTTAAGGGTAAATTTATTTATATTACTTGTAGTATTTCTGTAAACTTAACTGTAACATTTTTGTGAATATAACCGAAATTCATTTGCATTATTAATTACATTTCCTTAGCACAATTACTGATAAAAAATCTGTATTCTAAACAAAACAAATTTAGTAAGGTTACATGGATATTATTTGAATTTACACTAATAATAACCATGTATCCTACACAAAACATTTCTTGGTAAAATTGCAGTATTACTTTCACTAATGCTACTAACACAATCTTAGTAAACATAAAAAAAAAGCACTTGACCCGTTAACTAAGAGTTTCTTAGTATATTTACTAACGAAGTGCATGTAATGTTTACTAACTCTAATCGAGTAAGATCACTTTTGAACAATCTGTATTGGCTACTAGAAAAGTTTATGGAATACCAGTTTCCTAGAATTTTTTTAGTAGTACTACAGAATTATTTTTACAGTGTTGGAATGCATGTTATGTGCCTAAGATAGCTAGATAAATAATAAAAATGAGATGAAAAATCTTCTACCAATTATTTTTAATGAATTAGTATAGTAATTATTGTACAATCAAATTAAGAATACTAAACAAACTTTTCTTCAAGCGTCTTAATAAAAATAATTCCTAATATACAAATATTTATATTCATTATTAACAAATCCATCAATTTCATGAAGAATTTGTAACATATTAGTAACCTCTTGTTTTTTAGAAAAACAACTAGGCATCTTCTTACTATTAAATGTATTCTTCATGCAGTAACAACTCTTAAAATCAACAATGGAACGATTATATGCATGCAAGATAAACACACACACACACACACGCACATATATATATATATATGGTATTTTCTCTCTTAAAACAAAACAATATAAAGGTATCTTCGATTTTTATTTTAAATTTTAATTTATTTCAGTGATTACAGTTAGAACATGGCATCTGTTATTGGCGAATTGAAAGGAATAAAAAATGATCTGGAAATTGAATGGAGAGTCCCTGATTTCTTTTCTCTATCAAGTGTCACCGATGCGAAATATCGCAGCCCTGCTTTTGATTATGCTGGTGCATCCTGGTATTTTCAGATGTATCCAAATGGCCAAACCTTAAATAACACGGCTGGATATGTTAACTGTTATTTTCATAGAGCTGATTCTGGTGATCCTATAGCTATAACATACGAGTTTGGAGTCAAAAAAAGAAACGGCGATATAGATGAAAAGTGTAATTTCACCGGGACATATGACGAAAAACACAGTGCATGGGGTTGTGCAAAATTTTTTTTGCTATCTCAGCTTCCTGATAAAAAGTTTGAATTAGCACCTGACAATGTTGTAACCTTCATCTGCAGATTAAAGCGAAACGAGCCGTATGACGTTTTAAGTAAGTATAGGTAATTACAACTGCTTTCTTAAAATTAGCTCTTTTAATACATTGATTTCTTTTGTACAGACGTTAGACATGTAAAGCTAAGAATTTTTATTAGTTTCAAGACCATTTTTTAGTGTTTTCATTAATAAAATGTAACTGAAATGTAATTCAATTTACAGAAATATTCAATTTCTGAAATGTTTAAAAACCTTCTTCTTCTTTTTTTTTCTTTTTGCTATCTAAGAATGATTTTTATTTCTGAAAAGCTTGATATCCTCTTTTGCACCATAATTCCACTTAAATTCATTAAACGAATATGAATTTCCTCCTTCATATTTACTACTCTTATGTTCTTGCAAAATATGCAAAAGTGAACAAAAATAATTAAAAAAATTAATTACCTCATTATATGACATGTCAAATATTGTTGACAGAATTAACATTCTTGAAATTTAACATAGTTAATTTCAATATTATTATTATTACTATTATTATTTTTTTTTTACAGATTAATTTATGCCATTGTATTCGAAATGCATATATGGTCGATTAAAAAAAAAGAAAGAAAAGTGCCTGTTTTTATATATATATTTTAATGTAACACATAATTTTCCTTACGTAAAGTTAGTACATAATTATTCCGCATTCAGTAAAACATACCATAGCATCTATAAGAAGTTAGAATATGTAATCATTAAAATAATTCATTAAACAAGGAAAAAAAAAGTTTACAAAAATCCATGATTAAATATAATTTCAAACACAGAGAGAAGGCATAACAAAATGTGTTAATTTCATAATAATTCGTCCAAACTGAGCCTTACGTGACGGAAAATCGGCCCACCCTATAGCTATAATAACAATTAATAAAACCAAGTAAAAACTTCAACGTATAGAACGCCAAAGAGAAAAAAATTGGGAAGCAAACAACTGGTTCTGTAGCAATTAGCGTACCGTTTCGGTGTATAGGAAGTGTGAGACAAGTGCACTTATATAAAGGAAAGAGATCAAATTCTGATCAAACCAAAAAAATTACGCGGCATGTGGTGAGCAACCAAAGGAATTTAAGAAACTCTAGTTGTAAAAAATGAAGGAGTAATTAAGAAAATGTGGTTTGAATGTAAAATTTCCAACAATCAGACAAGTGGGGTAAAGCGAAATCACAATTAACAATATTTTAAAGATTTTTATAGATGTAGAAAACTTTGAAAAATTGATTGCATGAGTGGATTTAGGCCTACAAATTATTTTAGCTAAACCAAATGTAAAACTTAGCTTTACTTCCCAGCAATGCTTAGAAATAGCCAATTTATCGGTTTCTTGCTTACGGACATAGGTAACATATTATTTCCGCCTGAGTTTAATATTGAGCTTAGTTTGACCAATGTATGATAAGCCTCATTGGCAGGGAATACCATGGATGCCCCAAGAATTATACATATCTATGGGATCTTTTAACTCTGGAAACGTGCGTTTATTAGAAGGCGAAAAAATTAATTTAAAACATATTGTTTAAGAATTTTAGCTATGAAATGACTATTAAAAAAAAAAAAGAAATAGTGTAAAACACTCCTGATATGAGAAGAAACTGATTGTACGAGGAAGTGGTAATTTTTGAATGGTTTTATCTATAATGGAAGTGTGATAGTCTTTATCAACTGCTATGTTTTTCAGATATTTTACTTCAGAGCTTAATAAGACAGATTCGGAACAAATATGCTAGAGACAACAGTATAAAACATGAAAGAGAGCCATTTTTTTCTATTTCATATGTGAAATGGATATTACTCTCTACAGAATTTATAGTTTGCAAGGCATTGTCAATATTTTGACAAAATATGTCAATTAGTGTGAAGGTGTCATCAACGTAACGGGTGTAAAATGGAAGATATTTTCTTAAAAAGTATATTTTCAAAATAATTCATGTAAATATCAGTGCGAATTAGGGAGAGAAAGGAACCCATGGCTAAGTCTTCTGATTGACGATAAAATTTTCTTTTGAATGAAAAAGTAGTATGTGATAATGAAATATGGGTGTAAGAAAATAATATTTGTAATTTAAAAGGCATGAAATGAAACTCTTTTAACTACTTTTCAAGCCAGCACAGGACGTCACTTATTGGAACATTTGTAGAAAGGTATTTTACGTCAAAATAAATCATAGTAAGATTAGTATGAGAGCAGTTTTGAATATTTTTCGTGACGATGATAGAATTCCTAACAGACAGGTATTCATAGAAAAAAGAGGAGCAAAAATTGTTGTGAGAAATTTAGCTAAAGGGCAGGAAAAAAAAACCGATATTCGAGATTGCAGGACGAAATGGGATATTGGGTTTGTTGAATTTAATACAGCATAAAATCTGGAACAGTTAGCAAAGGAAGGGATAAGATAACACTTAGTTGAATCCAAAAACAAAGGGCAAGATATTATTGCGGATTATTATTTTTTAATTCTTGTGGAGAGAGATCAGGGGGCAGAGGAATATATGGACCATCATCAGTTTGGTTAGACTATCGATATACTATTACTTATCTAAAATAACAATCTGACCTCCTTTATCAGCTTTAGTGATGATAATATTTTCATTAGATTTTAATTCATTCAACGCCTTATTTCTGCAGAAGTGAGGTTAGATTTAAAATTTGTAAAATTGAATTATGCATTATTAATGACTCTCTGGAACCCGTCGAATTCGACGGTCACTTCATTCACCGTAATTTTTCAAAAATCGTCGCATTATTATTTTAATGTATTTCAAGTTAAAACATCTAATATAATTTACGATATTCCACTTAAAAGAAAGTCGGGAAAAAGCTTATAAATAGAAATACAATATATGACATCACAGGCAGCTAATAACATGAAAAAATTCTCAAAAATTAACCTTGAACCGAACGAACCTCTGACTCGTGCTACCGCTGTCTGTGGCTGTCGCACCGTATAGCAGGCATGCTACACACGCTCTGCAAAATCCACTTTCCACCACCAGGGAGTGCAGTATGTTGTATACGAACATCACCAATCACCTTGAATTTCCAAGACCTTTCAAATAAGGTGTCACATGGTGGTGTCAACTGCAAAATCCTTTAGTTACACTTTCCACCGCCAGGGGGCACAGCGTGTTCTATACGAACAACCCCAACGGTCAGGAAATATCAAGACATTTAAAATAAGTTGTAACATGCTAGGGTCTACTGCAAAATCACCTAGTTCCCTTTTTAACCACCATTGGGCGAACTATATTGTATACAAACATCCCTAATCAACATGAAATTTCAAGACCTCTATCAACATTCGCCTTGAATTTCCAAGACCTTTCAAATACGGTGTCACATGGTGGTGTCTGCTGCAAAATTCTTTAGTTGCACTTTCCACCACCAAGGGGCACAGTGTGATCTGTGCGAACATCACCAACGGTCAGGATATACCAAGAGCTTTAAAATAAGGTGCAACATTATAGGGCCTACTACAAAATCACCTAGTTCCATTTTTCACCACCAGGGGCGCCCTATATTGTATACAAATATCCCCAATCAACATGAAATTTCAAGACCTTTAAAATGAGGGGCTACATGTATGGGTCTAGAACGGATATCCCTCTCAAACTAATTTTCCCCCTTCTCATCTTTAAATCTACTTTCCCCCTCCCCCCTCTTTAAAATTGAAAATTTCAAAATCGGAGATATTATTTTTTTAGCATTCGAGTCTAGTCCCTCCATGTACAATTTCTTCACCATAAAGTAATTTGGAGCTGAGTTATGCTTGCCAACGTGTGTTTAACCCATGCCCCCCCCAAGGGGGTGAACCGTTCGACTTTTTTTTATTTTTCTCTTTTCATAACATATTTACAGACCAAGACCCTTTTTTAGACATCTCAACCAAATTTTTACACCTAGCTGTTCTCTCAATTTAGTGGAGACAGACAAAAACACGTTTCAAATTAATATATAGACTAGCTGGAATCCGTCGAATTCGATAGTCACTTTATTGACCGAAATGTTCCAAAAATCGTCGCATCATGATTTAAATGTATTTCAGTTTAAAACATCCAATATAATTTACGGCATTTTACTTAAAAAAAGAAATTCGGAAAAAGGCTTATAAATAGAAATGAACATTAAATTTGTATGATTTTATATCTTTAACTCGATTTTGTTTGAATTTCTATTTTTAAACAAAATCATCGCGAAAAAAATAATCAGCTGTAACAAAAAAAAATTACCTTGAACGAAACTCTGCATTGTGAGGCCGGTGCCAACGGCAGCGTATACGCCGGCCGATGATAACATAAAAAAAATTCAAAAGAATTAGCCTGGAACCGAACAAAATCTCCCGGTGTTGCCCTGGCCCATGATACTTTAAATGAACCTTAAATGTGTATGATTTTATATCTTTAACTCGATTTTGTTTGATTTTCTGTTTTTAAATGAAAGCATCACGAAAAACATAATCAGCTGCAAAACAAAAATTACCCCGAACCGAACGAAATTCTGCTTTGTGACCCCGGTGCCTGCTGTAGCGCATACGCGGGCCGCTAATAACATAAGAAAATCCCCCAAAATTAACCTGGAACTGAACGAAATCGTCCGGTGATGCCTAGGCTCATGCTAATAACCTTAAATTAACCTCAAATTTGTATGATTTTATATCTTTAACTCCATTTTTTTTTAATTTCTATTTTAAATGAAAGCATCGCGAAAACAATAAAAATCTGTAACAAAAAAAAAAAAAAAAAAAAAAAAAAAAAAAAAAAAACGTCAAACCGAACGGAGTTTGGTCTCGTGATCCCGGTGCCTGCGGCAGCGTATATGCCGGCCGTTAATAACATGAAAAAACTCACAAAAAATGACCTTGAGCCGACCGAACGTCTGTTTCGCGTTTCCGCTGCCTGTGGGTTCGGCACCGTATAGCAGGCATGCTACGCACGCGCTACAAAATCCACTTTCTTCCACCATGGGGCGCAGTATGTTTTATGAGAACATCACCAATCGCCTTGAATTTCCAAGAACTTTCAAATAAGTTGTAACGCGGTGATGTCAACTGCAAAATCCCTTAGTTGCACTTTCCACCACGAGGAATCACAGTGTGCTCTGTACGAACATCACCAACGGTCAGGAAATAACAGGGCCTTTAAAATAAGGTGTAACATGATAGGGCCCCGCTACAAAATCATCTAGTTCCATTTTTAACCACCAGGGGGCGCCATATATTGCATACAAACATCCCCAATCGACATGAAATTTTCGGACATTTAAAATGCGGTGCTACATGTGTGGGTCTAGAACGGATTCCCCTCTCAAACTAATTTCCCCCCTCCCTCCGCTCCAAATCTACTTTCCCCCTTTTCCCCCCTTTAAAATCGAAAATTCCAAATTCTCAGAAAGTGATTTTTTAGTATTCGAGTCTAGTCCCACCATGTACAATTTTTTCACCGTGAAGTAATTTGGAGCTGAGTTAAGCTCGCATACGCGTTTTTAACCCCTGTCCCCCAGGGGGGGGGAACCGTTCGACTTTTTTGTATTTTTCTCTTTTCATAACGCATTTACAGACCAAGATCTTTTTTTAGACACCTCAACCAAATTTTTACACCTAGCCGTTCTCTCAATTTAGTGGAGACAGACAAAAACACGCTTCAAATTAATATATAGGTTAAGTGTCATATATATTCTTTCCGTTGCTCAGTGAGACGAGAAAAACTGGCAGAAAGTACTACATTACAGATATCATACATATATCATACGTTGGTCAAACTAAACGCGGTCTTCAATTCCGTCAAAGAGAACATAGATATTTGTTACGTTCGTGAGCAAGAAACCAATAAATCGGGTATTTCTAAGCATCATTGGGAGGAAAACCGTAGTTTAAAATTTGAATCAGCTAAAGTAATTTGTAGGCCTAAATCTACTCAGGAATTTGATATCTTAGGAGCTTTTTACATTTATAAAAATTTTTAAAATATTGTTAATTGTGGCTTTGCTGTGCCCCATTCGTCTAATTGTTGGAAATTTTACATTCCGACTACATTTTCTTAATTTCTTCTACAATTTCCGCAACTGGAGTTTCTTCAGTTCTCATCGGTCAGTCCCCCACATTCCACGTAATTATACTGGTTAATCGGAATTTCATTCCTTTCCTATATAAAAGTGCACTTCTCTCCAGTTTCCCTATGCGTTTGAAGGCAGTAAGCTAAATGTTCCTAAAAAAGCTGTTTGCTTTCCAATTTTTCCTCTTTCGTGTTCTTGACGTTGTAGTTTTTTACTTGGTTTTATTAATGCAGCTCCATTTCTCCTTTTAATAGTTTAATATTATAACAACTATTGATTCGATATAATTGGCTGATCTTCCGTGACGTTAAGCTCAGGTCCAAGACATTTTTAAAGGAATTGCTGATTACAGGCACGTTTATGACAAATTTTGTGTTATTTTATGAAAATATGATATCTTTTAACTGCGATGCAAAATACACAGTATTTGTCTGTACTGCGAACGACGCGAAGCTTTTAAAGGACTGTTGAAGAGTAGCTATTCATTTTTCTTGTAACTCCTTTTTTCCGGAATGGAAAAGTTTTAATGCCACACTACAACTACGCGTTCTGTAATTACCGACGGTGTGAGACTCAATCCAATGAAAGTCTGGACACTTGCCATCACAATTTTAATCATCTGCTAAGAATGTGGCTCTAACGTTTCCGTAAGTACTAGAGATATTATTTGTACGGAACATGAAAGACATTATGGCCACGATAGGTTTTATTGACCAGCCGCCATTTGTATACACTATGGTTTTCGGTTTGCTCGTATATTGAATCCCCAGTCTTCTAATTACGAGCTCGGTGCTCTATCAACCAGATTACTGTGCCTCCGTGCTGTGGATTCAATATTAGAGCATGCTACTTAAAGAAATAGTTCCAAGTTTGTCTAATAAGTGGCGCCACAAGCACATGGAATTTTAACAACGAGGGTTGTAAATTAAATAGTGGCAACTTAACCTTGAAACTCGCAGAGGGGCGGGCATGCGCAAATAGGATATGGGAGCGGTGAGGTGGCGCTGTTGTCGATGTGTAGAGTGCAAAAAACAGTCGATCTGGTAAGAAGGGTAGTCGTTGCATGGCGTTAAAGTGAGGAGTTTCGTTTCCATCGCTCTAAAGCATGTTTTCAAAAGGTGATCACCAGTCGTGGCTTAAAATTGAAGTTGCCCGTGGCAAAATTGCAACAGAATGCTATCGATGATTAGTGGAAGCCTGTGGCACAAATGCTTTATCTTATAGGACAGTAGCACGATGGGTTCAAGCATTTCGTTCGGGTCGGAATAAGACTGCGGATTTGCAACAACAAACATGCTTTAGAGCGATGGAAACGAAACTCATTCACTTTAACGCCACGCAACAACTACCCTCCTTAGCAGATCGACTGCTTTTTGCACTCTACTCATCGACAACAGCGCCACCTCACCGCTCCCATATCCTATTTGCGCATTCTACGAGTTTCAAGGTTAAGTTGTCACTATTTAATTTACAACCCTCGTATTATTGAGAAGTACAGAAATTGCATTCGACAGTCTGTCTCATATCTGACACGTCTAACGGAATTATATCGAATTTTTTATTATAGGAATTTGAAGAGCATCATGTCGTATTCCTTGGAGTAACGTGCTTTTATTGTACTGGAACACCACCAATTAAGACGAAGTTCGAGAATAAGAAGGAAAAGCTGCCAAGAGATCTTTAACATTAAAAAGGTTTAGATCAGAATTCCATTAGTAATTCCTTAATATGAAAATTTTAAACCTGTCTGTTCAACATACCACTTGTTTCACTTTTCTGTCTCTCACTTTTCGCAGTTATATCATTTTAATGTTGGGGAACCTTTTTACAAACATGCTGTAAATTAGCAATTACAAGAAAAAAAATACCATACAAATTAAGCTTAAAAATTAAAAAATATATATAAAATATTTTGGGGACAATCATTTTTTAAACAACAGTAACAAAAATTAAACAGCCACTTATTTTATTTATTTTTATTTTATTATTATTTTCTATTTATTTTCGCTTTTGGATACAAGCTATTTATTTCGATTTTTATATTTTTATTATTTTTAGGTCCAGTGCGCACAAGAATTCAAAAGCTGTCCCAAGACCTAAAAGATCTGATGATAAACGGTAATGGCAGTGATTTAAGTGTAAAAATAAAGGAAAAAGAATTTAAATTGCATAAAGTCATTATGGGAATTCGCTCACCAGCTTTTGCTACTATGATTAAAAAGGAAATGGAAAAGCATTCAGTTGATATTGTTGAGATTAACGACATCGAAGAAGCTGTATTTAGTATTTTCTTAGAATATATATATAGTGGAATAATCAATGGAGATCTTCTGAAAAAAAATGTTATTGGCGTTTACAAGATAGCGGAAGAATATGAAATTCTCGAGCTAAAACAAGAATGCATAAAATGCATAAAAAATACAATATCCACTGATATGTTTTTTGATGTTGTTAAGCTCGCAGAAAGATTTGATGAAAAAGAACTTAAACTTTTTATCTCGTTATACTGCTCTGGCCACCTGAAGGATTTAGTAGAAAGCCCTAAATGGTTAATATTTATGCAGGAAAGTACTAAAAAAGCTTATGAATTACTATCTGAGGCTCTCAAGGTTTATGTAAAATCACAAAACGTATAATGATTCAATGTGATTTAACAACAACATTCTATACTATATTTACTTATTCAGCAATTTGAAACACTTGTAGAATGTTAAAAAAATAAAGATATAAGACTTATGATTACCTTAATTTTATTTAAACACCATAAAATACGAACATTTATGCATATCTCTAAAAATAGTATTTTCTGATAATTAGGAAATGATTAATAAGCAAACAGTACGAGATACCTATATTATGTTATCTTCAAAACCATAGAAGTTTTCATTTAATTTGGAAATTATAAATTACTAAATAAATTGAAAATTATGTGTAGGCTAGTGCGATATTTTTTGTGTGTAGATTCAACATATTTTAGAATAATAATATCTATGGAATATGTTTGTCCAAAAACGATTCTTTTAAATTATCCACGATTTACGCATATTTTGAATAAATACAAAGGTTACTGGGTGACAGACATATTTAAATTTCTATTTCATTAAATTCTTATTATGCAGATAGGTAACAAATCCCTATGTCCTGAAACTCACAGAAATAGAAAAATAATAACATTTGCGCATTTAATTTAAAATTAATCCAATAGCAAAAGAAAAGAAAAAAAAAAAAACTAAAATATTGTATATTTAATCTATAATCAAAAATATATTAGAAAAGCAAACTAAATGATTTAAATCTCTAATAAACATAACATTATTAATAAACATACACATGTACAGACGCGCGCACATACACACATATATATACTTCTTATAGTTATTAAAAAATATCCATATATATTTATATATAGAGATAGTTCTTATAGCTATTATTAACTACCATATGCTTCATTCGCCTCGATGACCACTGTATTTAAAGGAGTTTATAAATTTGAATTACTAGTTTCATATATCTCTTTATTGATAAAAACTATATGAAAATCCCAGGAAACGCTCTCAACATCAATAAGTACCTGCTTCTTTTAGAGCAATTTTTCTGCTGTTATTTTAGTTCAGGTATACAATCAGGTCCCACTGCTTGCCTCAAAGTCCTTTCCTGGCATTTCTATTTGGTTATTTATTGGACGACAACTGAAGCTCTTATTCAAGAATTACGGTTTTACAGATGGAAATATCTCAGCGTCGATTAAACATTTTCTTGTTTTTACCGTATATTAACAAGACCTGATTACTCCATATTTTAGCCTTCATTCTTTAATAATACACTTTTAAGTAGAATAAATTTTTATTTTATTTCAAAAATTATGCATAAACATAACTGTTATAAAAAGTTTCTTACTTTATATGTTTATTCATTACTTATTTTTCACTCTATTACCATTTAATTTCAATAAATATAACAAATAAATAAAGATTTCGCCCTCACATGAATGAATATATTAAATGAATAAGAAAATGAACAATTTAGAGTCGTTGCTTAAAAAAAAAAAAAAAAAAAAAAAAAAAAGCTTTTTAAATGAATGAATTAAATAAACAAGATATCGCTTTTAAATGAATGAATAAATGGATTAAATAAATAAATAGTTGAGGAGTCGTTGCTATGATAGGCCGACGATTGAAATGAAATAATACATTTTAGAAAATGAAACAGAAATGTCAATGGGTAAAATCGAAAAGAAATAATTAAAAAGTCAGATTCAAAAATCGAAAAAAATCTCGTTGAGGTGCAAATGTGCAGGGTCCTAGGTACACCTCTGCGAAATTTTGTAATTATACCAACAATAGCCTGGGCTTCACAGGCGCAGACAGTGACAAAAAAAGTCACACAGTTACACACACGCTAAGAGACACTTTACTTTATTTATATTGAACACCATATGGTTGTGAAAGCTGATTTAATAATTACTTTGATCCATAATTAGGCGTATAAAAGTCTATACATCACATGATCAGAAACTTCAATAATATTAATTTATGTAAGCTTCCAATCAAGGGAAAAGATGAGTTTCACAATAATATTTAATTTTCTTATAGTCATACTTATAACATATGTTAAAATTTAAGAACCTGTGAAATTATTCAAAATGTAGGTGACTGTTAGGTATAGTTGTCAGTTCTGCGTAATCAATATAAGTTCTTATTTGGAAAGACTGTTATGTTTAAAGAAATACTGTAAATTTACGGAAATTCCAGTACGATACTGGATTATTGATGAGATTGTGAGATTGTTATCGAAATACTAAAATAAATTTTAAAATGAAAAAAAAAAAATCTTGTTAAATATAATTTATTTTATTGATATTCAAGCAAATTCCGTATAAAAATGACAAAATAATATACTGTGCCGTCTGAAGGTGTTGATGATTTTGCCTATTAACACTACAAGGGACCTAGGTCAAGGGAAGAACTCTCCATGGAGAGGGGATCATTTTTGAGATTAATAGTAATTATATTTACACGAATGTTGGAAAAATTCATGGAAATCTCCAAAGAGTAGGAATTCAAGTGCGATCTGTAATTAAACCAGCCACTTTCTATCTACCAACTTAGTGATCAGAACATCTAAACCATTGATGAAGCTTACACCAGAAGATTACTGCAGATACTGGGTCATTACGGAGATTGTGGGACTAATGTCAAATTACTGAAATATTTTTATAAATGAAATCTTTCTTAACCTTGCTTAACATAATTTATATCATTAATGTTCTAGTAGCGTTGGTGCAAAAAGAAAAATAATACATTGTAACCATCTGGAAAAGTAGTTGATGTGCCTGATACGTATGTAACGAGACGTATTAATCCTGGACGATAGGACCAATGCCCCAGCCCGCTCGTTCCCGCTCCTCGCTTTCTTTTTCTAGTCAATTTTGTCCCTTTATGTCCCTTTATTACTTCCGGTGTGAGCGTTTTTTTTTTTTTTTTTTTTTTTTTAACACACTTGACATTGTGAGTTTTTTTGGTTTTCGTCCCATGCTATTTCTATGGGGTTTTTAGCTTTTTCTCCCTCTTTTTCTACATTCTAAAGTAGCAGTAGCGAAGTTCCTTGGTCTAGAAAACAGCTTTCCGTAAGGAAGGGGTTTTTATTATGCAATCTAGTCTTTATATATTTACGCGAATTTCAAAGAAAATCACAGAAAACTCCAAACGGCTAGGAATACAAGCGCAACCAGTGATCAAACTTGGAACTTCCAATCTAACAGTTTAAAGAGCAAAATATCTAGGCCATTGTTCAAGCTTGTCACCATCTGGGGAAAAACAACTGAAGTTTTTATTTATTTATTTCCTTGATCATGATAGTTTAATAATAATAATAGAAAAAAAAAATCAAACAAAATTTTATTTGTGTTTTTAAATGTATAAAGGAAAATGAAAGGAAAAGAAAAAAGTAAATAAATAATGTTAAAATAAATGGAATATTTTGATAAAATATCGTTACATTTTGAATAATCATTATTTATTTATTTATTAGCTATTAATCACGATATTTAATCACTGGTTTTGATTTCATGAATATAGATTCGCGATTATAAGGCCGAATATCTTCTTAATAATAAACAATTGGTTTTCCTTCAGTAATGCAAGAAACTAATGTCATAACTTCTAGAACAGCGCATTGAAATAAATAATAATAAAAAAAATGGTCTTATTTTTCAGACGATTACTTGACTTGAAAAAAAAAAAAAAAAAATATATATATATATATATATATATATATATTCATTTATCTGCTAAGCTGCTGTACTATTAGGATGGTATTATATTTCAAAATGTAAAACCGAGAAGACAAAATATATCTCGTACAACGTGGACGGGTTAAAGTGCAGTTTTTGCACTGCTCGAATAGAAACCTATATATGCTCTAAGACCATTGATTTTCTTTGTTATACAGTAGCAAATTACCTTTAAAAGTAATCAAATCATTACACAATGTTTTAATGTAGAGTTTGTAAAATGTAAAAAGTAATGTTTTATGTATTTGAATTTAAAATAATAAAAAATTATTCAAAATAATAAATAAATAAATAAAAATAACAAAACAACAATTTAAATATTTTAATAAAGCATATTTACGCTACAGTTTATTAATGTGTAGGTGACTTATTTTAGAAAGCTCACTCTAAAACAGTTATTTCTTTTTTAATCAAATTGCGGCTATTATTTTCAGAGAAAACATAGACAGAGTTTCAAAATCATTTTAAGAATTTTGCATATAAAAAGAGTTCTTTGCCTCGTTTGTGATTTTCTATTATGTAAACATTTTCTGGTTAGATCTATACAAAAAAATCATATTTATATTTTATTAAATTTTTATGTTGTTTTACATGCAGACAATGCACACTTTCTTGCATTTAGAAATAAATTTTCTGCAAAATTGTATTCCATTCAGTTTAAAATTAATTTTCGTTTTGATCTAGAGATACTTTTCGCATAAGATATAATGTATGCGAATATTACTTTTAGCATAAAATTTTGTGACTTTTTTTTCATAAAAAATATATGAATTATCTCTATTTTACCTATAAAAATTCTATAAAGAATTATATTTAAGAGACTGTAATTAAATATAGAAGTATATCAGTAAAAATATATAAACAATTAACTGTGTTTTGTTTTACATATGACGAATACACAATTCTATATATATACCGTGAACGAATTTTAAAATTATTTTCTTTTTCTAAAAGTCGCAAACAAAAATTGACCAAAAAATATATATATATATGCAATTTCATATTTATTTTCAAAACATGCAATGTAAATATGTTAAAAAAATAAAAGAAAAGTATGTAACTTTCCTGCGTATAATTTATGTTTTGTAAAAACTACAGAAATATTATTTTGTCAAATGAAACATTTTTTTTCCACCTGTAACCTGACAAGTAAACTTTCTCTCCTTTGATACCGGTTTTCCGGAAACCTATATATTTTCTGAAAGCTTATGCCAGAAGTAGAAAAACTGTGAAATCTTAGGGGCAGAGGGATAAGCGTTTAGGAGTTATAGGACATAAAATGTTGGAAAGATGACACCAAAAGTCGCTAAAATGTTCGTTTCACGTATTTATATGAACTAATAATATGGTAAGAAGGTGGAGGTATCATTATAAAGGAAGAAACAACTCATTGAAAAGAAACAGTATACGTTGGGATACTTGCTACTGACTTCAAACGAAGTCCATTACAAGAGACAATCAATGTACAATTCACCAAATAAACAGTGAGACGGGCAGAAAGACAGTTCGCAATGGGCACATTTTACAAAAGCGATAGCCGCACATTTGCAAACTCATCATTTATCAATGAATTGAAGCAGTAATCCATTGGCGCAATCCACATTCCAGGTTTGTCGTCCAAGTATCCGCTTTTATAAAAAGCATACTTAATCAAGTTCTTGAAACGAGGAGCATTGAACTGGTATAGGGAAAAAAGACTGCAGGGCCAGAAAACTATCGCGCTGCCAGATGTGCTCATGTGTCTCGATAATAATTGTTTCCATTATGTAAAGAACAAAAGATTTCTAGTGTCTGAAAAAATGAATATCCAGAGGCTAAATCTTTCCTGTACATCCTTCAGGTACCAATTCTTTTTGTAGGACTTTACCATCAAGTACTTCGGAAGCAGACAATGCATGATCTTTGTTAGAACACCACGAATCCAATAAAAGCAGAATTTTCTTCCTGTCATTAGCCATACTTGACCAAAATATGTCATGACAGAAGTGGAGACTGTGACTGTTGCGACGAGCATTGCTGTTCCTTATAGACACCATCATCTTCGAAGTCCATATCCTCGTCCGTTCTTCTCCATTGCATCTAGCAAATCCTAATGTCCGGATCCCTTTCACAATCTCCATATCATTTTCCAGGAGAATAATTATGTGTTTTATCATCTCCGATTCCTGGATGTTCGGAGACCGATTACTTGTTCCGAATCGGGAGACCAAGGCCACCACAACGACTATAGTATCCATATAATAAGAAGCAATGTAAGAAGAAGACATACAATACGTTAGTACTTGACAGCAATATACGGGAACATACAAGGAATAGAGACGTTTTAATGGGAATATGTCCCTCTATACACACTTTACTGATACTTTGTGGGCCCTGTATCTCCTAAACGCTTGTCCCTCTGCCCCTAAGATTTCACAGTTTTTATACTTGTGACATAAGCTTTCAGAAAATATATGGGTTTCCAGAAAACCGGTATCAAAGGAGAGAAGGTTTACTTGTGAGAAAATAAACCTTTGATAAAGATCTAATCTGGCAATTGCATTTTTTTTCTGTTTTGTTTACGGAAAATTGGTATGAAAACAGGATTGGTTGGTGCTAAGAAGGAGAACATTAATTGTGGTTTGTGAAACAGGTAAAATTTACTTATATAGGAACTTTGAAAATGTGCCCAATAGAAAAAATCTATTGAGCATGAATAATATTTTAACTATTTTGTTTCATAAATATCTTCTCAGAACATTTTTCTCATAGAATATTTTTGTTTTTGGTTATTTGCTGTAAGGAATTTCTGTAATATAACACGAATTTTACAGTGTATATGTAATGATACATATAAAAAAAAAGAAGAAGGGAATATATTTTCATAGACATATTAAACTATTCTAATATGCATTTATATAAGATTGAAAATTTAAAGTATATCATTAATTGGGTGTGGAACTAATTCATAATATATAACTGTATCAATATTATAAACGGTAATATTAAACAGTAGAAGTTTTTAAGTTTTAGACATTTATATATATATACATATATATATATATATATATATATATATATATATATATATATATATATATATATAGATATATTTGGTTATTTGGTTATTTGGTTTATATACTTTATGATCACTTTTTAGCAATGACTAAAGTACGGATTGAATCGCAAATTTGTATAAAGAGAACTCGAAGATTGCTTTCAACGATTATGCAAATAAATAAACAAATAAAATGAAAATGAAAATAAAGAAACAAATCTTTAAAAATATCCGCTAAGGAAGCATTACAGTAAAAATTCTTGAAATAATATGAAATAAACAACTGTGATATATTTTGAAATTTTCAAATATTACAATATTTAAAACTGTTATTCTTACATTTTGTAAAGGTTTTGTGAAAAAAAAAAAAAAAAAAAAATATATATATATATACAGCCTACAGAACGAGTAGCCGTTCATTTTACACTCTTTGGCCGATCCGTTCTCTCGTTCTTAATTCGTGTGATCTTTGGTTATGGAACCATTTAAGGAGCCTTGTTTATCATGGAAATGTTGTAATTATGGCTGATTTGAAGGACCTCATAGTAATGCATGTGCGGCAGATCACTGGCGATCAGCTGCGGTCAGCTCTTGAACAAACTATTCATTGACTGCAGAGTTTACAAATTAATAATAAAGCTCACATTGAACAATGTGCTTTAAGCCGCTAAATAGTTTCTAAAAATAACAGAAATGCCTGTGATTATAAATAAAGATGTTTGTATTGAAATTTGTAGTTTGATTGTACTTTGATGTATGACCCCTTGAGTGGAAATTATTTCTAATTATTATTACTTATTTATTTATTTTAATTGTTTATGTTTTATTTTATTTACTTTTTATTTTACTTTTACTTTTATTTATTTATTTATTTATTTATTCAGATTATTTAAGCGTACCCTTTGAATTGTTCATATACAAATTTTTGACTCAATCCGCATTTTAGTTACAGCTACAGAGAGATCTGAATAGAGCAAGTTTAATTCTGGCCAACCTATAGCTTAATATTGGTTAATTACATTATATAACTCCAAAACATTTTACATTTTACATTAGTATGAATATAATATTATAGTTTTAAAAAATTAAAGAACACGCTTTTATAGAAATGGGAACTAAAAAGCACAAAACATCTATCTTAGTATTAAAATGCAGGGTAAGAGAAAATCGTGTGGGTGACACGCCATAATATTTACATACATTTAAATCTTTAATTAAAATAATTTAGAATTAATTAAAAACCATTTTTAAAAAATCTCCCCTGACTGGGCTCGAACGCTAGACCATTAGGTTCGTAGCGCGGTGCTTTACCTCACGGCTACAGCGTTCAGTAAGGAATTTTTTTTTTTTTTTTTTTTTTTTTTTTTTTTTACAATATAGATTTTTGTTTGCTCCCAGAGCGGTTACAAACATACAAAAAAAAAACATTCATACAAACATACATACAGGTGAAGCTAATAAAAGCGTGTTAATAAAGAACTTTGTTCCTGTTATACGTAACTAAAGTGTTTAAGAGGATTCACAATTGGCTCTTTTTCCATAAGGGATAATATTCTTTGATTTTATTCATTAGATAGAGAAGATACTTTATAATTTTATACATTGTAAGTGCCCTGATGAAAGAATTATTCGTAAGGGATTGAGAATAGACTGTGTGACAGAAAATCTGATAAGTAAAAATATATCTCTTAATACGGATTCGAACTGTTAAGGCTATTGAAGGAATAAAAAAGTTTTGTATTAGCAACAAAATTTCTGTATAATAGCGAATTTACGTGCTGAGTAAATTCGATAATAAAACTAAGTTAAATTTATAATTTCAGTAAACCAAATTATTTTTAGTTGTGAAAAATTATGCGAAAAAAGGGACATTGAAATGCCTGCTGATCTAATTATGAAGAGATATTTAAAGTTACATAACTATGCGTGCATAAGGAAAAAAAAAAAAAAAAGCTGTTAAAGACACATTAAAAAACAAAATTACTTTAAAGAGGGGCTCTTGTAAATTCGCATAATTATATGAGAATAATGTTGTCACAATTCCCTTCTTAAATGATAAATTCGGTAAAATTTGTTTTAATACATCGAATTCTGTAAGCAGTTTTGTTACGAAGTAAAAATGTATTATATGCTCCCTTTAAAACAGCAATAATAATGTCCAATACGTTCCGAGGTACAGATGTACTATTCATAATTTATGTATTGAAAGTCGCTGGGTTTCTAAAAGATTAATAAAAGATTCATAATAAGCTGCTAAGCTTTGAAAATCAATGATAATTTCTATTACATATATCTGAAATCAAAGGAAGGTCATAGAAATGGAATGAGTTTATTGACTTATTAAAACCCCTGATAGCTCTTCAGTTTATGTTCCAAAGAAATGCAAAAATAAAAGTAGGAGGAAGACACAGCCGACTCAAGGATGAAAGTTAATTTTACCCAAAAAAAAAAAAAAAAAGTTGGCATAGGTGGACTCTGTTCAGTTCCCCATCATATTTATGTTCTCATAAATCTCTAGTGCGAGACATATTATAATCATGTTAAGAGAAATGAATTTGACCATAGCTTGATACAGTGACAGATTGAAATCAATGCCTAATAGGCTATCCACCGTTCACTTCGATATATTTATCTTATTCTAATCTATTAATTTATTTTACCAGGGTCAATTCCGTTGTTTTGTTTTCATGCTACTATTTCCAATGCAATAATCTTCAAAATTCATATTTATATGAAAAAATTACAATTTCGCTATGTTGATAAAATCGTAAATTACGAATAATTTACTAAATTTTCCTATTAGGATATTTGTATTCAGTCATGTTCAAACAAATATCATAAATGTAATTTTGAAGTTGTCTAATGTATTTAGGATCCTCAAAATGGAAGTTCATGCTCAATTTTGCCTTATTCTGACATGTTAAGTAAATCGTAAATTCAAAATAAATTTCGAATTTTTTAAATTGGAAAAATCGTAGTCTATGATATTCATGCCAGTATCCTAAATAATATTTCGAAAGTGGGTTGACATCTTTACGATGAAAATATCCCTCAAGATTGACGTTTATGTGAAATTTTGCTCTATTCTGTCATATTAAGAAATTCGTAAACGTCCAACAACTTACGAAATTTTTATATCGGAAAATCCATAGCCATTAATATTCATACCAGTGTCCTAAATAATATTTCAAAAATAGTCTGACATCTTTATGATGAACATATCTCTCAAAATTGACGTTTATGTGAAATTTTGCCCATACTGCAATGTTAAGTAATTCGTAAATTTCCAATAACTTGCGAAATTTTCAAAGTAGCATATTTATAGTTACTGATGTTCATTCCGGTATCAAATCGTATATTTTAAAACTGGTCTGACATATTTATAGTAAAAAGTTTCCATTTAACGCACGTTTAAGTGAATTTTTGTCCTATTCTCCCATATTAAGAAAATCGTAAATTTTTAATAACTTACGAAGTTTTTTAATTCGAATGTTGAAAATAAATAGGGTTCTTGCCAGTATCGAAAGAAATATTTGAAAACTGATCTGACCTCTCTACGATCATTTGTTCGTGAAATATCGTGTAAACAGACTAACAAAATAACGGTCTAACACACTAACGGACTGACACACTAACAGACACCCTACAGACAGACTCCATACAAATTTTGTCATTTTCGGATTCCTCACACCTGAAAACGAGTAAAAAAGTAAAAAAATCGAGGTCGAAAATTTTCACGATTACCTAAGTTCCCCATACCTATAGTAGGATGGGGAACTAAAAAAATAACCCATAAAATATTAAATTGTTTGATGAAGTAATTATGAAATTATAAAAAAAAGTTATATAATATTGCGTGTAATAAAAATTAAAAATAGTTATATTTAAAAAAAAAAAAAAAGAAAGAAAGAAAAAAACTGCATGAAGAAAATACACAAATAATTGTTTAAAATCAGTACAAAAGTGATTTTCAAACAGCAAAATTCCGCATACAATTTTATATGTTTTTTAAAATATGATATAATTGGCTATATTTACATGAGAGATAGTATTGCATAAATACGTTCCATTTTTAAAGAAATACCTTTAGTATTTATATTGTAAATGGCTAAGTTGAAGAAAGATTGAGAAATGGTTAAGATTAAGCTGAATGTTCAAAATACCGTCAAGCAATAATACGTCTTATTTTCTTCTATATTATAACACAAAGCTATTTTCGTAAGACCAATATGAGAACATCATCCGTAAAAGTATTGGAAACAATTCGGGATTACAGTTTTTTTATTAGACCTTGAACAACACCAATTGTTGACAAACTGCGCAGTAAAAATCGAGAAAAGAAGTCGATATTTAAAGAGTTGAACGTCCGGACATAATCTGCGCACTGGTCTATTGGCGAAAAAATCACTAGGATTCATCTCCAGCGCTCAAGGGGACATAACATTATAATTTTGATCTTTCGTGTAGGTACAGTACTCAGGTGTGGCAATCACTTAAAACCGTATTACTCAAAATAATGCTCGTAAAAACAAGCCTTCTCAGGTAGCACTGCGATAAAAATTCTAGTCAAAATCGTAAATATTGCATAACAGTTAATTACCACTTTCGCTTGCTCAACAACATGAACTATTTCATAAATACCCAGATAAGTTTGTGGATTATAAAGATGGATTCAACTTAATCTGTTTGAAATCTGCGCAGTACGCAATAAAACACCCAAAACCCCTTCAAATTCAACCGAAACTTAAAAATATGCTAGTAAGAGCAGTGGGAACAGCCCAATTTTCATGTTGTGTACCAATTCCTTTCTTGAAAAACATCATTCTCCGCGACCATGCCCACAAGTTTGAATTACATTTGGGAATTTAATTTTGATTTATAACGAATTTATATTGCATCTTTGGTTTCAAGGTTGACATCACCTTCCCAATTTATATGCTCTTTATAAGTAACCAGTAAATACATTATTTTCGGTTTTTAAGCAAGAATCTTAAATATACTCAATTCATCTTGAAAATATTTGATTTGAAATTTTCCACAATCAACCTTATTTGTGCTATGATAACACTGCTTTGCAAAAAAAAAAAAAAAAAGAGATCTGATACTATTTTTGCCGATTCTTACGTAAAATGACCACCTGAATATAGTTATGACTACCAGTCTGCCCAGCCACCCACCGATACCTCAATTTCTTTCCTTTTTCGATAATTTTATGACCATGAATTCGATTTGAAGATTAAAGATAATTAATTTAACACCTAAAAACAATATATATATATATATATATATATATATGTATATATATATATATATATATATATATATATATATATATATATAAAGTTTAAATAGAAAAACATTAATATCAAATTAAAAAATATATATATAAGATATTTAATGCGTAATTTCAGTGGCAAATCCTCTCCCCCCAAAAAATTCCCTTGTCGCAAATGTCCATGTTTTAGAATTTTCCAACATTGTAGCCCTTTAGCGGTTAAAATAATCCTCCCACTAATAAAAATCAAATTTACATTTATAAAATCTTCGAAAACTGATAAAATAGGGGGCCATTCCTAAATAACGGATGGTGGTAGGGAAAATGGGCGTCATATTCGGATTCAGTAGGTCATTTTACATAAGAATATGCTGAAATGGCGCCAGAGGAATTTTTCATGCCAAGCAGTGTAGTAAAATATATATTAACCAATAAATTCTTGTTTTTCGTAAACCTGAAAACGTGTGAATTTAAGAAAAAGTCAAAAATGAAAAATGTCTTACAAACTGCATTTTATCTACCCTATCTAGGGGAGGATCCCCTATTTAAATCCATTAATATTCAATGCTTTTTGTTCATATGGGTACTCATGTATGGCAGCATTGTACTAGTTGTATGTAGCCAAAAAAAAAAAAAAAAAAAAAAAAAAACCACATGGGAAAAAGTAAAGTAGACAATTTGAGCAGTTTTTATGTTTTGAGCGGCTCAAAGTAATTTTTCCACATTGAAGTTTTAAAAATTTTATAAAGATTCAACTAATGACTATAAATATTATATAACTGTGAAAGGAAGGAAAGATATTGCTGTTTTTGAATTCCTAACAATTATGAGCATATTTATAGTCTGCATATTTTATTATGATTATTATTTGTTTTACTCTGGCACGAGGCACCGTGGACCGCCTCTATATGGCGCACAGTGGGCCACCTTCCAATATGCCTAAAAGTACAACTTAGATTTAACACTTATATTTGAATTTGTTAAATTTATAGATACAAATATAATGTAACTTATTAATATCTCAAAGTAATAAATATCTTAATGTTATAATAAAATAAATAAAAAGAATAATAAATTTGTGAAAAGAATAAGTATTTGAATAGTAATATAATAATTATTAATGTCTAAATTTAATAACTACTTGAATTATATAGCATTAATAAAAGAAAAAATAATATCTAATTTAATAAATAGTAGGAAAAATTTATTACTATTGTTATTTTTAGAGATCACATGTGAAAAGCAAAAGATGTAGCTTAATACATTTTAGTTAAATTTATCCAACAAATATAATGAAAAATAACTATATCTCAAAATAATTAAAAAATATATTTAATACTTGAATAGCAGTATAACATTTATTAATACATGAATTTAAAAAAAATATTTGATTTATATAATATCAATAAAAAGAATAAAAACAATTGAACAATAATCTATTTTAACTTAATAAATTTCGTTACTGAGATTTAATTTCTTGTTTGTTTATTTTAAATAATTAATAATTTTTTTTTTCATAAAAATGCTTGAATTATGTTATTTAGACTAGAATAGTATAAGAAACTGACTTTAGAGAAAAAAAATCATATTAATCTAATATAAACAAAAAAGGTTGGTCCTCTATACCTTGGTCATGGGGCACAGTGGTCCACTTTGTGAGTGCTCACAATTTATTTTTTCATACATAATGTATTGGAAATATTGTTACGAATATATATATATTGCATGTCAAGAAGGGCCTAGAGATTGTTTGCTATATAGATATATATATATATATATATATATATATATACACTACTGGCCATTAAAATTGCTACACAGAGAAGGAATAATAATAACGGAATGTAATTTGTTGGACACATACATTATAGCAGGAAGAACAATTGATTAAAATTTCAGGAAATTTGGAGTAATATGTACTGAGAAAACTGTACATAAAGCAGCGACCTCTGTGAGCAATAACAGCGCATATCTGCCTAGGCATTGAACCGAACAGCGATTGGATGACATGTACGGTTAGAGCACTTCATGAAGTTTTAACACGATGCCACAATTCATCGATCGAAGTTACTGGTGAGTGGTGGGGGCAGTCGCTTTTCAACGATTAAACAGTCATTTTCATTGGTGCGAGATCAGGAGAATGCACTGGGCAGAGCAACAGTCGAACACATTCGGCATCAATGAAGGTCTAGACAATATGACAACTGGCGGTCAAGCATTGTCCTGCTTAAATGTTGCGTTTCGGAGGCCTTGAACATTGGGCAGAGTGATGGGCCTCAACTCGTCAGAAATGTAATGGCTGGTATTCAGAATGGCGGGAATGAAAACAAGAGGTGACCAGGACGTGTATCCAATGGTACCACATACCATGAATCCAGGTGGTGACTTAGTATGCGGCAACCAAAATTCTGATTACCCTCAAACTTGCATCACTGATATGGGCGCCATTAATGTGTGATCAACGATGAACCTGGACGCAAGAATGGCGTGAAGTCACTTTTCAGACAAATCACAATCCTGTTTACAGCATCAAGATTGCCTTATCCGTATTTGACGGCATTATGAATAATGCACATTGCCAGCTAGGATTCGACATCATCATACTATCCAGCATTCGCAATGATTTTATGGGTTCCCATTGGATACACGTCTCGATTACTTCATGTTTGTATTCCTGGCACTCTGAACAGCAGCCATTAATTTCTGATGAATTAAGACCCGCCCCTCTGCCCTGTATTCGAGGCCTCCGTAGCACAAAATTTAAACAAGATAATGCACGACCGCAAGTTGTTTGTATTGTCCGGACCTTCTTTGATACAGAATGTGTTCGACTGTTGCTCTGGCCAGCGTGTTCTCCTGATTTCGCACCAATGAATATGACTGTTTAATCGTTGAAAAGCGACTGGCCCCCCATCACTCACCAGTAACTTCAATCGATGAATTGTGGCATCGTGTTAAAACTTTATAAAGTGCTCTACCCGTACATGTCATCCACTCGCTGTTCGATTCATTGCCTAGGCAGATATGTGCTGTTATTGCTCACAGAGGTCGCTGCTTTATGTACTGTTTTTCTCAGTACATATTACTCCAAATTTCCTGAAATTTTAATCAATTGTTCTTCCTACTATAATGTATGTGTCTAACAAATTTCATTCCGTTATTATTATTCCTTCTTGGTGTAGGAATTTTAATGGCCAATAGTATATATATATATTTTTTTTATTTATTTATTTATTTTTTTTTTTCAAGTACATTGCTTTTCTGTTTTTTTGTGAAAAAAAAAAATTAAGAGTGTAAACATGGTCCACTGTGCCCCGGTCTCCCCAATACGAAAAAGTGATTATCATTCCTAAGAAAGTTTCCAGGAATTAATAAATAATAATAAAGCATTTCCATAATCTACCTTCAATAGAAAATAATGTTAAAATTTTTAGTATATTCATTATAAACTTAACTCAATATCACTTAGTGCACGAAAATTTATCGTAGTATGAAAAACATTTAAAACAACTTGAATTACACTTTAAACAATTAGTACGATTTAAATATATATTAATTATTCTATATGGCTGCATGGATTAATGTTAGACGATTTTCCTATATTTTTTTATGTAAAAAATTGTTTTATATCTATAAAAATTACTTTTACACTTCATTTTGTTTAGTGCATTCAAAACATATTGAACTGCACCTAACAGATATTTTGCCTGGAGACATAATGTATTTGAATTTTCTTGCATATCCCAGTACATGAAATATTTGATAATGCTGTACCGAGTAGCACTTTGGCCGAGTAACCGAGTACCGAGTACTCGACCTTTTATTGTACTACTCGACCGAGTACAAAATTCTAAGAAAGAATAATTGATGTACAGTCGAGGAAAAAAAACGCAGCACTTGATGGTATTTCGTTATTAATTGACGCAGAAAAATTTAATAGACACCATTCAAAAGGAAATGAAATGCATTTTCTGAAAATATCGTCGAATTTTGAATTAGGGGTCATCTACATATTAAAATGAGCACCAACTTTGATTTTTTCAATAGCAACACCAAATTTTGACTTTATATTCGAATATCTGAGAGTCTGGCAGTGCGGAAAAGTATACTATTTGTATACTTTATCTTTAGTATTCATAGAGTTATGATCAAAAATGTGTTAGGGGGCTATCTCTAAATATTGAAAAATAAAATTAAGATCCTACAAGAACTAGATAAAATTATACTGTTTCACACCGGAAATATTTCAAGAAAAAAAGAGTTATAAAAAATAAAATAAAAACGCCTTTGCAATATCTTAATTATCATGAATTTAGTTTTTTGGATATGTATATACTTTAGTACTTTTTTAGATAACTTTAGGTATATTTAAATACATTACACTTACGATTGGTCAGACAATACTTTTTATAAAAGTGCAATATTTTTGAATTAAAAAGTGTCTATCATAGATATACTTATCACCAATAAAGCTTAAATTTTCTTTCGTACGTGTAACATAATATACAAACTGAAAGAATATAGCTATATATATATATATATACAACAACGCATAAACTAAAGCTTTTCGGATAAATTATTGTAAGGTTTCATAAAGTAAATATTAAACATTTTTAATAGCACTTACCAGTTTTGGGTCAGTTGAACTCTTTGAAACTGTACGATTTGTTTTATAATTTCTATGAAAATATAATTTCTTAATTAACGCTTTCGCGACTGCTGACGTAGATTCACATCATTTGAAAATCTGCAACAATGCCAGTGGGCGTTTCTTTCGTAATTTGTGTGTTACTTATTTCTTAAGCATGTACCCAGTGTTCATATTTTTGCAATAAAATATACTATGGATAGAAATATATTAATTAGAAAGAATATAGTTATAATGTATATCCATCTGTAATAAAATTGTGGTACTGAAAATTTGTTTTGAAATATTTTATTTTGAGAGTATTTCAAACAGTAAACCCCGCCTATTTAGTTAATTTTTTTCTTCTAGTGTTCGTTTAAAGGATTCTAAATTTATCACCAGTATTCGATGAAGTAAATACCACTTGTGTATATTTTTGTCAATGTAAAATAAGGGGTTTAACACGAATACTCAAAGTCACATTCACTTTTCATTTCTGTATTGTTTTGTTTTGAAGAACGATAAAAGGCGGGGATTTAGAAAACAGGAATTCTTGATACTAACACAAATGTCTAAAAATCAACATTTTTGTTTCATTTCTTTGCATTTGACGTTGTTGTTATATAATTTGACCCTTAAATAAAAAATAAAAAAAATATTTTGTTCAATTTTCTCCGTTATTTTTTAAGATTTGCTTCGTTATCTCATTTAAAATTTTTTAAGAGACGGCCCCCCTAAACCACTCCAAAAGAAAGATTTATTTATACCTCGAAAACTAATAACTGGAATGAGCTGCAAATTTGCACACCCATATTTTTCAGCATTAGGATTCATTTTATGTAAAAATTAATATAGGTCATAATTCATAATTTTTATGAATATGAATTTATTAATATTTTTCAGAATCAAAATTAATGATGGATTATGTTTGGGTTTCTTCACTGTATCTCGTAAAAAAGAATTATATCGATCAAGTTATTTTTTGTGAAGATATTAATAAAAGTTTGAAATATGAATTTAACATTAGCACCTTCAAACTTTAAACGCTTATAACTCTGTGAAAAAATAAGCAAAATATACAACCAATATACTTTTTCGCATTTTCGCGTTCCCAGGAATTCAAATATAAAATAAAAATGGGGCATTACCCTTGAAAAAATCAAAGTTGGTGCGCGTTTTAATATGTAGACGACCCCCAATTCAAAATATCCGTTCATTTTCTGAATCTACTCTCAATTCCCCGTCGAATGATTCCTATTACATTTTTGTGCATTGATTAGCAACGGAGTTACATCGAGTGCTGCGTTTTTTTTTTTTTTTCTCTGACTGTACATATGAAGCATTTTGCACATCTTAAAGAGGCATTTCGAAAACTTAGTTAAGTTAAAAGGTAAACAACATGTTATCATGAAATGTTTTAGAAATTTTGTAGTATGTATACACAACTAGGTTCATTGTTATGTTTGATACTTTCAACTTAGTGGATTATTAAGACATAATAACTGATAACGTCAAATTGAAATTCTAGAAGAGTGAAAAAGATGCTTGGTTTTTTGCCATAATTTGTAAAGCAATAATTGTGATTATTAAAATATATTTTTAATAATATTTTAATGTATTTATTTTTTCATAATTATTATTTTTAAATTTAAAATCATTTTTTTCTTACAGAAAGTGTCTTACTTCTATTTATAAAAATATGTAAATAAAGTTCTATCTACTATATTAGTATTATATAAGGGTTCTTCTAAAATATATCTTTCTTTCTTACTTTTTTTTTTTCGTTTTAAAAATACAATTTTATGTACTAAGTTTTTATTAAAAAAAGAAATTGCATATTGCACACATACAAGAGGGTTCTACTTAAATTCTTGTAACTAAAATTGATAAGCTCATATCATGAATCGTCTCTATACCGACTTTGGTGCAATCTACTCGCCCGTTTTAACTGCAGAAAGCTGTTTGCAGCAAAAGTGTATTGACTCTATATTTATATTTTCATATATTTTTAGTTTAGTTATTAATAAACAACTGTTATGAATAAATTCCTTTCAAGAATACATAAAATAATGAAATTCTTAACAATTCTC
This sequence comes from Salticus scenicus, assembly GCA_963930645.1. Classification (NCBI taxonomy): domain Eukaryota; kingdom Metazoa; phylum Arthropoda; class Arachnida; order Araneae; family Salticidae; genus Salticus; species Salticus scenicus. The sequence goes on along the minus strand of OZ005655.1, from coordinate 87,215,881 downwards.
GGTATTCGTTGAATACTTAATCAAAATTATGCCGAGTAGTCTAAGTACCCAGTATATACCAAGTACTCGGTACAACACTCGTATCTGACTGATTGAAGAATCACCCCCATCAATTTGCAAAACTGAATTTAAAATTTCGCAAATAATTGCTGTGGTGTTACTGTGTAAACACACTCTCTCTCACGCAAAATTAATAAACAATATAATCCTTATTTTCGGATTCAGCTAACTTCAAAACAAGTAAATATATGAAAAATTGCAATTTTAAAAATTCAGCTCTAAACAATCTTTTTTCTACCTTACACGGAAAAAGAAAGTAGAATGTTTCAGTTTTCAATAATTTACATTCATATTCATGCTAAATACTTTCAGAAAATGATGTAATATAAATGCCTTTGTTAAAGAAATGTATATGGGAATTCGGGCATCTTTAAATACTTTTATATGTAAAAAGATTTTTTTTTCTCTGCATGCACACAATATTGTATACTTTATTTTACAATGCTTAACTGAAAAATCTAGCTTGGTGTTTTACATTTCGTTACATATTCCTACTTACTTGAATGTAAAACACAGTGTAGATTGCAGAATAAGTCTTCTAAAAGGGCATATTAGATCAAATGTAAACAGAACTTGTTTTGTGATACACAAACAGTTTCACATAAATTATTTATGTGAATGTCTTTCATGAATTCCAGTTTTCTGTTTCCATTCCATTAAATAAGTAAAAAAAAATAACTTAGAAACGTTTTATTTCCAAACATAAAAAGAAAGTACTTGACTGAAGAAAAAGCTTTTGATTTGTTTGTACGTTTTGATGTGTCTGGAAGTCATAATTGTTATTTTAAGAATGATGTGTACACTTGTGCGTAAGTGTGTAAGTAAACACTAATGCGCCTAAACACCTTATTCGACTGAGCTTAAGTAGGTGCTTCTATTAGCGGTTACCACCGCATCAACTGTGTAAGTTTTCATTAGTGTAGGACTTATTTTATGAAGAAAACGAAAAAAAAAAAAAAAAAAAAAAAAAAAAAAAAAACAGAAAGAAAGAAAGAAAGACATTCAGTATTACGGCATATGAACTGAAATAATTTAAAGTGGCTGGTGTCTAACAATTATATTCGATTAAGCACAAATAAGGTAAGCATGTTAAGGATAATATTTAGAAGAAGTATATAGGTTGAAAGGTTTATACATGGGCACAACGTAAAATTCTCATACATTATTTTCTATGGGCCAAATAACTTGATAATTGTTTTATTAATTTTAAATTGCTTAAACTTGAATAAAAAACAATGCATATTACACTGGTTTGCTAAAGTATTGTTATAGGAAACACATTCGGGTTATATTTCATTTATTTATTTATTTATTTTTTACCGGAAAACATGGTAGAATGTCCACATATTAAATTCTATGCTGTCTAATTATCTCAAATACAAGCACACGCAAGCACACATAAATATTTTAAAAGAAGGAAATTCATATATATTCTAATATTGTGCACCAACATGACCGTTACTTGAACTTGTGTACTTAGCACTTATAGTTGTTTTAGAAGAAGGCACAAACTATATTGTATTTTTTAAGGCATCTTGTAAAAATATCTGAATTTAGGTAGAATTATTTATACACCCTATTAAAGTTTATTTACCGGCTTATTAACTTATTTAAATTTATTTGTGAAAATATTAACTAGTAAAATTTACTTATAAATTTTTAGCAAATGTCAGAAAATTTAAATAGAATTAAGTCCATATTTTTTAAAAATCAAAAAATTGTTTTCAAATTAATTCGAATTAACATTTAAATAAAAAAATTATGAACAGTTATTAACTTTTATATGTACATCAAGAGTTTTGTTTGTACAATAAATTGAATATAAAGAAAATTTAAATAAAAAAATATAATATTAATATGTAAAAAATCTAAAACTTTGCTTTTCAATAAATGTTTACAAAAAATAATATTTCCTGAAAATTTATAATCTAATTTCAAATAAATTGTAACAAGTACTTACATTAAAAACATCTAAATAATAGTAACATACAAGTAAAAATTTAAATGATACATATATATTGAAATTTTCTGGGCACGGCAAAATATAGTAAAGCACTTACACCAAATACATTCAATAGAACAGAATGTTTTCACTTAGTTAATGGTAGCCCTGTATTACCTTTTGAAATTATGCGCATGTAAAGTATGTTCATAAATATAGTCTTACATTAATAACACACTGCAAAATATGAAATACACTTTCAGAAAACTTTAGGTATAGTTCTACTATACTTTAGTTCGTTTGTGCAGCACTTATGTGAAAGATTTCCATACCACATTTTACCCAAAACTTGCTTTTCTGCCTTTAAAAATATGTCTTTATTTCATTTTGTTTAGTGCAGCCCATAAATATTAAACTCTATGTAACAAAAAAAATTGCCCATCGACGTAATGTATTTGAATAATTTTGGATGTCACTGCATAGGAACCATGTTCTTAATTTGAACGAAAAATTAAGTTTCGCATCTCTATATAATACAGATTTAGAATACAGAGTTGGGACTTCCTACAACTGTTTATTCTTAGGATATGATGATAAGGGACAAACACACACACAGACTAATCACTAAAAAACAGTTTTTCATTTTCAGGAAACCTCGAAACAAGTTCACATAACAAAAACTCAATTTTAAAAGTTGAACAAAAAAACATACTATATATATATTTTATATATGGTAAAAGAAAGTTAAAATTATAGATACTATATATATATTTCCTATTTTAAAGAAAAATATCTGCCGGAAAAATAATTTGATTTTTTTTTTTCTTAATTAAACGTGCAGATTTTTAAAGAAGTTCGGATAATACTTGAATATTTTAATAGGTTTATTTAATTTGTTTTCCAAGGTACGTAACATTGAGCAACTTTTTCAGAAAAGGAATCTTTGATGTCACAAAAATTTTATTCAAGTCACAAAAATTGTTAAAATGATAATAATAGTAGCATTATTTGCTTTAGACAGTTTGACCATATACATTACTTCTAAAATCTATTTAGAAATAAAAAACACTCATTTTGTTAAATGACACTATGATTACTACACTCATTATAGATGCTAGATAAACAATTAAAAAAAAAATTTTTGGCATACTTATTTTAAGGATTTTTACTGAACATAATAACATTTTTATGCTCATATTTTAACAATGTATCCTCTCAACTATGATTATTATGTTTGTTACAGCGGATTAGTTTTAACAATAAATTTTGTTTTCTTCTTCTTTTATTTATTTATTTAATATTATTTTTTTTGTGTGTGTGTGTGTGGTGTATATCTAATTACACTTTTAAAATTTTGCGAATTTTTTTTTCTAACTTTTATTAAAATTTTCGTACCCACCAAAGCTTTAAAATAAACTTTTAATTAAGCAATTTTTTTTTCATTGTACAAGTTTAACCGAAGTAGTGTAAAATTTCATTATAGATTTTATAGATTGTTCTCGAAAAATTTATGAAAGTATATCATTGTTTGATATAAAGATATGCATATATTTAAAACTCTGCATTATTTTATTAGAATGACCATTATTAGAACATTTTATTAAACAATTTTATTAGAATGTTTCTATGAGATTAAATTAAAAATTTTAAAAGTATTTATTAACAACATGGAACAAACTTAGCACAATAGAAGTAGGTCTTAGATTTTAGAAATGGTAAATACATTTTCATTTAGAGAAGAAGGGTGCATCGACTTAAAAAAAAAAAAAAAAAAAAAAAAAAAAAAAAAGTAATACTATATACTACTACAACAACAACAACAACAAAAAAAATTAAATGACATCTGATTAGAATTTTATAGCATTATGTAGATTGGTTTTATTTAAAACACAGGAAATTTATATGCTAAATTAAATTTTTTATTCTATAAAAAATATTTCGCAATTCTAAATGAATATCTAAAACGAGATGATTAAAAGTATTTCTTTACACTTTTACACAGCCATAAAGGTCTAAATAAAAAATCGTGGATGACTAAAAAAATAAATTTAAAATACAAACAGCTTTATAAATATTTTAAAGATCTCACTTCGCACCATTTATAAAATATATAAAATTGCGATAAATTTACAAAATTGTAAAACTTCGAATTAAATACAATGATATCATGTTGAACTACATATGTGTGTACTAAAGTGCACACTACAATATTATTATTTCAATATAATTAATGTATAAGTTTACAACTTGTTAATTCTGCGAATTAAAAAAGTTACAAAAGTTATGCGTGCGAAAGGTGATTAAAAAATGAAAAATTTGACTACATAAATTTGAAAATTTGGACATTTTATTAAATGTGCTAGAATTCGTTATACGACTTTAAACGAAACTAGCAAGTAGGGCTAATTTGTGTGATTTTACTTCAAAAAACAAATAGCCAAATTGTGATAAAAATTTATATTACGAAATGACTCAATAACATAAAAAACACACACGATTTGTGAGAAATAAATATATTTACACATATTTGTTTCGATATAATAATCTAGAACAGACAATGAAAATATTAGCAGCAATTAAATCAAATTTAAAATTTTTAATACTTTCCCAGCAAAACTTATACTGGTGGGCTCGTTTTGGCCTACTGCTGGCATCCTGCACTTGCCATCAGTTGCCGGTTGCCCCATATAACTCCAGTAGCGGGCCGTTTGTGGCTGCCAGCTGTGATGGAAGCCTAAAGAAAAATGGTCGGTGGCCCGGAAGTGGCATAAACACAGTTGGCCTTATGCAGGCTATAACCACGCGGCCAACATCATGTTTTTCATGTTGTGGCCGCAAATTATTAGGCCATAACCAATTTGTATGCATAGAGGGCGCTGTGATTCTTTTTCTGTTGATTTGAAATTCCCTCGCTGTCCGCCATTTCATACGAAGTTCTTGTTCGTTGTTGTTGTCTGCGGGTGCGAGATTGAAAATCTCGTAAAAATAATATATGAGTAAGTAATTCAATTATTAATTTCTTTTTGTATTATTTTTTAAATACTATTTTTTTTAAATGTTTCACTCTAAAGCTATTGTTGTAACAAAAGGATTTCTAGAAATATATAACAAATATCCAGTTGACCCGTTTTAGTAAATTATGATAGCCGCTAACTTTCTAGTATTTTATTATTGTTATTATTATTTATTATTATTATTTATTGATTTTTTAATTTTTGACCAAAAAACTAGTATGATGTGGCACCACAAAACTTTCTTCTATATTTTTTATTATGCAAATTGGCGTAGTGCAAATAATTTGTTAAAATCATTTTCCTGAATGCATGCAAACGATTTTCATTTTAGAACAGTGTTTCTCAATAATAATAATAATAAAAATAATAAAATCAATTTTGTGCCAACTTCTGAAAAAATGCTTTCTTCTTCTTCTTGGTTTTTTTTTTTTTTTTTTTTTTTTAAATAATTTATAACTTTGCTTTAATTTTCCACAAATTTAATGCAGTCATTTACTTGAAAGTTATTGATGAGTTTCTTTTAAAAAATACCAGCATTGAAAATTTATCCCCTCATGGGGAAGGGCGAGCGATTCTTCAACTTATACAAAAAAATTTTCCTAGTTTGTTGTTAGTTATTTAAATATTTATTTTTTAATTCATAATACAAATTAAAAATATAATTATCATTTATTTGAAATCATTTATACTGTGTCATATTGAAAATTACGAAGAAGTAGAAATATAGAACCGTGTGTTGAGTGAATGATCCACAAATGTAATCGGGAACGATTTTAATCAAGTTTGGTTAAATAACAAATTTGGTTAAATTTCGTCCATTGGTTCGTGAGATACAGCGTCCACAATTTTTTTATACACACTTACAGAGTGAAATTTTCTAAAAATGGTCAAGTCGAGTTCAGGAATCTCAAAACCCTCCATCACAGAAAATAATTTTCATAAATAATAATTTTCAAATGTAATTTCTATAAACTATTATAGGAAACGAAAAAAAAAAAAAAAAAAAAAAAAGTGGTAGCCATAACAAACTGTTTTATTTTATTTATTTATTAATTATTATTTTTTAAATGCAAGTGAGAAAAATAATTTCACTTTTACGAAACTGAAATACTTCCCCCCTCAATTTCTCGTAACGTATAAGAATATTTTTGAGCATCATTATTAAATGAACCACAAATATTTATTTTATCATTTTTGATCGGAACCATTTCTTATTGCATCTATAAAATTTATGTTGATCTGTATTTTAGCGTTGTATAAAGATTTTTACGTGCGCTGATAAGAAATGTCTCTTTGACTGTAATGTATCCAAATTATTTTATGAATTTTTATACTGAAACCATTTGGGTTACCTGTACAATTTTTTATGACAAGCGTCCTATAGTAAATCTCGAAAACCTGTATAACATATATGAGTTTTATGGAATTCTAAAAATATTTTTCAAATAGGTAATCGCGGATAAATTTATCAAATATTTACAGCTACAAAGACAAACGCACTCTCGTTTTTCTGCCTAATTCCGTTATCTCTTTACTCAACCGAACAATATATATATTTTTTTTTCAGCTTAAGAATCTGCTTTCCAAACCTAATGAAAATTAATTGGCACAGGTCAAATGCTGAATATTCGCTTAAAGTTCAAATAACGTCATCTGTATAAAACTGCAAAATCATCTTTCGGTATGGCACGTGTCGGAAAATTATTCACTCAAGGACTTTGAAGAAGTTGGAGAGAGAGTAAAGATCCCACTGGACTATCAACAACGCGAAAAAGTTCTTTGTGGCGGCCTGGTTAAGAGTGACAGCTGTGATAATTAATTCTAAATGAAGATAAACACAGAGAGAAAAAAAGGAAGCTGATTCATCTGCCCTGCTGTTTTAAAAAGAAGGGAAAAAAATTATCAACTGGGTACCATTTGATGTAGGAGAAAATAAAAATATTCAAGATTTTCTGGATACTTGAGAGTTATAATAAAAAAGCACCACAGAATTGGTGTTTAAAAGTAATAAGAGTAACCACAATAAAATGTAAGAGCTCGCAACAATCGTTTCGGATGGAAAGAAAACATGATTCTTCATCAGGCAAACGAAGTAGGCACGAGTGCGGCAAACAAAGCGCAAGCGTTACTGCCTCCGTTTTGTTTGCAAAATTTTATGGTGTTTATTCAAAGTATTGTACATGTTACTTGAGAGTATACTCCAATTTCTTAAGAAATCGCACCCTCGGGCGGCGTAACCTAGTTATTAACTAAAAGGACGTTCGGAATGGAGATGTCCGTTTTCTTATTGCCGTAAATCAGAAAGTGACCTAAAATCCGGAAAAGTCCGAAATCCGGAAAGGCCACGGTCCGGACGATTCCGGATTTGAGATTTTGTACTGTAGTAATAAATAGAAAAATTTGTAAATAAACATAATCATTGCCCCCCCCCCCCCCGGAAAAAAAAAAAAAAAAAAAAAAAAAAAAAAGATGCATCAGATCTTTTAGGTTGAAATAATAACACATCCCTTCGTGAGTTTAACAAAAAGCACGATTGCAGCAAATTACTTTTGCTGCACTCGTGCCCACTTTGTTTCGCCTGATGAAGGGTCTTCGTGCTATTTCAACCGGAAACAATTGCTGCAATTTTTTATTATTTATTTAATATTATTTTTTTTTTAGTTTATGGTGTTTTTTACAATGCTCACTTTATAACAATTTTTGTTTCAATAATTTATAAATTTCACATGTAAAGTTACATTTATTTATATCAAATAGCGTAACAAAGTTAAACGTATTGAAATTTGAACACTTAAAAAAAAAAAAAAAAAAAAAAAAAAAAAAACATAATCTCCTTTATTCCAAAAAATGTAATATAGAGAAACATTTGCACTGAAAACAAAAAATTAAACTTTTATCATAAGGAAAATGGATCAACTGACTATTTCCTATATGCTGCACTAGAAATCCTGAATTTACAACCATAGTGTATGAATAAAATACTTGTAAATAGTATTTAAAAATGAATATGTACAAAATCAAATTAAATATTGGATGCATAGAAAAAACTGGCTGCTACTTCATCAGAAGAAAGAGAGAGGAAAACAAAAGAAAGAAAAAGAAAAAAAAGCACGAATAAAATTAAGGGTATCACCAATAAAATAAATATATTAGCTATAACTAAATCACTGCTGGCCTATTAACGGCCCTCTTCACTTACCGTCTCCGGAAGTCCGAGGCAATGTTATTCTATGGGAAATTTTCTTTACAAATAACTTATTAACTAATACATATTTTTAAATTCTGCTTTCACATTCAGAAAATTCCCAACTGTTAAATTGACGGACCTTTTTAAAATGTATTTTTTTAATTTTTAATATTTTATTTTGAATTTGCAAAATGAAAAATTTCACACATTGAAAATTCGTATTTTGCAGCTTCAAAATAAAATATAAAAAAATTAAAAAATATTTTTTTTAAAAAAGGTCCGACAATTTAACAGTTGGGAATTTTCAGAATATGAAAACAGAATTTTAAAATATGTATTAGTTAATAAGTTATTTGTAAAGAAAATTTCCCATAGAATAACATTGGCTTCGGCTTCCGGCGACGATGAGTGAAGCGGGCCTTTAATGGGAAATATAAAGGACCAATGAAGACTGCCGGCAGTAACATAATTTTTTATGTTTGCCACAACTGGCCCACTGCAGGCTTCCAGCAATAACATAGAAAAATTATGTTTGCCATCAGGTAGCCCAACACTGGCCCACTAACAATTTCCAACCTAATGTCGGTTACCAACAGTGGCCCATTACCTATTTTCATCATACTGCTAGCTGCCAGCAGCGATCCATTCACTGGCCCACTAACTTATTTTTAACTTACTGCAGGCTGCCAACAGTGGATCGATTGAATATGGCCTACTGACGGCCGGCGTAACATATTCCCTGCGGCAACGTTAACTTTTGCCACCGACGGGCCAGCTGCAGCTACTGCTGGCAACCAGCACTTGGCCTCATGCTGGCCGTCATCTGAGGTTTTGCTGGGTTATTAAACCTTAATTATACGCTTATTACAAATTAAAAGTTAGGAAGAAAGACACATTAGAAATTTAGAACTGAAAGTGGACAAAAGATATCCTGCTCTGAATGCGATGTGATTGCCGCCGCTTGCCGCTAAGCAAAAGTATCCAGAATTACCATATTTTCTACTTTTTATTCAATAATGACCAATAAATATGACAAGTGATATTTGATATATCAATAGGCGATTAATCTTCAAAGTGATTAAGCAATCACTACATTTAACATTTAACGGTTGCTATTGTATAAAAAAGTCGCAAAATATGGCAACACTGTAAGTGCCCTTTATCGGACATCTATGTTGTTAGACTTGTTAAATGGAAGAATTCCGCTCACAGCTTCACACGAATGTCCGCTAGTTACTCACTATGGGAGATATGGACTATATTCCTGTTTTATTATAAGTTACGATTGGCAGACGGCCATCTTACAAAAGCAGAACTTTCATTATTAAATAGTGGATTAAGAACAGCATAAAACATTAGTAATAAGTCAGAAACCTGTAAACATTAAAAGAAATGAAAAACGACCTTAGAAAGCATAAATAAAAGAAAAATTGTTTCGAAACTTCGTAGATGCTTTCCTCAGAAATAATGACGAATAAAGAAATAAAAAAGAATAAAGAAATAAAAATATATAAATAAAAATCCTGAAACGTGCTAGGTAAGCATGGTTCAAGTCATGGTACGGAAAAATTAATTGTGTAAAGTGACACGGATATAAATGCAAAACTTGACGTGACGCAGTTAAAGTGGTAACCAATACAAATAAGTGGAAGAATTAGGAAATCATATTACATTCCCTTAATTTAATATTCCCTGTAAATATTTATGTAAATATGCTGTTAAAATTTAATAATTCCCTGTACATATTTATGTAAATATGCTGTTAAAATATACGGTTTTTAAATTTGTGTATATAAACACTTTCTAAAAACAAGTCCATACACTTTTTAACATATATATTTTAAATAAATGTTTCATATCAAATGGGAAAAATATTGCTATGGTACTCACGATTCGTAAATAATATCTCATATATATATATATATATATATTGGTTTTAAGCAATGTCTGCAAAATACATAATTTCTTAAAAAATATATGCATAACTCAATGATGAAAACTTAAATTTTTTAAAGATTTTCTGAAATAACTTAAAATATTTTGGAATAATGTGATTAAAATATTTTAAGAGACTGTTCGATAAAAAGAGTATCCTGATGATCTTCCCAGTTTAGACATTTTACATTTTGTTTAAGTAAATAATACCATTACAATTCGAATCTCATATACGAATGTAAATGTGGCGTAAAACATACTCAGAAAGGAAAATTTGTTTGACTACTTGCAAAGATTGATTGGAAGGATTTAACTAAAAACTTAAGTTAGCTCTATCATCTATCAATGCATTTTGTACATATCATTGGATTAAACTCTTATTTTTGTGTATACACGCCATTTCACATTTCTTGATGTGTTGCAAACTGGAATAATTCGTAAAACACAAATGCCCATAACATTTTAAGACGAAAGACACAATAGCACAAAAATTGTTTTAACGGAATAACAACTGAGTTACTATACATATGTTACATTGCCAAAAGTTTTCAAAATTAAACACAATTTTACTTTTTTCCAAAATCTTATATAAACCAGGCCCGGTGTATGAAGCTATTCTTAGGCGTTTGTGTGTGTGACGTTTTTCCACATCGTACGTTTTCTCCGTGATTAAGAATTTATTTTTTTACTTGTCGCACTCGCTTCAAACTGGAATACTTTGGGAACGACAGTTCTCCATTTATTATTGGAATATGTGCCATTTTTGATCGTGCGTGCCGATAATATAAGCGCAGTGAGCCTACAACTTCCAATCTCTTTTAAACTCAACAGTGTACTTAAATAAATGTTTTTGTGATGTCAACGACAAGAAGAATTTCATTGAACTAGCGCCAGTGAAGATATAGTTCACTCATCTTTCGTCAATAAAGTTTTGTTTCGTCGAGTCGGAGCTTTTAGTAATTTGCTTTTTGTCACAAATAGATCGCAATGACAACAATAACAGTCAGTGTTATTTTAAATAAAAAACGAAGTTCTATAAAAATGCAATTGACGAAGATAGCAAATGTCCTAATAAACAAAGAGTTTACACAAAGGGAACACGAATTAAAAATCAATTCCGTTCAAAAGTTGACAAAAAAATCGATGATCTATAAAATGAATATTACAGTACCGTAAGTGATAAGGATTTAGAGGATTTTAAAAATTCTTTAACTGAAATCGAGGATCATCTCGAAAAGATTGAGGCAAATCTGCTTAACACAACAAAATTGTAGTTCTGATCAATTGATTCATAATAATAATTCCACTGAAAATGTTAATTAAAATAATGCAAAGGTAAAGTTTCCTTCTATTGTATTACCGCAATTTCCAGGCCGTTATACTGAGTGCGCGATCTTTAAGTCACAATTTAGCCACTGTAATTGGTAGAAAAAATCAATTAACTGATTCCCAAAATTATATTTACTATCAGCTCTTACAAGTCCTGCAAAACAGTTGAAAAATATTGACGATTCTTATTCATCTTTACTCGAAGCACAGAAAAAACGATATGAAAGCAAACGTCAGTTTGTACAGGGGCATGTTTTGGAGCTTTTAAATAATAGTAAAATAAAAATTGAAAGTACTAAGAAAATAAGAACATTAATAGACAATTTGCTCAGGCATTTAAGGGGCCTAAATCAACTTGCATTTGAAAACAATAAATTATCGGAAATTATTTTAATGAGTATTGTTTTACAAAGAATAGATGATGAATCACGAAGAGCATTTTAAATGACATTAGAATGTAATGAAGTGTCAGAATGGGAAAATTATACAGGATTTCTTTTGAAATGGAGCCAAGCTCTCGAGAAGATACAAAATCGCAATGTTTCCGTTACAAAACCAAAATCTCCAAATCTGATAAGTCTGCATGATTTTTATGCTATGAAAATTGTTTTACATATAAATGCAAACGTTATAGGGATTTATCAGATCAGGATAAATTAATCCACTCCGTAAATTACAGTTGTGTTTCAACTGCATAGGAAAACAAAAAAAATTAGTAGTGTAACAAATTAAATATTCAATGTAGAATTTGTTTTGCGATTCACCATAGGACTTTACATGATGCACAGAGGAATCGGATATTAGCCAGTCTGAAGAGTAAGATCAAGGCTAAAATCGCTTCTGCTGAATCGGTAGAAGGGAATGGGGTAGTTTCTTCTCTCAATAGGAGCAAGTAATTGATAACGGAGCCTATTCTATAACGCTAAAGAACAATATCTGTTGTCAGTCGGTAAGACATTTGTTCGCTGGTATTAGTAATGCGTTATTGTCGACAGTTGTTGATTATATTAGTGTAGCCGACGACTCTTTTTTTTTTTTTTTTCCTTTTCTTGCAGTATTAGACAATGCAAGCGAAGTTACTTTGTGTACATATGAAGCTAGTGAAATTTTGGGTTTGAGGAATAATAATGTTAATTCCTTAATTTCAGGATTATACGTATCTACAGTCGGTAACAAAAGTATCCGAATACTAGCTAAAATTCCTATACGAAAAAAAGTAGAGTTGATACTGTTTTGTTAAATAAATCCTTGTCGAATCGATAGGAATTTTTGCTAGTTTTATATAGGAATTAAGGTTGATGTTTCTAACAAAAATGGGTATTTTCGGAAGGAAATTAATATATTAATTGTTCCAAAAATCAGAATTAACCCATTACCGGCCTATTGATATTTCTGAACTTCAGTTACTGCAGTATTTAATGTATGCAAATCCTGAATTTTTTAAGCCAACACATGTTCATATTTTGATAGGATGAGATTTATTTTACGAATTATTACTGAATGGTCAAATAAAATTAAATGATAGTTCAGTAATTTTGTAGAATACCCATCTAAGTTGGGTCGTAACGGGAACATTGAACGATCAAGTTAACAGCACAACTTTTCAATGTCATTTAACTGAAAATCATAGTGAATTTGATTTAAAAACCTTTTGGGAGCTGGAAAATTTAGGCATTAAAGATGGTCCAATCAGAATTATTCTAATTAAATAGTTATTTTCATTTACAGAAGAGAATACCGTAAAATCAACAAAATCATCAGTTTTTTTTTTTTTTTATTTAGATTTAAAATTATTTCTCATTTTGAAATTTATTAACAATAGGCCTAGAATTTATATGTTATTTTAAATATTATCTCATTTCGGGTACTTTAAATTATAATTTCATAAAAAAAATCGTTTACTTAATTTATTACTGTATAAATTTTAAACAAAATTATCCAAAAATTTTTTAAAGCTTCATTTATTTATAGAATATATTATGTGTAACATTTAAAAAAATACAACAGGTATTTGCTTCATTAAAAATGAAGTTTTGAAGCGAAAAATTAATTTAAAATAGTAAAGTATCTCTGCTTACACAAGAAGAATACTTTTTTTTTACACTGTTCTAAAATTAAAGAGATTATTTCAGTGATATTGTTATGCTTATGTTGCTTTTTGAGAAAGGAGATGATATGTTAAAGACTAATAAATTTATTCTAAAAATCGTTATGTGACAGCATAAAATTAATTTTTTATTTTAAGATGTTTAGACCCCACACCATTTTAATTTCAGCTGCTTTGATTTGCCCAGAATTTTATAAAAAGGATAAAAGTATGTTGATAATGACTTTATCAATTTCTCTAGATTAAACAGACGGAATAAATTTATACAAAAGATAAGTTGTAAAAACTTTCCTCTTAAATAAAAAAAAAAAAATAATTTTTATTTAATATTTGAAATAAAATTATATTGCTTATAAAATATTGTTATTTAAATACGATTCTCAATATATATATACATATATAGAGGGATTCTTCAAATTGTAAGGGTGACGGGGATATATTGCGACATGTGAACTATCGCGTAAAACAAATGAGTAAAGTTTCAGAATTTATCAATAGTTGGGAACACCATCAATAAAAAAGCACATGCATTTGGGCATACATACATGCAATACATTTGCGTACTTGTACTATGTTAGATGCTTTAAAAAAAAAAAAAATATATATATATATATATAAATAGCCAAGACATTTCATTGGATGAAGGGGAGTTGTTTTTGCTATTTAGTAAACAGTTGTTTAAATTAACACTCTATTTATTTGTAACAGTGTTACAGATGATTATAGAGAAAAAATAATATTTTGTAAATTTAAAAGTTTCCGGGTAGTCTTCACAGACTAAAGTGCATAAAAAAATTTGTTTATGATTCGATGGAAAGCATCAATAACGAGGGTTTTCATTATTATTATTATTATTACGTATTACTTAAAATGTTATGACAATTTTATTTATGCTCTGTTACTGTAATTATATTTCAGCTTAAATTAATTAAATTCATTTAACGGGAAGATTTTGCACCAATTAAAGTAAATGAAGTATAAAAACATTTTATTTGGGCGTCGTTGTATGCTGGTTATTATAAAAGGATAAATAAATGGATTAAAATACCACTCTGTGTAATAAAAAAAAAGTGCTGTTCATAGCAAAAATATTACCGATATTACATAATCTTGCAAAACATTTTCATCCTTTCTATAAGTAAAAATAAATTAAGCTAAATAGTTTTTTTTCAGTTATCAAAGGAAAATACCGTAATATCGCATTAACACGTTGAGCGCCACGCAAATTTTTAAGGAAATCCCATTCAGGCCACGCGTGCAGCTTAGGAGCGTGTTATGTTTACCGTGTTTCAATAAAATCCATTAAAATGCCTTAATGATATAATCTATATATATAAAATCGTTCTTCCTGAGTGAGTGAGGGGGTGATTCATCATCGCCCAGACCAAACCCCTGGACTTAGAAGCATGAAATTTTGTGACAATCTTCTTTTTATGACGTAGGCATCCACTATGAAGCGATTTTACAAAATCCCTCCCGTCCCAAGAGGGGGAGGGAGGGGCAAAACGGGATTTCACAAAATCCTTCATATCTCAAAGAAAAAACAGATATCCGTAAAATTTTTGCTTTAAAATATAGCTAATACAAATGTCTAAAAATCGTTTTCTGGAATTTTTGAAATTCGGTCCCCAAGGGGAAGGGAGAGGGCGAAACATGATTTCACATGCGTTAAATGTGATTTCACATGAACCTATATATCTCAAACAAAAAAACAGATATACGTGAAATTTTTGTTCTAAAATATACCTAATGCAAATATCTAAAAACCAATTTCTGGAAATTTAGAAATTCAGCCCCCAGGTAGGGTAGCAAGGGGATGAGCTATGAGGCAAAAACAAATAGAAATACAGTTAGGCCGTTCAAAATTCGTACAGATAGGTTTTAAAGGCCTGCAAGTCGAATGGGGATATTTTCGAAAGTGTAAAGTTATTAGGAGGGGCAAGAAAGAGGAGGGGAGAGGGGGAGGAGAGGGGGGGCAAAAAATAAATAAAAATAGATTTAGATCGTTCAAAATTGGTATATAGAGTTTTTCGATACTTACAAATCGATTGTGGATATTTTCGAATTTTTAAAATTATTAGGAGGGGTGGGATGGGGATGGGGCGGTAAGGGGGAGGGGCTATCGGCAAAAACAATTAGAAATACAGTTAGGCCGTTCAAAATTGGTACAGATAGGTTTTAGAGGCCTGTAAGTCGAATGGGGATATTTTCGAAAGTGTAGAGTAATTAGGAGGGCCGGGTAGGGGGGGTGGAGGGGCAATAAAATAAAATAGAGTTAGATCATTCAAAATTAGTACATAGAGGTTTTCGATACCTACAAATTGATTGCGGATATTTTCAAATTTTTGAAATTATTGGGAGGGGCTGGGAGGGGGGAGCGGAGGGACAAGAAAATAGAAATAGAGATAGATAGTTCAAAACTGGTGCATAGAGGTTTTTGATACTTACAAATCGATTGCGGATATTTTCGAATTTCTAAAATTATTAGGATAGACGGGAGGGGGAGGCGAAGGGGGAAAATGAAGAAATATGACTTAGAGAATTTTGGGATTTTTTTCCGAAGACAGTGAGAACCCGGTGCGACATCTTTCCTAATCAGATCTTGTTTCCCCCCCCCCCCTTTTTTTTTTTTTTCACGTGATAAATTTAATGCAATTTTGAGAATTCAGTAATTATAGTGATTCATTTAAAATCAGGGACCAGCAAAGAGGGCGTAGCCTGCTACCAAAAATAAGTATGGGAAATAAGTCTTATTATATCAAATAAATAAATAAAAACGTGTAAACTTTTTTTTTTTTTTTTTTTTTTTTTTTAGCACGCTTTTATTTAACATGCTTTTATTTACTTGATATGAAGTAACTATTAATGTATTTAACGGAATCTTGCAATTCAATTTTCGACCACTTATGTTCGTTCCATTGGCCTGAAATGTTGCACACGACTTCATAGTCGATGACAGTACTACATACAAGTGTTTCCATGCTCCTATGCCATCAGGGGTAGGTTCTAGGGCCAAACAAAAAAATCTATATATATATATATATAACTCTATCGTATGTGGCACAGGATTTGGCCGTATTTGTATAACGTTGAATGACAACAATTAATCAATTATTATTATTTTTTTTATGAAAGATGTAAATATTGTAGTTTGTCACTCGCACGATTTTATCTTACCCTGCATTTTAATACTACAAAGATAGAAAACTTGTGCTTTTTAGTTCACGTTTCAATAAAAGTTTCAATTAATGTTCTTTAAATTTTTAAAAATATAATATTATTCAATTATGACTTGCTAGAATAAATTTTTATTTTATGCTTTTTAGAGCTCTGCAATAAAAAGATTCTACCGTTATTTTTCTTTCTTTCTTTTTTTTCTTTTTTTTTTACTTAATTATTATTTTTTTAATTACTATTATTATTATTATTATTTTTTTTTGGTGAGACATTTGTACGATCTTTCATTCCAGAGATAATATAGACGGAGTCTAATGATGTAATATATTATTATATTGATTAATGTGCAGATTTTGTGATTTTAGAATCATTTAATTTAAAAATGTGTAAATAAGTAAACAAACAAACCAAAATAATAATAATAATAATAATATATATATATATATATATATAATAAACAATCCCAAAAGTCTATAACTGTAATTAGAAGGTGTAATAAGAAATTGATTGAAATAGATTTTTATTTAGAAATTGTAAATTAACGAATGTGTTAAAAGAAATGAGACATTCATTTATAAAATAAATTACATTAAACTGTAAAAATCTGCATACTTATTGTTTTACTACATGCTTGTTCTGATATTTTATTGAATATAATATATATTTTTCTTTCTTTAATTTCAAACTGATAAAATATCCTTAATGTTCATACATTGTAACATTATCTAGATATTAATTGCTTAAGGCTGTATCCAGGAGAAACCATATAACATATTTTCTTTGCGAAAATTTATCACCAAGAAAAGCAATTCCCTCGAGTTACGTAACAAATGAGAATCTATCTCGTTTTGAAAGAATGCTCTGTAAACGATCGTTTTCGTCTTGCAAAGCATCTTTAAAAGTTATGTGCATTAGTATTTATTCATTATGACAAGGAATAGATAATAAGTTTTAATGCAGCTGTAGAAAAAAAAAACTTATGTAGAAAGCTATTAGAATGAATACTGTTTTCGATATTCAATAAGATTAGAAAATATATCTGTTAGCAAAAAAATAATAAATTAAATTAATGTAAATGATTTTATTGCAAAATCATTACATAAACAATTATTACTTAGTATTTTACTTTATACATTTATTTTTTTATTTATTTTATAATAAATTTTAAACCATAGTTGCATTTTTTTATATGAAATTTTAAATTTAAAAGAAAAAAAAGTAACATTTATTTTTATAACACACATTACTTATTTATTTATTTATTTTGTTGCAATTTACTCTTTTTATTTCTGTTTATTTTTTCACTAAAGCGCTCACTAGCTTTCAATATTAATTTATTACTCCTTGCCTGTATTATATAACATCGTCTTTTATTATTATTATTATTATTTTACATATATATAAAATATTAAAGTTACTCTATACAACATTATTGTGCCATACATTTAAATGTACAGCACACGCGAGGAAAAACACAAACCATCATTAAAACTATTTCCTTATAAACTTTTTTTTTTTTTTTTTAAATAAAACAGATATACAATATTCCAAGTTACACAGAAAAAAAAATGTATATACCGCTTTCATCTAGAACGAATAAGTGGTCAATTTCTGAATCCCTAAACTATAAATATGGATTTCAGAGCTATGCGTATAAGGCACGCCAATAAGATAAATAGACGAAATGATCCAGAATTTCTAGTCTACGCATTTCTAGTTGGTGAAACAATATTCTGAATCTCTTGTACCGTGAGCTTGATTTTCTGAACTGGGTCAGGATACCAAGATTGTAGTTGCTAAAACTCGACTCTTGTGCTCACATTTACTTTCATTGATTTTCAAATAAGCTTGACCGCTCTTAATGCATCTTCCCAATTTGACCAACTAATTTTTCAATCTTCCAAGGCAGTTACCAACTTTTCTCTTGGAGGTCCATATAATTTTTCATCACAAGCTTTTCCATGCCAGGGAGCAAGGCTCCGTTCTTCTTTTTATATTCTTGTTACCTTGTCGCCCTCTGTCGTGTGAAAGCTCCGCTTTGGCGACCTCTGTAATTTTTTTTTTTTTTTTTTTTTTATGTTTATGCAATAAACAACGGAGGAGGTTTAACCTTTAGACACGGGCTCTTTTAAATCTCCACAGTGCCATCGGAGCCCCTCTCTAAAGGTTAAAATCGCTCAAAACCGCTGCATAGTGGGGAACGGCCACCTTCCGTCTTAGAATCTTAGAATATAAGCAAACGCGTTAGAATTTTAATAGGGGTTTCTAGAACTCGCCTTCAAAACTAGGATTTATAAGGGAACTAGGATTTATAAGGATGGCATGGAACTATTTTTGCTAGAACCACAATCTAGATTCTAGATGTCAGTTACAGAGTTTTTTCTCAGTTTAAAAAAAAAAACTGTGTTATAACACAATACGAGTTTAAATAAAAAATAATGTGTAAGTTTAAGTAGGAAGAGTTGGGATAAGTAGTAAAAAATATCAACCTTTCTCGCTGCTCTACTGTGTTTTTCAATGAAATAGACGATATCAGTATTTTCTTTTTCCTGACTAACAGGAAATTGTTGTTAAATATGTTTGATAAAAATATGGTACTTATATATATATATATATATATATATATATATATATATTAATAGAAAAAATGTATATATGTTTATAAAATTTTGCATGGATATCTTTGAATTTCCAAGCCGGCAAGCTGGCTACCAATTTCTAAATCATTCTGATAAAATTATTGCACGACAATCTTCGAAATTTAAATCGTGCCAGATTATAAATAGCATGGATTTTTTTTTTTAAATATAAAAGATTTTATCTTAAAAATATCAATTTTGCCAAAATTTTAAAGGTTACTATAAATAGTGATTTGCAATCCACTGTTCAAATTTCTGCCTCTCTCCTTTTTAACACTTTCCAACAGGGTTGAAAAGTGTTTATGACTTGGGTTTGTCTGTCTGTCTGTCCGTCTGTCTGCGTGCGCTGTAACTCCCGTAAATATTTATGGAATTTCTTGAAACTGATATATGATATTTAAGTTCACTATCGGATGTTCCCTATTGAAAATGGAGTTTATACCTCTACTGGTTTGTGTACAGGGACCCCCGAAAATATTTCAAAGCATTGTGTTCTATGAGAGGCATTTAGATGAACCATATTTTCATACCATTTCTGTACAAAAATCTTAATGAAATTGAAATATGTTATACAAGTTCATTATGGAATGTTCCCTATTGAAAATGGAGTTTATACCTCTACTGGTTTGTGTACAATTACCCACGAAAATATTTCAAAGCATTGTGTTCTATGAGAGGCATTTCTACAAACTATATTTTCATAACCTTACTGTACAAAAATTTTAATGAAATTGAAATATGTTATACAAGTACACTATAGGATGTTCCTTTTGAAAATGGAGTTTATACCTTTACTAGTTTGTATACAGGGACACCCGAAAGTATTTCAAAGCATTGTGTTCTATGAGAGGTATTTCTATAACTTATATCTTCATATCTTTAGTGTACACATATCTTAATGAAATTGAAATATGTTATTCAAGTTCACTATTGGATTTTTCCTGTATAAAATGGATTAAATACCAACTCTGTTTTATATACAAGGACACTCAAAAGTATTCTAAAGCATTGCGTTTTATGAGAGATATTTCCATAAATCAAATTTTAATAACATTACTTTCCACGAAGTTTTAGGAAATTGAAATACGTTATTTTTATGCACAAAAGAATGCTTTACATAGAATATAGCATGATTAGCATTAGATGTACAGGGTGACTCAAAAATATTATGTTATATTAAGAGCTATTATTAAAAATTTTTTAGAATTCTACTTTCATTTACATTAAGCGTTTTTAACACTTCCTAGCATTTTTTAAGTGTGAATATGATATCAATTGGTGTATCTGTCCGTCTGTCTGTCTGTCCGCGCTCTAACTCCCGTAAATATATATGGAATTTTTTGAAACAGATATATGTTATTCAAGTTCACTATCGGATATTTCCTAATGAAAATGGAGTTTATACCTCTACTAGTTTGTGTACAGGGACACCCGAAAGTATTTCAAAGAATTGTGTTCTATGAGAGGTATTTCTATAAACCATATTTTCATACCTTTACTGTACAATATCTTCATGAAATTGAATAATGTTATTCAAGCTCACTATTGGATATTTCATATATAAAATAGATTACATACCACCACTAGTTTATGTACAGGGACACTCAAAAGTACTCCAAAGCAGTGCGTTCTTTGTGAGATATTTCTATAAATCAAATATTAATAACTATACTTTCCACGAAGTTTTAGGAAATTGAAATATGTTATTTATATGCACAAAAGAGTGCTTTGCATTGAATATAGCATGGTTACTATTAGATTTACAGGGTTACACATAAAATATACAGTTATATTAAATGCTATTAATAAAAAAATTGCTAGAATTGTACTTTCGTTTACTTTAACCGTTTTTGACACTTTCTATCATTTGTTTAGTGTGAATATAATTCCAGTTTGTGTATTTGTCTGACTGTTCTTCTGTCCGTCTGTCTGTCTGTCTGTCTGTTTTTCTCTGCTCTAATTCCCGTAAATATTTATGAAATTTCTTCAAACCGATATATTTTATTCAAGTTCATTATCGGATGTTCCCTATTGAAAATGGAGTGATTACTTTTTCTGGTTTGTGTACAGGGACACCCAAAAGTATTCGAAAGCATTGTGTTCTATGTGAGGAATTTCTATAAACCATATTTTAGTACTTTTAATGTATATGAAATTTTAATGAAATTTTGATATGTTTTTCAATTCCCTATCGGATGTTTCCTATGTAAAATGGAGTACATTTCTAACTGGTTTGTGTGCAGGGGCACTTGAAAGTATTCCAAAGCATTGTGTTGTATGAGAGTTATTTTTATAAACCAAATTTTAATAATTTTATTTTCCACAAAGCTTAATGCAATTGAAATATATTATTCGTATGCACAAGAGAGTGCCTTATATGTAATATAGTTAGCATTAGATTTACAGGGCCACACAAAAATAATCATTTACATTAAGAGCTATTAATAAAAATTTGCTGGAATAGCACTTTTGTTTATATGAGCGTTTTAACCACGGATTAATAGAAGAGGATGCGAAAGAGGCTTCCAAATCTGGCTTTTTTTTATCTTACCACAACAGATGGCGCCACAGTCGAGGACCTCCCTTTCCAAAACCTCCCGTAATGATTTTCAATGGCAAAAAACGGCATTTAATTTAATTTTTTTATGGAAAGTTTTAACTTTAACAAAATAAAGTAAACAGAAATAATGCTATATAAGGTCTTCCTAATAACATATATATTTTTTATAACGGTGGGACTTTTCATTACTTTGTAAGAGGTTATACAAAATACGAGATCGTATTGATTAAAAACAGAATAAAAGACATTTAAAATTTTTCAGTACTGTACAAATAATCTGTGATACAAAGTAAAAAATGTCATTAATAAGGAATATTAAAAATTAAGGAAAGAAAGAAAAAATAAATAAATAGACGAAAATTATTAATAAAGAATGAAAGAAAAGAAAATTATTTATAAATAATTAAATAAAATCTGTTGTACTTTATCCATTTATTTTTCAAACTTTTAAATTTAATAAGAATTATTTTGATTTATTTATAATACAGAAAATTAACGAACTTATTAATTTTTTTAAGGTAATATAATATATATGTATTTAAAAAAAAAAAAAAAATTATGATAGTTTCTGTGACTTGAGGTATTTTAGAAATTGTATGGAGATATATTTGTATAAGAATTTGTATAAGAGAATATAGAAGAAAGTCATGTGGTGGCCAAACCAGACTAGTTTTTTTAAACGTAAATATAAGTAAAAATTTTATGATAATTTCTGTTATTTGAGGAATTTTAGAAATTGTCTGGAGATATATTTAAATTTATTTTCATTTCAACAAATTACAGGGAAATTCATCCTCACCTCTTTTTACTACATAGAATAATATGATTTTTTAAAACTATGTATTATTTTTATTTTAAAATTCATTCATCTTTAACGAATGTGCTATATGTAAATATCTGACTGAATTATCAATGGTTTTTTAATGTTAAAAATTTTTTAAACTATTTTAATTTACATATGTCTCGGTAAGTTAGTTATCTTTATTAAAAAAGTTATTATTATCTTTATTATAAACCCCGTCATCGGCCGAGAGGTTCTCATTAAAATCTGGTAGACGGGAAGAGCTGGGTTCGTTGCCAGGTCGCGCTCGGTGACCTAGTCGTTTAGAGTTTTCGGTGTTTTTTTTTTCCCCAAAACTCGAGTAAATATGGGCTTTGACTCCTAAGAATGACCAAAACGGCGGGCAGACTACCCAGCCCTAGGATCCTCGGGTAGTCAATCAGCCTTAACTTTTACATCACCACCCCCACCACCACCTTATTAAACAGTGGGCGAACAGTTTGGCGTTCAAAGCTGATAGACGGGAAGTGCCTGGTTCGATACCAGGTCGCGCTCGTCAACCTAGCTGCTCAGAGTTTTCCGTGATTTTCGCCGAAACACACGTAAATACAGACTGGCACCACCTTAGAAATACCACCACAGAGGGCACACCACCAAGACCCAGGACCCTCGTGTAGTCAATTGGTCTTAACCTTCACACAGTAACACCACCATCTTATTAAGCAGTGGCCGAATGTTTCTGCGTCCAAAACTGGTAGATGTGAAGCGCCGAGCTTGATACCAGGTCGCGCTCGTCAATTTAGCTGCTCGGAGTTTTCCATGGTTTTTGCCCAAACTTGAATAAATACGGGCTAGTACCCTCAAAAAGACACCCCTCATAGGGCACACCACCCAGGCCTAAGAACCTCGTCCAGTCTATTGGCCTTAACCTTCACACCACCACCACCACCACCACCACCACCACCTTATTAACAGTGGCCGAGCGGTTCTGCGCTCAGAGCTGGTAGACAGGGAAGTGCCGGGTTTGAATACAGGTTACGTTAGTCGACGAAACCATTCGTATTTTTCTATAGTTACTAGGGAAGACTTCTGTGGGGATCGTTTTAAGGTGCACTAATACGTATTTACGCTACTTTCGGGGAAAACCATAGAAAACTTTGAACGGCTTGGCTAATGAGCGCAACCTGCGATGAACGCGGCACTTCCTGTTTTCCAGCTTTGAGAGCTGAACCTCTCAACCACATAATCGATTAAGGAAATTCATACTTATGAAAGTTGGGAAGAGGGGAATGACGATTTTATCAATTTTTAAGTCGCCATGTGGCGAGTGTTGAAAGTGGATATATTCAGGTCTAATTCAATCTACGTGATTTAATTGATTTAATTATCGTTTCAAATAATAAATATTTTGATTTATATTAAAACTTTGTATCTGTGTATTAATTCTATTAAGATTTTTAAAATATATAGAGGAGTGGTGTGCTGGTTAAGCTAGATTGCCTACACGAAGGAGCTAGGCGTGGGGAGAATATCCTCTGTCGAGATCTTTCTAAGAAACCAAGAACGCCTAGCCTATATCCATGTAAGATTTGGTGAAAACAATTAAAAATTCCAAACGATTGAAATGACTAATGCGACTTGGGTTCGAACCCGGCATTTCTCGTGTTCCAAAAGGTATGTATAATACCATTTTTTTTAATTGCGATTATAGTAACGAAAAAATCCTGATAATGTACGTTACTGAACGAAATTTTTTAAAATTATATATAGATATAATTAAATTTATTTTTGTTTAATAAATTACAGGAAAATGCTTTTTCGTACGGCAGGACTATTTCATTAAATCTGCGATTTCGCATTATCACCGATTTTGTGTTCCACCACATATATATGCCAGGATATCTGCCAATATCCAATTTTACCACTTAATTTTCTAAACTATCTTAAAACTAGTATGTTGTGGCCACCACATGACTTTATTCTATATTTTCCTATACAAATTCACTCAGTAAAAATAATTTATTAAAATTATTATTTAAAAAAAAATTATCTTCCATGATAATGCAGACGATTTCCATACTATAGAAGTAGTATAACACTAAATATCCAAAAAAAAAAAAAGTCAATTTTATTGTCAATATTACAATTAAAAAATTTTTTTTTTTTTTGGTAAAAATGAAAAAAATCGATAACTTTATTTTAAATTATAGCAGATCGATGGTTCAACCATTCGTTTTGCAGGTATTGACGAGCTCTTTTGAAAGATACCCATCATGAAAATTTACTCCCCTCGAGGGGGGGGGAGGGGGGGGCTCCTACACATACAAAATTTTTTTCCCAGTTGACTATCTCGATTATAAATAATTCTTCAAATAATGATTAATAAATAAAATTGTGTAATAAATTTGATCATGATTACTAAAAAATAATTCTCTTTATGCACATTTATACAAAATTTTGTCCTATATCACCATGCTAGAAATTTAGAAAAATCGGGATAGCAACGCAACCTGTAAGACAATTTTTACCAAAAGTTGATAGGCACTAATTTATGTCAATGTGCAACTACATACCAATTTGTATGAAATTCTGTGCAGTATTTTCTGAGAAACAGTTACCACAAAATTTTGTCACACACACACAGACAGACAGACAGACATTTTCTAAAAATGGTCAAGTCGTGCTCTACAGCTCTCAAAACGTGTAATTCCATCAAAAACCCGAGTTCTAAAATTTTTATCCAATACTGTCTTCGATTGAATATAGAAGGATGTATTTTCCTATACAAATTCACTCAGTAAAAATAATTTATTAAAATCATTATTTAAAAAAATTATCTTCCATGATAATGCAGACGATTCCCATACTAGAGAAGTAGTATAACACTAAATATCCATAAAAAGTCAATTTTACTGTCACTATTACAATTAAAAAAAAAAAAAAAAATCTATAACTTTATTTTAAATTGTCGCAGATCGATGGTTCAACCATTCGTTTTAAAGGTATCGGCGAGCTCTTTTGAAAGATAACCATAATAAAAATTTACTCCCCTCGAGGGGGGGACTTCCTGCCCAGGGGGAGGGGGGGCGGGTGGCGAGGCTCCTAGACATACAACATTTTTTTCCCAGTTGACTATCTCTATTATAATTAATTCTTGTAAATTTCATAATTACTAAAAAATAATTCTCTTTATGCACATTTATACAAAATTTTGTCCTATATCATCATGCTAAAAATTTAGAAAAAGCTGGATGGCAACGCAACCTGTAAGACAATTTTTACCCAAAGTTGAAAAGCACTAATTTATGTCAAGGTACAACTACATACCAATTTGTATGAAATTCTGTGCAGTAGTTCCTGAGATACAGTTGCCACAAAATTTTGTCACACACACACACGCACAGACAGACATTTTCTAAAAATGGTCAAATGGTGTTCCACAGCCCTCAAAACGTGTGAATCCATCAAAGACCCGAGGTCGAAAATTTTTACGAATCCAATACTTTCTTCTATTAAATATAGAAGAAAGTAATATTATGTCAAATCGGTAAAAATTTTGACATTTTATAAATAAATGTAATTATCAATAACATTATTTAAATATATTACATTATACAGTATATTACCATTATATAATATATTATTTTATATAAATAAGTACTTAATACATTTTTTATCTAAAAAAGAAAAGAAAAAAAGAAAGAAAAATAATTTAAACGTACAAACATTTTTTTTTTTTTCTCTAGTACTTTGTGGTACTCTAGTACTTTTTTTTTTTTAATCTGTCAACTGTTTAATCATCACCCGTTATATGCTGAAAGAAAGTTATTAATTTTTTTTTTTTTTTTTTTTTTTTTTTTGTTTTTTTGGTGTGTGTGTGTGTGTGTGTGGAGGGGGGGGGGGCTTAGAAGTTAATTGATTACACGAGGATTCTAGGCCTGAATAATGTGCCCTCCGTGAAAGTCTTTTTGACCCTGCGTCAGGCGCATCCTTAGGACGAACAAAATCGGGCGCGCCCAGCCTGAGAGGCCAGGTAAATACTTTATATTGTTAAAATACTTGTACTACAATCAATAAATTCGTACTTATGCATCAAATTTTCGTTTATTACTTTCTATTCACTCCTAATAAGGGCACCGTATGGGTGTTTTTGAATTAAAAATCATGTGTAGGATATTTAGAGAAGAAAAACCAGAACGGGCCTCTCAGGCAGGGTGCGCCCGACGGAGGGTTTAAGGTCTCCAAGCCTGTGTATTTGTGCGAGTTTCAGAGAAAACCACGGAAAACTCCGATCGGCCAAATTGACGAGCGCGACCTTGACGAACGCACTTTCGGTCTACTAGCTTCGAGATAGCAGAATCTCTCCACCACAGGTATGGCAAGAATTTAAAAGTAAAGGGGAAACGACGTAAAAAATGTTCTTTTGCAATTTTTAAAATGTAATCTCTGAAAATTTTATTTGATTAAAATCAAATTTAATTCACGATTTTTTTTTCCCATTTTTTTTTTTTCTTTCTTTCTTTCTTTTCCTTTTCTTTCTTTCTTTTTTTAAATGCATTACCAAGTGATCTGCACTTTTGAATAATAATAACTTATCATTGAGCTTAGAATCATTAGCAAATTCTATGAAGAAAATAAGTGAGAGAAAGATATAAATGATCTTAAAATAAGTGTCGCAAGTTTTAATATTATTATTTCTTTCATTGTCATGGCTTTCAATGTTACAAGAAAAGACATAAATTAAAAAATCTTTTTAATCTATTTTAAGATAACATATTTTTGATGAAAGAAAGAAAATCTAAACAATTTTGAAAAATATTTATTGATTTATTATCCAGTTTCACACATTACGAAAAATTCCGATACTGTATGAGCATTTATTAATATAATATATATATAAGAGTTTGAAAAAAAATCCTTAAGTAAAATACAGCAAGAATTAAAATAATAATAATCTAAATACAGGAAGAATTAAAATGAAAGAAAGTTGCAGATGCTTAAAACCAACACAACAAGGGAAAAAAAAAAAAAAAAAAAAACTTTATTTTGAATTTTTATGGAAAAAGTATACACTATTTGGCAAAATATTAAAAAAGGGACTTGGAGTTTGATAAATAAACGAAAAGAAAAGATCGTAACATATAAGCAAGAAAGAAAAAAAAATTGAAAGAGAAAACAATAAAATTGTGTCGATTAAATATCTTAATTAAGTAATAATAATAGTTTATTTTGCAGCAAAAGCAGTCGGAAACCGAAAATTCCTGTCAAGGAAAACCGGGAGAAAGTAGACTACAGCGCCCTCAATATTTACAAAAATATCGTCTTCCACTTTCAAAGGCTGGGCACCGTTGGACTTTCCCCTCCTATTCTTTCTACTCCGTGGTTTTAACACTTTCTTATAATTTTAGTGGGAATATTGTGCATCTGTCTGTCCGATTGTCTACCTTTCTATCTGTTTGTCTCTGGCTCATATCATCTGTGAATATTTTGAGAATTTTTTAAAAATGTTACACTCAAGTTCCCTATGGAATGTTCCCTATTTAAAATATCATTAATAGATCCTGTATAACTAGTTTGTTTACAGGGACAACAACAACAACAACAACAATAAAAAAAAAAGCCAATATATTCCGTTTTAGGACAGAATTTTTTTAAAGTTATATTTAAAAATCTTTCTACTACAAAAATCTTAAAAACATTGACATGTATTATTAATATTCTAAAATATTGTTTTGTATAGAATATGATATGATTAACTTTCAGATTTACAGGGCTACAGTAAAATATTCAGAGAGTTTAAAAGCTGTAATTATAATCTTTTTTTCTCTTTATTTTTAAGCTATTGCATAGCTTCTGTCACGGGCTTTGAGCGCAGCGACCGAATCAAAAAATTCCGTAACGAAAAAAAACCTAACACAGTTCGGCAGACTTCGGCAGACTTCGGAAGACTTCGGCACTTCAAAACGTAATTTCACAAAATCTTTCAATTCTCAAACAAAAAAACAGATATCCGTAAAATTTTTGCTTTAAAATATAGCTAATAGAAATGTCTAAAAATCGGTGTCTGGAATTTTTGAAATTCGGTCCCCAAGGGGGGCAAAACATGATTTCACATGCGTAAAACGTGATTTCGCATAATACTATATATCTCAAACAAAAAAAATAGATAAACGTGAAATTTTTGCTTTAAAATATAGCTAATGCAACTATCTAAAAACCAATTTCTGGAATTTTAGAAATTCAGCCCCCAGGTGGGGCAGCAAGGGGAGGGGGGGGGCTATGGAGCAAAAACAAATAGAAACGCAGTTAGGCTGTTCAAAATTGGTACAGATAGGTTTTAAAGGCCTGCAAGTCGAATGGGGATATTTTCGATTGTGTAAAGTTATTAGGAGGGGCGAGAAGGGGGGAGGGAGGGGGGGGGGGAAATAAAAATAGTGTCAGATCGTTCAAAATTGGTACATAGAGGATTTCGATACTTACAAATCGATTGCGGATGATTTTGAATTTGTAAAATTATTAAAAGGGGCGGGTAGGGGGGTGGGGCGGTAAGGTGGGCTATGGGGCAAAAACAAATAGAAATACAGTTAGGCCGTTCAAAATTGGTACAGATAGGTTTAAGAGGCCTGCAAGTCGAATGGGGATATTTTCGATTGTGTAAAGTTATTAGGAGGGCAGAGAAGGGGAGGGGGGAGGGGAGGGGCAAAAAAATAAAATGGTGTCAGATCGTTCAAAATTGGTACATAGAGGTTTTTGATACTTACAAATCGATTGCGGATGATTTTGAATTTGTAAAATTATTAGGAGGGGCGGGTAGGGGAGTAGGGCGGTAAGGGGGGCTATGGGGCAAAAACAAATAGAAATACAGTTAGGCCGTTCAAAATTGGTACAGATAGGTTTAAGAGGCCTGCAAGTCGAATGGGGATATTTTCGATTGTGTAAAGTTATTAGGAGGGGCGAGAAGGGGGGAGGGGAGAGGGGGGGGAAATAAAAATAGTGTCAGATCGTTCAAAATTGGTACATAGGGGTTTTCGATACTTACAAATCGATTGCGGATGATTTTGAATTTGTAAAATTATTAGGAGGGGCGGGTAGGGGAGTGGGGTGGTAAGGGGGGCTATGGGGCAAAAACAAATAGAAATACAGTTAGGCCGTTCAAAATTGGTACAGATAGGTTTAAGAGGCCTGCAAGTCGAACGGGGATATTTTCGATTGTGTAAAGTTATTAGGAGGGGCGAGAAGGGGGGAGGGGAGGGGGGGCAAAAAAATAAAAATAGTGTCAGATCGTTCAAAATTGGTACATAGGGGTTTTCGATACTTACAAATCGATTGCGGATGATTTTGAATTTGTAAAACTATTAGGAGGGGCGGATAGGGAATGGGGCGGTAAGGGGGGGTTATGGGGTGAAAACAAATAAAAATACAGTTAGGCCGTTCAAAATTGGTACAGATAGGTTTAAGAGGCCTGCAAGTCGAATGGGGATATTTTCAACTGTGTAAAGTTAATAGGAGGGGCGAGAAGGGGGGGAGGGGAGGGGGGCAAAAAAATAAAATAGTGTCAGATCGTTCAAAATTGGTACATAGAGGTTTTTGATACTTACAAATCGATTGCGGATGATTTTGAATTTGTAAAATTATTAGGAGGGGCGGGTAGGGGAGTAGGGCGGTAAGGGGGGCAATGGGGCAAAAACAAATAGAAATACAGTTAGGCCGTTCAAAATTGGTACAGATAGGTTTAAGAGGCCTGGAAGTCGAATGGGGATATTTTCGATTGTGTAAAGTTATTAGGAGGGGCAAAAAGGGGGAGAGAGAGGGGGGGGAAATAAAAATAGTGTCAGATCGTTCAAAATTGGTACATAGAGGTTTTCGATACTTACAAATCGATTGCGGATGATTTTGAATTTGTAAAATTATTAGGAGGGGCGGGTAGGGGAGTGGGGCGGTAAGGGGGGCTATGGGGCAAAAACAAATAGAAATACAGTTAGGCCGTTCAAAATTGGTACAGATAGGTTTAAGAGGCCTGCAAGTCGAACGGGGATATTTTCGATTGTGTAAAGTTATTAGGAGGGGCGAGAAGAGGGGAGGGGAGGGGGAGCAAAAAAATAAAAATAGTGTCAGATCGTTCAAAATTGGTACGTAGAGGTTTTCGATACTTACAAATCGATAGCGGATATTTTTGAATTTGTAAAATTATTAGGAGGGGCGGGTAAGGGAGTGGGGCGGTAAGAGCTATGGGGCAAAAACAAATAGAAATACAGTTAGGCCGTTCAAAATTGGTACAGATAGGTTTAAGAAGCCTGCAAGTCCAATGGGGATATTTTCGAAAGTGTAAAGTTATTAGGAGGGGCGAGAAGGGAGGGGGGCAAAAAAATAAATATACAGTTAGATCGTTCAAAATTGGTACATAGAGGTTTTCGATACTTACAAATCGATTGCGGATGATTTTGAATTTGTAAAATTATTAGGAGGGGCGGATAGGGAATGGGGCGGTAAGGGGGGGTTATGGGGTGAAAACAAATAAAAATACAGTTAGGCCGTTCAAAATTGGTACAGATAGGTTTAAGAGGCCTGCAAGTCGAATGGGGTATTTTCTATTGTGTAAAGTTATTAGGAGGGGTGAGAAGGGGGGGAGGGGAGGGGGCAAAAAAATAATATAGTGTCAGATCGTCCAAAATTGGTACATAGAGGTTTTTGATACTTACAAATCGATTGCGGATGATTTTGAATTTGTAAAATTATTAGGAGGGGCGGGTAGGGGAGTAGGGCGGTAAGGGGGGCTATGGGGCAAAAACAAATAGAAATACAGTTAGGCCGTTCAAAATTGGTACAGATAGGTTTAAGAGGCCTGGAAGTCGAATGGGGATATTTTCGATTGTGTAAAGTTATTAGGAGGGGCGAGAAGGGGGAGAGAGAGGGGGGGGGGGAAATAGTGTCAGATCGTTCAAAATTGGTACATAGAGGTTTTCGATACTTACAAATCGATTGCGGATGATTTTGAATTTGTAAAATTATTAGGAGGGGCGGGTAGGGGAGTGGGGCAGTAAGGGGGGCTATGGGGCAAAAACAAACAGAATTACAGTTAGGCCGTTCAAAATTGGTACAGATAGGTTCATGAGGCCTGCAAGCCGAATGGGGATATTTTCGATTGTGTAAAGTTATTATGAGGGGCCAGAAGGGGGGAGGGGAGGAGGGCAAAAAAATAAAAATAGTGTCAGATCGTTCAAAATTGGTACGTAGAGGTTTTCGATACTTACAAATCGATTGCGGATATTTTTGAATTTGTAAAATTATTAGGAGGGGCGGGTAAGGGAGTGGGGCGGTAAGAGCTATGGGGCAAAAACAAATAGAAATACAGTTAGGCCGTTCAAAATTGGTACAGATAGGTTTAAGAAGCCTGCAAGTCGAATGGGGATATTTTCGAAAGTGTAAAGTTATTAGGAGGGGCGAGAAGGGGGGGGCAAAAAAATAAATATACAGTTAGATCGTTCAAAATTGGTACATAGAGGTTTTCGATACTTACAAATCGATTGCGGATGATTTTGAATTTGTAAAATTATTAGGAGGGGCGGATAGGGAATGGGGCGGTAAGGGTGGGTTATGGGGTAAAAACAAATAAAAATACAGTTAGGTCGTTCAAAATTGGTACAGATAGGTTTAAGAGGCCTGCAAGTCGAATGGGGATATTTTCGATTGTGTAAAGCTATTAGGAGAGGCGAGAAGGGGGGAGGGGAGGGGGGCAAAAAAATAAAATAGTGTCAGATCGTTCAAAATTGGTACATAGAGGTTTTTGATACTTACAAATCGATTGCGGATGATTTTGAATTTGTAAAATTATTAGGAGGGGCGGGTAGGGGAGTAGGGCGGTAAGGGGGACTATGGGGCAAAAACAAATAGAAATACAGTTAAGCCGTTCAAAATTGGTACAGATATGTTTAAGAGGCCTGCAAGTCGAATGGATATATTTTCGAAAGTGTAAAGTTATTAGGAGGGGTGATAAGGGGGAGGGGAGAGGGGGGCAAAAAATAAAAATACAGTTAGACCGTTCAAAA
The DNA here is from genome assembly GCA_963930645.1 of Salticus scenicus. Classification (NCBI taxonomy): domain Eukaryota; kingdom Metazoa; phylum Arthropoda; class Arachnida; order Araneae; family Salticidae; genus Salticus; species Salticus scenicus. The sequence continues at coordinate 87,183,104 of OZ005655.1, read as the reverse complement.
TTGGTATATAGATGTTTTCGATACTTACAAATCGATTGCGGATATTTTCGAATTTGTAAAATTATTAGAAGGGGCGGTAAGGGGGGACTATGGGCAAAAACAAATAGAAATACAGTTAGGCTATTGAAAATTGGTACAGATAGGTTTTAGAGGCCTGCAAATCGAATGGGGATATTTTTGAATTTGTAAAGTTATTAGAAGGGCCGGGGAGGGGGGGCAGAGGGAAAAAAAATAGAGTTAGATCATTCAAATTTGGTACATCGAGGTTTTCGATACCTACAAATCGATTGCGGTAATTTTTGAATTTTTAAAATTATTGGGAGGGGCGGGAAAGTGGGGAGGGAGCGGAAGGGTAAAAAATAAAATAAATAAATAATTATAATTGCATAAGTTGATAAAAAATTCTATGCAATACCTTTACCGCGGCAGTCCCCGAGTGCCACAAGTATTTATTTATTTATTTTTTTTTTTTAGAATTTTGTCAAGCTGTTAGTATTTATGTAACATTCACTTCACACATTTATAATGTTTCTGAACTTTAGTTCTTTTTTGCTCAAGTATGAGATTTTAACTTTTGCATGCAGCATAATTTAAAAAGTACTGTACTTACCACTCACATCTCTTTTCATTTTATAAATTGAATTTATATCTATGACTTGTGTTCCACTGTACAGAAAAATACCAATATACAACTTTTTAAATATAAACTTTTATTTTAAATATATTTTGCGCATTTAAATTTGTTTATTTTTAAACTGTGTTGTAATTTTTAAAGATGTATAGGGTGTCCACAAAAGGACTTACTGATTTCAAAATTAAATATCTTTAAAATAAAGGGATGAGACAAACTATATTTTTATTACGAAAGTTGTAAAAATTGCATACAGGAATTTTGAAAATAGTAACAAAAGTTGTCAATAGATGACGCTGCAAACAATCCCCCAAAAAATCCCAAGACACTGGAGAAGCTTGAAGCGGGAATCTGTGAGGCCTGTGAGTCCATTTCCATTGATGCACTACAGGGCGTGATGGCAAAATTTGTTGTTCGTTTACGCCACCTTTGCATACGAACGACTAGATAGAGCGTGGCACCTAATCGACGTCATCTGTTAATCACCGCCTATTTGAACGTCATCTGAGACTTGTCTGAGGGAAGCTGATCAGTGTGAAGCGACGGAAAGCATTTTTTATGATTGTGAGCGTAATAAGGGATGAATTATAATAACAGGAGACTTGGCGTTGGAATATTAAAACCCGAATAAATTACTACGTCAGAAACGCCAAAGAAAAATATTGGAAATGCATGCAGCTGTTTCGGCAGCCTTAAGCGTGCCGTCTTCAGTGCAAAAAGGATTCTGAATATGCGAAAGTGCTCGTATTTATAGGAGAGGGGCCGAATTTAGTTCAATCAATAGGATTGCGGGAAAGGTGGGGAGAGTGGCCAATAGGAATTTATTAAAGTTAGCTGTGTAAACAGTAGAAAAATTAAGAAAATGTGGACTGAATATAAAATTTCCAATAGTCAGACAAGTAGGGAATAGCGAAATCACAATTTACAAGGTTTCTAAAATTTTTATAAATATGAAAAGCTTCAAAGAAATCGAGTTCATGAATGGATTTAGGTCTGCTAATTATTTTAGCTGAATTAAATTTAAAATTATGATTTTCCTCCCAGCAATGTTTAGAAATAACCGATTTATTGGTTTCTTGTTTGCGGACGTAATTCATATGTTCTTTAAGACGAAATTTAAGACTGCGTTTAGTTTGGCCAATATATGATAAACCACACTGACAGGAAATACTATAAATACCCCAAGAATTATGCATATCAATTGGATCTTTTAACTGAGAAAAGGTGAGTTTATTGGAGGGCGAAAATATTATTTTAAAATCATATTGTTTCAGAATTTTAGCTATGGTTTGACTGGATTTAGGAAAATAGAGTAAGACAATACTGATATTAGAAGAGACTGACTTAGTAGACGAAATACGAGGGAGTTGTAATTTTTGGATAGCTTTGTCTATAATGGAAGGGTCACCTCTGTCAATTGCAATGGCTTTCAGGTATTTAATTTCAGATTTTAATAAAATAAGATTTGAACAAATGTTAAGGGCATGGTTTACAAAAATATAGAAAGCAGCCATTTTTCGGTTAGGTGGGTGACATGAACGCGCATGGGGAGGAAGGGAGACAGCAAAACTTTTTCGATAGACGGTGGTTGAAAATCCATTTACAGTGCGAGAGACGAGGGTATCAAGAAATGAAAGGGAGCCATTATGTTCTATTTCATATGTAAACTGGATATTACTCTCAATTGAATTTAAAGTTTCTAAGACATGGTCAATATTGTGAGAGATATGTTGATAAGCGTGAAGGTGTCGTCAACGTAACGGGTCCAAAAAGGAAAGGATATTTTCTTAAAAAGCTTGCTTTCGAAATAGTGCATGTAAATATCAGCGAGAATTGGGGAGAGAGGGGAACCCATGGCTAAACCTTCAGACTGACGATAGAATGTATTTTGGAAAGAAAAAGTGGTTTCTGATAAACAAATGCGGGTAAGAGAGATTAATTCTTGTATTTCAAAAGATGTGAAATGAAACTCTTTTAATCTATTTTTGAGACAGCAGAGGGCGCCACTTATTAGAACATTAGTGAAAAGAGATTTTACATCAAAAGAAACCATAGTGAGATTAGTGTGAGGGAAATTTTGAATGTTTTTTGCAAATTTTATGGAATTCTTAAATTTTATGGAATTCTCGTTTGTGAACTTTCGGTAAAGCATAAAATCTGGCACAATTAGCAATAGAAGGGATAAGATGAGATTTAGTCGAGTCCAATAACAAGGGGCAAGATTTTATAGCAGATTTAATTTTATTTAACTCTTGAGTAGAGGGGTTGGGGCAGAGGAATATATGGACCATCATTAATTAATTCGGTAACACTTTCGATGTATTGTTTTTTATCCAAAATAACAATCTGACCACCTTCATCAGCTTTAGTAATGATGATATTTTCATTAGATTTTAATTCTTTCAAGGCGTTTTTTTCTGGAGGGCTGAGATTTGATTTAAAATTTTTAGAATTGAATTTGGCATTATAAGGATTAAATGACGAAGATTTTCTTTCTGTTGGTCAGTCAGTCGAGAATTTTTGAAAGCTTTTTCAACGGGTGCAATTAACTGAGGAAAAGAAGGAGGTTTTGAAATGGCAAAATTTGAATTGAGTTTGAGAACAGAATATTGATTATTGGTAATTTCAACATTGGAAAGATTAACGATCACATTTTTATTGACAACAGGAAAGTCGTGCGAATGAATAGGACTCTGTGAATTACGAAGCCGGGTGAATTTATCTTGTAGTTTATTGCGTGTTTACGAGAGCGGTTGTCACAATGAATCCAGGAATTGTGATCAATCAACATAAAATTAGAACGTTCAAAGGCTAAATTTAAGTGGAGAGAAAATAAATCTTTTTCAATTTTGGCGATGGTGGTACGAGTTTCCTTGATAACTGCACGGAGAATATTAAAATGAGACCTGAGTACTGCATTGTTAACAAAACTGGAACCAGAAATATTGCATTTCAGTTGAATGAATTTAGGGATTATGCGGTGTCTCTTACACTGTAAAAGGAACTTCAGACGGTTGAGGGCACGAAACTTTTTAGTCCGTAATCGGTAGAACCGGTTAACTAATTTGCACATTGTGAAATGGAGAGATTATGAGGGGGAGATTAGGTCAGTAACAGTTTGAGCCATTTTCTCCATTTCACAATGTGAAAATTAGTTAACCGGTTCTACCGATTACGTACTAAAAAGTTCCGTGCCCTCAACCGTCTGAAGTTCCTTTTACAGTGTAAGAGACACCGCATCATACCTAAATTCATTCAACTGAAATGCAATATTTCTAGTTCCAGTTTTGTTAACAATGCAGTACTCAGTTCTCATTTTAATATTCTCCGTGCAGATATCAAGGAAACTCGTACCACCATCGCCAAAATTGAAAAAGATTTACTTTCTCTCCACTTAAAGTCAGCCTTTGAACGTCCTAATTTTATGTTGATTGATCAAAATTCCTGGATTCATTGTGACAACCGCTCTCGTAAACACTCAATAAACTACAAGATAAATTTACCTGGCTTCGTAATTCACAGAGTCCTATTCATTCGCACGATTTTCCTTTTGTCAATAAAAATGTGATCGTTAATCTTTCCAATGTTGAAATTACCAATAATCAATATTCCGTTCTCAAACTGAATTCAAATTTTGCCATTTCTAAACCTCCTTCTTTTCCTCAGTTAATTGCACCCGTTGAAAAAGCTTTCAAAAATTCTCGACTGACTGACCAAAAGAAAGAAAATCTTCGTCATTTAATTCTTAATAATGCCAAATTCAATTCTAAAAATTTTAAATCAAATCTCAGCCCTGCAGAAAAAAACGCCTTGAAAGAATTAAAATCTAATGAAAATATCATCATTACTAAAGCTGATAAAGATGGTCAGATTGTTATTTTGGATACAAAACAATACATCGGAAGTTTTACCGAATTAATTAATGATAGCCCATATATTCCAATGTCCCCTGACCCCTCTACTCAAGAGTTAAATAAAATTAAATCTGCATCTTGCCCCTTGTTATTGGACTCGACTAAATCTCATCTTATCCCTTCTATTGCTAATTGTGCCAGATTTTATGCTTTACCGAAAGTTCACAAACCCAATATTCCATTTCGTCCCATAGTCTCTAATATCGGTACTGCTTCCTATAATTTAGCTAAATTTCTCACTACAATTTTTGCTCCCCTTCTTACAGCTAATAGTTATACTGTTAAGAATTCCATAAAATTTGCAAAAAACATTCAAAACTGCCCTCACACTAATCTCACTATGGTTTCTTTTGATGTAAAATCTCTTTTCACTAATGTTCCAATAAGTGGCGCCCTCTGCTGTCTCAAAAATAGATTAAAAGAGTTTCATGTCACATCTTTTGAAATACAAGAATTAATCTCTATTACCCGCATTTGTTTATCACAAACCACTTTTTCTTTCCAAAATACATTCTATCGTCAGTCTGAAGGTTTAGCCATGGGTTCCCCTCTCTCCCCAATTCTCGCTGATATTTACATGCACTATTTCGAAATCAAGCTTTTTAAGAAAATATCCTTTCCTTTTTGGACCCATTGCGTTGACGACACCTTCACGCTTATCAACATATCTCTCACAATATTGACCATGTCTTAGAAACTTTAAATTCAATTGACAGTAATATCCAGTTTACATATGAAATAGAAAATAATGGCTCCCTTTCATTTCTTGATACCCTCGTCTCTCGCACTGTAAATGGATTTTCAACCACCGTCTATCGAAAAAGTTTTGCTGTCTCCCTTCCTCCCCATGCGCGTTCATGTCACCCACCTAACTAAAAAATGGCTGCTTTCTATACTTTTGTAAACCGTGCCCTTAACATTTGTTCAAATCCTATTTTATTAAAATCTGAAATTAAATGCCTGAAAGCCATTGCAATTGACAGAGGTGACCCTTCCATTATAGACAAAGCTATCCAAAAATTACAACTCCCTCGTATTTCGTCTACTAAGTCAGTCTCTTCTAATATCAATATTGTCTTACCCTATTTTCCTAAATCCAGTCAAACCATAGCTAAAATTCTCAAACAATATGATTTTAAAATAATATTTTTTCGCCTTCCAATAAACTCACCTTTTCTCAGTTAAAAGATCCAATTGATATGCATAATTCTTAGGTATTTATAGTATTTCCTGTCAGTGTGGTTTATCATATATTTGCCAAACTAAACGCATTCTTAAATTTCGTCTTGAAGAACATATGAATTACGTCCGCAAACAAGAAACCAATACATCAGCTATTTCTAAACATTGCTGGGAGGAAAATCATAGTTTTAAATTTAATTCAGCTAAAATAATTTGTAGACCTAAATCCATTCATGAACTCGATTTCTTTGAAGCTTTTCATATTTATAAAAATTTTAGAAACCTTGTAAATTGTGATTTCGCTATTCCCTACTTGTCTGACTGTTGGAAATTTTATATTCAGTCCACATTTTCTTAATTTTTCTACTGTTTACACAGCTAACTTTAATAAATTCCTATTGGCCACACTCCCCACCTTTCCCGCAATCCTATTGGTTGAACTAAATTCGGCCCCTCTCCTATAAATACGAGCACTTTCGCACATTCAGAATCCTTTTTGCACTGAAGACGGCACGGTTAAGGCTGCCAAATCAGCTGTATGTATTTCCAATATTTTTCTTTGGCGTTTCTGACGTAGTAATTTATTCGGGTTTTAATAAGGGATGAATTGCATTACATGTTTTTTGAAAGTTTATATATATATTATATATATATATACATATGGTTTTATAAATAAAAAGTATGTTTCCTATTTGAAAAAAAAAAAAAAAAAAAAAAGAAGTTGAAGTTCATGTGATAGTTCATTGTAATAAATTAATATGTTTAGCGAAATTGCTTTTTTATTCCAGATATTGTGGGGTTTCGAGAGTTCGGTACCTCATGTATATAATATGCTTGGGCTTTATAGTTATAGTAGAACAATTTAGTACGCTTTGAGATTCTATTATTATTATTTTTTTTAAGTCATATTTGCTTCTAACGACAGATATAGTGGCACTTGGGAAAATTGCAGTAATAAATAAAAGCTATATTTATTTCTTAAAATGAATGGCTATATTATTATGCAGAAATTTTACAAATGAAAAGTATGAGCATAAAGAAAAGTATCCTTATTCCTCATATGGTTTAAAGCAAACTTTACCAAAAGCTAAATTCTAATGCTATACACATAGTGGATAAAATATAGTTTAAGAACTGAAGTAATAATTATTCAATTAAGAAGGATTATCTTAAAGTATATGAGAGAGTTATTTATTATGCATATTTAAATTTCTCCATGGCCAGCAAAAAACATTTTGAACTGGTGAAATTTTTATTATTATTTTTTTTTTAAACATTTATTTGTGTAATTCTTTCGAAGATTTTTTCTTTATATTTTCATTCTGAAAATAAATAAATAAATAGATAAATAAAATAATCTAAGTCTAGAAGTTTATTTAAGATTGTAAATATATAATTAGAGAAAGAATAAAAATGGGATTAGGGATTATTAAAAGATTCAAAACAATGCAATCATTAATATGTATTCTAAACTTTTAGTGGATTTCTTTTTCAAAATAATAATAATAATAATAATAATAATAATAATAAAAATAAAGATATATATATATATATATATATATATATATATTAAAACAAAACAGTAAAAATTAATTTTTAACAAATAATTTTCAAATAAAAGTCCTAGTTACCTTAATTATATATAGAGTTATTTTATAATTAGGCTGGTAGATGGCAGCACTAAACAGAGTTAATTTCGATGGTATTTACATGACATCATAATAAGTCGTGGCTATGTGTAGGTGCCATGTTCTATCTAGTCGCTCGTCAGGTGCATGAATATCGGTGAACATTTTGAACAGATTTTGCGTTGATTCTATGGACTACTTGCGGAAGAACTGCTTTTATTTTATTTTCTATAACCCTGTTTAGTGTACATCGCCATCTGCTGGCAACTTTCGTTACTATTTTCAAAATTCCTGTATCAAATTTTTGCAGCTTTCATAATAAATATACAGTTTATCTCATCCCTCTATTGTACATTGTTTGTGAGATATTTATTTTTGAAATCAGTAAGTCCTTTTCTGGATACCCTGTATTTTACTTTAATTTTACGTTAATTATGAGCATGTTTGAGTTGAACTAAAATGTATACATAAATTATAATTTAAAATATCTAGCGTGAGAGTGCTATTTGCATTATTTGCCCGTCATAAATGCATAATTGCATAATCAACTATTATCATCGTCATTATCATCATATTCTATAATTTCAGACTTTATAAATGTAATGTAGGATGAAAGCTTCTTCTAGGTGATTCCAATCTGCCATATTTTCTGCAATCTTTTCTCAAACTGCTTCCCTAAATATCACAATCTCATCTCTCAAATGACACAGTAATTTTTTTTTTTTTTCGGTCTTTTCTCATCTCAAGTTATCCGAAATAAGACTTTGGTGGTTCAACTCTCATTATTTCTTCTGAAAATGTGTCCACCCCAGCTCTATTTTAACTTCTTTACTCTGCAAATGACATCACTAACATTGTTTTTTTCCTAATCCATGTGTTTCACTTTCTGTCTCTACGGGAAAATCCTAACTGTCCATGTTTCTCTGGGTTGTTTAAAGATTTTGTCTAATTTTACACATTAATGTCCAAATATTTGAATCATAAGTTAATACGTACACAATAATGAAAAACTTTTCTTTTAAAATAAAATGGGAGTTTGCTTTTGAATAAATTAATATTTCTTTAAAAAAATATATTAATTGTTATTATATGTATACGCAATTTTAATAAAACTTGTAAATAAATTATACAATCTGATTTATTTCAGATACAAACTTCAATTATAAAAATAAAATGTAGTATGAATGATTAAAATATAAATTCATCTGAATTTTTAGATATTTACACAGGTTTAAAGGTCATGTGCATCCTTAAAACAAGTGTTGCTTGTTCTAGCAGTGCATAATGTTTACTTATAATATTCGTCAATATCTAACTCAATTTTTTTATATATTTTACAGCAATCTTTGCATTGTATTTTATTTAACAATTTCCTTTTACATATTATTAAAGACACTGTATTAAAATTCTTCAGTTATCAATAAATCATCTAAATAAGGACAATTTAAAAAAAGTGAAAATGATAATAATAACAATGCTAAACATTTTGTTTCTTTATTTCGGAATCAACTTTAAATAATTTAACCATAATAAAAATAAATTTGGTTGAATATTATGCGACTGTTAACTAAATTACTATTTCTATAAACGGATGCTGCAGTGAAAATTAGCTTTTAAAAAGGAATGTGTTAAAAATATGCTAGTTTCAGAAAATGATTCATCATAATTTGTTGCTGCATATTGTCCAGAAATTTAAAGCTCGTTACATTATCTAAAATTGTTTATTCAATTTACCTAAAAGCTTTTAGACATTTCATTTATTAAATAGCCTCATGTAAAAAGTATTATTTGTCAAAATTCTCTCCGGATAATATCAAACACAATGTGTCTCTTGAAAAATTAAGTCATAATGGTGTGAGTTTCTTTTTCTAAAAATTTAGCTCTTCATTTAATTAAAACAGCTTACAACTACTTTATTGTTTATATAAAAATATATTGTGTAAGAAAAATATTTATCTATATGACAGAGATTTTAAAACTTGTGAGCATACTTTGTTATTATTCTGATTTAGTTTTTGGAGTTTTTATTTTTTATTTTTTTATAATTATGTAGCTTATGACAATATATGTTACAATAACACAAGTAAATGAAAAACCTATAATTGTGTAGAATTGTGCATAAAACATACATTAAATAACCCTTTTTATTACAAGACTATTGTGGATTTAAATTATCGTTTTGCTTTCATTAACATTTTTAATTATCAATTAACAGCAATCCTTAATTTAAAATAATAATAATAACAATAATTTTTGTCTTGTTTTCAAAAATTTCGGAAGAATTTTATCCAGGAAATTATGTAATTTACTAGTACGAAGGGTTAAATGATAAATTACACAGGTTACCAAATAAATAAATAAATTAATGAATTAATAAACTAAAAATACACGATAAATTTGATATACTAATTTATCTGATATATATAGTTTTGGAATGCTGAAACCAAAAAATAAAGCAAGTTTTTCAGTGTCACGTATAGATTTTTGTTAATAAAGTCTACCAACACATTTTTCTTTTTCGGTAGTTTCTAGTATGATTCTATGATTGATTATAATTAATCATGAGAACATATTAAAAAAGATAACATATAATTATACTGATGGAAGAGTGAAGGAAGAAACTGTATAACAAAAAATTGATATTTTATTAAATGTAAATAAAATAAAACTTAGATCATGTAAAACACTTATTTTGGAAAACATGTACCGATAAATGAACTGTGCAACAAAATTGCATTGAAGAATGTTATGATCCATTTCAGTCAAAGCATAACGACTTTGTTCACATAAAAGACTACATTAAAATTTAATACCTCTTTTGTAATGTCAAAATAAACATTAAGTTCTTTGAAAGGACAAGGAAGAAAATGAAGTTTAGCGGCAGAGTAAACGACCAAAGTGCAGATGATATTTTATTTTGCTTGAGAGGAATATCAAACTTTATGCGAGACATTTTATAACTGAAACATAAAAAAAGTTTAATAAAAATCTTTAAAATTTTATAGAATTTTATACTTTTAAAATTTTCTAGAATACAATTTCAGAAAAATGCTAATAAATAATGCGTTTCTTTCCTAATAATTGATGGGCTTAATAGAATTGTGGTTATTGTAAATTAAGCTTATGATAGTGTTAGTCTTGAATATTGTAGAATTAGCTTTTAAAATAATGTAATGCACTATATCTCTAAAATTTATATTACTAAATAGGCAATTCATATAATAAAACATTTTTTCGTGAGATTTAAATACATAATTTTTTCTCTTTTCCTTTTATAAAATTCAAAATTCTACGAAAGCAAATTTTTACACATGGATATTTTTTCAGATTCAGATTTTGTTGGATATACACATCATGGGATAAATGATCATCTAAATTAGTATTTTGTATTTCCACATGTGTCCACTAAAATTGATGTGTTTAGAGTTAATGTACGCACACGACTGCTTTAAACAACCTTACGAAAAATATAAGTTTTTTTTTTTTTTTTTTTTTTTTTTTTTTTAAATAAATTTCTTTCTAGTTCGATATTTATTAAATATTTTCTGTGAACCTTAAATGTTATATCATCCAAAATACACCTATTTGTTTTGATTTTTATTTCCAGGATACTTATATCATTATATTATCAATTACATATAATTTAAGATATGTATTTAATACCAATATTGATGATTACGTCTTAAAACAAACAGTTTTAAAGGTGGCTTTTCTATGCCTTACACTTTTGCTTGCAAGATTTTTCTCATTCAATATTTAATGGAATTCAAACAAGCGCTTTCAATATATTACAGCAATTATTAAATATTGCGTAATTTCTGACAATTTTTTTTAAAGTTTTCGGATATATTTTTTAATAACTTGTGAGTCTATGTTGTTAAAAATTGAACTTTTTCTTTTCATTTTTTTTTTTCAATCTTAGGTGACGAGAAACTGCACAGATTAGAATATACTGCACAGATTAGAATCAACATTGGAGTTGTTTCTTAGATTCTACTGAGTTTAATATCTGTTTTTATATATTCTATTTAATAATAAAAACAGAATATCACCTTTGATATAGAAACATATTTGTATTAAATAAATGGCCATTTTTTGATGATTAATTATGATATATTTTCAATAGTTTCTGTCATATAAATCAACATTTTATTGCAATGGATACCAAATAACTGAAACCACAGGTAACTTAATTATACACGAAATTGCATTACACAGAAATTGCAATTGTAAAAACATGCATTGTAAAAGAAAAAATAATTTTTAGCAATTTCGACCATTAGACCTTGTTTTATAATTTATAGCTAATTGACAATTATTTGTTATTATTTTAGAATTTCGAGGTTATTTAGTACTTAATAAGACGCAGAGTAAGATATTTTAAAAATCTTTTCTAGAAACCGTAATAACCAAAATGTATGACCTTATATGAAATTTATTTTACAAATTGTTTGCAGGAAAGATTTATGGGTAAAAGACTGAATAAGGGAAGAAAAAAAAGGTGATTATAGGAATATGTGAAATATCCGGTTATTCATCGTATGACGATTATAATTATTAAGCTGTAGATGACACATAACTGAACAGACATGTAACTAATTAAATATCTTTCCTTTCAATAATGCGACCCTTGCGACTAAGCATTGTACACGGGGTCACCGAAATGATAACCATTTGTTAAGGGACACCTAATGATTGGTCATCGCTACCCAGATTCATGACTTTCCTGGATTCGAACCAAGGTCGAACCGTAGTGTCTGTCTAGGACACTAACCTCAACACCATCTGTGAGGCACTAATTATTACTAATTTGTATTACAGATAAATTATATTATTGAATATTTTTAGAGACATCGGTAAACCACCAATTAAAAAAATAAATATTAGAAGAAAGTGTTTTGTTTTTTAGATAATAACTAAGTATTTTATTGGACCAATTTAGAAATTAATAACGTATCGCATATTGCATATAACATTACATATGATTTATCTCAATAAAAACATTTAAAAAAAAACAATAAAAAAAAAGTAAATAAACTGATAATCAGATTTTAATATATTTTTTTTCGAAAATTATATTACATTAATAGTAAAGTTTATGAAAGAAAAAATAGTATAACTAGTTGCATTTTTATGAAAAAAAAATAATAAAACATTAGCATACTTTTTTTGAAAACTTCTGAGTTACTGAAAAGTTAGTGTAACAAATTAAAAAAAAGATTCTGTATATCATTATACAAGAATTATTTTTCCTAATCAATAAACAACAACTTTCTAAAAATGTAAAATCAAATTTCTTTTTTTGTGCAATTTTTTCTGAATAAAGATTATTAAAATGAATAATTTCATAAGCAAAACATATTGTTACAAAAAATAATGAAAAATCTTTATTCAGAAAATTTCTTAAAATGAAAGAAATCTATAAAGAGAATTTATTCTATATTAGTTAAAACATAGTAATTTTGCTTAATATCATAAAAGGTGTTCAAAAGTTCTCAAAGGTCTTCATTGAATATGATTATTTGTTGATCAAATATAAGTTTCATTAAATATGAACAGACTGAAATCAAATATGCAATATAAATTTATTTTTTAGACTTAAATACTTCAATTTTCTTATATGATATGAGAAAGTTTAGTTGTTTGCTAATTTTTATTAGATTAAATAAACAAACAAAATACTTTATTAAAAACAAGTGCCTAGCGTGAATCTGTCCATCCCTTTTTCGTTTACTTGACAGTAGATGGAGAATTGTAAGTTTGTGTTCTTAACATATGTCCTCAATAAACATATTAAGGAAATTTCAATAAGAACATGATTGGGGCAAGAAAATCTGTCAATTCATTCATTGTTCCTTATTATTCCTGATTAATAAAAACACTTGTTTTCGATTCACTGTTATCTGACAAAAAAAAGTTGTTATCGAATTATGGATTTATCTCGTTAGAGAAACATGAAATGTTTTATCACTTGGCAGAAAATTTGTCACATTTGTTTCTTGTGCTTATGTTACAAATATAAGTAAATGTATATGTATCCAAGTAATTAAAATTTAAGCGTAATAATTATAAAAAATTATATAAAATTATATTTTAAACTATATTTTCAACTTAATTTTGTTATTAATTTACATAATAATGAATATGATTGTGCTTTTTAAATCTGGAGCCGTGGCTCCAGATTATCTTAAATAGCACTAACCCACTTCGGTATTGCAGCTTCAGACTGTCTTTTGGTTCTCTCCATTATCCATCATGTTTCTGCTACCATGCTTCTCCAGATCCTTCCTAGTGTTGTTCCATGTGGGATCCTCGGGAGCTGTGGTTCGGGTTGCGCCATGATACCCATGTACAGCTTCAACTATACGCAAGTATTACCAGACCTTGGGTAGGTCCAAGTGACCCTGAAAAGCTGCAACTGAATATTTTATAACTTATGATTTATAGACTAACTGATCGAAACTTGAACTGTAACTGTAAGGTAGATATCGCTGCACTTATCAAATTTTTGTTTTAATATGTCCTGAAGATGCCCAGATAAGCTGGGTGAAAAGCTTTGACCAATTATGTTTGTAATTTTTTTTAAAAGGATTTTAATTAAAATATATATTTTTTAATGAAAATGTTTACGTGTTTTAAAGAGGATATTTTAATTAATTTGTTTTCAGATATTTTGTATATTAAACTTTTGTGCATGTTAACTACAAAAGTTAACTAAATAAACAGAACCCAAAGTCAATTTAAGACATACATCAATAAGCATTTGTCGCACATAAGCTAAATAACATCCAAAGACAACCGGAAAACGTAAATAACGCGACGCAAGCCACAGGTACCGGCACAGGCGACAAGCGACTGAAAATGAATGCTGATTGGCCAGCCAGAATCACACCACACGCACGTGGTTGTCCCATTGCTGTCAATTAATCAAAGTGCCCAAAGAAATAATAGCTGTATTTATAATGACCGGGCAATGTGAGAAATTATCGTAAAGTAATTCAAATTTATTAAATTGCCCAATTTTAATGGTCATTATTCATAATAACCAAGCATTATGAATACTGACCTAAATAATTACATTGCCCGTAACAGTGGCGGATTTAAGGGGGGGGGCTAGGGGGCTGAAGCCCTCCCCCCCAAAACACTGACATTCACTATTGAATATTGCAATTGTAAATTTTTTATTGGTCTAGAATAACACTTTGAAAAATCTTAGCCCCCCCCCCCCCCCCCCCCAAAAGTGAAGTTCTGGATCCGCCACTGGCCCGTAACATATATATATATATAAATAAAAATTACAAAATAGATAATTAGAGTTTAAAATTATTTAAATAGTATACATCATTATTATTACTTCTCAATGAATATTAGAGGTCGACATGTTACGCTCTTAACGTTGGTAAATGGAAAATCGCTAGTTTGATCCCAAGACGAACTCGTTGAGCTGACTGATTCAAAGGAGAAGGAGACCGTTCACCACCATGAAGCAGCTTTGTGTGATTTTAACCTCCAGAGAGGGGTTAGCTCTAGGATGATCGAAATTTTCTGTGGTTTTCGTAAACTTGTCTAAGTACGCGGTAGTCACCTTAGAAAGACCCTTGGGGGGGGATTATCACTCTGGCCTAGGGAGCCTTTATATTGAGTATATAGGCTCCCTACTCTGGCCTGAAGTTCTAGTGTAGTCAGTAGGCCCTAATCCTAACACAATCACACCAATACCCAATGAATAGCATATACAGACGTGTCAACGAAATCAAGACTGAAAATGGGTAATTTTGCCATATTCGACAAAGTGGCATTGATATAGAACTTGTGACGGTGCTAGAATTAAACGTTTTTTGTAGAACTGAAATTATAGGGTTTTTTAAAGAATGCTTTCGCAGATGGTTCTAAGTAATATTATTTTTGAATGTCTAATAGAAAGTTTTCTTGACAGGAAACACGTTGTTTGAACGTTTTTTACGTTCATTAGATGTTCAAAGAACATTTTTAAGATGCTTGAGATCTACTTATTATTAGTAAATTACATTAAAGATTAATTACTTTTAGGTGTATTTTATTCGATAAATGCATAATGAGTTCTGTAATTGACATCTTTAAAACTTACTTTGTCATTTAATAAAGATGGCAGTTATGAATGTCTAATAGGAATATCTTGTTAATTTTTAAATAACTAATTTCGATTAACTAATATATATTTTATTTGTTTTTAATTTTTGAGACACAATTACGTTTTTTCGCTGTCATGATACGATTAGAATGTATACTTTTAAAAATAATGTATTTTAAATTCCTTTCGATATACATTCGTTTAGTTTGCAATTAAATTGTATAAATTTCAGAAAGTATTTTTAGCAGTTATATCAACATTTAAATGGAAAATACTTTAGTGTGACAACTACAAATACAGATAATTATTGATAAGAGAGTTAAACAAAATAAATATTTTTCCTATTTACTAACAAAATTGTTACATATTGCGATTAATGAAGCAATAATTTACTTTTCAGAAAACAGAAAACATGAATTTAAACTTCGTAGTAATATATGTTAGATTCTATATGTTGAATGCAGTATGGCCATGTTAAAATGCGTTTATATGATATTCTGCCTATCACCCATATTGATAAGAAAAATTTTGTTGTAGTACTTGAACCATAAGTAATATAGACACCAAAACTAATGCAGCTATTTCTGTATAGCGCCTGAATGTGTGTACAAATTCGCAAGAATAATGGAGGATATTGCGGCCGCTATCGTAATACATACAAATTCTGCCAATAGGCCGTAATGATAAGATAAATGTTGGCGTGTCCCTGTACAAAATCCCCCAAAAATATAGACATAAAAAAATATAGACATAAAAAATATATATAGCTTTTTCTCTACAGAGCCTGAACGTGTGTACAAATTTGCAAGTCAATCGGAGAATTTTTGCTGCCACTATTGCGGTACATACGAATTCTGTTCATAGGCCGTAATGATAAGAAAAGTTTTGGTGTGTCCCTGTACACGAACTACAAATAGGATACACACCGAAAACTATATAGTGTATAAAATTGCAAGTCAATAACGTGATTTTTGCGGTCGATATCGTGAGAAAGACAGACAAACACACTCATGAAACCCAAAATAATTTTGAGTCTTCACATGAAGCCTTCAGTGACGTTTCGGCAACCAGTGGATCTGCAGATCAGGAGCATCAACGCCCTATTTACATCACACATCATTTAAGAAATCATTATTATTTATTCCGTATTATATAATATATATATATATATATATATATATACATATACATATATATATTGATTAGATTCATTTTGATCACTACATAAACACATACGTTTCTGGGTGTGGCTGCCGTCCCCTCAACACCCCGCAGTATCTCTCTATCTATTCCTATCTCTGTATATGCGAACATTTATTCATTTTCCTAGTAACAGCCTTCTATTACTTTCTTTTAACTTATAAATACTTGCACCAGATTTCATGCAAAAAGAGTACATTACATATCAGAATTATTTTGTATAACCCTGTAAACTAATTAACAACTCTATGCCCACAATTTTCAACATAAAACACATGTTTTTAAACATTATAATAACATATCATTATATTTAATGGGGTGTAACCATGTTAAAATTCACTTTTAAGTAATACCGTCTATAGACCGTAATGGTACCAAATTCTTTTTTGTGTCACTGAAAAGTAGCCACCGTTATTATTTACACTAATGAAGAGAATACAGCTAATTAATCATAACTCATTAATATTTCAATCTAATTTGACATAATTTGGATGATTAAAGGATGCCAGTAGAATATATTTGTTGTGGATCTGTAAATAAATTATTTAGTCAGAACATTGCATTTTTTATTTTAAGTAAACGTACCTTTTGCATTACTCTGTAAACAACACTCATAAAACTGTTCTTAAATTTATATTATACGAATAAAAATATAAAAGTTAATGGAAAAATATATTTTCATTGCACATTAAGCAATCAGTAGGCTAACAAAAAAAAAAAAAAAAAAAAAAAGGATAAAATTTATTTATCAAATATATTTAAATTATTTTTCAAGCGTATCTATTTTTAAAATTAATTTTCAAAGTATCCACTGCGTGGAAAGAAGTGTCCACTCCGTGATCAAATGATGTCTACGGAGTGGAAGTCCACGGAGTAGACAGAATGTCTGGTTTTGAATTTTAAGGAAAAAAGTTACAATGTCAGGAACAATTTAACTTTAGTGTCGAATTAAGCCATATAATCATTAATTGTAATAATAATTAGATAATAAGTAATCCTTATAATTACCTGTATACTTCTGACCACGGAGTGGACTGATGAGATAGCCAAATAGAGGTATCACAGATGAAATCTATTTTAACAGAACGATATAAAGCATTGAGTTCAGCACATGTAGGTGAAAACAAAGATGGCTTTCCCCTCTTCCTTCTCAGTTACACACTGGTGACAGGCAGTGCCATCTACTGAACTTTATGGGAAATTAAATAGTTGTCCACGGAGTGGATGCATTTCATTAGGGACATTTGTTATAAATTAATTATAAAAACAAGAATTATTTTATAACTCTAAAATTTAATAAACATATTTTTAAGGATAATTATGTCCTGCTTAAATCAAAATGTAATTAAAAAACATTAATACTAAGCTTGAAAATAATGCTATATTCTGCAGACTTCCCTTGGGGGCAGTCCACGGAGTGGATATTCCAAGTTTTATCGATAGAGTTCTAAGAAAAATAAATAACATTAAAAACTTTTATAATAATACTGAACTAGAGAAAATCGTAATAAATAGCCTAGCTGTAAATTTTTTTCTGATTGAAAATATTTTATATTTTTGAGGGCTAAGGGACATGGTTTCTACCCCTTGTGTTGGCAATGACCCATACACAAGTAAAAGAACTATTCAACTTATTGCATGTTTTCCACGAATAATTGTTCGAATTTGACATAATTTGGATGATTATGCGGCATTATCGGAACAAATTTGCAAGGTCCTGTATATTAATTATGAAGCCTAAGCACACATATTTTCTACAAGAATTTAGGCATCTCGATAATGTACGCTATTTATTTTTTTAATGCCGTGTAACGTTGTTAAAGTCGAGATTCACCCCATACGTCATGATGATAAAAAAAACGTTGTTGTGTCCCTGTTCATGAAAAAAAAAAAAAAAAAAAGTAGACCAAAAATTAAAAAGTTATTTCTGCATAGCTGGTAAACATGTGTACCAATCTGCAGTCAAATTGGGGTAATTTTGCGGCTGGTATTGCAATATACACAAATTCTGTCCATAGGCCGTAATGAAAAAAAAAAAAAAAAAAAAAAACTTGGTGTGTTCCTGTACACGAAATTCAAATATAATACATACAAAAAACTATACAGCTAATTCCATGTGGCTCATGAACATGTGTACCAAATTCCAAGTCAGTGGCATGATTTTTACGGCCGCTATCGCGACACCAACAGACCGACACACAAACGGAACCAAAATATTTTTGAGTCTCTACAGTGAGGCCTCCACTGACGTTTCGATGACTAGTGGTTCTGCAGATCAGTAGCCTGAACGTCTTATTAAAAATAAAATAAAATAAAAAAATAACGCTGTCTGGTATTAAAAAATATATAAATCAATACAAATTTGTAAATATAAATTATTTCATGCGATACAATTTATTTATTTATTTATTTATTTATTTATTTATTTATTTTGAATAAACTAACGCAGAAGAAACTGTTTCACAAAATGACGTGCTACAATGTATAATCACGCTACATATAATGATTGTGTAATTTCGAATATATATACGATGATTACGTAACACTGATCTCAAAATTTCCTTTTATAATGAATTACTACCTTACACATAATGATTGTTGAACTTTAGGATATATGTGGTGATTACGAAAAGTTGATAACAAATATGATACTAACTTATATATTTTTACATTGAATGCTAGGGGTGTAAGGATTAAATCCCTTTGTCTGAACTAGGGACGCGGATTAATGCGTTATGTGGTGGATCTTTTTAAGGGGCCCTAACTAATATTCATGTAAGTTTCGAAGAAAATAACAGAAAATTCTGAACAACTAAGCCGGTGACCATGGACTTAGTTCGAAACCAAAATTTCACTTTTACCTGCTATGATAGCGAAACTTCGTCTACAGGTCTTCGTCCGCATAATTTGAGGAAATCTAATAGAGATAATGTTGAATAATTAGGAAACAACGTATTTCCTTTTTAAAATTAACATGATAGTTTTTCTTTTCTTGTACACACACACAAAAAAAAAAAAAAAAGTATTAATGAGACCTAATTTTTTTAAAACTTAATCTAAAGATATATAACTTCTGAAGACAAAATTAGAATACATATAACATTGAAAATGTTATGTCAGACATCCATCTTCCGGTTACTTTGATAATAACAGGATGTTCTATCATAAGAATATTATTTTCCGTATCTTAATTTAGTCACAACTGTGATAGGTTACAAAAAAGAAAAAAAAAAAAAAAAGAAAAGAAAGAAATGCAGTGATTAAGGTTTAAATCCAGGTTTGTTTAGTGTGAAAGAGGTTGTACAACGGGTAAGTAGATAAAATATCCTTAATTCGATGTATTTTATTAATTATAATTTTTAAGTATTTTAAACCACAGCAAAAGCAATAAAAAATATTTTAAGTGTAATTTTCATTAGCCACATTATACAGATTTTTCTCTTTTAAAATTTATAGTTAATTTTTCTTTCAATTTCTTTATCATTTCAATTTTTATTTATTAATTGTAACAATTTAATGAAAATTGGTGTTAATATTTCTGCATATATGATGCATCCATCTAGTAATTAATAAATAAATTGATAGATTGTTTTTCATGTAACTTGTATAAGTTGTTTTAAACAGAACTTTTTTGTTTTTATTTTTATTTTTCTAATTGAATTTATGCGCGGGAAAATTCTTTTTTTTTAACCCTGCTACTATAATAAATGTTATATATATATATATACTGTGTTTTTGTGTGAGGGAAGAATACCACTTTATGAACCCCCATTTAATCATTATAAATATAAAATGTTTAAAGTTCTTGCTAAATTAAGAAATATATATAGATATTTCAAAGTACTGTAAAAACTTTTAAAACACCACATATTTAAACTTCCGATTTTAGTGAAAAATTTCAAGTTGCAAATACATGTAATCATAAAATTACTTTTCAGCATCCTTCATTTATTTTTTTTATTTTGAATTTATATAAATATCGGATACACAAACCAATCACTAAAAGTTTTTTTTTTCATATTAAGGAGGCATAAAAATTCTTAATTATACTAAAAGATGAATGTCAAAAATTGGAATCCAAACAATTTTTGTCGATTATATAAATGAGAGTAAATAATTAGTATCGTTAATCAGTTTTCTTGGACGAGGTTTTTTTAGATAAAGTACTTTTATCAATTATACTCAAGAAAAAAATTATTTTCTTAATTTTTTATATACCTGTGTATTGTCAGTTTCTATTTGCGTATTAGAAGTTTTACTTAAATTAAAAAAAATAAGAGAAACAGATAACGCTAGATGAAAGACACTCAAAAGATTTAAATACTCTCCTGAAATACCAAATTACTATATGTACCAACGAAAAATATATTTCATATTACTAGTTAGAAATAATGAATAAATTACCAAATCGTGGAAAATAATTAAAAAAAAAAAAAAAAAAAAAACATTATTAAAAAATTCGGGAATGAGAGTTATGGACAATCCTTAATAACTTGACATCTCTGATTGTCTAAAAAATCCATGAACTTTTGAGAAGCTCTGTAAACGAACTATAAATATGTTTCACGCAACAATCTATACGAAAAATGGTTTTATTCTTATAAAAAATGTTC
Organism: Salticus scenicus; assembly: GCA_963930645.1. Classification (NCBI taxonomy): domain Eukaryota; kingdom Metazoa; phylum Arthropoda; class Arachnida; order Araneae; family Salticidae; genus Salticus; species Salticus scenicus. Next base: position 87,161,826 of record OZ005655.1, on the reverse strand, counting down.
TCTTTTATTTTGTTTATTGCCATTTGGAGATGCTGAAATGTCCAAACAAAAAATGTTTCCCATAGAAACCCATAAAACAATGTTATTTGAATACTATTGAATGTCTCTATGCACAAATCATTTCTTCAATTTCAATAAAAATTTTCATCTAATATCCTTATATATATATATATAATAAGGAGTTTAAACTTTATTATTATTAGTTGACTTTGAGTTATGATCTTAACAGACAAAGATATTTACCGCTAAAAGCACGAGGATTTAAAACGAGAAAAAAAATAAAAAAATGAATCTTTGACCGAAGAATAGTATTTTTGTGCACAACACATATAAGTAGAAAGTAAACATTTAACTTAGCAATAAACACAAAATGTTAAGACTATATAATCAAGTTGATAAAATTTTCTATAACCGCACTTTACATTATTTTTATTTTATACATTAATATTAAATAAAAAGGTGTTGCATGGATGGTAGGCCTTTTTTTCAACGACTCTCACACCAATATTTTCTAAACTTAAAAATATTTCTTAATTTTGAGACTTATTATTTGATAAAATCTGGTATTAAAATGTGTGATTAGCAATTTTAAGGACTGCGCAAACTCCTGTATAAATGAAAGCGTTACGTATAATTAGCCTTGTCATTTTTATAAAAGAATCCATATATAAGTAGCAAAACATAAAGTATTGATACAGTGATAAATTATTGAATAATGTATAAACTATAGGGGAGAGTGGCGTTGAATGGGACATTTTTAATGTTTTTATTAATAACATTCACCATACGTAATTTAGAATTTTATAACATTGCTCAAAAGCACACTTCAGTAATCAGTTACATATAAACATACTAACTTTAATAAAAAGTTTTCATTTTTAATTAATAATATATATATTTTTTTCATGCATGTGCATTGCCACATTCATCCCCACAGGACAGGAATGGAGTTAACAAAGAAAATAAAATAAAATGGAAAGTAAATAAATTTTTAGAGTTAAATTGGTTTATGTGATTTTATTACACACTATGAAGTTACAGAAATTAACATAAGCTGATTTATTGACTCAAATTAACACCAAAAGACCTTAAATAACACCAAAAGTCCTTTGGTTCGCACAGTTCCTAGTACACTTTGCTTTTGTAATTTAATTTAATAAGATCTAATCTAAAAATAAATAAATAAATAAGACACTAGAAAGATATAAATCCTTATAATAGAGTACAAATTATCCATATATATATATATATATATATATATATATATATATATATATATTTCCGTCTGATCGGGAAAAATCAAAATTCTATTCTGTATTACATTAATAATCACCAGGATTTATTTAATTAGCTAGATTGAAATTGTGATTTTAATAAAAAAATATTATTAGTTTATTTATTTTCCATTAATTATTGATTTAAGTTGCATTGAATATTCGAACTTATAATTTTTTTAATCATAATTATTATAAACAAAAATCAGAACAATTAATTTCACTCTATTTTTCTATAAATCCATGCTGCTTTTACAATTCCATGCTATAACTATTGAACTACATGTTGTAAAAATATTGAAAATCCATTTACGATTTGTTTTAATATAATTCATGTGTATAATTTTAAATTAGCACGTACTGGGAAATGTTCCTCATCATCCCCACCACCACATGATCATATAAAACATGAAATAGGCCTAAGAAACAATTGTCAATATTCTTCTTGAATATGATAAACACGATAAAATATTGCGCCTTTTCAGCATATATGAGTTATATTAACTTTACGCAAATAGTTAATTTTTAAGTACTATCTAATTGAATCATTAAAAACTTACTCTGGCAGCAGAAAAAGACACTTTAATTTTTTTCTGCCTTCAATAGACAGCACAATTCTGAAACTACACTTGATGAATGACCTCAGTACTGCCATATATCAGAAAAATTGTCAAGTTTCTAGTGCTTGCAAAACATAAAAATTTTGCTATTGTTCCATTCATGCTGCGTCCCATTCATCCCCACTCTCCTCTAAATATAATAATGATACAGGTATCATTTGTTAAAATTACGGTTTTTAATGTAACATATGTTTATAGAAAATAAAATTGAAAATTAATATCTGAATTTTGAAGTGAAACAGATGACATGGTTTTTTTAATATTACTAACAAATTATTTTTTCTGTAATTTTATTTTATATTTTTCATTTGATTATATCAGAAAGTTAAAACTACATTTACATTTTAATATATGTATATATAATAAAATGAACATTATTTCATAAATAAGTAATTAGTTAAACGCAGTGCAAAGAATAGTATGCCTTACTTCAAAGGGATTAATCTGAGCGATATTTAACAAATAAGAAAATTAGTTACTACAATCAAACAATTAATTAAAGATGTAAATTTAAACGTAAACGAGAAAGAAAAATATACCAATTTGCATAGATTATAGAAAAGTTCCCAACAGTACCTATCCGTTACATCATTATGGTTGCACATCTGTTCGATTCATCCATTTTACCCCCATGCAATCTTACAGGAATTTCATTGTGTCGTACTATCAGGATATCTCACTCACAATCGAAGTTTATCAAAATCTATTTTTTGAATTCAACTTTTTAAATATTTCACATTTTATCTTATCTATGTAAATAAAGAGAAGTGTCTGCGCTCTTCTGCTCACACTATTGATCGCAGAGCTTCCAAATTTCGTATATAGGTACCTGGGATACTGGAGGTGTACACCTCATCGAGACTTTTTTCTTTTTCGAATTTGAATTTTTTTAATTATACAAATATTCCAATAGGAAAATTTCGTAAATTTTTCGTAATTTACGATTTTATCAACATAGCGAAATTGTAAATTTTTCATAAAAATATGAATTTTGAGGATTGTTGCATTGGAAATAGTAGCATGAAAACTAAACAACGGAATTGACTCTGATAAAATAAATTAATAGATTAGAATAAGATAAATACATCGAAGTGAACGGTGGATAGCCTATTAGGCGGGAATTTCGTTCTGTCACTGTATCAAGCTTTGGTCAAATTCATTTTTTTTTTTTTTTTTTTTTTAACATATAATATGTCTCGCACTAGAAATTTATGAGAACATAAATATGGTGGGGAACTGAGCAGAGTCCACCTATGCCAACTAGTTTTTTTTCATAAATTTAATTCTTTGATTGTAATCGTCTACGTATCTTAGCAACGGTTATTTCACTATATATTTTTTATTTAATACATTCATTTGAAGGCGAAATTCTTTTTTTTTTTTTTTAATTTTTTTTATATTTATTGAAAATCAAATGGTAATGCAATATAAATGAATTGTTATGTTTATGTATAATTTTTATAGTACAACCAATTTTTTATTTTTCAATTTAAATTAATTCCGTTAAAATAAAAATGTTTTTTTTTTTTTTTTTTTTTTTAAATATATATATATATATATATATATATATATATATATATATATATATATATAATATTTATTGGGAAGAAAAATGGTAGTATATAGTGGAAAAGTATTAAACTGATTAAAATTTGTTTGTTTTTTCATATATTTAATTCCTTTTAAAAGAAAATCTACTTTTTATTTTATTTTGTTATACTGGTCGGAACCAAATCGTAATACAGTGTAAATAACGGGGGCTATAAAACACATGGTTCAAAAACAAAAACACATAATCAGATGCTGAGATACAGTCATCCTTAAAATAGTAGTTATTAAATTACAGAAGATCCACATGTCGTCAATAAATACCCAGATTGAAGTGCCTGGGAAAGACCTTTTTGCAGAGAATGGGATCCTGGACCCCCCCGATTCAGCACAGGCGGAAAAAAAGATCTGTCGTAGGCATCGGGTACTCGAAGCAAGGTCTAGAGCAATTTCTATGTTTATTTATTTATTTATTTATTTATATATAAATTATCATTATTTTTATTATTAATTTTTATTTGTAATGTGATGTAAAAAATAAATACTGATCCAATTCTTTTGAAAATTCATTTAAATATAGTGCGAACCGGGCGTAGTCTGATAGTTAACCAATAATAATAATAATAATAATAATAATAATAATAATAATAATAATATATATATATATATATTATTTCATTAAATCTAGGGCTCCAAATTCTCCAAATTTCTCGAAAAGAAATTTTTAAATTCATTTTAGATAACTTAGATGCTTACTAGTTAAAGGCAATTTGTTCAAAGCGTTGAATATTAATAAAAACTAGTATCACCCAGTGGTCGAAACTCGACCATTTTGTTTGCAAAGCGAGGCAAAGCAAAGTTTTTGCCTTGTCCTAAACGGAATGCAATTGCAACACAGCTGCAGCAATTGTTTGCTGATATTCACTTAACTGAATCAGCAGAGTTTTACTTAATATAACTATTTCTCTATGTAGATGTTAGCCTTTCCTGAAATGAGAGAAAATCGCAACGTGAAAATGCCCCTTGTTGTGTGATACAGCCCAGAAGCTAATAGGTACCATGTCAAACCAAGGCCCAACCAAGTGTCAAATTCTGTTAAATTAATTCGATTGGTTCATAAAGTACAGTGTTTGAACAAAAAAAAAAAAAAAAAAAAAAGATATTTTTCAATAATGGTCGAATTGAGTTCGGGAAATTTCAAAACGTGTAACTTTATCGAAAACCGAAAATCTAAAACTTTTCTGAATCTTATATTTTCTACTTATATATATGCAGAGGAAAGAAAAATAAATCCACTTTTAAAAAAATAAAAATAAGTAGTCAATTTCACTTAATTAAAATGCAAGGAAATCTCAAAACGTGTAAATTCATCGAAAACCAGAAATCAAAAGTTTTTATGTATCTTCTACTTGCTTCTTCTACCCACAAAAGCTAGTAATAAAGACACTTTTTTTAAAAATAAGTAGCCAATTTCAGTTAATTAAAACGTAAAGAAAGTTCAAAACATGTAAATTCAGCAAAAAACGGAAATCGGAATTTTTTCCGTATCGTCTACTTATACATGCAGCAGTTAGTAACAAATCCATTTTCCTTTTAATTAGTATATTAGTTGAATATTTATTGTTTAAATATCACCCTTTGAAATGAAATGTTTATGTTTACATTCGAAACTGGAAGTTTGCCATTTTTCTTTTCTGGAGTTTTGTAATTTTAAATTAAATTTTATCAATTTTACAGAAAAAATAACTCAATCAAACACAAGTAGACAGTAACTTATATATAACTATAGGGCAGTTCCTTGTTTGTAAACAAACATCTCAACTTTTATTAGTGGTTGGCAAAAAGGCTTGGGAAAAGCATAGCGATGGAGGATCACCAATATAGTAAATTGCGCGGGAAAGTCGAGCGCGCTTTTTTGCCAGCCACCAGACGTCACGAGGAAATGCTCTATACCCAAATATTGGAATTAAAATCGGCAGATAATTTCCGTTATTTTTTAATAATTTTTTACAAAAAATCCAATGGACAATTAATGTAGAAAATCTTTTTGATGGCTCCATGGACAGATAGTGACGTCATCACTTCGCTTGCGTATAGTAGCGTATAGTATATGCTACATTATACAAATTAATGTGTCTATGGTTTTATTTGAGCTTTATGAAATTGCCAGATTTAACAACTTTCTACTTTTAGGTATTTTTTAATGTAAAGGAATACGTGTATAAAAGGGAAAAATGGGGGAAAATGCATAAAAAATAAATGTATTTTTAAATACCTTCTTGACATCGTAAGAAAATATTATTTGTATTAGCACCTTCCGGTTAACCATACCTTTCGAATGATACCATTTTCAACCCTCTACTCCCATAATTAATATGTAAAAAAGGGACAACAAATTTTATGCTTGCCTATTAATATATAGATAAAAAAAAACAAGCACGGAAAATGATATGGTACGCATTGATCATTACCATATTCCAACTGTACATACTTGTTGTATCGTATAACTTTTAAAGTTATTTGCCTACATTATTACACAATGGACTGAAAAAAGAACTGAAAGGCATACAGTAAGACTATTTGAATTCCTAATCACTTATAAACATTCTTGAAAAGTTTTAAAAACTAATAAGGCAGAAGAAAACGCAGCCCTTAGATTCTAATTTCAGCCCTTATTGCATCTGAATATTTTAGTGTAGCCCTGTAAATCTAAATGTTAAGCAACTATACAAAACATTATTTTAGTATATTAAAAATAAATTTCACTTTATTTAAGAGTTTTTCAGAAGAAAGTTATTTAAATGTGATTTATAAAAATGTCTGTCCTACAACGGAATGCATTGGCATTTTCTGGATGTCCTTGCACACACACCAATTTTACAGGACTTATTGATGTCACTTAAAATAGAAAAATTGAATAGTAAGCTTGGATAATATATACGTTAAAAAAAAAAAAAAAAAAAAAAAAAAAAAAAAAAAAAAAACTGATAATATTTACTGACGCTAGCGCGTAGACGGGCAGATAGGCAGATGGACAGTCGGACAGACAGATACACAGATTGAAATCCTAATGGCACTTAAAAATTGTTATATTTTAAATGTTTAACATTATCAATCATTTTGTCCTATTTATTGAGACAAAAAATATCTTCTCAGTATTTGCGGTGATCCTCCTTGATTTATGCATATTCTGAAAAGTCTAATACAGAATCTAAGAAATTTCAAATTCCTAAAAGCGAAAAATCTGGGTTAAAAAAAGGATGCTAAAGATAAGATGAGTACCAAATTAAACACTTTTTTAAATTAATTTGACATAATTTAATCTAACTTTTACAAGACAAAGAAATAAAAAATACTGTTTAAAACATGAAGATGTGTTTCGAAGCAGTGGTTATGATGTTAAATTAAATAAAAACCCAATTCTTTGCATATTTGCTGTTTTTAATTCAAGAAAAGTTGCTGTTTAATTAATTATTTTAGCAACGGTTGTTATGTTAAATTAAATAAAAACACAATTCTTTTCATATTTGCTGTTTTTAATTCAAGAAAAGTTGCTGCTTAATTAGTTATTTTAGCAACGGTTATTATGTTAAATTAAATAAAATCCAAATTCTGTGCATATTTGCTGCTTTTAATTTAAGATTTTAATACAAGAAAAGTTTTATGACTTTAATTTTTTTGTCTGTCTGTCCTTCCGCTTGTATGTGTGTCTGTTCCCGCTGTAACTTCCGTAAATAATTACATATTTCATTTTAACTGACATGTGGTATTGAAGTTAACTATGGCACTATGGCATGTTTCCTCGAAGAAATGGTGTAAATAATGTTAGTGTTGAATATCCAAGGACACCCAAAATTATTCCAAAGCATTGCATTCCACGAGAGTCATTTTTAAAAATCATATTTAAATACAATACTCTGCTGGACAAACCATAATGGTAATGACCTTTATAATTTACGTGAAAAAAAATCTGTGAAATATATTATGATTAATTTCAATGCTTACAGGGTTACAGAAAAATATTTTCATTTTAATTACTGTTAAGCTTTTTCACGAAATTTCAACGATGTTTAAAGACGATTATAACTTTATATAATCTGTCCGGCTGACTACTTATCCGTCTGTTTGTCTGCGCACTAATGTTCATATAGTTTAAGAAACTAATACCTTTTGTTTTTATTGGGTTGTTCGGAAAATAATTTCGTTTTTCTCAGCAGAGGACCTAATTGTATGTTTTTCACACCAACTTCTCAATTAAGCTGCATTACCATTATATATTGTGACAGCTGATATTGAAAGGCTTGCTTGTGAAAAAGTTCATTTTATTCTGCTCAATAGGCTTTTATTGGTGCTCTATTAAATAAAGAAAATCGGAAGTGATATTTTCGGCATATTTTGTTTTTGCTATAAAAAAGGCGAAAATACTGTTCAAACAAGGAAAAATGTATACGACGTGTATACAGAAAATTTATTTAAAAAACTCCCGTGTCAAAAGTGGTTTACCAAATTTTGTTCCGGCAATTTTGACGTTTAACATGATTTACGTTCTGGAAATTCAGTTTATGTTAATGAAGACAAAATAAAGTATTGATTTATGATAACAACTAACTATGATAACAAATAACAACTCGGGTGGTCGCTAAGAAACCGATCAAAGTGGAGAATATATAATTCAATAAAATATTTTTACAATATAAGAAAATTGCCTTTCATTTTCAAAAGAAAAATCGAAATTATTTTCCGAACAACCCAATAAGTTTACTAAGGCATGTTTTCTAATTAAACCTGTATACATTAGCCACAATGATTTTTTACAGTGCTACTCAAAATAATGCAAATTAATTGCCTTCTATAAGACGTTTATTTGTAAATCATATTTAAGTACTTTGTATGCGGTAGAAATAATAATGAAACGGACATTTGCTATCCATGTGCACATATTTTTTTTTTCCTATATGATTAGCAATACCATATTATACAGCAATAGAATGCACAGAGTCACACAAAAAAATAAGATAAAATACGGGATGTGATTGAAATTTCTGTAACTGCAATTTTTGTATTATCCCATTACCCGCTGGTGTTGTGTTCAGGCAACACCAGAAATAATTGCGTTTAACAGCTAAGTAAAAAGATGTTTTATATTCAGTATTATTTTTAAGTAACAAAATAGTAGATGTTTATTTTATTACAATATATATATATCTGAAAAATATTTTTCTGTTTAAAAATGAATTTCTAACTTCAAGCAATCTCCAGAAAAAAAAAAAAAAAAAAAAAAAAAACTTTGGAAAATTTTGATATTTGAATAAGTTGACATAATTTGTAAAAAAAAAAAAAAAAAAAAAAAAAAGTCACATTAAAATAATTACTTTGGAAACCATCCGTAGTTTTTGCTGCTTTATGCTTCCCCAAGGACATTTCCGTAAACATTTTTTTGTATTTTTTTTATACTATTATTCCGCGGAAGTTGTACAAATACAACACTCTATTTTCAGTAAGATAAGACCAATTTTTATAATTTTATTTTAAATTATTGTTATATATGATCAAAATAATGAGTGTTACTGTTTATATTTAGACACACACATACACACAAAAAAAAAAAAAAAAAAAAAAAAAAAAAAAAAAAAATCATTATTTCTAGTTTTGGCGGTTAATGGGTTAAACGTTCGTATCATTTTTCAATATTGTTTAAGAGAGATTATGACTTTATATTGTGTGGTAAGTCTGACTGTCCAAACTGTAATTTCATTAATATCTGCAAAAAGCCTTAAAATTAAATTTAGTTATTCATTTTTACTATGGTAAGTCGTTTATTGAAAAATATATACATGAGCTAGTAATTTGAATGTGAGGACTAGTAAAAAATGTTTGATGCATTACAGTTTGTTAGAGGTATGATTTTAAAGCCTATTTATATATATATGTATACTAAATACAACACAAATTAATGCATATTTTTAAAAGACAGAAAACAATTATTCTGTAAAATAATTATCATTTGATAAATAACTGCTTTACAGGTCCCACAACGTTTTTTCTGATTGAAATATAATAAATGGAAAATCCTTTAATGCAAGTTTTCAATGTTGTGAGGATTTTTTTTATCATCATATGGTGCGTATGTATCATATTGGAAATTTATACTTATTGTTATGCTTTGTTGTTATTATAATTTTAATGCTATCTCTATTTTATTTAACTTTTAAGTTAAAAAAAATGATAACTTTTAAGTTTAAAATACCTTTGATTTCAACTTTAAACATAAAGCACTGATTGATTACTAACTTTTAAACAATAATAATAAACACATAAATATAATCAATTCCTTAATAATCAAATATTAAAATTTACAAAAATTAGCTTTCACATAGTTACTTAAAGACTGAACCACTGATCGTATAGTTTTACAAACAACAACAAAAAAAAAAGTTAAGTTCGCGTTGTGTTCTTAAAACTTAACCTATTACTTATTAAATTTCTTGTCGCAATAACATAAATTCAGGAAAATGGGTAAAACAATACCCATAGACAGGAGTCTATAAAGAAAAATTGTTTCTCTTTTCAAATTTATTTACACTGGCACCCTTCATAAGAAAAACAGATACTATGCGTGGAATGTACATACACCAATTTTTATTACACTGAATTAAGATTACAAACAAAACTAATCTCAGGCTATAAACATTAATTTATATCTTGGAAAAAAAAACAACTGTCACTTCCGTAAAAACAAAATAAACATACATAGAAAATCCAGTTACAAATTTTCTTATTACTTTTCCTTTCTAAGAAAATGAACGGATACAATTATAATTAAATGTAACAAACCACAAAAGGAAAGGTTAGAGGCATAATTATGAATCTTAACTTACATAACAAAGGGTTCTTTCAGCTGCCCCAGTTCAGTCGAGAGTCGGAGAGGAAGTTTTCCACATACACGTTAAGGACAAAGGCTTCCAAGCTACGCAGCATCTTAATACTTCTTTATACGTAACCTAGTTCAGGTTCCTTCGGAATAAAGCACCATTTCAGTCACCCCTTAGTCAAGATTATCCGGATGGATTACTTCCGCAGTCACACCTATATCTCGATTACTCGCACATTTCCTTCTTTGCTAAAACCCGGGCAGTTTTTTCCATTTTTAGACACCACACTTTGGTCACTCGGCTACGCAGTTATTTATCAAACTTCCTGTCCCTCTTCTTAACTTTTCAGCCTCCCAGCTATGTCGACGTTAATTCACGTCTCCGCACTGCTATATCCACCCGACTTCTAGTCTCTCCATCAGCAAAAAAAACAGAGAACGAAAATCAGATTCTACTAACTACTTCCCAAACGAACAAGATAAGATCTACAGCAAAAATCAATTCTCTTCTTTTTTTTTTTCCAAACCAGGAGGGAAAACAGACGCCACGCCTTCCTCCCCCCTTGCAACGTCAGCCAACGTTCTACGTCCAATCGCCACCTGTCTATCCCATGAGGTACAATTCACAAACCGCGCCCCTCTACACTCATATGGTAATTCCAGTATTGACGTCACAGAACAGGGTGAACTAGTAACCACCCCAACAACAGCTGATCAGTCAACTGTTTTTCTGCGAATTTCCTTCTCGCTTTACTCAGATAACAGACAAAAAAGAGAAAGGGGAAAAGAAAGCTTTTGAATGCTAGTTTTCCACTGACTGGATTAAATAGGCATTCCACAGATATCGCTGCTTTACAGCTGATTTTCATGGAAAGTTCCAACTCTTTTCTTTGTGAATTAAATCTGCTTACTCTCCCTTCATGGATTAAGCATTTTCAAATATGCACTACAACGATAAAATAGAATGCTTTATTTTATGAAAATACACAAAGAATCTCCTATATCCTATTCACTGGTTGTCCCGTTCCCACACTCTGAATTTTGAAGGGAAATATTTCTACCTATTTTCCAGAATACCCAGGTAGCACAGCGGTATTGCTCAATATTGGCTCAATGTTGCCCAACCACGGCAAGCATTGGCGTCAGTCGGTTGTTTCTTTTCAATATTGGCCAATATTACCCAATGTTGGAATGACAGTATTGAAATTCGGAACTATTGACATTTAGCTTTTTTTAACCAAAATTTTTGTTATTTTTCGATACGTAATGGGCAGAAATATGTTTAACAGTATTTTAAGTTCTATAAAATTATTAATAGAAGTATTTTATAATGTTGTAAAAATGGGAATATTGTTCAATATCGTCCAATCTCGGCAAAGAACGGTAAGAAAGATAAGGTCTGTTCTCCGAATTTCTTGCTCAATTTTACGATGAGCTCGTCATTGAAAATATTTAGCATTGTTAAAAAAAATTCTTGAAGGAAAGAAAAAAAAAAATCTGCTGGTTGATCTTGTGATCTAGATCGATATTGATGGATATCTACCAATGTTGTTGAGCATTGATACTACAACTTTCTGAAAACTCTAATAGCCAATCAGAGAGAAGCAAAACAAGCACCAGCATAAGATAAGAAGCGAGATGGCGGTGTATTTGATCTTCCATGTTTGTAAAAAGTAAGTAATTTTAAATATTGTTTCCGATATAGAATATAACATAACTGAAATTTACAATATTTAAAATTATAGATGTATATTGATTAAAAGTCTTAGATAATATTTGTGATTCAAAATCAAAACTTTATATTTTCGTACTCCGTGTAAACATGATATTAGTCTTAGCATTGTAAAATTTGATTATCATTTATCATTTTAGTTAAGAATTAAAATCTGTAAAATTTAAACAAATATTATTTCATAATTTACTACAGAATAATAATTACGACCGAAGTGGAGATGACATTTCATATTTTTGTAATGGTTAAAAGATTTATTTTCTCATTTTGCTGTTTGATGCTTGGTTTATTTTTTTATTCACTACTAAAATTTAAAGTTTTTTTCTTAGGAGGAAAAAAGAATTTTTTAATGTGTATGCATTTACTTGAAAGTAAACAATGTCTGTAAATTATACAATGCTTTTTTAAAATGGGATTCTTGTCAGAATTGTTTGATTTAATAGTTATTTTTCAAAATTGAAAAGTTAATATTTGTCATAACTTTATTGTTGTATGAAGAGTCTCATTATCATGTCGACATGTAAAACAGTAACAAGAGCCCTCAAAATTCAAAGACTTTATTCGTGTCATTCACTAAAATAAAAATAAAAGCTTGCAGAATAAATTAGATTACATTTGATTACGGTTAGGTTTTTAGCATGTGGCATTTTTTTTTTAACAGTTTACATAGTCATTTAAAAACTACATTTATATTCATAATTGATAAGTATTTGCTTGAATTTAATGAAAGATATTGTTTTTAAGCATATATATATATATAAAAAAAAAAAAAAAAAAACTCTTTTTTATAAACATTGTCATTACATTTTGTTTTATACAAGAAATAAAATATTTTATGAACCACAGCTTCTTATAAAAATTCATATTTTACTTACTATGTAAAGTGTAATTGTTATATGTATACTATGTACAAATAATGTATATGTATACTATGTAACAAATTTACTATAATCAAGTTTAATATAGCATATGATTGTTAGTTATTACTACGAAATTTATTTATAACCAAGCTAGTACATATGAGGCATTGCAAATACAAAGCGCAATCTCAACAAAAGGAGATTTTGAGAAAAACGCATTCGAAAATAATTTTTTCTGCGTCATATGCTGGAAATATGCATCGTCCATGCATGTTTTGAGACGGAAAAGACCTGATGTCGAGTTCGCCCTTCGTATCCACAATGCCTCATGAGATTTTTTTTTTTTTTTTTTAATAGGCCACACACATGCTTTTTTTTTTTTTTTTTTTTAATTCATACACTATTAACATAACTGCAAAAATTTAAATGCTTTCTGGACATGCAGCAATTATTTCATATTTATTCCTAGTATTCAGTCTAGTACTTTGCTTTTGAGCTTAATATTTAGTTTAATTGCCCACAATATGTTGAATATGTAAATATCCTAAAATGATGAATTACTATTTTTATTTTCTTTATCTAATGACATTTTTCTTTCTAAATTTATTAGTTGATGTAACATATGAATATTTATAATTTTATTAATGACAAAAAATTACAGATAAAACGATATAATAGTTAAAATTATTTTTGAATTCAGTTCAAATTAACATTATTTAATAACTTAATAATGCATTACTAGCCTTATAACTTTCTTATGCACATAGCCAAATAAAATGTTAAACATTGGAAATTAGCTTTAAATGTTTTTTTAAATTTAAAATAGAAAAATAAAATAAAAGCCTGAAAGTATGTGCATGAGGGCAATCAGTTAAGAGGACTTTCTACTTATTGTCGGCAGAAGCCAAAGCCAGTGTTATTCTATGGAGAATTTTGCTCCATCATAACTCATTAACTAATACATATTTTTAATTTCCATTTTCACATTCAGAAACTTCACAATTGTTAATAAGGTTATCCCTTTCTAAAAACTAGGACCCCTTAGAAAGACCCCCCACGGAGGGCATTCCCCCTCTTGGCCTAGGACACATCAGGAGTCAATCGGCCATAAAATCCTACAACCAACCCTTTCTAAAAATTATTATAATATATTTTTTGAAGTTATAAAATGTGAATTTTCACAATGTATAATTTTGCATTTTTTTTACTTAAAAATGAAATATTAAAAATAAAAATTAATGAAATCAGTGTCTAAAAATTTATTTATTTATTTTTCTATTAAGCATTTTATTTTAAAATATTAAAATGCGAATTTTCACAATGTGAAATTTTGTGTTTTTGTCGTTTAAAAATAAAATATTAAAAAATAAGTAATCAATTTTTAGAAAGCGATAACCAATTTAACAGTTCTGAGATTTCTTATATTTTGCTTTAATGTTTATCTTTTTTATAAAGTTTTATTTATTTTTTACACTTTTGTCGATTTCATCCTTGAATTAAAGAACTGTTATATGAAAGTGCATTAAATTTTATTGTGGCTAAAATCTTTCATATTCAGAACTCCTAAAAATATTCCATAATTGTAGTATTGAGTTTTCATTAAAATGATGTAAATTGTAATAACAGGATTACTGTGAGTTAACAAAAATTTGTTTTTTTTTTTTTATAGTGAATGTTACCTAAGGCCTGCTGCACACCAAAGAGGAACTGGAGACACGGCCCAATCGACTCGAGTTTCACACCGAAGCGACAGACACATCCTGCGAAGGAAGCGTTTTTGATCACGTGTGCTTGTTGACTTTTGAGATTTCAGGTATTATTTATTATAATATAAGGAGATTATAATTTCTTAATCTATTATAATTTCAAGTAAAACAGAAAAAAAATTAAGTGTAATTAAGGAGAAAATAATTATTAAATTTAAAAATTTTTTTTGTTTGTTAAATTAATCAAATATTATATTCTAACTAAAAACACTTAATTTTTCTTTGTGATTTAAGGGAAAGTAATTATATTTTTGTGGGGGGAAAAGGGGGGTTAATGTTTTATTTATAATTAACATTTGATAAACATCTTCTAATAGAAAAAGCTGATTGTTTGCTTTAATTGTGTTACTATTGTTGTGAAAAAATAAATAGTCTATTAAATTATTAAAAAAATTTATTTCAACCTGGGGGAAAAAAAAAAAAAAAAAAAAAACTTTATTATTAAATAAATAAATAATTTTTATATCACACTTTTTATTTAATATTTTATTTATTCAATTTTATTTATTTATTTATTTATATCTTTTAATTTATATTCATGTAAGTGAATGAATAAAATAAAAGAATAATTTAAGAGAAAATAATTATTAAATTTAAAAACTAATTTTTCATTGAAATTTAATTTTTCCGACTGAGTGAAAATAATGCCTGGACCGGGACTTGAACCCCCGGATCATTGACTTACAAGGTCAAGGCTCTACCAATTGAGCTATCCAGGCCGACATCCCAGTCAGCAGAGTGATTGTGGGATTTTATTAAAAATTGTATTTCATTCTCACATTGTTTAATGGTGTTTTCCATTTCCTGCGGCTTATTTCTGTTGAGCTATCTAAATGATAGACCAGATTGTTCCTGCCAAAAAGGTTGTCTGAGTGAATAATGCTGACTGGGATGTCGGCCTGGATAGCTCAATTGGTAGAGCCTTGACCTTGTAAGTCAATGATCCGGGGTTCGAGTCCCGGTCCAGGCATTATTTTCACTCAGTCGGAAAAATTAAATTTCAATAAATGATTTTCTTCCACAGTTGATTGTGGGATTTTATTAAAAATTTTAATTTTTCATTGTTGAATTATTAAAGTATTTTAACTTAAAAAATTGTTATTTTACTTTATCATTTAAATAAATGAATAATTTAGGGGAAAATAATTTTTATATTTCATTTATTTATACCTTTATTTTGTTAATGTTTTATTTAAATTTTTATTTAATGTTTTATATCCTGTTTCTAGCAGAAAACAAAGCTTGTCTGCTTTAAGTTATTATTGATATGCAAACAAATATTCTATAAAATTATTACTATTATTTTTTTTTTTCAGCTAAAAAAGTGTTTTTATTTATTTTTTTTTCTTTATAATTTAAATAAATGAATAATTTAAGAAAAATAATTTTACATTGCACCATATATTTTTTTTCTTTATTGTTAAATTTAAATTAATAGTTTCCAGTTGAAAACGTTGCTTTTAAATCTGAACAGTTTTTAATAAAAAAATTGCAAAATGATGCAAAAACCCAATAATTTCCAAGATGTTGTACTAAATTCCTATATTTGATCTTCTTCCTTTTAAATGAATATTTTTTCTCTATTTTTCCTTTTTGTTGTTTTTCTATAGAATATATCTATTTAAAAAAAAAAAAAAAAAAGAAAAATAGTAGAATTTAATCATTATCCTTTTTCTTAAATTATTTTTCTACTTAAAAAAAAAAAAAAAAAAAAAAATCTCCGGCGAGGGTCGAACCGAGTACCATTGTGACACGAGTTCAACCCTTTACCCCTAAGCCCCGCATCCCTTGCTAGTAAACTTGTTCTGTTTCTTTTATCGGAAACAGTCAAACGGATGAAATTCAAGAGCGATATTTTAATATATAATGGGGGTTATTGCATAAAATTGTTACCCTATAATTTGTTTTCATCCGTATTTTTTTTATTTTAATGTTTTTCCTTTCTGTCTGAACTTAAATTGATTGTTTGCTGTATATTACACGGACTTGAATTTGATATTGTCATTGTAGGACTCAGCGTAGTCACTTTTGTTTTAATAGTATTATTTATACAAAGCAATCTTCGTAATATGCAATCGAAGAAAAATATTGCAAAGGATTTTACTAAATATTTCTATTAAAGTTATTAGTATTGAAAAAAGCGACTGCGTTGAGCCCAGTGTTATTTAAATTTACCCACAGTTGTCAAATCTCTATCGCCGCCATGTTGCAACATGAGCAACAAGTGCGAAAAGTTGTAGCATGCGCGATTCGAGCAACAAACGGGAGACACACGCTCGACTAATAAGACATGACGCTTGTTTCTCTGGTTTGCATATGCAGTAAAGTAAAAGTTAGCGGCAATGCTAGGGATTGTCTCTTATGTCGTCCAAGTCACGCTTGTTTCTTTGGTGTGCGGCCTGCCTAACATAACATGTCTTTCATACACTTTAATGATAACAAATTAACTAAATAACAACAAAATTCTTAATTTAATGGATTAATGAAAAATTAAAAAAAAAAAAAATCTATACAATAAAAAAGTTATAGGAAAAGATTTCAGAAAAAATTTATACTTTTGGATTATGTACTGGAATATTGCAATCCATTTGAAAGTTCCATATTGAATTAGAATTTACAATTATTATTTTAAATAAAATTAGAAGTTTTATAGCTTTTATTGAAACTAAATTTTCTTTTTTGAGAAAACATTCTTCATTGGATGTAGAATCTTTTGTGATTAGAATTACTTCAACATTTTTCAATACTTTGATATTATAATTTTCAAAATATTGTATGGAGAAATATTTGCATGAAATTTTAAAATGAAAGTGTTTTTTTTTTTTTTTTTTTTTTTTTTTTTTAACTGTCTGGACAAATTCTAATGCAGCTCCTTTTTTATTTGATAATTCAAAATCAGTACATCTTGCTTTTGGATTTAGTATAAAGATAAGAAAATGATCTGCTATTAATTACCATATTATAACAAATACCATATTCATAAATTTTTTAAAGACCACTTTGTTACAGTTTTGAATAAAACAAAGTTGAGAGCAATTTTAATTACACAATTTTCACTTTATATCTTATACAAAATAAATGTGCTTTCCATTATCATTTATTTTATTTTACTTTACTGCATTTAGCCTTAGACCCTTTCATTTAGAATTTTTTAAGATAATTAATATAGAGATTTTTCTTCTACAATTTCTAGATAATCCCCCCCCCAATATATAATAACTTTTAAAGCCAGCCAATGCCAATCACACATACAGCACATAATTAAAACCTTCTCTGAAGCAAAATTATAATTGAAATAAACTGAATTAAAAGTAAAAGACATTTACATAAAAATAATTTATAAATTTTAAAAAAGGAATAAAAATTTTGAATTTTTTGGAAAGGAAAAAAGTTAATTGATTTTTATGGGGGAAAAAGAAGTTGTTTTGAACTGTGGTGACTGATTATAGAAACACACAATTATTTTGCCGCTAATTTATAAAGATACATTAATCTGAATTATTTTTCTTTATAGGTTGCATTTCTATGTTAATCGATAAAATTTGTTCTTTTTTTTTCAAAGATAATTCTGATATGTTTGCAGTAATTTTGCGGCCAATTATCAAAATGTGGAATCATCTTACCACTAATTGATGAAATTTAAGTAATGGCAATTAATTGCTAATATAGGCTATTATTTTACTACTAATTGTTAAATTTTGTATGTTTTTCAAAGATGAATACAGAAAAATACTTTTCTATCACAAGTAATTAATAGTAATGCTGCACCGAGTAGCACTTTGGCCGAATACCGAGTAGTTGTAAGTAGTGTTCATGTTATGCATTTTTCAAAGGGTGCCACACCCTACCCTATTTTGTTTCAGTGCCGATGCACCCTGCCCTTTTTTGAAGTGAAAAATGCATCCCACCCCTTTTTTTTCAAGTACAAATGCACCCTTCACTTTTTACAAATGAAAATGAGCCCTGTATTTTCCCATCTGCCATATCGTTATTTTTAATAGATATTTTATTGTTTTCACCAAGTAACATATAGCTATAAGTTTTATGTGATGTGAAATCAAACTTTGCAGCATACTTTTGCACAAACGCAATCTGAAAATTCACTTCTAGGTGTAATCTATGTGTCGTCAGTCTGTTTCTTAGTGTGGCCGCCAGAAAAAAAGATTTTTAGCTGCAGTTTCAGGGACCATTTCTGTTCTGCGTTCAAAGCTGGTAGATGGGAGGTGCCGGGTTCGATCCCAGGTCGCGCTCATCGACCTAGCCGTTCGGAGTTTTCCGTGGTTTCCTCCGAAACTTGCGTAAATACGGGCTAGGACCCCTTAGAAAGACCCCCACGGAGGGCATTCCCCCTCTTGGCCTAGGACACATCAGGAGTCAATCGGCCTTAAATCCTACAACCAACCAACCAACCAGGGACCATTTCTGCATATCCAAGAATAGAATAGAAATGCCTGTTACGGAAATTCTATAACAAAATAAAAACTATAGAAATTATGTGAAAGTACTGAAATAGTCACTCGATTCTCGTACGCAGAGTTCAAGTACATTCTGCATTACTCCCTATTTTGTGCTGAACTGAAGCGTAATAGTTTTCGCGTAAAAGTCATTTTATAATTATTAATTTCTTAAATTTGCACTAAAACTAACCTACTTGAAAAGAAATAAGTGATAATAAAACAGAACTTTGACAAAAGTTTTTTCAAAGTATTTGGACGAGAAAATTGCACATATTTTGGGAACCAGACAAAAAAATTATGCATATTTCAGCAAACATACACCAAAAAAGCAAAATTCTCTCTGATTTTTGGCTAAATATATGTATTTAACATTTGTGGCATCAATTTTCTAAAATAGCACAATTTTTGTTGATTACAGCAGCAAAAATAGTTGCCTATTTAATCTTATTTTAAAGAAAAGGATAACTGATATGAAAACAAACATTTAAAATACCTAATAAAATCCCTTTCTAATTACTAGCTAATTAATTTCGGACATGTCCATCATCAGAGCCAAGTAATTTTTCTCGACGTCGTTCTTCTGGAGGAAACCTCATTGTTTACTTTGCCGGGGAACTCTTGCGGTCATTGTTTCGCTTCACTTCCTTATTCTGTAGTAGTTGTTGCCAGGTAGTTGCCTATCTTTATTTAGTAAAGTGGAGAAACAATCGCTTATTTAAGCAATTAGCCGTGATAAACTTAAATTTTGTTAAGTGCGTAAAACAATATATTTCAACAGTCCACCACAAGATTATGTTGTTTTGTAGAAAATTAATTTCTTATGTCGTCACGGAATTTGAACGATTAAATACATAAATTTTATCACTGAAACTGAAATGATACTATATTTTGATAGACTTTCGTATCGCATATTTCAGCAATCACGCATGTAAAGCAATTTTTTTTTTTTTTTTTTTTTTTTTTTTGAAATAACTGTATATTTCGGTATTCGTATTTGAAAGAAAAAAATTACAAAATTTAAGTTAGTTGCCATTACATAAATTTCGAGAATTAGCTGTAAAATGATTGATTCCATAGGGAATCCATCTGTAGGTAATTCCATCGGGAATTATCTTTGAAAAAAAGAGGACAAATTTTACTGATTAACAGATAAATAATGCCTATTTCAGTAAATAATTGGGATTAAAGTAACATTATTAATTAGCGGTGAAATGGTTGCGAGTGTTACAAAACATTATGAATTTTGAAAATCATCTTTAAAAAAAGTGCAAATTTTATCGATTAATGCTGAAATAATATCGTATTTCAGCAACTAGTTGTGTTTAAGCAAAACTTTTTGATATTTGGCAGTGAAATGGTCCCTTATTTCTGAATTTTGAATTGGGTCGCAAAATTGTGTATTTTGGGATTTAGCTTTGAAAAAAAAAAAATAAAATTCATCGATTAGTAGCAAAATAACTGAGTATTTAGAGATTCAACTTTGTACAAAATGCGAATTTATCGATTAAGGCAAAATAATAGCAGATTTCAGTAATCGGCTACAAAAATATTGTGAATTTCTGGGACATTTGTTTTTGTATAAACATTGATTTGCATTATATTAACTTGGACACTAATTATATGAAAATGAAAACCATAAGCTTCCTAAAATAGCAGCAAATATTTTAAAACAATTTATTGGAAAAGAGAAAAAGTGTTTTCTGAATTTTTCAGGTTTGTTGAATACTGGTTAACCAAGAGTTTACTGAATTTAATTATCATTAGAACTTAATATTTATATATATATATATATATATATATATATATATATATATATATATATATATATATATATATATATATATATATATATATATATATCTGCTTTGTTTTTAAATCATTTTTATGTTATGACACTTAATTTTGTAAGAAAATACATGTCATTTTTTGTATTTTTCTTGTAAAACTGTTGTAGGTTCTGAAGTGGAGAGTAGGCACCACCGAGCAGTGGTTTAATATGGTCTGGCTTTTAAAGAAACTCAAACCAGCTGGTCACCGAAGGTAGCTTGTTACTAATAAATATTATTTTAATAACACTAATTTCACGCTTCATTTATTTATTTTTCTTAACAAATTGTATAGTTTAATGTTTGTATTGTCATATAGCGTTAGTAATATCTCTTGTTTATTCACTACAACAGTGTATAAAATTTCTAATAATAATAATTCTTTACAAGTTTTTTATGAAGTATTGTCTAGTCATATTTTAATAGATACTAGTGAGCTTCGCCCGCAAGCGGGTCACTATTTTTAAATGAATCACTATAATGAATGAATCCTCAAAATTCCATATTCTCACTCATAAAAATATATATATATATATATATATTCGATCGAGTAAAAACTTACACCGGGTCCCCACTGCTGTCGGCAACGTAGACCCGTGTGCACTGCGTGCACACAGATTAAGGGATACCAGGGGTGAAACTACCTAGCATGCAAAAACCCTGAAAACTGATATTTGCATGCAGATAGGGAAGATTTAATAATGAAATATCATATGGCTACCTGTATTAAATGATATTTGGAGAGTTCTTAATGCAATTATATAAGGCAAATTAAACATTCAAAATAAGAAATTTCTGTAAAAACAAAATAATTTAAATGAAAATCAGAAACAGCAGAAATTTCAAAAACCCTGAATTCAGGGGTAGGCCCTGAAAAGTTTCACCCCTGGGATACGCATACTTATTCCCCACCTTTCATGCCTCTCCTAATTAACCTACATATACAGTAAAACCTCGATAAGTCGTCACTAAAGGGACCAAAGATTTTTTGACGACTTAAGCGAAGTGACGACTTAGGCGGAGTGGCGAATTTCGAAAAAAGAAAAAAACTTTGAAATATACTATACTACATATTTTCATGAATTGCAGTAGGATTCGGTGACCAAAAACAGTATTTTCAGAAATCAGTACATGTAAATGAATGAGCAGAAGATAAAAAAAAGAAAAAAATACAGTATAGTTACCATGTGCATTTTATTTTTTTGCTACATTAAAATAACCCAACAGTGTAGATTGATGAAGGTGCTGGCTACTGGAAATAACTTTCTTTTCTAATACAGTTAAGGCTTTAAATTCTTAGTCTGTTGTACCTTGAATGGATGTAATGTACTCTCGAACTTTCTCCAGGGCTTCAATTGCTTCCGTCTTGTTGGGTGGGGTTTTATCCACATTCTCGACATTGCTATCCTCACTTGAACTGTTTTGTTTTTCTTTTAAAAATTCAGATGTCAAATCTTTTACAGTCACTTGTGAGCAGATTGCAATGTCGTTATCAATGTTGACAAAAGCGTTAACGTCATTGACCCTGCACACTTTTTCATTTTGCGATTTGCAGCAAAGTCTCTAATAGTTCCACGTCGATGATGTCTTCATCGCTGAAGATTTCTTCTGATTCGGCGTCTGCTATGAACCCTACATGTCGGAAACAATTCAAATCAGTTTGTGAAGAAACGGAACTTCAACTTTTGTCTGCATAGTTAATTTCATCTAAAACTGAAACTTCCAGCTTTTCTTTTCTATCCAATGCTTTTATCAGGTCCTTTACAAGCATTTTTTTGTACTTTCGTTTAAAGTCACGAATTATCCCTTGATCTAAAGGTTGAAGAATTGATGTTACATTTGGAGGAATAAAAACCATCTCGATCGCTTTTAAATTTTCGGGTGTGGTGTAGGCGGTACAGTTATCAACAATGATGGCAAATTTTCTTTTCTGACGCGAAAACTGAGAATTCAGTTTACGAATATGTCGTTTTCAAATCGTTGTAGTCATCCATGCCTTTGAATTTGCTTCATAATAAACTGGAAGGGATTTAACATTTTTAAAGCAGCGTGGCTTTTTCCTTTTGCCTATCACAAGTAGTTTTAGTTTTTCAGTTCCATTTATATTTGCTTCAAGCAGAAGCGTCACACGTTGTTTGCTTGATTTTCCAGAAGTGCACTTTTCACCCTTAAATGACAGAGTTTTATCGGGCAAACGACGGTAAAATAAGCCGGACTCATAAAGATTAAAAACATTTGATGCATCAAATCTAGATAAAATGTCCTTGAGAACACTGTCCTTCCAGTCTTCTACAGCATCAACATCAACAGCTGCTGCTTCTCCGCAAATCGTTTTAAAAGAAAGGCAATGTCTGTCTTTGAAACGTTCCAGCCAAACATTGCTGCCGCCGAAATCTTCAATGTTCAACTTCTTAGCAATTTCCATGGCTTTTTCTTTTAGCACCGCGGAAGAAATTGGTACATTCTGGGCTCTGGCATGTTTTAGCCATCGAACTAAAACCTCCTCGATATCGTCAAACTTAGATTTCCTCATTCTCTTTCTTTTTCTTTCGCAGTCAGCTTCTTCAATGATTTGTTTCGATGAAAGAACATCGTTCAACGTAGTCCTGGGGATATGGTGTTCTTTGACAAAAGCTGTTTTGGAAACATTTGATTTTTCAAAAAGTGCAATTAAGTCTTTTTTTTCTTTAAAAGATAACGAGGTAAATTTTCGTTTCCCTGACATGTTAAAAGCGTAATCGCACCACGAAATTACAAGAGAGAAAATAGCTCTTATAGCGGGGCTTACTCACTATGAAATGAAGTCAAACTCAGGAGAAGTGAAAAAAACGCCTACACTCGACAAAGTCGCAGCGAGAAGTGTACTTTGAATGGTTAGCAGCGATAAGTACGATGCATGTGCATAGAATATTCCAAGAACTCAACTCCACAAAAGGGGTATTATAAGGAAAGGAATGCTTAACCTATAGGTGTGTTGCTGAAGTGATAAGCAGGCTTGGCTTTCTTAAAGTGAAGTGGAGGAGGGGAGTCAAAAGGAATGCTTAACAACAATAGGGACCAACAGGTTTTGCTGATAAGACGCGCATAATCGAAAATTGTTTTCTTAATTTGATGGGGCGGGGCTGGAAAGACAGCATGGTGGCATGCAAAATCAGTGTTGCCAATTTGTGGGAAAAGTCGCTAAATGTGGGGGATTTTAAAAGCTTTTAGTGACAAAAAAATGTAAGTTTAGGATTAGCGACTTTTTTAGGGGATTTTTGAATTAGCTTTCAGCCATTTTTGTGGGTGACGAGTTATCTGAGTAGAATGAAATTCGGTGACGGGTAAAAGAGGGTTGTTTAACATTATTGTGTATGAGACCTTGTTGGGACCAAAAGAAAACGACGACTTAAACGGAGTGACGACTCATCGGGGTTATACTGTACCAATTTTGAACACTCTAACTCAATTTCTATTTTTTGTCCAACTAATCCCTCTTTCTGCCTCCCCTTAATAATGTAGCACTTTCGAAAATATCCTCATTCAATTGTAGGTCCAAAAACCTATATATACCAGTTTTGAATGGTATAACTCAATTTCTATGCCCCCCCCCCCCTGCTCCCTAATAATTACACTTTCTAAAATATCTTCATTCAACTCTTAGGCCCCCAAAAACTATACATGCCAATTTTGAACGGTCTAACTCAATTTCTAATTTTTTGCTCTTCCTGCCCCCCCCCCCCCCAATAATTTTACACTTTCGAAAATATCCTCATTTGACTTTTAGGCTCCCAAAACCTATGTATACCAATTTTTCGTTCCCTGCCCCCAATAATTAAAAATATCACTGGAAGGAGTTTTTTTATTATTATTAAATAACAAAGGATACATATTAAATTTTTTCATTATGCTTTGAAAGAAAATCAGAATTTGCTTGTATGGTTCAGTTGGGACAATTTTGAATAGATTAATATTAAATTTAACAGATTATGTTTGCTTGCTACAGATATATGTTTTGCACTTATTGATATAGCATAAGTTTTTACATGATCCTTACATTAAAATGGTATGATAAAATTCATTCAAGGTATGAAAGTTTTTTTTTTTTTGGGGGGGGGGGGGGGGGGGAGGGATAATAAAATTTTCACAAAACATGACAAATATAAATCCTGAAATTAAAAAAATTTTATTGTGTAATATAATGTTTTTATTTATATTGAGTAACTATAAATAAAAACATTTCGGCTTTGGCTGAATAATCATTGCATCTCTAAAGGAAACATCTTTATTTTATTGCTGTCCAATGTAAGAGTTCTAGGCCAATGGTACTTTGAAACCTTGCATCCTATCTAGAAAAAGAAAATTCATATGATTTTATGTTCATGTATATTTTATTTATAATTATTTTTCTTTCTTTTTAGGAAGTGTGAGAAGAAATTGTAAAAAAGTTCAAACTTTTGTCTTTAACAGAGTTTCCCCAGACAGTTTTGGGAGGGTGCTGCCTCCTGCCTGCCCTTTGACTGGAAAAATTCTTCCCTTATTACTCTTCATACAAAAAAATTTCACCTTTCTTGTTCGTTATATAAAAAATTGCACTTATACTGCCTTTTGTAGAAAATAGACTTTAAATCGAACATAAATGCTAGAAATATAAATAAAACAGGGATGGCGCTTTTCCACACTTCTACTGAGCGGCAGATTTCCACTTTTAATAAATTTATTCTGTCTGCCTCTTCTCAAACTAATAATCGTCGATCCATCATACAATTTCCAATCTTTCTCTATCAATAACTAACATAAATATCAATGTGCACATTAAATTTAATTTACTGGATTCTAGAACCTTTAAAAAGATAGAATTGCTCGATATTTCTCATATACATAGTTATATTGTCCTCCTTCACCCAGTAGCAGAATTTTTTCTGTCAATCTGTGACAACTATTTAGGCATTAGAGAATAATCTGTAGCACTATAAGTAACACAAAAAAGGCTTGTGAGAATCAGTAAGTGTATTTCTGTCATAAGTTTGCATTTATTTAATACTAGCAGGTTTTGCCTGCTTCGCTGGTCGCCGGAATTAAATGAATCTTCAAAAAATTTTAATCACTATTTTTATTTTTATTGTATTAAAAAAAATAATAAAAAAAAGTTGTTCAAGTAGCAACTTAATATGAATCTCCAAATACCAAATTTGGATTTCCTGTAATCATTTTGTTTTTAAATTATGCTGATAACAGATATAGAGATCAACTGCTAAAAATTAGACTTTCACATTCGAGACACCTCAAAACGGATACTATACAAAAAACCAGAATTTAAAACAAAACTAAAAAAATACTTTGTTTATAGTTGGTATAAAAAATTAATTATCCTTGTTAATGTGGGGAAGACGGGAGGGGGGTCATAAAAAATATGAGTGGGAGATATTGAACAATTCTACTTCAATACATGTTTTAGAATCTAATATAGTAAATTGAAAGAATTATGGATGGAGAAAAATTGGAAATTGCAATACTACTGCAGAGCAATTGTTTGCTGTTCATTAGCAGGAGAGGGAGAAAATAGCGGGGGGGGGGGGGAGCAGCAAAAAAAAAGTGAGAGATATTGGACAATTTTACTTCTTTATAAGTTCTGGAATCTAATTAAATGAGATTTTAAGAAAATATTGACTTTTATGTTGTGAATGAAAGCAGACGGAAAATCACAATGATTCCGTGAAATGTCTATCACTGATTGTTAGCGAAGAGGAAGGGCGGTGCTAAATAATTACGTAAGTGAAAAATATTGAATAATTCTACCTCTTTGTAGCTTCTAGAATCTAATAAATTGTGATTAAAATGAACGTTGCCATTTATGATGTGGATGCAGAAAGATTAGAAATTGCAATATTTCCGATCAAAATTGGGAGACTTAAAATTTCTACACAATACTGTGTTGAAAATAATCTGCAGACTGAAAAAAAAAAAAAATCTTCGACATACGTTTCGCATTTTCTACTGTGAGGTCCCTCACCCCCTTAAAAGTAGTGATCAGCCATTAAACAACCTGACGAAGCTCTGCAATGTTCATTCTTTTCCCATTCATAACATAAGTGTCAGTGTTCATGATAAACTTGTTTATTAGATTCCAGAATTTTAAAGAGGTAGAAAAATTTCCTTATGTGTAATTATTTTGTTTTAAATTATGTTAAATTAATGTTATTGCTGATCTACAGACTATGGTTTATTTAAAAACTTCTAAAATATTTTTTTATTTGTGATAAAGCATCATTCTTTTATATTGCTTAAAATATAACCTTTTGACTGCAAAGTAACTTTTTAAATTATTATATTCAAATTATATTTTATGTATTATTTTGTTATATATTAATTTACAGAATTCGCCTATAAAATTACACAATAATTATCACAAATTTTACTTCAGGCGTGATTTCCTCTTTCTTCGAATTTTTAGAGTGGCATCCCTGATAAAACTACTGTGCATGATGATCAACATTTGTTCATACATTAGTAAATTTTTTCTAGTATCAAGTGTGTCCTTAAGGATCCAAAACTGACTTCAAAAATCTAAAATGTGATTTTTTTTACTAGCAGCATCCTTTCATTTTTAAACCTGGGAGAAACTCTGCATTAACAACTGTATTAGAAGTCTTTGCAAGAGCTCCAGATTGTGATAGCAAGTAGGTTAAAATAAAACGGAAATCAGATGTAAAAATATCTGAAAATACAGAATTTTTGTAATTTTCAAAAACATAATGTAAAATCATGCAAATAAATTTAATAAATTGTTTTATGGAAAAAAAAGTCTTTTATTTTATTTTAATTTTTAATGGATTTTTTTTCTATACTCAGTAAAGATATATAAAAATAAACCTACTTGAAGTTTAAGTTAAACTTCAAATAGGTTTGTCTTAATTTTTATTTATTTTTCAGTTTTGAATAATAAAAATTTTTATATTAATTTATGTAATAATGCTATTAAATTTCAGACATTTTAATAAAATATAATTAAAGAACTTAATCGTATATATTAGTGTTAATTCAAAATAAGCAAACAAATGAACACAAAATAGAGGAAATTAGAAATGCATGTAAAGCATGTGAAGTAAAAACGTTTAAATTATTTTCCTAATCAGTAAGCATTTTTATGTTTAAAAAAAAAAAAAAAAAAAGATGCTTTCCGAATAAAATTTTTTGTTAAGGATATTCTGTATTAAAATAACCAATATTAGTAGCTGAAAATGATTGTGAAATTTCCTTCTACATTATTTATATTTATAAAATTCAAACTTTTTTAGGTATAAAATAAAATGCAAAAAGATAAAATAATCAGATATTAATTTATAAACAGAAGTTTTAATTTGTGAATTTCTCAGTATGGATCATTATTATTATTTTTAGATATGCATTTTTCATGTTTTTTGCCAAAAATAATGTGCATTTAAAGTAAAAATATTTAGTTTGAATGGAAAATCTGAAAATAAAATCATATGTAATTTAAAGAATGGATTTTAATAACTACGGTTAATTGGAAACAAAAAAAAAAAGCGTTCTTTGTTTTCGCTTGGTATGATACAAACTTTTTCTTCAGCTAGGCTAAGATTTTTTAGTCATGCCAGTGTAGGTTCTTATTTCATAAAATTCTATATGTAGATTACAGCTTTTTCTAAGGGGTTAATTGGGTCTTTATCATTTCGGATTGTTCTGGACGATTTTTTGGTTAGTCTTTATCAGGGTAGTAACAGGTACATGCATGTAGAGATGTGATCCTGATGTGAAATCTGGACGCAAGGTGATGTTTTGAAATTACAACAGAAGAGAAGAAACAGTCAGTTCATTTGTGCATTTAATGAAAGCTGTGTGTAAACGATGTGGTAAACCATGTAGTTGAGTGTAAACTGTAAATCATGTAATAACATCGAACTAACGCGAAATGTGGACTAAGGTGACATTCTGCAATTACAACAGCAAAGAAGAAACGATCAGATTGTCAGAAAAATTGATGAAAACTGGGTACTCAGCAAAAAAGTTTGAAAAGAACTCAAGGTATTTGTATTTGGTGTTAAGAAAATTTTATATTGCAAAGAAAAACCCCTGACAGTTCATTAACTTCTTCTGGGATGATTTATTTATAGTAAGAAAAAAAATAATATAACCTTTTTGTTTTATTACGATTCATTC
The DNA here is from genome assembly GCA_963930645.1 of Salticus scenicus. NCBI lineage: Eukaryota > Metazoa > Arthropoda > Arachnida > Araneae > Salticidae > Salticus > Salticus scenicus. The sequence goes on along the minus strand of OZ005655.1, from coordinate 87,132,712 downwards.
ATTTTATATTGATACAACTTAAAAAAAAAATAAATAAATACTCAAAAATCCATAACATCTACATTTGTGACTGATGAAAATTATTTCATACATTCTGGGTATATCAGTTTTCCAAATATCTTCAAAATGTAATGAGTTTGTTTGTCTTACACAATTTCTGTTGTGACATCTTGAAAGATTATTATTTTATTTGTTATGATAATGACGCCTATACCATCAAGTTCTGATTTCAAGATCAACTAAGTTCAGCTTTTGGATTTTTTTTTTTTTTTTTTTTTTTAATTATTTAGTGCAGTTAAACCATAACATGTGAAAAAAAAAAATTATCTTTTTTTTTTTTAATTAATTTTTTTTATATGTAAATAAATACAATAAAGAATTTGCACGTTTTCTGATTTTATTCTTATAGAATATGAAAAGGTAAAAAAATAAATACATACATTTTCTTTATTTGAAATCTAATTACTGATTTATAACAATTTTAATATCGCACTATTTACTCTATCGAGAAAACGCAGTATAATATATTGTGACGTCACTCTTTATGACAACAAACGGGAGTAATCGTTGTTTACATTCGATTTTGTGCTTTGCTTCTTGAATCAGTGAAATAGGTTTTGTATTTTATAATAATGACGGATATTAAAAAATCATAGTATAATTATTGTATTGTACCACTCTGCACTAATACAACGGCTGAATGCTTCTCAAAAGCTATTCTTTAGTATTCCACAGGATCCTATTAAACGAAAACATTGGACAACCTCCACGAAAAGAAAACAATTGAAAATAATAAGGAAAAATGATGATAATGTCATTAAATGATTATAAAATGAAAAAGAAATGCTCAGAAATCACATAAATGATTGATAATTACGAAAGTTAAAATGAATTGCTGCTTGCTAACAAAATGTAAACATTGAGGCATCATGAAGTGTGACGTCAGACAGCGTTTTGAAGTCACATGATTTTTGGTTAATTTTAAAGTTATTTTTGAAATTAATGAGAACTTTATTTTTTTTGCATTTTTAATAAACTTTTTGAAATTTTTGAGCCTAAAACTACCAGAAAAATAAGATTTTGTACAAATCCCCCATGTGTGCAAATTGTCCATTCTTCTTATGTAAAAGAAAAAAAAAAAATGAATGTGTGAACTTTTTTGGAATCAGCCTAATATATGTTTAAAGCTAATATAAAGGTGTCTGTTTTCACATAAAAACTTAAAAAAAAAAAAAAAAATCATATAAAAAAAAAATTTGAAAAATCTATTACAAATATCAAAAGTTTAAAAGGATGTTGTAAAATTACAGTCAGCTGCAAAATTATTCGAGCACTATCAATAATCCTTGCCAAAAAAAAGTACACTTAATACAGCTTTGTTAAATAAATCCTTGTCGAGTCATGTTCTTAATCAGTCTGAGAACATGATTCGACAAGGATTTACTTAGCAAAACAGTCTTAAGTGTACTCTTTAAATACAGGAATTATTGGCTAGTGCTCGAATAATTTTGCAGCCGACTGACTGTACATGCATTCTTTTATCTGAAAAAAAAATAATAATTGTACATGGCATACAGTTGGTAGCAAAATTATTTGAGCGCTAGCAATAATTCTTATATTTAAAGAAAAAATGTACAATTAATACTATTTTGTTGTGTACTTTTTTATATAGGAATTATTGCTCGCACTCAAATAATTTGTCTGCCATCTGTAGTTTTTTTTTTTTTTTTTTTTTTTTTTTTTTGCAAATAGACAAGATTTCTAGTTAATATGGACCTGTACACATTACATTACAACACTAGCCAATGTCGAATATCAATATTGCCCATTACTGTTGTGATTTGCAATTTTATATTGGCCAGTGTTGTACACAATATTGTCGAGTATGGGATACCAACATTGGCCTATATTGGAAAAATTAAGTGTTTTATATTGGCCAGTCCAACTTTAAACGATATTGGCCAGTATTACATGCAATATTGACCAATACAGATTACCGATATTGGCCAGTATTGTAAAAAACCTTGACATTTTTGCACTGGCCAGTCCAGCAGAGTCCGATGTTGGCCGATATTGAAATAGTCTTATTTCCGACTTTGGCCATTATTGTTGTGCTACTTGGGTAATTCTATTTACACAAATCCCAAATGGAATTCTTATCTCGATTACCAATCCTGTACACAAAGGATGCATTCACACTAGGATTACAGAACTATTCTTATTATTTTACCTAGCACTCCCTACTTCTACATTTTTATCTGTTAAACTATTTGTTTAATTGGAGAAGAAAAATTCTTGAAAAAGAAAAAGTTAATCCCAGCTCAAAAGATTAATTATATCTGTTAAACTATTTATTTAATTGTGAGAGATAATTTCTTGAAAAACTAAAAAGTTCATCACAGCACAAAAGACTAAATATACGCTGTGATATATGCAACATTTAAATAATACATAGTCTTATATATATATATATACATACATATATATATATATATATATATATATATATATATATATATATATATATATATATATATATATATATATATATATATATATATATATATAGATAGATAGATAGATAGATAGATAGATATAGATACGTATATATTTAGAAATACATCTTTAAGGATGCTTTTATGAGACTCGTTACTGCATACCTAGACAATGCACTAGAAAGTAAATCAATATATCAGGGTTACATAAAAATAATTTATTATATGGTATTTTTTTAAAACAAAGAAACATGTGTAAAAATATTTATTGTGGGATTTCTTCCTGCAATTTTTTCTTAAAAATTATTATTATTATTATTATTATTTTAAGATGTTATCCTGGTAACAAAATAAATTGAAAATTAAAGGATGCAATGGTTATATATAATTGAAAAATGTTCATAAACTATGCAATCCGAATGATTTTGTTCTTTTTTCTCTAATTTCCAAAAGATAATTATTTCATTTTATTAAACATATAGAAATTTCGAATTAAATTACATTTTATTTTATTATACCTAATTATACACCTTTGAAAAATGGCTTGAACCACAAGCAGAAATGTAGAAAATGCTTCAGCTGGTAAAACGACATCACACGAATTTTTGGAAATTTTGGAAAAAAATGCATGAAAGTGTTAAGTGCCACAAGTGTGACAGAAAAAATTTTTTATCTCTAAAAAAAACTTTTAAACCATTTTGAATTCGGAAAAAAGAAAGAAAGAAACTTATTTAAACATTCAATTTAACTTTTTTTTTTTTTATATATAACTAAATTTCGTGATGTATTTGAACATGACTTTTTCTAACATTTAATTGAGCTTTACTACATCTAATTTCTAAAGAATTTATTTATTTTATTAGAAAATATAAATTTTTGTCCTCCACACGTTTACGATTCTGTGAAACTTTCTACTACATCATATATATATTACAACAAATAGCCGAAATCCGTTATTACGCGTAGTTACTAGTAAGAAAGAATGCGAAATTTCTACCAGCATCCGCAATTTCGCGTTCTTACTAGTAACAACGGGTTACAACTGTAGAGGTCAGGAAAGATACGGCTATTTACTGAAACTTTCAGTTAGAACCCGTTTTCACGACACATATATCAGCATTTACCCGAAAAAAAAAATTGACTTCTAAGTACAGAATAAAACATGATTAGATTGAATATTTTTATTACGTTGCGAATCACATTGATGCTCATTTTATTATTATTATTATTATTATTACACGGGCTACTATTGAGCCATTTTGAGTTACATAGTACTTTGTTTTATTTTATTTTTTATATTTTTTTGCACTTACGCAAATTAGTGAGGCAATATTTTGTGCACTTACACATAAAAAGTCCTTGACTTGACCCTGATACATATGAAGCGGCATGACGTATAGATATTTGTTTATCCTTCTTAACTATCTCGATGTCGATATATATATATATATATATATTTTTTTTTTTTCAAATATCATATTCCGATCTGATGTATAAATGATGTATAACATTGTCTTTTGTACCTATCTGGTACATGTTGTCATAGGTGTTCAATTAAACAACAGCTATTATATTTCTAAAAGCCCGTTTGGCTTTATCGACGTCGGGAATAGAAAGTGAAACATTATCACCGATATTAATAGGAAGATGCAATTTAACAATAAACAAATCCATCCTTTTAGCCTGTTGTATTAGGAATTAGCTTGCTTCAAACCGTGCTATTGTAATCTCAACATTTGTTGTACAATTAAAGCAAAAGTCATCCTCAACGTTAATGTCTAATATAGCATTGCATTTTAAGAAAAATCTAGGTTCTATTATGCCTGGTCCTTTTACTTGCCTATCTTGTTCTACATTTGAATCCTCTCATTGAGTTTCTGTCATGTTAAATTCAATGTCACGAATGACGTCTTATAAATCATCTTCACGCTCTCGAGAGGAAATGTCATCGACAGGCCAAGTCGATGTGGTAAACCCAACCCTAGTCTAGACGCCAAACGTAGCCTTATATGGAGTTTGCTTTATGCTTGAATGAAATTCTCGGTTTTTCATAAACTGTATAAATGGTAGATCTTCTGACCAGTTCACAGTTTTATTATCAGACATCCACTTTGCAATCATATTGATGGCTCGTTTGACTGAGCCTTGAATCTGACTGCGGCGTGGTTTACCGTGTACAATTTTGAATTCTGGCCATAAAGATTTAAGTTCATATATAACGCAGTTGGCAAATTCTTTGTCATTATCACTATGTAATATGCATGATGCTTCGGATGTCAAAAATATTTCATTCAATTTATAAGCTATTTTTTCCTGCTTTTTTTATGTTAAAGGTCTTAATAAATTAAATTTGGTTAAAAAACTTGATAAACCATGATGAATTCGTACTCCCCATCTGCTTGACTTTGTACATCAAGAAGATCTACTTGGCATTGGCTATTCACCCAGCTAAAAAATTCTGCAGATTTTCCGCAGAAAAACCCCAAAACTGTAGAAATTCTGCAGTATTTCAAATAATGTGCTTTTAACTTTAGAAAAACTGCAGAATTTTTAAAGTAAAGTTCACGACTTAATAAAAACTGCAGAATTTTTAAAGTAAAGGTCACGACTTAATAAAAATTGCAGAAATTTTAAAGTAAAGTTCACGACTTAGTAAGAACTGCAGAATTCTTAAAGGTGTGGTTGTGACTTCAAAAATATCGCAAACTTATCACAGTTAACTTGATGTAAATTGTAACTGTAAAACAACTGCAGTTTTTATAAAAAAAAATTGCGAAGAATAGTATTAAAAAAAAATGAAAAGAAAGAAAGAATGAAACTGCCTTTTTGTAATTGCGGGTTTCAGAAAAATGTGCATTTCCCCCCCCCCCCCTTATAATATCGTAGTTTATCTTACATTTTCATAAAATATGTAGATGTATCTCTATAGATGTATGGAATAGCAGCTAAATATGAAAGATAAGCTATCCCTTAAATCTGCATATAATGGCATAAAAAGATGATTTTAAGAAAGCAAAAATTCTGAAAAACTTATTTTTATAAAACACAATACCCACATTTCTAACCACTGTTGGAAATTGAGAAAAAATTTTCCCATTTTCATTCTATGTAGAACTAACAGTTTTCATTTCCTGTACAGTTGTTCATTCAGAAAAATGGCCAATGTTTTTCAAATCTTTCATTTTTAAAGCTTTGCAACATTTTAAAATTTGAAATAAAAATTTTGTAGAACCCGATTTTTGTAGTTTCTTTCATTCATTCATTCTTTCTTTTTTTTATTTTTATTAATCAATTAATTATTTATTTTTTTGAAAATTTGTAGAACAAGATTTAAAAAAAAGAAAAAGGGGGGGGGGGGGTTATTTCACAATCTGTATCTCCCGTTTCAAAGCATGCCGAATCACGCGCTACGCTTTGTTTTGAAGGTAATAAAGCATTCCCCCAAAAAACATTATTTTTCATGTCCTTCAGAGTCTTTCCCTGGGTTGAGTGGAAGGGGGGGGGGATCACTTCACTATCACAAAGTTTATACCCAAGCTTCTTCTGAAAATAGCACACACACACACAAAATAATAATAATAATAATAATAAATAAATAAATAAATAAAAATTCTGTCAACGGCAGAATTTGGTTTAGTATGGAAGACTGTTAATTTCAGTGTGTAAAATTTTAATTTTAACTTTTACTTTCTTCTATATTCAATAGAAGAAGGTATTGAATTCGTAAAAATTTTCGACTTCCGGTTTTCGCCGGATTTATACGTTTTGAGATGTCTAGAACACGATTTGACTTATGCGTGACAAAAATTCAATTCATTCTTTCATCAGTATTATTCGATCTTTCCTTCCATTTAAGGTGTTTTTTAGGAAAAATCCGTCTTATTTAGATTGGAAAATAATGACAGGTTGAGAATTTTTTCGAGTTTTAGTAAAATGGAAAAGATGTATAACTGATATTAGCGGCGTGAATGAAGAATTAAATAATAATGAAGAATTATAATAAATGAAGAATTATTATAATTTATAATAATAATTATTATTTATATTATTATTTATAAATGTAGAATTTTTGCCTTAAAATGAATACGAATGAATCTGGACTTCAATAAAAAGACGTATAAATGTAAAACACGTATAAACGAGAGACGCATAAACGGTTCTTTATTGTATAATGTAAACTGAATAATATTTTTTTTCGGGTTGCGGGCAAAGCGTAAATACGCTTTGGTTGCGGGTCAGAAGCAGGGGGTTCATGCACTGCCCTCTGATAAGTGACAAGTCCGAAGCACTGGAATTTTAAAAGTTGATGACGTCACGGTCGGAGGGGTGCCTTACGAGGGAGCAGAAAGTAGAAAAGGGGAAGGTGGGTGACCTGACCAGTACAACTATATGATTACTACAATGCACGTGCTAAAGTAGCACGTGGGGTTCAGAAAACATAATGAAATTTTAATGAAAGAAAAAGGTAAGAAATCTTATTTTCTCATAAATTTAAAAGAATATTATGAAGATTATTTAATAATGCATGTATAATTTCTATTTAACGAAGTATTAACTTATATATTTCAATCTTTCGTTTGATGGAAGTGCATTTCTAGATTCTAGTAATCAAATATTTAGCATTTTTCATTTATAATAGCAATAATGCATAGATTTTATTTAGAATGATCTGCAATTTTGATTAATATTACATCAAATTTAAGATATTAAAATATTTCATTAATTTTTCAGGTAGTTTTAACAACTGCATATAGCATATGTTAAATTAAGTTGAAGTATTTATCTTATTTACTGATTAAAAAAAAAAAAAAAAAAAAAAAAACTTGAAACCAAATTTTAAAACTTTTTAGTGATTTGAAATGGCACAAATTATCAATGCAGAGAGATTTGTTTATTAGTATATAAGCATAAATGTATATTATGACTTTGATTACGTACAATCTCGTGCAGTAAATATATAAGCGCATTCCCAAACATAATAAATGAAGTTGCTTTGGAAATTTTACTGGTATATTTTAAAAATTTTGTTATAAAATGAAAAATAAAATAAAATAAAACTTGTTTATTCAATAATGTTTAGTTAAATATTTTTATTTATGAACAAATTAGTTTATTTAGTTCGCGTTGAAAAGTGTCAATTAAAATTAAGGAAATTTTATAGAATTTAGTTTTTTTTTTTTTTTTTTAATATAAAAACAAAAACAATTCATAGTTACAATTAGATGAATATATTTTTAAAAATAATAATTTTAGTAATTAATATTGTTTTTAGTAAGCATACTTCATGATAATATGTTTTTGAAAAGAACCCACAAACTTCCATAAATTTTAAATTTACAAAAAATTTAAAAGTAAGTAAACAATGCATAATGGTGCAGTTTCTTACACTAGCAGAGTGTATTACTTTTAAAAATATCTTCTCCAGTTTAAGGATTTATTATGCGCATAAATGGTTTTTAATTAGAACAAATTTGTATATAAAGTTGGAAATATATAAGGCACTATTTTTAAAGTGATTTATTTTTAAATTCATATGGTTACTAGAAAAAAGAAAAGAAAGTAAAATATTGTTTTTAAATCCAATTTGCATTTAACGTGCTGTAGCTTTAAATGATTAAGGTCAATTACCTTTACATAGTTAATAACCCCCCCCCCCCCAAAAAAAAAAACTATATATATATATATATATATATATATATATATATATATGTTATGAAATTGAAGACTTATTTATTTATTTTATTTTATGGGGGGGGGGGGGATTTAGATTACTGACTTAATTTTTAACACACACACCCTCCCCCGAGTTTAATTCTGAAGGGAAGTAGATAATCCTTAAGAAATGGTTAATGTAAATGTTTATTTGCTTTTTAGAATACTTAAATGATTGTTTATTTATCCTTATCACATAATGCACACAAGAAAATTTGTTTTGAATTTATTATTATTATTATTATCTTAATTTATTGTTTTTTAAATGATAGATTTGAGTTTTCGTAGTATATAGAATAATATCTTAATGAAATTTCTTTTAAATATAGTTAATATTATTTCATTATTTTAGATCTAATTATTTTTTAGATAATTTAGGTAGAGACTTGACTCTGCTTTTCTAAAAATTTAAAAGGAATTTCCTGAATTGAAATTAATTTTGCATGAAAAAAATCAACTTCTATATATATTTCCTTCTTAACTAGAATATGTAATTTTCTCAGTAGTAGCACTTACAATTTTTAAAATGACCTATTTTTAAATTTATGGTCACTAGCAAAAATAAAAGAAAGTGAAATACAGATTTTTAATCCAATTAGTATTTATTGTGCAGTGGCTTTAAATAATTAAGGTTAATTACCTTTGAATAACTCACTCCTTAAAAAAAAAAAAAAAAAAAAAAAATAGACACATTACGAAATTGAAGATTTATTTATTAAATTGATTATTTATTTATTTATGCCGCATTTCCGTACAAAATTAAGTCTATCTGATTGCATATAAAATAGTTTTTACCAAGAAATCGAAAAAGATTCTGATAAATTGAAAAATAGCAGTGGCAGCGGTTTATAATTTTTGAACAGAAATATTTTATTTTATTAAAATATACATGACATGTTTTTCTCTCTTTTATATTCAAAAGAAGAAAGTATTTGATTCGTAATAATACTAGACTTCAGGTTTTCGATGGGATTACATGTTTTGAGATGTCTAGAACATGATTTGACAACTTTTAGGAAATAACTGTATATAACAAAATTTGGCATGTGGCAACTATATCTCAGGAACTATACTACTTAAAATTTCATAAAATTTGATTTGTAGTTGCAACTTGGCATAAATTAATGTCTAGAAACATTTGGTAAAAATTATCCAAAAATGGAGTGGTCATTCTGCAATTTTTCCCCTTTAATTTTTTACATTGCAGAACAACATTTCCTATAAATATACATAAAGTGAATTATTTTTTAATAATCATTGTGAAATTAAAACGAAGAATCTATAATAGTGATGTCAAGTGAGAATTTTCCTTCTTTCTTTTTTTTTTTTTTTTTTTTTTCCCTTTCATTTTTTTTTTTTTTTTTTTTTTTGTAAATGTGCAAGCATTGGTTTCCCCTCCCCCCTGAAAAGAAAAATCCCTCCGAAGGGAGGCAAATTTTCATTATGAGTAGCTCCCAAATGAGCTCATCAACACCTTTTAAAATAAATGGTAGAACCCTCAACATGTAGTTATTTAAAAGAAACTTAAGTTTTTTTTTTTTTTTTTATTTATTTTTTATTTTTTTTTTTTTTTGGGGGGGGGGGTTAAAATTGAAAAAAGTCATATCTAAAAAATGGATTTCCCTTTGCTTATTTAGTGCTATTATTACTTCTCTAGAATGGAAATTGTCTACATTCATCATGGAAGATTATTTTGATAATTTTTTTTTTTTTTTTTACTGAGGGAAATTGTATAGAAATGCAGAAGAGAGTCGCGTGTCCTAATATTATTTCTCTAGAATGGAAATTGTCTGCATTCATCATGGAAGATAATTTTGATAAATTATTTTTTAGTGAGGGAATTTGTATAGAAACACAAAAGAGAGTCATGTGTTGGTCACAACAAACTAAGTTTTAAAAATTGGCTTTTGTGTGTGGCAGGGGAACAAAAATAGTTTTCAAGGTTTTCACAGAATTTGTGTAGAATTTAAAAAACTGCAGAGAAACTGAAAGTAACAGGAATAAGTATTTTCAGTTTTTCGCAGAAACTTTGCAGTTTTCAAGAAACTGAAGGTATGTGGTACAAGTTCTTTTTAAGTTTTTCATGGAAATTTTGCAGAATTTCGAAAACTACAGAAAAACTAAAGGTAAATGGAACAAGTTTTTTTAAAGTTTTTCCATGGAAATTTTGCAGATTTTCAAAAACTGCAGAAAAACTGAAGGTAAATGGAACAAGTTTTTTTAAAGTTTTTTCGCTTAAATTTTGCAGGTATTCAGAAACTGCAGAAAAACTGAAGGTAAATGGAACAAGTTTTTTTAAAGTTTTTTCGCAGAAATTTTGAAGTCAATTATGTAAAATTTTGACTTTAAAATATCTTTAAAAAAACTTTAAAAAAACTTGTGCCAATTGCCTTCAGTTTTTCTGCAGTTTTTATTTAAAGTTTTTTTGCAGATTTTTTTAGCTGGGCAACTCATTTAAAAACTAATTCCTTCTTATTCTTAGATTTTTTTTACTATTGCACACTTCGCACATTGACCGGTTTCTGAAGGCCCCGTCACTCCCAAGCTTACTAGCAACCGCATCACAAAAATACATTGATGGTTTGATAGACTCTTATAATATATCAAAATTATTTGGTAATAAAAGAAAATTTGATAGTGCCGGCTATCAAGGAAGTTTTAGAAACAGTTTTCATCATCCAGCCGCGTCCAGTGTAATAAAAAATCTGTCATTAAGCAACGATACTGTGATTCGACGAATTGATGAGAGGGCTGAAGAGGTCGAAACTTTCTTATTCAAACTTTTGCAGTCCACCGTATTTTCTCTACAAGTTAATGAATCAACATTGTCAAGTAATGAGGCTTTATTGTTGGCATATGTCCGGTTTCTGAAGGAAGGACAAATTATTCAAGAGATGCTTTTTGCAAGAAACTTGATTACAGATACTAAAGTTGAATCTATTTTTAATACTGTCAAAGAATATTTTAAAGAGCAAAATATTCTTCTTTCGAACATTATGTCTGTTACCACTCATGGAGCTCCTGCTATGACCGGATATCATCGTGAATTCGTCGCATTTTTGAAGAAGGAGGTACCAGATATTTTATCTGTTCTCTGCGTGATTCACAGACTGCATTTAGTTGCAAAAAATCTCAGCGAGCGTTTGCATCAGTCATTACAATACGTCCTCTCTGCTGTGAACAAAATTCGCAGTTATTCTGTTAACGACCGGTTATTCGGGCTGTTGTGAAGGACAATGATGAAAAATTCAATCGCTTGCTTCTACACACCGAGGTTCGTTGGCTCTCCAAAGGCGCTTGCCTAAATAGATTCTGGAATCTCTTCGACTTTGTGCTTGAGTTTCTCGAAGAAAAAGATTTAGCTCTGAAAGACAAATTGCTACAATTTAAAGCCGATATTGCGTATATGACTAATTTATTCGCAAAATTTAATGCAGTAAATAAGTAGCTTCAAGGCGAAGACCTAAACTCGACCATAACAAAATCGATTAGGTCTGCCTTTCTAAAAAAGCTAACTTTGTGAAAGCAGAATTTTGGTCACAAGGAAATCAACCAGTTTCCAACCTTGTGGGATGTACATCAGAAAAATGAAATCCCCTTTGACAATACTCAAGTTTTCTGCAACCACTTTGAGTCTTTGTACAAAGACTTTATTAAGCGTTTCCAAGATATTTTATCTTTGGAAGTACCTCAATGGATCATGAATACTTTCGCGACTATCGAGAGAGCAGAAGTTGTGATTCAGAATGAATTGCTCAAACTCTCAAGAAATGAAAGATTGAAAGCCAGCTTTCAGAATGGTGAACGCCTCACAGAATTTTGGCTTCAAAATTATATGAGTCACATGTATTCTGGACTATAAAAAAATAAAATAAAATAATAATAATAATCGCCTTTACTTTCTCCTCCCTCGTTGAAGAGGATTCGGTGTTGTGACGAATATTGTCACCAAAAAAAGAAATCGACTCCAAACCGTAGAAAGAGCGTCTTCACTTCACGAAAAATATCGAACTGGACGTTAAAATCTAACTTTGAAATCACTAACATAAGTATTTGTTACATTGTTACTTACTACGTATTCAGTGTAACACATTTTCTTTACAGTTTTTTTTTTTTTTTTTTTTTTTTTTTTTTTTAATTACGCAATTAAACAAAAAAAAAAAAAAAACACCTTTAAGACATATATTTGCCATTAGTTATTTTAATTTTAATGGTTGACTGCAGTTTCCTGCCGGAGTAAAAGTATCCACTTAATATGAATTAAAACTTATTACGATTAATTTTATTATTATAATTAATATGATTATGATTCATTATCTTTATTCATAATATGATCTACTTATTTATTATGATTTATTTATTTAGTAACATATGACTATAGGAACCAAAAAAAATTTCATCTGCATATCTATTGAAAAAATTACTTAAAAATTTCGCATGTTATAATCCATTAAGCCGCCTTACCCATACTCTAAATTACGGGATTTTAACAATGTGGGGCATTGAAATATTTTTCGTTTCTTAATGGGGCGGCATCTCTAAAACGGTTGAGAATAACTGTTTTAGAGCATTGTGCTATGATTCATACATTTTTCGGAATCTCTTTAAAGTATGATCAATTACATTATGTTTCTTACTTTTCTAACCCTATATTTTGACAGTATGTCTTATTGTATTATGGTAGATTAATTTTCGGAACGCATGTTACATGATCAAGATATCAAGAGAAATAATAGGAAAGAAATGAAAAATTTCCTAGCAATTATTTTTTAATGAATCGCTTTAGTAATTATTGCTATAGTAATTATCGCTATAGTAATTATTATATTCTAATTAAGAATGCTAAAAAAAACTTTCCTTCAAGCTTCTTAATAGTAATATATTCTAAAACATAAATATTTGTATTCATTATTAAGAAATCCTTCAGTTAAAAAAATGAAAAGTTCCAACATTTTAATAAGCTTTTGCTTTTTAAAAAACAGTTATCTTCTTCTTGTGAAATGTATTCTTCAAATAGCAACAGTTTTAAAAATAAACAATAGAACGTTTACATGCATGAAGGATTTATCCTTACATATATAAAGTATTATTATTATTTTTTTTTTTAATATAAATGTATCTTTGATTTTCATTTTAATCTTAAATTTATTTCAGTGATTACAATTAAAACATGGCACCTATAATTGGTGAATTGAAAGGAATGAAAAATGATCTAGAAATTGAATGGAGAATCCCAGATTTTTTTTCTCTTAAAGAAAGTCATCGATACGGAATATCACAGCCCAACTTTCGACTTTGCTGGTGCATCCTGGTATTTTGAGATGTTTCCAAATGGCCGTACCAAAGAGAAGACGACTGGACTTGAATTTTTTTTCCTAAGAGCTGATTCAGGTGATCCCATAATTCTAACATACGAGATGGGAATAAAAAAAAGAAATGGCGGCATAGAAAAAAAGTGTGGTGGCAGTAGAGTATTTGACAAAAAAGACAAAGGATGGGGTTGTACAGAAACTTTTTCGATATCTCAGCTGCTTGATAACAAAATTGACTTAGCACCTGACAATATTGTAACCATCATCTGCAGACTAAAACCAAGCGATCCGTATAATATTTTAAGTAAGTATAGATAATTCTGACTACTTTCTTAAAATTGTGCTCTTTTAACTCATTTTTGTCTGTTTTACGTATCAATAAATAATTAAAAGCCACGTGCGAAATAACTATTTAAAAGAGTAAAATCCGCTGTAAAAGGCACGTTAAAAATATTTAAAAGAATTTTAAAAGGTTAAAAAACTGTTAGACAACATGTTTCGTGCTTATTTACTAGCACATCATCAGGTCTCGTCAGTTAATGAAAGCCATCGAGCTTTATCTTGTTGTTCTAAGAAAGGTTGCCATAGGGTTGCTAAGTCTTTACTCTGATTCTCGTTGATGCATTTATCACCAAATTTCCAAATCATGATCTTTTCGTATATGTCTAATGTGTATTCGGTGTGGGGGGTTGCTAGAATTTTACTTTCCTCCCACTTTGGCTGGGCTTCTTTATTGTCGAGTAAAAGTTGCTTTAATGCCGTGTTTCCGTACAATGATTTAATGGAATGCTTATGTTCTTTAATCCTTTTACTCAAATTGCGTTTTGTTTTGCCAATATAATAAGATGTTATATTATTGATTGAGATGGGGATTGCATATACGCCGCCAACTTTTGTTTTTTTGTCGCGATCGGATATTATCAGATTTTTCAATGTTGAGGTTTTAAATGCAATATTATATCCAATATTTTTAAATTGTCGTATTACGGGATGGAAACCTTTATTAAATGAGATTGCGCCAATAAATCTACTATTTTCGTTTCTAGTTTTTAGATTCGTATTGTTGAGCCGGTTTATTATTCTGCGTTTTAACTTATTAAATATTGTGATATTGTAACCTTGATTAAGCATAGTCTTTTTAATTAAGTTTAATTCTTTATCTGAGGAGGATTTATAGGTGCAATGTGTGAAGGCTCTATTAATTAATGGTGTAATGGCGTTGAAAAGTAGTTGTTTAGATGTGTAAGAGTTAACAGGTGCTATGGTGAGGGGGGATGTTGGTTTGTGATAAACTTCGGTCCAGATAGTACTATTATCATGATTTCTATGTATAAATACATCGAGGAACGGTATGGCTCTATCTTTTTCTTTCTCGATTGTGAGATTTACAGAATCAAAAATGTTGTTCATATTGTTTACTAGGGTTAGAAGGCTATTATGTGTATATTCCCAAATTATGTAGATGTCGTCTACATATCTCTTATAGAAGGAGGGTTTAAGTATGCTATTTGTTAAAACTGTATTCTCAATATGTTGCATGGTTATTTCACCAAGAGTAGGTGCTAAACATGATCCCATTGGTGTACCTGTGGTTTGTTGATAAATAGTGTTATTAACTCTAAAGTGATTGGTTTTAAATATAAGGTTTAAACTGGCTTCTATGAATTTAACATGCTTACTTAAGTTATTGTGATTATTGCACTTGTCAATAATTATATCTTTAACTGCATTAAGTGGAACTGATGGGTAAAGAGACTTTACATCTAAGCTGTAGAATTTAGCGGTAGGTTGTAGTTTAATTTTATGGATATCTTCTAAAAAATTCAAACTTGAAACGGTTACGTATGGCGAGTCGTTTATAAGCGGTTTAAGTAAACTATTAATAAATTTTTCGAGAAAGTAGACTGGTGATATTCTTCTGTTTACGATTGGTCGGAGAGGCATTGAAATTTTATGTGTTTTAATTTTAACGAACATAGGCGGTACGGATGTATAAAGGGGGAATTGGTAGAAATCTTTCTTGTATTCGGGAAAGTCTTTTGCCAGTTTAGTCATAGAGTTTTTTATTGTATCAGTTGGATCTTTGTTCACTGTTATTGCGTTGAGTTCAACTAGGACATCATTAAGTTTAGCTTGAAAATCTTCATTAGTAATGAGTACAAAATTAGATGCTTTATCTGCTAAAAGTATTCTAAGTTCTTTATTATAATAATAAAGAACTTAGAATACTTTTAGCAGATAAAGCATCTAATTTTGTACTCATTACTAATGAAGATTTTCAAGCTAAACTTAATGATGTCCTAGTTGAACTCAACGCAATAACAGTTAACAAAGATCCAACTGATACAATAAAAAACTCTATGACTAAACTGGCAAAAGACTTTCCCGAATACAAGAAAGATTTCTACCAATTCCCCCTTTATACATCCGTACCGCCTATGTTCGTTAAAATTAAAACACATAAAATTTCAATGCCTCTCCGACCAATCGTAAACAGAAGAATATCACCAGTCTACTTTCTCGAAAAATTTATTAATAGTTTACTTAAACCGCTTATAAACGACTCGCCATACGTAACCGTTTCAAGTTTGAATTTTTTAGAAGATATCCATAAAATTAAAATACAACCTACCGCTAAATTCTACAGCTTAGATGTAAAGTCTCTTTACCCATCAGTTCCACTTAATGCAGTTAAAGATATAATTATTGACAAGTGCAATAATCACAATAACTTAAGTAAGCATGTTAAATTCATAGAAGCCAGTTTAAACCTGATATTTAAAACCAATCACTTTAGAGTTAATAACACTATTTATCAACAAACCACAGGTACACCAATGGGATCATGTTTAGCACCTACTCTTGGTGAAATAACCATGCAACATATTGAGAATACAGTTTTAACAAATAGCATACTTAAACCCTCCTTCTATAAGAGATATGTAGACGACATCTACATAATTTGGGAATATACACATAATAGCCTTCTAACCCTAGTAAACAATATGAACAACATTTTTGATTCTGTAAATCTCACAATCGAGAAAGAAAAAGATAGAGCCATACCGTTCCTCGATGTATTGATACATAGAAATCATGATAATAGTACTATCTGGACCGAAGTTTATCACAAACCAACATCCCCCCTCACCATAGCACCTGTTAACTCTTACACATCTAAACAACTACTTTTCAACGCCATTACACCATTAATTAATAGAGCCTTCACACATTGCACCTATAAATCCTCCTCAGATAAAGAATCAAACTTAATTAAAAAGACTATGCTTAATCAAGGTTACAATATCACAATATTTAATAAGTTAAAACGCAGAATAATAAACCGGCTCAACAATACGAATCTAAAAACTAGAAACGAAAATAGTAGATTTATTGGCGCAATCTCATTTAATAAAGGTTTCCATCCCGTAATACGACAATTTAAAAAATATTGGATATAATATTGCATTTAAAACCTCAACATTGAAAAATCTGATAATATCCGATCGCGACAAAAAAACAAAAGTTGGCGGCGTATATGCAATCCCCATCTCAATCAATAATATAACATCTTATTATATTGGCAAAACAAAACGCAATTTGAGTAAAAGGATTAAAGAACATAAGCATTCCATTAAATCATTGTACGGAAACACGGCATTAAAGCAACTTTTACTCGACAATAAAGAAGCCCAGCCAAAGTGGGAGGAAAGTAAAATTCTAGCAACCCCCCACACCGAATACACATTAGACATATACGAAAAGATCATGTTTTGGAAATTTGGCGATAAATGCATCAACGAGAATCAGAGTAAAGACTTAGCAACCCTATGGCAACCTTTCTTAGAACAACAAGATAAAGCTCGATGGCTTTCATTAACTGACGAGACCTGATGATGTGCTAGTAAATAAGCACGAAACATGTTGTCTAACAGTTTTTTAACCTTTTAAAAATCTTTTAAATATTTTTAACGTGCCTTTTACCGCGGATTTTACTCTTTTAAATATTTGTTTTACGTATATTAAACAAACCAGGAATTTCCTTAAGGTCAAGATCGTTGTTTTAGTGTTTTAATTATTTAATTTTTAATGAAATATAATTTTGTAGAAAAATGAAAAAAGTTCGGGAAAAAAATTCTGAAACTCAAAAAAAAAAAAAAAAAAAAAAAAAAACTTTCTGAAAAGGATTTTTATTTCAAACACGCATGACAATCTCTTTTACTTGATATAGTTTCATTTAAATTTATTAAATGCATATAAATTGTTTTCCCTTTAAATATTTTTACTACTTTTATATCCTTGCAAAATATGCAATCATGAAAGAAAATTATTAAAAAATAACAAGTAAAAAGATAAAATAATATAAATAAATAAATATATTTAAAAAGCAACTATAGAAGCCCCCCCCCCCTTTTTTTTTTGTGTGTAGCCCTAAACAAGCGAAAAATAAAAAAAATATTGTCGCAAAGACATGCTATAAATAAATAAATGTTTCAAAACTATGAAAATTTTAGAGAAAAATATAGGTATTTCACTTTCGCAAGAGATGAAAATTTTTAAATATTCAAAATATTTTAGAATGCATTCGAAAACAATTCTCAGTTATTAGCTTTTGTATAAATATTTGTTAAGCCATAAATTTCAAGAGCTTTGAAAGCTTTTTAAAATAATTTGAATATTTAAAAATTTTAAACTCTTGAAAGAGTGAAGTATCTATGTTTTCCTTTAAAATTTTCTTTTTGTTGAAACTTTTATTTTTTATACCACATTCTTTGTGAGAATAAATTTTTACTTTATGCAGCATGGGTTTTAATAAAGAGCTTCCACATTTATTTATTTTATTTAATTTTTTAAGTGAAAAATTTAATTTTATGCTTTTTAGTAACGTAAAATAAAAGAAGACATAGACCTTCGAAGATTGAGCTCATGCCAACCGTGTTATCAACATGACACTTTAAACAACTGAACTAACGCGCGACTAAAAGAGTTATTTACATTTACATTAAAGTGGAGACGTCTTGCCTTTAGCGTGATACCAAAATACAAAGATACGATGACAAAAATCCAATTTTAATAAAAAGTTTCTAACAGTCGCTCAGTTACATGACTTGTAACATATTAATGACAGAATTACTGATTTCTTTCAATCACAGAATATTTATCATAATTTTAATATTAAGGAAAGCTTTATTTTACTAATTTCTTTAATTTATATAATTATA
Organism: Salticus scenicus; assembly: GCA_963930645.1. Lineage (NCBI taxonomy): Eukaryota > Metazoa > Arthropoda > Arachnida > Araneae > Salticidae > Salticus > Salticus scenicus. The sequence goes on along the minus strand of OZ005655.1, from coordinate 87,113,971 downwards.
TTCTAAACTAGTAGGGTACGCCCGCTTCGCTGGTCACTGTATTTAAATAATTTTTCAAAAGAATTGAATCACTGTTACATATATATATATATATATATATATAAACCTATAGTGAAATCGCTCTAAACCTTGCTTCGGGTGCCTGCTACGCTGGTCTTTTTCCACCCGCACTGCATCGAGTCCAGGTTACCACGGCCTGTAGAAAGGTCTTTTCCGGGTACTTCAATTTGAGTATTTATCGGCGAAAGGTAGATTTGTTATTACGTAGGAAATGCTATTTTAAAGATGACTGTATCTCAATATCTATTAAATATTTTAATTTCATTACTTAGTAGCAAAATTTCATAATTCGCGTGAAAATGTATATATATATATATATATATATATATATATATATTTTTTAAACAATGGACAGGACATCTTTTTTGGCAACAACTAAATTTAAAATTAATATTTAAATGGCTAGTTTTCAAGCTATTATAAGGAAATTATTTTTATATTTTAATTAATTTAAAAAAATCTAAAATCTTACAAATATAAAAAAAAAAAAAAAAAAAAAAAAATCTTGAATATTGTTCTCGAATGCTTTTAAAAATATTTTGAATAGTTAAAATATTTCATCTCTTGCAAATGTGAAACATCTATATTTTTCTTTAAAATTTATTTATTGATTACACTTTGATTTTTTTTTTTAATAGCCATATCTCTTGAAGAATAAATATTTATTTTACAATTTTTATGGCTCCAGTTTTTTTTTTTTTTTTTACTTACATTTTTATTTTGTGCGTTTTAGTATCTAAAAGTAAGCTGTTATCAGAATTTCTTAGGACACTGTGTAGACATTTAAATGTTTTCTTTTACAACTGACATCTTATATATTTACTATCTGCTAAAAAAGTAACATATCCGCCACCGAGTATCGAACCCATTAACAAATCGCATTAACAAGTTGTTTTCAGAGATCGAAGACTCATAATTCCACTTACTGTTCTACTCATAATAACTGCTGCTGAATTTGCTCGTAATTTTTTAACGAAAGGTTGGGGACCACATTTTTGCATGTTTAAAATAATTAATAATATTTTTAAATGAATAAAAAACCTGTAATAACCAATAAGCATTTAATGGAGGAAAGTACGTCTGCTGTAAATTTGAATATAAACAACATTAAATGGTAAAATACTGCATTTTGGGTGAAAAACATTTTATTCTTGATTAACCAAATGGTTTTAACAGTTACTGGCACGATCTGAAGATAGCGAAAGACACAGCAGATTTTTTAAAGGCAGATATGAATCGGGCATTTTAAAGGGGAATCTATGATGCTCTGGGGAGCTGTTTCTACTGAAGACAGAATGAATTTAGTAATTTTTTTCTATTATTATGAATATCAAGAGAATATCCGCAAATTTTAAACCTGGAATTCTCAGATTTTTGTTAGATTTTGGGGGGTAATAGGTTTTTTTTCTACAAGACTTACATTTTTCCTCTACTTTTAGAGCAATAGGAAACAGTTTGAAGAAAGAAACTTCTGTATTATTGCCTTTCTCGTGGCCTAAAAGTTGAAAAAACCTTAACATATCATATTAGAAAAGTGCATGCAAGTGGAAAGCAATTTTAAATAGTTTAAATGTATTCAGAATATTATCTATGCTGTATGAAATGGTATTGAAACTGAATATTAAAAAAACCCATAAAATATTAACCCCATAAAATATTAATTTAAAGAATAATTTAAAAAAAAATACTAAGATTCAAGCTGTCGTTATAATTCTGAACACCTGAAAAATCATCTTTTTTACCCCATTTAAAAGTTTTTAAGATAGAAAAACGATAATTTTTTTAAAAATATAGTCTATTAATGAAATTCAAATTAATAAAAAATATATTTGTTGAAATAATAGTGTTTAATGTTTAGTTAATATAGAAAAAGGGGTGACTTATAATTATGAGAACCAGTGTATATATATGTAAACAGTAACAAGAGAAAAGCCAAAATTTAGCATACAAATTAAGAAATAAACTTAAAAAAAAATCGTTTAAGCACAGACATCATTTAAACAAGTTTAACCACAATAAACACCTCTGTTTTTCTTTTCTTTCTGTCCTTTCCTTCTTTCTTTATTTTTTCTTTCTTTCATTCATTCTTTCTTTTTTTCTTTCTTTTTTTTTTTTTTTTTTTTTTTTTTTTTTTAATTTGTCAACTAAGACTTATTAAAATAAATAAATAAATAAATACTTATTTTTATATTTATTTTTTTTCCAGATCCTATTCACGAAAAAACAGAAAAACTGTCCCATGACCTAAAAAATCTGATGCTAAATGGGAATGACAGTGATATAAGTGTAAAGGTAAAAGGAAAAGAATTTAAATTACATAAAGTTATCCTGGGAATTCGCTCACCTGCTTTTGTTAATATAATTAAAAAGGAAATGGAAAATAATTCAGAGAATATTGTTGAAATTAATCATATAGAAGAAGCTGTATTCAGCATTTTCTTAGAATATGTATATAGTGGAATAGTCAATGTAAATCTTCTAAAAAAGAATGTTATTGGAGTTTACAAAATTGCGGAAGAATATGAAGTTCCCGAGCTAAAAGAAGAATGCATAAAATGCATAAAAAATACAATGTCCACTGATATGTTTTTTGATGTTGTTGAGTTCGCGGAAATGTATGATAAAGAAGAAATTAAAGCATCCATCTCATTATACTGCTCTGACTATCTGAAGGAATTAGTCGAAAGCCCTAAATGGCTGACATTTATGCAGGAAAATACTAACAAAGCCTATGAATTGCTATCTGAAGCTCTGAAAGTTTATGAAAAATCGTAAAAAATACTATGATTCATTCTGCACTGATAGCAAAATTATATCTTTAATTTCTTATTTTGCAATTTTAAACACTGGTAGACTATTAAAAATATAAAGATACAAAATTTATGCTATTTTTTATTATACTTAAATACAATAAAATATGAAAAATTGTGTGTGTATATATATATATATATATATATATATATTTATATATATATTTATATATATTAATTTTGAGATAATTAAAAAATGATTAATCGGCGAATAGTAACTGATACATATGTTAGGTTTTTTTCCAGACAATAAAAAAATTATGTCAATTTGGAAATTGTCGATTACTACACAAATGCGAAATTATGTATAAACTTTTTTTTTTTTTTTTTTTTGCCGTCAATTTAACATGTTTTAAAATACTGATAATTATAAAATAATTTTATTATGAATAGTTCTTTAAATTATTCGTATATAAATGCATATCTTAAATAAATGTAAAGACAAATAGTGCAAGGTACGTTTATAGAATTCTACATATCAGTTAACCCTCCTGCTACCAGAATGTTTTTTCTTAAACTGAATACCAATGGAGTCAATTTGACCTCAATACAATTTTTACTTTGTTTCTGCAGACTTATGTTAAAAAAAAAAAAAAAAAAAAAAACGCTATAAACTGTCATTAAAATCATTCTAAATGAAAAAAGTGATCTATTTATCCTTTTAAAGAGTATTTTGGATATGGCAAATTAATTACTGAATTAATCTTTTTGGAACTTTGTATAGATCCATTATGTATTTTCATTTTTGTTGATAATATTATCGCTAAAATATGTAGAAATGTAATATATTATATGATTAACATTTCTTGCACACCTATGTGGAGATTTATTTGCACGAATGATATTATTTAGATTTAAAAAAATGTATTAAAAATACTGACGACTTATCATTTCATTCAATGAACATATTGGAATTTAATTATAAAAAAATTATATATTTATTGAATAAATTGCACGTAATATACATTTATTTGTGCTTCAGATTCTGAAATTTTTAACACATTAGTTACTTGAGACGTAATAAATTAGACGTTATATACATTTCTGGCCCAGTATAGAAATATTTAAAGGAATTTTACAAACAAAAACTGAGAATCTCCACACAAATGTCACGACAGATTTGCTTAATGATCTTACACAAGAACGCAATTTTCACACTTTTTGCTTTTAGTAATTCAACCAGAATTCCTTGCCTGGGACAGACTTTAAAGTATCAGAACGTTTCTCAGGATTTTTCCGAACTAAGCATTTATCTAGCTTCAAAAGAAATTATCGTTTTTCGTAATGGCATTTTTTTCCCCAGTTAAAAGTCAGATATAAATAAATAACTAAATTATTCAAGGCATTTACATGCAGAATATTATTAAAACTAGTTTTTGAAGATCTTCTGGATAATATTTATTATATAAGCTTTATTTTGTCCATAGCGTTGAAATTGATTTCGTTCTGGTGTAATATTTCATCATAACTGGTAATGATTTTTCAGCGCTTTCATTGTCCTTAATAAAAGCATAAAACTTAATAAAGTTACAACTTTCCCTTTATTTGTATAATAAGATACAATTGTTGTTGATTTTTTAAATCTAAAAAACGATAAATATCCTTTCACTTCCCTAGTAGTAATAAACGCTTAGTGTAATTCTAGAAGAATTACAATTCCTAAATTATCAGTTTTCTTCTACTTTTTTTGCAAGACCCAAAATTCTAAAAAAGTTATCTGCAGTGATATTTCTTTCTTTTTTTTTTTTATTTTTTTTATTTTATTTCCAACGTATCTAAATTTGCTTTATTCCAATGCATTTCTTTTCTTTCCCAGGCACATTTTTCGTTTTCCTGTATACATTTGAATTTTAGAAACTTTAAAACATTGGTATTCAAGAAGCCCAGATTTTTAAACCACACTTTCCTTTATTAAAGGAAATATATTGACGAAATGAAGATCTCCCTTTAAATGTTATTAACTGTTTATTAAATGTAACTTTCTGGTAACAAACTTATACATCTTACAAACTTTCATTTCAAGACAAAAATGTATTTCTAGACGGTTAAATTTTTATCATCAAAGCTGTTTAAATTTTTATCATCTTGAAATCGTATGCAACGCAATATTCGTGAGAAACTCTTTATATATCTTAATATATATAAATCTCGTGTCACAATGTTTGTCCTCAATAGACTCCTAAACCACTTAACCGATTATAATAAAATTCGCACACCATGTGCAGTTCGATCCAACTTGAGAGATAGGATAGTTTAAATCTCAAATTATAGTCGCAATTTTAATTTATTGCTAATTATTTGTCTGTTATTATTTGACAGTCACAATTATCTGTTAACTCCAAATGATTCTAACAGATGTCGATACCTTTCGACTGGGTTGAAATGAAAGCTGAAATATATTTGGTGCTGCCATCTACACAAAGAATCTTCAACTTTTTAACCTATTAATAAATTTCGTATAATTCAATTATTTCCACTTTTTAAATTTTTGGAGTGTAAATTGAATTCATATTATAATGAAGATAATACAGTGAAATTAATCCTGTTTTTTACTTATTTGTGCTTCATTGATCAAAACTTTATAATTTAATCTGTATATATATATAAATTACGTGTCACGATGTTTGTCCGGGGTAAACTCCTAAACTAAGGAACTGATTTTGATGAAATTTTGCACACTGTGTGCAGTTTGATCCAACTTGAGAGATAGGATAGTTTTTATCTCAATTTATTGTCACAATATTGTTTTATTGCAATTATTTGTTAATTATAGACCTTTATTAAAGTTGCTCCAAAATATCTGTGAGTTCCATTAATTTAATTGTTGCCAAAAAAAAAAAAAAAAAAAAAAAAAAAAAAATACGAGTTCATTTTCTTTCGACATAAAAATAAATACATTTAATCAAACGTGAACGTTAAAAAATTATAAAAAGTTAAATTATGCATCTCACGAAAATTGACGTCATAATCAATTTAAAGATTTTATACACATTGATAAAGTGCTAATGTAGTTCTATCATAGATATAGTAATATATATAGATCTCTCATCCCCATGTTATCGTAGAAAGATTTTTGATGCCGAAAAAAGATAAAAAATAAAAGCTTTGGAAACAGCCATTAAGTGGTATTGAAAAAAAAAAAAAAAAGAAAAAGAAAAGAAAGAAAGAAATATGAATTTGAAACTGTATCTGGAGTCTTCCATTCCCCTTTAGCAAATAAATTATTCATAAATTTTATTTGCTAAAATATTAGTATGTATTCCCGTGTGTATTCACTCGGGGAAAGACGGCCATATTTTGGTAAAAACGTCGTCTTTTCCCAAATGAAAAGGAATAACTTTTTTCTCCCCAATGATCACTCTATTCTATATATGCTATACTATATCTATGAGTTCTATACGCAAGCGAAGTGTGACTCACTGACCGTCTGTGCAGCCAAGAAAAAGATTTCCTATGTTAATTGCCCACTGGATTTTTTGTAAGAAATTATTAAAAATCGAGGAAATTTATTTCCCGATTTTAATCCTTATATTTGGGTATAGATATGTATTAGTTATCGCGGGTGTTAGATTGAATTATTTTGCTGTCAAATTGACAAAATTTTAATTTTAAATTTTTAAACTCTGTCGCCCTTGGCTTTTTTTATTATTATTATTATTATTATTTGGCGATCAAAAGCGTAACACGAAAATATACATGCCAGATGTATGCATTGTACGAAATGTAATATGTATTATTCATTGTACGTATGTATGACATGTAATATGTATTGTACGAAATATTGTTTCATATTATTCATTACTCTTTTAATATAAGTTGTTAAAATAACCATGATTTTTGAAAGGAATTAAATATTTTCGCCAGATAATTTGGCGATATTCTTTTTTTTTCGCCAAGGATGACAGAAATGAAATCTATTCCGCTGCAAAATATTAGTATCTTACATCAGATATTTTATTTAGACATTTGAAAACAAATTTGACTTCAAACTATAATAGAATATTTATCATTTTCCTTTTAATTTGTATATTATTAGTATATTAAAATTTAAAAGCATGGTATATAAAAAGTTTTTTTTTTTTTTTTTTTTTTTTAATCTTATAATTATTCTTATCTTAATCCTCAATGTTTCCCATCTTTATTGACTTGAATTTACTGTTAAAATTTTAACATACTCAAAAACTTCTCATCACTTCGTTAAAATACACTAAACTTTTCCAAAATCTTTTTGTATTTAAAATGATACATGTATTTACTTTAAATGTCCAATATTTCATAAGATTTCCAATTTTAAAGTTTTAAAATATTTATCAAATTTACTTATTTTTCTGGTTTAGCCTTATTGTTTTCCCTTTTATAACTACAGCTGTTGCCCTCTTTAAAATATTTAAAATGATGAGGTCATTTAATAGTAAAATTAATTATTATAGCATATATTATATTTCACTCCTCCATAAAAATTGATTTTAAAATCGTCTGTTTCTTTTATACTTTTATTTTAATAGAATTTTAATAGAATTTAATTTATATATTAGTCATTTTAGCAATTTTATCCAAAGTAGCATTAGAAATAATATATATCACTTCTCCATTAAAATTTATAGGACCCTACAATAAAATTAATTTGTGCTTAATATCAACACTACGAAAATTTTTATCAATCGCTTCCAAATTTTGACCTAAGTTTCAAATCTCAACCCTGTGGGTTTTTACATCGGCTACAACGTTTTCGTCTTTGTTCGTAAATAATAATTTAACTGTACTAAATAGTTTACAGCCGTATAATTCAACGTATAACTTAGTCACAGCAACGCGTGGCCGGGTCTGCTAGTATATATATATATATATGTTGAAATATAGACGACCAATATTTTTATTCCATAACTACACATTTATTCATTATATGTTTTGTAGATTTCAGCTAGAATCAATAGTCTAAAAGAAAAAAATATTTTCTTTAAATTTTTTCTTTTTTCCAAAAATTTCCATACACATTTTTTCTGTTTTATTTATTTAAAAATTTTATTGTAAGTTGCAATATATCAGGTTTCATAAGATATTCAAATGCGGATAATATCGTATCCTCATTTCTCACAATATACCTTATAGGGTCTGTTGCTAACGAAGCGAAATTGTATTTCGGTTTGAGGTTTTCATGAGTGCCTCTTAGTGGAAATTCATAGCTAATTACTCTTTAGCTTCGGTCCCAAAAACACAAAATATGATCTTCTTTAATGAAAAAAAAAAAAAAAAAAAAAAAAAAAAAAAACGCTGTTTTTAAATTTTTAATATTTTATAAGACACATTATGTTTTTTTTTTTTTTTTTTTTTTTTTGCAACTTTGTTAAAAAGAGAAAATAGTGTAAAATTGGATCATTTAATAATACTTTAATATTAATTTACAAAAAAGTAGATTTAAATGGGAACAATAATTATTTAATTTAAATTTATTCGAAAATATTTGGATATTTTCTATGAATTTCCCTTTTTCTGAGATATGTCACTGAGGTCATTTTTGACTTCACTGGTATTGAGTGGGATAAAAGAGAAAACACATAAAAAAACTTTCTTATCAAGGTAAGCGGTAGCGTTCCGCTCCGCCAAGCTAAAACAAACATTAAGAAAAACAAATGAAATTTACAAAACAGGAACGACAATGGGGAAAATCTACAAGTGTACGTATATTATGCCGACATAGCATCGTGAACTTATCGACTTCCAGTATATCAGCTCCCTTATCCCCAAGATCTATGATTTTTTGCACAGACCTTGAGCATACTCTTAAGACCAAACATTTAAATTTGCATGTCGTTACGAATTAAGGGGCTTGAGTTATGTAACTTTGAAAAGACGAAAGTTATCGGTTACTTTCTTCTTCTCTTTCTCTTTTCCCTTGTTAAGTTTGACAACGATTGAGCCTAAAGTTCTGCAGCTATCGAGTTGAAGTTTTGCATAAACATTCCTTCTGTTTTAGAGCTTTTTGCAATCAAATTATTATTATTATTATTTATTTTTTTTTGGTCAATATACAGGGTAGTTATTTTCCATTTTATAATATTTAAACCAAAAATTACGTTAATTCGTCTCCCGTTTTCAATGAATATAATTTTGAAATTTTTAAGACATTAAATAGTAATAATTTTTGTTTCTTTTATTTTATCTTTTTTATTTATTTATTTACTTTTTTACTTCAATTACCCGAGTACCGTAGGTAATGGTCTGAATTTTTTATGGTCTGAAATAATTTGAAGATCATTTAATAAATTTAGGAGATCTTCTGAATTCAGATTTTTTTTTTTTTTTTTTTTTTTTTTTTTTTTTTACGTTGATGCCTGCATCTATATGTGTCTGTACGTATGTGAGTGAACGTGATAGCGTCTAAATACTAAATTCGATTGAATTCGAGTATGTTATGTATATTATAGATCGCGCCGTCACATGAAAGAGCTGAATGAATACGATAGCATCTGAACGCTACATTCCTTTGAATTTAAATTCAGTATGTATATTTTAGGTCACCATAACGTGAAATACATGTAGTTCAATGAATATAAGATTAATGTGTATATGTGATTGAGTGTGTGAACGCAATAACGTTTAAATGCTGCATTCAATTAAACTCAGATTTAATATATATTTCACAGGTCATTATCATGCAAAGTATATGGAGATTAATGATTGTAGGATTAATGTAGATATGTATGTAAGTGAGTAGACACGATAGTGTACAAATACTGAATTTTCTATTGAGCTTAAATTTTGTAGACATGTTTAAAGTCATCGTTGCAAGAACTATTTATAGAATTTTATAAATTTGGAACTTGTGGTAGTATATCAAGCGATACAAATTATAATTCCTTTGTATTATCATGAATGCATATTATTTGAAATTCCTTTTTTAATGCTAATGTGTTTAAAACAGACACAGTGCTGTAAAATGTTACAATAAATGGCTAAAGTATGAGGATTAGGAAAAATTATGTGCTTTATAGACTCTTTTGACGGGAAGCGTGGATGAATTTTCACGTATCATGTCCTAGTAAAGTGTTTTTAATTACTTAAAGGAGAGTAAAACTGAACTAATTTTATTGTTTGGCTTTTACTGAAGACTGCATGCTTACCAATCATAGTGCTTTTATAGGGTCATACAATAAATTCGAATAAATTGCATTCCATTATAATCACACACGAACTTCGGTAGAGATACTCAAAATTTAATTTTTCCTTTTGGGCAATTTTATGTTAGACAATTTTCACTTAACATTCCTCATGGCCCATGCGATAAACTGCCAAAATAAATTAGAGAAACATTTAGCTATATTCAAGACCGTAGGAAAAGGGAGGGGGGGGGGGAGTTACTTGGGGATTTTAAAAACGCAGAAAATTTTTGAAGATTTGTCGATTTTTTTTTTTTTATTATATCATTTTTAACACTTGAGGCCTCTCCACTTAACGTCCCCAGAAGCCAGAGTCAATGTTATTCTATGGAAAATTTCGCCCCATTATAACTTATCAACTAATATGTATTTTAAAATTCCGTTTTTACATTCATAAACTTTACAACTATTAAACAATTTATCGCTTTCTAAAATTTATTATTATTATTATTATTTAATTTTTAATATTTTATTTTGGGGTTGTAAATTGTGAATTTTCACAATGTGAAATTTTTCATTTTTGAGCTTAAAAATAAAATCTAAAAAAAAAAAAAAAAAAAAAAAAACAATTTTTAAAAAGCGATAAATTGTTTAATAATTGGGAATTTTCAGAAAGTGAAAACTGAATTTAATTACAGGTATTAATTAATGAAATGTAATGGGGCAAAATTTCCCTTAGAATAATATTGGCTTCAGCTTTAGGTAGAGACTCGCCTTAATATTACATACTAAACATTGAACCTACTCTGAAATGTTTATCTGGTTATGACCTTGGCTATATTAAAAAGAAAAAAAATTACAATTGTTTATGAATTAGACGAGCGAAAAAGCATCTGAAATACTTTATTCCTTAGACTGAATTACCGTTTGGTCTCGTTGTGAGCATGAACTGCCAAATGTACCAAATGGCATGACAGTTTTCTAATGAAAAAGTTCTCACATTCGGTTATTTACTAAATTATTATCCCGATTCAACCTTTTTAAACATCATTAATTACTAAATGTTGAGAAAGTCGAGTGAAGTCAATTCAGATTTTTAATTATGAAATTACAAAAACTGGAAATGACATAAATGGCTTTAAGTAGAGTTTAAAGTAATAAATACAATACCAATTCAATGGAATGTCAATATGAAACACGAGCATCATATATAAGTATTCATAAACATGGGTTACCTAAGAATTACACACTCACATAATATATACGCATTAGACAAACATATTGTTGAGCACTCGAGGCTCGTGAATTGTCTGTGAATGAAAGACGAACATTCCAGAGGTTTAAAAATTTATTTCTAGAATATTTCGGAAGATTACAGGTCTGTTAAACCCAGTATCAACTTCAGTTTAACCAGAAAACGCAGTTTAAATAACAGCTGACAACATAAAAATCACAGCACAAACGATACCATATAGTAATAACATGCAGCCGTAGGCTGCAATTCAATGGTAGAGACTTATGACCATATCACACGTGCCATATATACTCAACATTTTCACTCAGCGTCGTTAAAAGTTGGGTTGGTTGGTTGTAGGATTTAAGGCCGATTGACTCCTGATGTGTCCTAGACCAAGAGAGGGAATGCCCTCCGTGGGGGTCTTTCTAAGGGGTCCTAGCCCGTATTTACGCAAGTTTCGGAGGAAACCACGGAAAACTCCGAACGGCTAGGTCGATGAGCGCGACCTGGGATCGAACCCGGCACCTCCCATCTACCAGCTTTGAGCGCAGAACCGCTCGGCCGCTGGTGGGCCGTTCAAAGTTGGGAAGCTGAACAAACGAGAAAACCGATCAGCTATTCGTAGGGTTCCCCCGAACTGATAGTGTGAGGCATTTCCTTCTCTATGGGTATTCCAGGAAAAAGTCTTGTCCTATTGGTCAATTTTGGTGAGCACTCTGAACATAGTCAACTTTTTGGAAACCCCTTCGTAAAAGCTGACCACCCGAAAATGTGCCGTCTTTGAACAAGGCCAAGCTGGGTGTGTTGGTTATAATGTTGTGTTTAGTAAAAAGTTGAACGAAAATCTCTCGTGTGATACAGCCATTAGTCAAGCAGAACTTTCTATTCCGTAAACTCTTAGCGTGAAACTCACATCAGTGGTCGGTATGGGACCCCTTTTATAGCCTGCCATTAATCCAGAATTTTACTGTAACTTCCGTAATAATCGAGCTAGAGCTTAGACAGTCGGTATATCGATAATAAAGATTTTTTCGCCTAGGTCGTGAAAAAGTCGCCAAGGAGCGATAAGGTTGACAAATTCGTCTCCAAATCCATTACGCCCTGATAAAGCAGGATTTTAATGGAAAAGGAGCTTTTTTCAAAGCGAAAACAAGCCAGAAATGAGAAAATTGACATTTTATAATCTGACTAAACCTTTTAAAAGAAATCATACAAAAATAACTAGTACTATTTATGAATTCATAACTCTATATTTACATTTATGCATAACACACACGATTTTTATTGATCTACTACAGAAATGCACCCATTATGCATACATATTATATTTATAAAAGCGCATACATAACCTGTAATTCTTCTGTATCGGTTTTCTCAGCAAGAATCTCGAATACACTGTATTCATCTTCAAAATACTAGATTCCAAATTTCCTACAGTTCATTTTTTGATATATGCTAATAAAATACATTCACATATATGAATAACCAGTAAAATATAGATTTTCGTATTCAGGGAACCTCAAAATGCAAAATTTTAACAAAAAATAAAAAATTAAAGCTTGGTTGAAAACTGCATTTTGTCTACCATGTGTAAGAGAAATTGATTATCATTCCTCAGCTAATTTCTGGGAATTGATAAATAGTGATGAAGCACTTCCATCATCTACATTCTATAGAAAATAATGATATAAGTTTTATGATATTAATTAAAAATGATATGTGCATAGCATTTATTGCAATAAAGTTTATCGGAGTATGAAAGACAAAAAACACAGCTTGAATCGCATTTAAAATAATTGTCCAATACAGCTTTAATAAATCATATTTCTTTTGTGTGGCTGCGTAAATTAATGGTGGATGATTTTTACACCATTTTGTATATCAAACTGGCATATTTACAAAAAATTATTTTTTTTACTTCATTTTGCTTAGTGCATTTCCAAAGATGTTGAACTGTACCTACCACACATTTTGCCAAGAGACGTAATATATTTGAATTTTCTTGCATATCTTCGTACACGAAATATTTGATTGATTCAGGTGTCATCCCCATCAATTTAGAATACTGAGTTTCAAAATTCCTGATAATATTTGTTATTGTGTTACGAATATAATAAATTACCACTTACACAAACTGAATAAATCATAAAATCATTATTTTCACTGATTCAGCGAACATCAAAACTAGTAAATATATGAAAATCTGAATTTTGAAAATTCCGCACTGAACATCTGTTCTCTACCATACACGGGAAGGGAAAGTAAAAAGTTTCTATTTTACATAATTTACATTCATATTCATACTAAATACTTTCAGAAAACGATGTAATATAAATACTTTTCCTAAAGAAATATGTATGGGAATTCAGACGTCTTTAAAGACTTTCTTAAGTAAAGAGATTTTTGTTTCTATGCATGCACACATTTTTGTATACCTTCTTTTACAATGCCTAACTGGAAGAAATTAGCATGGTGTTTTACATTTTATTTCATGTCCCTACCGACTTGAATGCAAAACACAGTGTGGACTTTCAGAATAAGTCTTATAAAGGCCACGTTAGATCAAATGCAAACGGAATTTGTTTTCAGATGCACAAACAGTTTCACATAAATTATTTCGAAAGTCTTTCATGAATTCTAGTTTTCTGTTTCTATTCTATTAAATGCATAAAAAAATAACTTAGAAGCGTTTTACTTTCCAAACATTTAAAGAAAATATTGTAATGAAGAAAAATTCCAATGCGAGATTTTGATGTGTTTTTTCGTTTTAACATGTGCGAAAATAATATTTGAATTTTTTTAGAATGTTGCATATGTTTGAGCGAAAGTGTATAAGTATGTGAGCGAACTCTATAGCTTCTAAACATTTTAATTGATTGAGCTTTAGGTGGTGCTTTAATCAGAAGTTACCATCGCATGAACTGTATAAGTTTCCATTAGTGTAGGACTTACAGTTATTTTACAAGGGGGAAAAAAAAGAAAAAAAATTGTACTTGTGTAAATAGAAATTAGGTAGGCATGTGCGGGAAAGAGAAATCCCACAATATCTCCTGAATATATAAATTTGTGAATAATAACTCAATCCCTTGTAATACGAACACCATACAATATTTTATATTGTTCAAAAGTTTCGCTCTTAGTTAAAAACACTGTTGCCCACTTAATACATAGCCTGAGAAAGTATAACACTTCCGATTCCAAGGGGAAAAAAAAAGAAGGGGAAAGAAGAAGAAAGGGGGCTCTTTGCAAATTTCAAGCAAATAATTTAAGCTTCTGCTTTCGGCCCAATCAACAATGAGTATAAACACGCATAAATGTAAAACCATGAAAAAAAAAATAAAAAAAAATGCATAAATAAAAACGTCCTCCAATTAAAAAAAAAAAAAAAAAATGTTCGCCCCAGCCAAAGGGAAAAAAAAAATGTTCGCCCCAGCCAAACGAAAAAAAAAAAAAAAAAAAAAAAAAAAAACTGCGGCTGAGAATTGCAAAAGTTAACTAAGAGATTAATCAAGAAAATCCTTTATGACCGACCACACCAGCACTCTCAGGTGAGGTTTGATTGAATTGTTTTCTTAAGTGGCTACCCCTTTTTTCAATAGAAAAGGAAAGTAAATAAATAAATCTTAGAGTCTTTTTAAGTTTGTAACAGAATAAATATATTTAGGATGGAAATTTTTGTATTTGAGTTCATTTTTGTTTTCGTAGTATAACACCCTAGATAAATATAATGCTATAATAAACAAGGTCTATGGTCATTAATCCCAGCCATTCTCCTTTATTTTATTTTTTTTTGTCTATGACTACTGGCTTGTAGAGGTAAATAAGACAGAAAATATGACCTGCATTATAACTTAAATTTATTGTCCACTGATGTCACTATCCGTATTTGATATTATTTTAATTTGAAAAAAAAAAAAAAAATATATATATATATATATATATATATACATCTAATCTCAGTAAAGAATATCTATACCTATTTTTTATTTATTTATTTATTTTTTTAATAAAAAAGAAAGATCTCAATCAATAACTGAAGGAAGGTTTCGGTTATCGCGAGACGCTGCAGATCTCGCCTCAGTCATCAGAATGTTCTTAACCATTTTTAGACTGATTTGATGATATCCTATCCACTAATTAATTCATATATATATATATATATATATATATATATATATATATATATATATATATATATATATATATATATATATATAATTAATTCCTATAGCATGTTACGAGTCCTAATTGGAATAAATATATAGGTTTATAGGTTTATACATTGACACAACTTTAAACTCGTATACACTATTTTCTATGGCACAATTAACATGACAATTGTTTTATTAATTTTAAATTGCTTAAAATTGAATAAAAAACGATGCATGTTACGTTGGTCTGCTTAAGTGTTATTATGGAAAAATATTCGTTTGATAGTTTATTTTTTACGGGAAAGCATGGCAGAATTTTCACATGTTAAATTCTATGTTGTTCAATTATCTGAAATACAAGCACACACAGGCACAAATGAATATTTTAACACATTAAGTGCTACGCTTGCCGATCTGTGTGCCGAGTGTCTGTATCCAGAATTATGTGGAAAATAGACAGATGCGAATGTTTAATATAATGAATCTCATATATGTTCTAAAACTACAACATGGTTATTACTTGAAATTGTGTACTTGACACTTATAGTTATTTTAAAAGGAGGCGCAAACTATGTCGTATTTTTTAAGGCACTATGTAAAAATATGTGAATTTAGGGAGAAATAATTATACGCCCTATTAAAATTTCTCTAGCGTTTATTTACCGACTTATTAGCTTACATAAATTTATTTATGAAAATGTTAATTAGTAAATTTTAGAAAAGTTAATTAGAATCAATCTAAATTAATTTTAAATATTTTTTTTTAATTAATTCGAATTAATATTTAAACGACAAATTATGAACCGCTATACACTTTTATATGTACATAGAAAGTTTTATTTGTATGACAAATTAATTAAAAAATAAATAAATAAATAAAGAGTATAATAGTTATATAAAAAACAATCTCAAATTTTGCTTTTTAATAATAATAATAATAATAAAATCTGAAAATTTATAATCTACTTTCAAATAAATAATAACACGAAATTACAATAAAAAATCTGGGGGAAAAAAAGTAAAATACAAGTAAAAATTTAAATGATACATATATATTGAATTTTTCTGGTCGTGGTAAAATATAGTAAAGCTCTTCCGCCAAATAGAAGATAATATTTTCACATAGTTATTAGTAGAGCTGTATATCTTTTTCTAATTATCTGCACATAACATTATGTTTTAAATATAGTCCTATATTAGTAGCACACAGCATAATCTGAAATACACTTTTAGAAAATTGTATGAATAGTCTTAAACTGTATATACCAACAGTTTTGCCCATAGTCGTAATGTATTTGAATAATTTAGATGTCTCTGTGCACGAACCATTTAGTTGATTGCAACAAAAAATTAGGTATCGCATCGATACAGATTTAGAATACAGAGATAGGACTTCCTACAACTGTTTATTCTAAGGATATGATGACAACAGACAGAAACACACACAGACCAAACACTAAAAACCAGTTTTTCATTTTCAGGAAACCTCGAAACAAGTTAACATAACAAAAACTAAATTTTAAAAGTTTGAACCAAAAACCATACTTTATCTATTATATGCATGGATAAGAGGAAGTAAAAATTATAGATAATGTATATAAATATGCTGTTTTTTACGATAGATAACTGTCCCAAATTAATTTAACCCCTTTTTAGTTTAACGTGCATGTTTTTAGAGAAGCTCTGAAAATATTGAATTATTTGAAACGGCTTATTATTATTTTTTTTCTTCTCAAGGTACATAATATTGAATATTTTTTACAAAAAGAATCTTCCATATTACACATGTTACAAAAATCAGCAACTATTTCGAAAAGCAATATTTGTTTTAGACATCTTGGTCATATACATCACTACAAAAACATTTTTGAAATAAATTGCAATAATTTCCTAAATTGCAATAAGATTATTGCACACATTATAGATGTTAGATAAGCAACAAAGAAAAATTGTTTGGCATATCTATTTTAAGGATTTTTATTGAACACAATAACATTTTTATGTATATATTTTAACAATGTATCTTTTCAATTATGCGTCATTATGTTTGTTACAGCATATTAATTTTAACAATGCATTTTGTCTTCTTCAATAAAGATTTTTTCTAGATTATATCTAATTACTTTTTTTTTAATTTTGTACACATTTTCCTTTTTTTTTTCGAAGTTTTATTAAACTTTTCACACCCGCCAAAGTTCTAAAAATAAGCTTTTAATTAAGAGGTATTTTCCAGTGTATAAATTTTAATTTTGTACAGTAAAAATTAATTACAGATTTTTCACGAAAATTTAAAAAATATATATATTATTGTTTGATTTAAAACTATACATATATTTCTAATAAAGAGAACCTTGCATTATTTTATTAGAATAAGAATTACTTTATTAAAATTTTATTAGAATTTTATTAGACTGTTTATCTGAGTTTCAATATATATATATATATATATTTAACTATTGATTAACAAGATGTAATAAACGTATCAAGTGACAAATTTGAGCAAGGCACAACTCCAATCGGCCACGATTTTTAATTCAGAAATTTTATTCATCAACCTGAAAATTCATTTCTGTTAGAATGGGGTAGAAGGCTGATTTTTACCAACTATTATGCACATTCGTTTTATTTAAAAACCCGGGAAATCAACACGTGAAATTATTTTTTTCTGTTCTGTAGAATTCATCCTAAGACGCATTTGTATTTTTACGTTTATTTGTCAGTAATTTGATTTTGCTTAAAAAAAAATATTTTGTAAAGCGAAACGTATGCCTAAAACGGAATGATTAAAAACTATTTAAATACAACTTTACACTTCCATAAATGTCTTAATAAAAAAGTGTTGAAGAGCTAAAAGGGCTAAAAGTAAAATTAGACTTGATTATGAATATTTTAAAAGATCTCACTTTGGCACCATTTATAAAATTTTGAAAAAGTGCAATAAACTTATAAAATTTAAACACTTTGAATTAACTGTAATGGCATCATGTTGTACTGCATCTGTTACCACAAACTATTTTAATAATGTATGACAATATTGGTAAGTACTACAATTAATTCACAAATTTACAACTTGATAACCTTGCGAATTAGATACATTATAACGTTATGCGTGTGAAAAATCTAAGTTAATTAGGAAATGAAAAGTGTGGTTACATAAATCTTAAGAATTGGAAATATTAATAAATGTACTAGAATTAGTTGTACGACTAATTGACAGTAACATCAAGGGATGACATCAAGTATTTTACTCTGAAAAAAAAAAAAAAAAAAAATAGCCAGATCGTCAAAAAGAAGAAAATTACGAGGTGATTCAATATTATATCAAAAACGACAAACGATTTCTGAGAAATAAACATATATTTTTGTTTCAGCCAAATAACAAAGAATAGACAATGAAAATATTAACAACAAGTAAATCAAATTTTTAAATTTTATTAAACTTTCAGAGGTGGACAATTGGCGTAGTACTCATACCGGTATTTATGAAACAATATTTCCCCTCTTCTTAAAACAACTATATTATAAGTAGAGAAATTTTCAAATAAATACCGGTATAAGTTTTGCGCCAATTTTCCATCCCTGACCCTTAATCATATGCTTATCACAAAAAAGAAAAAAGAAACGCAAACAGACTCCATCTGAGAATTGGATCCGAATGTCGACGAGAGATATCTTCTTCTAAATGTGGTTGCTTGCTGCCGCTTGTCACTAAATATAATTTCCTTTTCGGATGCTTTTAGATCATAATTGAATGACTACTGGTTACTCACTGTGCTAAATATGGACTGCATTCCTGCTTTATTATAAATGACGATTAGCAAATGGCCATACTAAAAAACTTTATCATTAAATAGATTATTAAGAACAGTATGAAACCTTCTTTTAGTAAGTGAAAAACCTTTAAATATTAAAAATAAGAGTAAATACAACGTTAAAACGAGCAAATGAAAGAAAAATTGTAATCTATACGGCCATTTTGGCACTTCTTAGGTTCCTTCCTCAGTACTGTTGACGAAGGAATTTGAACATAATAAAAAAGTAAAAAGAATAGAGACACAAAAACTAAAAATCTAAACCCCGAAGTTTGCAAGGAAAATGTGGTCTAAGACGTGGCCCAAAAATACAAATTGTAAATACCACGGGTATAGAAACACAAAACTTGAAATGGCACAATCAAAGAGAGGAGAAATAGGAATTAATGATAGATTGAAGAAATAATAATGTCTCCACTTAATTTAATTTAACCTGCAAATATTTGTGTAAATATACTGTTATTGAATCTGTTTAAATTAACACTCATAAAAGAAAACTTCATTTTTCTAAAAACACGCCCACACACTTCCCTACATGTATTTAAAACTATCAAATATGATAAAAATTACTATGGTATTCATTACTTGTAAATAACATCTCATAAAATCAAAAAATATAGAGAGATGGTGATTCTCTATACCAGTGCGACAATCTTACAGAAGATGTAGGGAGCACAAAGACGAATCGGAATCACATAGCATATTTGCCAACCATCTCACTAATAACCGTACAATTGTTAACTCCTCCTGAAAAAACGCCCCTTTTCTCCCACCACTATATTTTTAGGGTAATTCTCTCCAAATGTTGTTACGATTAAATAAGACTAAAATTACTCTAAAAAATTATTGGTGTGAAAAAAAAAGGCGGGTACTAAAAATTGTACGGTTCGTAATGAGATGGTTGGCATTTGGCAAGTATGACATAGCAAAACGGGATCAGAGATGCAATCATACCGAGATAGGTAATTTTTTAGCCCTTATAAAATTGTAAACACACACGAATATGGTTCCAAACTTTATTGAATTCAAGACACGTGAGTTAAAACAAATTCATAATGGTAGGCATTTTTGCTCACCTAATATACTTTAATACATTTTAAATAGTATGATGATGATTGATGCTTTCTAGTTCTTTAAAATATCAAGAAAATAAGAAACAATGGGCGTGGTCAAATCCTGTGGATATAACGTACATGAGAGTTAGGAGTTAAATGCTATTACAGCAAAACTATCAATAGCTACTCGCAGAAGTATTAGGAAGAAAACTATGAATGCATAGTGATCGCGAAATGATGTCTAACACGTTGAGTACCACTTGAACCATGCAGCGGTGGTTGACACTGAACTTTCCGTTTAGGCCGCGGTCGCCAATTGCCCCTCTGCACAGCACTAGTGCGACGTAAAACCCAACCAACCAACTAACCAACCGTTTAGGCCGCGCCAAACACCGGTGACTGACAGTGTAAAATGGGATATAAAACTTAAAAAAAAAATTACATTGTATAAGTAATTACTGAAAACTTATTTAAAATTTACTTTTTTTTTAATTACAGGATAATTATTAAGGCATTTTAATGGATTTTATGGAAACACGGTAAACATAAAAACTCATTGCTGTACCGCAATACCAGTTCTTCTAAGCGTGGCCTGACAAAAATTTTCTTAAGAATTTGCGTGGTGCTCAACGTGTTAAAGTCCAAAAGGTTAAAATAAGTAATGAGTTTCTTAATAATTATACACCTATTGCTAGAACTGCATTTCTGACTCTACATTTCTATGTGATCCTGAATTCTCTTGTGCCCCTTACATTTTCTGGAAGTTTGTCGCACCGATGGTGAATCACCCTGTATATATATATATATATATATTTATATTGAGAGAGAGAGATTTTATGGAATGTGTGCAAAATACAGAATTTCTTTAAAATAAATACATAACTTAATTATGAAGACTTAAAATTTATAAAATGTTTCCTAAAATACATAAAATTGCTTGGAATCATGTGATTAAAATATCTTAAGAGATTGTTCGGCCATAAAAATAGCAGCGTAATGAGTTTTCCAATTTAAACATTTTGCATTTCATTTGAGTATATGATATCATATCAATGATAATTTCATATACTAATGAAAGTATGGCGTAAAATATACTTAGGAGGGAAAATTCGTTTGACTACTTTAAAAGTATGATTGGAAGGAGTTAACTAAAACTTCAAATTATCCGTATTGACAATCGATAAATTCTGTACATGCTATTGGATTAAACTCTTATTTCTGTATATGCATGCCATTCCACATTTCTTGATGCGTTGGCAAATTGGATTAATTCGTAAAATACAAATGTACACCATATTTTAAGACGAAAGACAGTATAGCACAAACTTTTAATAAGATAACAATTAATTTACGATACATATATTGCCATGCAAAATGTTTTCAAAAGGGAAAATAATTGTTCTATATCCCAAATCTTATATAACATGATAAGGCTTTTATTAGGTATTTTTTAAGAGACATTTTTTCAACATCGTATGGAAATTTGTTTGCAACAACTGCAGTTATTGCAGCATGGATATTTACATTTGTAGCAAATTTAAATCATTATCATTATTTATTTTTATCGTCTTAATTAATGCATTACGTTTAACATTACTTAATTTATATGCTGTGATTGATAATTGTGTTTTCATGACCTCACTTAATATATTTTTGTAGGAATTTATATTTTTGTAAGTACAAAACGGATTAATCAAAATAAATAAGTTTTTATAACAAATATATCTTTAGATATAATTTGTTTCAAAACGTTGTTTTTTTTCCATTATCCTCAAAGAGGATGATATTATTTTTTAACTTAGAAAGCATATAATAATTGATTATAATCCTTCGTCTAGACTGTTTTTCGTTTTTAACCTTCCAATAAAAAGTACTAACACGCATTCTCAAAAGATAATTGCAATACTTAAAGATATCTTCTTTGATCAGTTTTTTGGTTTAAGAAGCTGTGAGTCTTCTTGTCAAAATTAAATTACTTTAAGAAAATAGTTTTAAATTTTAGAAATTTGGTAAGGAATTATTAAAAAGCATGAATGGAAAACTTTACAAAGTCAAGATATAATTTTTAACTAATGATATATTTTTAATAAAATTTTTTCACTCTAGAAATCTTTAACTATTATTATTATTATTATTATTATTATTATTATTATTATTATTATTATTTGTAGTTTTATAATAAGTATTTTGAAAGTTGTTCTTGGTAATGCTATACATATTTTTAGCTCTCGAGATATGTGTGAAATTTTATGCATGCAATCAATATAAAATGTTTACAGTTTTCTGTGTTATTATTGATTAATGTGTTAACTGATTTAGTACTCGACTATTAAGAATTATTTGTATACTAATAAAAAAGCAGAACTGTTTATTAATACTTTCGCGACCGCATGCTTTTGTCTTTTTGACAGTAAGGTCTGCCTGTGGGCGTTATTCTCCCAAGTTACAATTTTTCAAAACAAAATTTTCTATATCCACATTTATATTATAAATGGATATACATTATAATTATATTTTTTCTAATCAAATTATTTGTATCCATAGTATATTTGATTGTACAAATGTGAATATTGGGTATATTCTTGAGAAACAAATAACATACGCCCATTGGAGGATTTACTCCCTCTAAGAAACGCCCACTGCAGGAGTTACAAATTATAAAATGACTTGAATCTACGTCAGCGGTCGCGAAAGTATTAGGTGAAAAACAATGAGACTATTGAGGTGCGTTGCTACTTCCATGTAGCGGTTGTTCCAACGCATTTTTATTCGTTGAAGTAATATAAAGAGTTGTAATTTAAAAATTTCAACCAGAACATTTTTTATGCGTTTGTTCAATTTATATTGTTAGAAATAAATTTAACTTCATTTTACAGTAATGCAGTTTTCAACAATTACAATCAATTATAATCATTATATTTCATTATTAATTATAATCATTATATATATTAATAAAATCAGACTTTTCTCTGTACATTTGCCAGAATAAAAAAAAATTACGATATCTTCACGTTTCACTGTACGTGAATGCCGAAAATGACACCAGAAAATTTTGTGTGTGGTTCTCTGTGTATGTCTGTAACGCTATTTTTATCCAGGTATCACGCAAGTACGGCTGAATGGAATTCAACGACACTTGGAAAGAAAATAAGTCTGTACCTAATTTAAAATTATATGTATCGAAAATTTAAATATTTTGATTAGATTTATAAATATGAGATAAAAACATCCTCGCATGCGCCATAAGCTTTTTGTGTGTAAAGCGCATTAAATGCTCTAAAAATCGCTATATTTATGTTTTAGACATCAGCAGGGCCAGATTATGGCACGGGCAGATGGAGCACTGGCCCAGGACCTCCAAATGTAGGGGGCCACATTTCCAAAAATTGAGAAGTAAATGTTTTCATTATATGTCTATTAAAAACAAAAATTGATTAAATTTTTCTTTCTATATTTTATTAGAGAGCTTAAACAATTATTAAATTTTTTTTTGACTAATTTCCTAAACATTGACAGATCAATGTGCTTCAGTTTTTCATTTGTCTTGAACAGAACACTAATGAATTTGTTATAGGTTGCTAAAAAAAATTAGGAAATAGAAGGAAAAATTTAAAAATGCTTTATTTTTATTTATTTATTTATTGAGAATGGGTTCTTTTGGCGAGCTCTTTAGAGCAAGGTAAGGGGGCCTCCATATACCATCAGTGCCCCGGGTCTTCAAAAATCATAGCCGGTCCTTGGACATCAGGGAACCCCAAAATGGTTTTAGAATATTATATCTGCTTGCATGGGAGGGGTGGAGGTTTGAAGAACGTTTTTTATTCAAACGGGTACCACTGAAAACAGCTGGACCGGAATTCAATAACACTTGGCTCATGTTTAGATGTGTACCGAACTTAAAATTATAGCTGTGGAACCTTTCAAAATTTTAATTAGATTTACAGATATATGAGCAAAAGATTCTGTAACCAATTAACCCGTTAGTAGTCGATATAGACAGCGCCACCTATTACAGATTGCCCATTTTTTATATAATTCTCACCAATAATTTTAAGAAATGATGTGATCGACGTTCCTTCGATTTTATTTGCGGTTTTTGTATATTAAATGCTACTTCTAAAAATTTTTGGTGGCTATTGAATAAAAAAACCTGGCAACACTGCAGGATGGGCGGCAAATCGACCAACTAGCGACTACTAACGGATTAAAAATTATATCTAGATATTTAGGTACTTTAAAGTGATTGTATTTGACAAAAATCTCGATTTTTTTAATTCATTTCTGTTTTGATTTTTGGTGTAAACTCTGCGTTTTCTTACGGAGGTGAGCTTTCCTCATTTTTGAAAGTTCTTTTTAAAAATTATGTTTCTCTTTGAAAGTTAAATTGTTTTATATATAAAACATTTTTTAGCAGGCATCGGTGATTCATATGTAAGATTTATTTATTTATTTATTTTACTTTATTATATCGCGTTTTTTATGTAAATGTTTTTGAAAAGTGATTATAATTGCTATATTTAGTTCTTTAAATTAAAAACAACAAATGCCTGTATTATCTGAAAATAAGGGGGAAAAACGCATACATTCTTTGTAAACATAATTTAATTTAGAACAACAGGACTTATTTTAATTTATTCTTCCATATAATGACATGCAATAACTACTTTTCATTCCCCAGCACACTTAACTATATTTTTTTTCTTAAAATTTCTTTGGCATAATTTTAACATAGGAGCACCTTGGCGGATTTTACATGTCTGTTGTCATTTTGGGAATGAATTATAATGGCTATCGTAATTGCAAAAGTAAGGATCTTGACGGGAAACGCCCAAAATACTTCGATGCCAAATTACAAATTTCACCAAGGAATTCTCTACTGAAGCTTTTCCTTTTGTTTAGAATGATTTTTTTCAATTATATTTTAATTATTAAAAAAAAAAAAAAAAAAAAAAAAAAAAATAGCGCACAGATTTATTTTTTTTTTTTTTTTTGACATAAGAAGAAAGATATTTACTTATTTATTTTTGGCTCATAAATGATAGAATCATTCTATATCTACTTTTTATCATTTTAGTAAGTTTTTAACACTTTAAAACAAGGATTTAATACTTAGAGGTTACTGCAGTATTATCTTAAAAATAAATAATTTCTCACCTAATATAAATTTGGTATTGATATCGATTATAAAATTAATCTAAGTATTGTTTTCTAGATGCAGAGAAATAAATCATAACAATTCAGAATTTTATTTCGTTAATATTTACGTGACTTACATAGCAACAGAACTTTCGCAATATAATCACGTATTTTATAAATACAAAAGAACATTTTGTATCTGTAAGCAAATATACATTTCTGCTTTTATTTATTTATTTATTTAATTTTATCTTTTGATCTTTCTTATCTTTTTAACTATAAGGTTGTACGTACTGCTATTGGAAGTTGACATAAAAAATAGCAAGTAATAATAATAATAATAACACTAATAATAATAATGTGGTGCATCACTCACACTACTTTCTCTTAACCAGCATTTCAATGCTATAAATTGCAGATTAAATCGCGAGATCAATAAGGTAAGATAATAAAGCTCAATCTATTTTTACCATGTTTTTATTTTAACTTCTATTCTTGTTAGTGCTAGAGGCCTATTTCAGTCGGTACAGTTGTCGAATTTTTATAGGTCACTTTTAATTAGTGCTAGAGGCCTATTTCAGTCGGTTTATTGAATGGGGATTTATTGAATGAAGTCCCCCCAAGGCCCAACTTTGACATGAGTCCCCCCCAAGGTGCCCCTATTTCAGTCGGTACACCGTTGTCGAATTTTTTATTATCTTAATAGTGCTAAGGGCCTATTTCAGTCGGTTTATTGAATGGGGATTTATGGAATGAAGTCCCCCCAAGGCCCAACTTTGACATGAGTCCCCCCCCAAGGTGCCCCTATTTCAGTCGGTACAGCGTTGTCGAATTTTTATAAAACACTTTTAATAGTGCTAAGGGCCTATTTCAGTCGGTTTATTGAATGGGGATTTATTGAATGAAGTCCCCCCAAGGCACAACATGAGTCCCCCCCAGGCCCAACTTTGACATGAGTCCCCCCCAAGGTGCCCCTATTTCAGTCGGTACAGTGTTGTCGAATTTTTATAATACACTCTTAATAGTGCTAAGGGCCTATTTCAGTCGGTTTATTGAATGGGGATTTATTGAATGAAGTTCCCCCAATGCCCAACTTTGACATGAGTCCCCCCCAAGGTAAAACTTTGACATGAGTCCCCCCAAGGCCCAACTTTGACATGAGTCCCCCCAAGGCCCAACTTTGACATGAGTCACCCCAAGGCCCAACTTTGACATGAGTCCCCCCCAAGGTACAACTTTGACATGAGTCCCCCCAAGGCCCAACTTTGACATGAGTCACCCCAAGGCCCAACTTTGACATGAGTCCCCCCAAAGGTACAACTTTGACATGAGTCCCCCCAAGGCCCAACTTTGACATGAGTCCCCCCCAGGCCCAACTTTGACATGAGTCCCCCCAAGGCCCAACTTTGACATGAGTCCCCCCCAAGGTACAACATTGACATGAGTCCCCCCCCAAGGCACACCTTTGACATTAGTCCCCCCCAAGGCACACCTCCCCCTCATTGGGAAAAAGAGAAAAAACGTTGTTTTGCGGCTATAAGACAGTTTGGACTTCCAACGTTATTTGTTACAATATCTGCAGCTGAAACACATTGGTTTGATTTAATGAAAACTTTATCATGCAATTTAGATCGTCACGAATTAACTAAAGAAGAATTTGTCGATATTAAAAAGTTTAGCAGTAGGCCTCTGGCACTAAATTAAAATCTGTCAATGTCAGATTTTCATGTCTTAAATAATGAAATAATGGCGTGTCTGTATAATTTTTTTTGTTTGTTTGTTTGTTGTTTCTCCGGTACAAATCTTGCAATTGAATTTTCACTAACTTCCCTACTAGCTACACATATGAAACTTTCACACTAGCTCACTACCCGATGACAACGCAATACTTCGAAGTCCGATTTTCGAATTTTCGAATAGTTTTCTTATAATTAATTCAAATATGAAAATAATAGCCTCCTAATACCTTAAAAATAACTATCAAAATATTAGATATAAATTAATTGATGCCAAAAAAAAATACGAGTTCATTTTCTTTCGACATACAAATAAATACATTTAATAAAATGTGAGCATTAAAAAATTGTAAAAAATTAAATTATGCATCTGACAAAAATTGACGTCATTACCAATTTAAAGATTTCATGCTGATGCGTACTTGGGGGTTCGTAAGTTGTCCGAGAATGAGAGGCGAATCTTGCAAAAAATCAGGAGTTTTATTTATAGACATTTCCAGAAGAATACAGTTCTATAAACTGAGTATCATCTTCAATTCTTCAAATAAACACACCTTAAAGAAACAGCTGTCAACAGCAAATCCACAGTACAAACTGTATAGCAATAACACATGAAGCAAACCTCATTCAAAGAGGCTCAGAACTATACATCTCTGCGGAACCAAGAATGTTCGGGAAATTTCCCGTATCTCCTTAATCAATCACATTAGAGCGTTCATATATGGTATATCCATATTAAGGATTTTCTCGCCAAAAGTCGCCAAAAAAGTCGCCAAGGGCAAAAACTCGCCAATTTCATTACCTACCTATTGGAGCTTTTTAATGCGTTTTAAAGAAAAAATTAAGCTATTTTAAAGAGAAAAAGAGCTGGAAATGCAGAAAATTGACATTTTATCAATTTACTAAGCCTCTTTGAAAGAATTTATACAAAAATAAATACAATTATTTGCAATTTCGTAACAACACGCATTGATAAAGTGCTAATGTAGTTATTTCTATAGCTATGATTCAACAGAGAATTGAAAAACATGGTTTATAAAAAGTTATTTATCTTATAATTATTTAAAATAATTTAAAATAGGTTTCGGAGCAGTTTTATTTCGCACATACGTCAATCTAAGTGTGCTACGGCCTCGTTTACACCCTGTTTAATTATAGTGCCTATATCTATATTTAAAAAGTACAAGACAGTTTTTAATTTTTTGATCAATTTTTGATCATTTTTTTTTTGATCAATCAACAGTTGATCAATTTTTTTTTTCAAGTACTGATATAAAACGAACTTCAAAATGCCAAATTTGAATTTCCTGCAATTATTTGTTTTAAGATATGCTGATAACAGATTGCATGCAGACCAACCACTGAAAATTGGAGTTCCGTGTTCAGGGCACTTCAAAATGTGACATTATACAAAAAAAAAAAAAAAAAAAAAAAAAAAAAGAATTCTTTACAGCATGGGCAATAGTAAAATATAGTAAAGCACTTCAATGAATTGCATTAAAAGAAGAAAAAAAGTTTAGTTTAATTTTGGGTTCGACTTTATATTGCCTGTTAACTGTATGCACATGTGAACTTAAATTTATTATTATATATACAAAACATTTAATAAAATAAAATGCTTTGCCAGATTTTTCCATGTATAGCCCCAAAATGTCCAAATATTTCGGGTAGCCTTGCAAACGAATGATGAATGCTTGTTATATGACGCAATCTACAGAAAACATTATTTTGTGCATATAAAAAATATGTTCATTTTATTTAGGGTAGATTTTTACATTACACTGCATTTACCAGAAATTTCCCCTATAAAAGTAATGTATTTGAATTTTCTTGGATGTCCCTGTACATGAACCATTTGTTTGATCAAAAGGAAAATCTTAATGTAGCATCGCCGTATGATGTATATTTAGAGGGATCCGGAATTTTCGCCCCCAACATCTCGCCCCCGGCATTTCACCCCCAGCATTTCGACCCGGGGAAATTTCGCACCCCGGAAATTTCGCCCCCGGGACATTTCGCCCCCGGAAATTTCGCCCCCGAGTGATGTAAAATATAAATGCAATTACAAAAAATAATATAAACATAACTACGGTATTTCCCAAAATATTACCATGTTTTTATTAACTTTGATTCGTCTTTGTTTGTTTCTGTGTCCAGTACAAATCTTGCAATCGATTTTTAACTAACTTTCCGACTAGTTAGAAATTTGAAACTTTCCGAAAAGCTCAGAACACGGTGACAATGCATTTTTTTAATACTTTTAGCTAACTGTTTCGAGTCCCTGCTAACTTCTGCAGCGTTTGGGATTCAACAAAAATTTATTTAACTAACTTACCGACAGGTTAGACATTTGAAACTTTCAGAATAGTTCAGAACACGGTGACAATGCATTTTTTTTTCTTTACTTTTAGATAACAGTTTCGGGTACCTGCTACCTTCGGCAGCGTTTATGTGATTCAACAGAAAATTTATTTATCTAACTTCCCGACTAGCTAGACGTTTGAAACTTTCAGAATAGTTCAGAACACGGTGACAATGTATTTTTTTAATACCTTTAGCCAACTGTTCCGTGTCCCTGCTGCCTTCGGTAGCGTTACCAGTATAAACATTGCAATCGATTTTTAACTAATTTTCTGACTATCTAGGCATTTGAAACTTTAAGAAAAGCTCAGAACACAGTGACAATGCATTTTTAAAATATTTTTAACCAACAGTTTCAGGTCCCTGCTGCCTTTGGTAGCGTTTATATAATTCAACAGAAAATTTATTTTACTGACTTCTCGACTAGCAAGCCATTTGAAACTTTTATAATAGCTCAAAAGATGATAACAATGCATTTTTTTAATACTTTTAGCCAATATTTTCGGGTCCCCGCTGCCTTCGGTAGCATTTATATGAATCAACAATCGTATAATTTTCCGACTAGCTAGAAATTTGATACTTTTATAAAAGCTCATAGTACGATGACTATGAGTTTTTTAATACTTTTAACCAATTTTTTCGAGCTCCCGCTACCTTCGATAGCGTTTATATGATTCAACAGCATGTTACTTCTCGACTAGCTAGACATTTGAACGTTTCAGAACAGCTCAGAGCACAGTGACCAAGCACTTTTTCGTTACTTTTAGCCAAATATTTCCGGTCCCCGCTGCCTTCGGTAGCGTTTATATGATTCAACAGAAAATTTAAAAACATATTATATAAAAAGATCGTTCTTTTTATCTTGTAATAATTTGTTGTATAAAAATATGAAGTTTATACATTATTGATATTAGTTTTGACTTTGGTTATAACAAGGGTTCACAAACACCATGGCGATAAAAATATGCGTGAATAAATATTGAATATTTTCATTCACGCTAAAATGATTTACTATTTCTCTTCTAAAATCGTTCATAAATTCTGGTCGTTTTTAACTTTTAAGAAGCAAAATTACTCTGCTCCTCAATCCCATCCGTTAAGGTCAAAGATGTTATTATGTCATGTCTTCGGACCACCTTTAGGGGCGAGACCCAGACCTTCGCAAATTGCCCATTGCACAGCACTAGTGCGCTGTAAAAACCCAACCAACCAACCAATCAACACTGCTCATCAAAGGGTTTAAGAACTGAGAATCGAAACTGAGGTTGTTTGCAAATATAGTGTATTTTCAAAAGTAACTGTTAACTCTAATAGAGCATAGAAAGTTTAATTATGGGTTTACATTTATTATTTTACACTATTTATTATTAATGGAGCATATAATTAATTAAATGCATTAAGCCAAAATAAATAATGCCCGCTTACTAAGTATGTTTTCGTTTGTTTCGTAATTCGTAAACAATTCGTCTTTTATCAGTATTATTGTAGGCTTTATCTACGGGCTAAATATTCATAAATAAAATCAATTCGTTGTCTAGAACATATTTATGTCTTAAAGAATCAAATTCGAAGCGCTAAAATTTCGACAACTTTCGCAACAATAAAATTACGGGCTCTGTCTATGGGCTGAATATTTATTAAATAAAGTGCATTTGTCGACAAGAACTTGCTTATGTCTTTACATAGTATTACTTTATACACGCAAAAATGTCTTCAACTTTCATAATAATATCATTACTAGCTCTATCATTAGCTTCATTTGAAATTTCTATGATGGTAGGTCATATTTAATGGCCAAAACCTTTGTATTCTTGGCCATTATGAATATAATTCTCCTAAATATCTAAAAACGGAAAATTATATAAAGTCCAAAGAGAGAGGTGCACAACTAAATGTTATAAGAAACCCTTATGCCAATTTACAACGTTCTACGTTGAACCGTTATTGAGATATGCGAGATACATTACAGGCTCTATCTACGGGCTAAATATTCATTAAAAAAAAAAAAAAAAAAGCATTCATTGACAAGAACCTGCTTTTGTCTTTACGCATAACTTTCTACACGCAAAATGTCTTCAAGTTTCATAACAATATCATTACTGGCTCTATCATTAGCTTTTTTTGAAATCTCTATGATAGTAAGTCATATATAATGGCAAAAATCTTTGTATTTTTGATCATTATGAACATAATTTTCTAAATATGTCCAAAACGGAAAATAATATAAAGTGCATAATCATATAAATCATATAAATAGAGATGCACAACTAGATGTTATAACAAATCTATATGCTAATTTTAAACGTTCTACGTCTAACAGTTTTTGATTTATGCACACACGTACACTGATGTCACGAAAATTCGTGTGAAATTCATTGATATCTCTGAAACGGGAACTCGTATTAAAGCAAAAGTTGCAAGTGTACAACTAGACATTATAACAGTTACGCATATAAATTTGAAACCTTCTACGATCATTCATTTTTTGAGCTATGCAGAATAAAAAATCAATTTCGCAGATCGGGATTACTAACTGTTTACTTTGTATAAGGAAGTAAAAATGGTAGACTCATTTTTTAAACACCAAATTCCGAAATCTAAAACTGACCTACTTAAGTAGGATGACTGTTAATTTTCCTCTTATAACCACGTAATACATGAGAAAGAATATCTAAAATGGATTTATGTAATAATTTTCAAGAAAATCATTAGAGCCGTTTTTGAGATACAAACTTTTACCAAACTCAATTATTGACCGGAAAACAATAATTACATACAAAAAGATGTTTAAAGAGGAGTTAATATAACGAGTTTGAAAAAAAATCCGTGCAGTCGTTTTTAAGAAGCCTGGAATTGAGCTATTTTTACAGGACGCCTATAAAACCAACTATATAACCAACTATATAATTTGAAAGGTCATCTAATACATTGTTTATACAGTAACTTTGAAGAAAATTGATAGAGCCGTTTTTGAGATACGGACTTACGATCCCACTTCCGTTTTCCGCTGTCCCATTTCCGGTTTTTCAATTTTCCCCAAAATTTGAAAAAATTATCCGCATACCAGACCTGTCTCTGTTCTGAAGTTTCGTAATTCTATTTTTCTTAGTTTCGGAGATATGATACCCAGAAGATTCCGTACATACATACACACGCATACATATACATACATACACACACGCACTTTGACCAACTGTCAGAAATTACTTTTCTGGACTCAGGAGGCCTTAAAATCTATAAATCAGGTGAACACTTGACATCGAATTTTCGGACCGCACCTTAGAATGTAGAAAACGAGGGTAAAAGGCTGAAAATTCATAGAAACAGGGAAAAAAATGAGTCAAAATTCCATTGAAAATGCATGGGATGAAAACAAAAAAACTCACAATGTCAAATGTGAAAAAAAGGCTAACATCGGAAAGGATAAAAGGACAAAATTTGCTGGGAAAAGACATCGAAGAGCGGTAACGGGCTGGCTGGGGCATTCAATATATCGTTGGGAGTTAATGCGACTCGCCTAGTATAAGTTCATTACCCTAGAGTAGTAGGGTAATGAAAATTTCTTGCTTCTGTAATCTTATTTCCTTATTTCTCATTAATGATTAAATTGATTACCAAATAAAACAAAGTAAAATAATATTTGATAAATTAATAAAATTATTAAGTGTGCACTAAAAATTTAATAGATAAATAAATAATATTACTGTACACTTAAACTTTCTTTTAATTAACAGTGATAAAAAATTAATCGAACAAGTTTTGCATTCGAAAACCTTATTTTAATTCATATGTTTTATATTGAAATTAAAAGAGAAAATACTGTGAATTAAATAGAAATATATCGAGAATTGCTACATGTATATTTATATTTTTATTTGTTATTACATATATATTTTCTACAACTCGGGGGCGAGACGCTGGGGGCGAAATTTCCGAAATCCACTGTTCGGGGGCGAAATTTCCGGGGGTGAAATTTCCGGGGGCGAAATTTCCGGGGTGCGAGATTTCCCGGGGGCGAAATGCTGGGGGTGAAATGCCGGGGGCGAAATTTCCGTAAACCATATTTAGAATACCGAAACTGGAGTTCATGCTACCGTAAGTTCTTGACACATGCTGATATTAGACACACGTACACAGGCAGGCAAACAGACAAACAAACACAGACATCAACCGTTCGAAATATGTTTTATTTTTATTTTATTTTTATTATTTTTATTTGGAGGATCTCAAAACATACAAACATAACAAAACTCAATTTAGGAAATTTGACCTCAAAACAATGCTTTTTCTGCCATATATATGAGTAAGCGAATGGAAAAATCAATCATTTTACAAGTATAAAAATTATTTACTTTTAATTTTATATCAGATGTTCTTTACTAATATACTCTGAAAATGTATTACGTAAAATGAATTTAAAGATATTATTCATAAAATCAGTAATAACTATTTTCCGATATTGAAAATATAATTTTAATAAGAATGTGAATTTCTTAAGTATAATAAAATTTGTTTAAGACTTTACATTAATTTTATGAATTTTTATCCTTTATATCTATTGCATTTTCATGTACTACCCTATTTTTTTTTAATTAGTTATTTAATATGAAAATGATTATATTTTGACATTAATATCATAAGTATTAGGTAGGTGAAGAGAAGTATTATGAATTAAACAACGATTATTTAAAATTTAATATTGTTTAAATTATAATTTTATTTAAGTTGTTGAATTTAAAATAAAATTCATATTATTATGCCTGGTTTTAGCGTACTTTAAACTTTTGCTGTTTTGTACAGTTAAAGTCGTAAATAACATTCTCAAAATGTGTATGATTCAAAAAGATTCATTTTTGATTTTACGTTAATATGTATATATACACATATATACATATATATATATATATATATATATGTGTGTGTGTGTGTGTGTGTGTGTGTGTGTGTGTGTGTGTGTAGAGAGAGAGACGAAATTTTGACAGACGAAATTTTGACTATGAAAGAAAATGATAATACACTTTTGGTAGCGACCCTATTTACTTTTGGGAGAGAAAAGGAACAAGTGTTGGTGCATTTAAGGTGAGGTCCCACTTCTGAGCGGCCCGCTTGTTGTATATGGAATTTACAGCATAGCCATTGTGATCTGTGTAGCGTTTGTTGAATGTCTTTCTGGTCAAATTAATGAGAGATGAAATATGACTCATGGGTGTGTTTTATTCTGTCCGACCAAATGCTTGCTTGCGTTGCAAAAGGTTATGAATTCTCAGGAAAAATGCAAGGTATTAATCGTGATTATAATGGTGGAAAAAATATGTAGAGTTCTGAACACTCGGAATATAGAAATGGTGTGTACAGTATCTTCTACTTTGTTCTTAATTGTCCGTATTTAGTATATATTTTACGTGGAAGGATTTCCACAAAGTAAAAGATTGTTATATTGGACTATTATAAATCTGAAGGGCCGTTTAATTTTGGCACAAATCCAATATGGAAACTAGGGGTTTACTATCAGTATACAGTGTAAATCTCCTACCATATAAAAATTGAAAAAAATTCTTTACTCCAAAAATTATTGATAACGCTTCTTTATCTACCTGACTATACCGCTTTTCTGCAGAAGACAAGGTTCTAGATGCAAAAGCTATGGGTTTTTCGGAGTTATCAGGCATTGTGTGCGAAAGTACAGCCGAAATTCCATAAGGAGAAGCATCAGTGGCTAAAATTAAGGGTAATTTAGGATTAAAGTAGGTGAGAATCCTTTCGGAAGTAATTTCCTGTTTAATTGCATTAAATGAATTTTCACATTTTTTAGTCCACTGAAAATTTATATTTTTACTTAATAATTCATTTAGAGGATAAGCAATCGAAGATAATTTAGGAACAAATCTAGAATAGTAAGATACTAAGCCTAAGAATGCTTTTACCTGAGTTACGTTTTTAGGTATTGGAGCATTTAAAATAGCAGAAATTTTTCTTGCGTTTTGTGTATGCCATTTTTATCAATTTTGTAACCGCAGTATGTAATTTCATCATTCATGAAAAAATATTTTTCTTTATTTATTTTAAGATTATATTCACGTAACCTTTCTAGCACTTGTTTTAATCGCTCTAAATGTATTTCATCCGTTTCCCCTGAGATACATATATCATCGATAAAAACTGAAATACCCTCTAAAATTTGTTCTATAGTTCTCTGCCAT
Organism: Salticus scenicus; assembly: GCA_963930645.1. Classification (NCBI taxonomy): domain Eukaryota; kingdom Metazoa; phylum Arthropoda; class Arachnida; order Araneae; family Salticidae; genus Salticus; species Salticus scenicus. The sequence goes on along the minus strand of OZ005655.1, from coordinate 87,078,316 downwards.
ATTGCTGGAGAACTGGCGATTCCGTATGGTAATCGCGTAAATTGAAATAAGTCTTTAGGAGTGTTAATAGTAAGTAATTCTTGTGAATTTTCCTCTACCGGTAAATGCAAGTATGCTTGATTTAAATCTATCTTTACAAAATGTAATCCACCCCCTAAAGTTGCTAATATATCTTCAATTTTTGGTAGCGGGTATTTGTCAACTTTTAAAAATGTATTTACCGTGACTTTAAAATCGCCGCACAAACGAATTTTACCATTAGATTTTACCACCGGAACAATGGATGTTGCCCATTTACTAGTACTAACAGCTTTTATTATCCCTTCACTTTCTAATCTTTCCAATTCTTCATTTACTGCATTCCTTAATGCATACGTAACTGTTCGCGTTTTACAAAATATTGGTGATGAGTCTTTCGCTAAATGTAATTCAGCTGTAACATTTTTAATTTCACCTACGTTATTTATGAATAAATCCGGAAATTCATTCAGTAAATTATTTAAATTTTCCGAGATTTGTACTTTGTTTACCGGAACAGTTTGTAAATTTTTTGGGAATATATTAAATGTAGTTATCCAATCCCTTCCTAGCAATAAAGGAAAATTGTCTTTTTTTACTAAATATAACTTAACATTCCTAGTTTTGTTTTCGTAAGTTACATTTACTCTAACAAATCCCTCGGGCTGGAAAATTTCTTCCGTGGCTGTTTTTAATTGTACATCAGCAGGAAACATTTTATGTTCTGGAAATAATCTCCGAAAACGATTTATCGGTACAGCGGAAATCGCCGATCCTGTATCAAGCTCCATTTCTGCTTTAGGACTATTTTCTATCAAAACCCAAATTCTTATAGGTTTAGTGCCTTCAGATTGTAATGACAAAATGTCTACAGTATCAAAAACGTTTACACCTTTCTTTTGAGTAACATTGTTTTGTGCGCTCCGACATACCTTACTCAAATGACCACGTTTCTTACAAAAATTGCAAACTGCATTAATAAATTTACAAACATTCGCTAAATGAGAGCTATTTCCACAACGATAACAATAAGTTTTACTTTTATTTGTACTCGCAGTTTTGTTCACGTTTTGTTTACTTAAGTTATTTTGAGAATAATTTTGTTTTGGTTTCCTAGCACTAACTGAAACTTTATTCAAATTCAAATTCTTATTTTGTAATTCTATCATGTCATTTTCAGTACTTTGCAAAGTTACGGCTTCTTCTACTGCTTTTTCAAATGTTAAATCTTCAACCTGAGACATTAATTTGCTTTGGATTGTTTCATTTTTTAATCCTCGTAAAAATTGTTCTAACAAATTTTCTGACAGCGAATCACCCGTAAACGCGCAATGTGTTGTAAATTTCTTTAAACGAACACTAAAATCCTGAACAGATTCAGAATCTCCTTGAAAACATTTTCTAAATTTAATGCGTTCTGCAATTTTGTTAGGAGTTTTACACAGATGTTTTGTTAAGACATCTACTAATTCAGTGTAAGTTTTTGATTCAGGAAGATCTGGGAACAATAAATTTGTAAGTAAATTATATAATTTCGGTCCAATAAACGTAATTAAAGCACTAAGTTTTTTTTCATCTTTTAAATCAAACAATATAAAATTCTGTTCTAATCGTCGAATATAAGTGTCAAAAGACTCAACAGAATCATTGAATTCTTTAAAATTTTGAAACATTTTTAATGAAAATATGCAACTTCTAATAATAAAAAGATGCAATCAAATAAAAGAACAGAAAGGAAAAAATAAAATAAATGTATAAATACCTTTTTTTTTCTCTTTCTCGAAATATAAAAAATCGCAGATTATCGCAGACGATAATTACACTCACTGGCGCCTAAATCGTACCTGCCCGCCACCAGACAATGATATTAACTGCTGCTGTCTCCGACCGCATAATGATTCATTTCAATAAATAATTTTCTTTCTGAAATAAGTAGATTTTGAATAAACACATATGTAGAAGATATTCCGTTTTTTTTTTCTGAACTGCAGATTGTATTTCTAATTATCTTGAAGTAGATATTTTCAAATGTATAAGAGCAAAACTTTTTTGCTTTTTTCTTTTTCTTTATTCCTTGTCGCCAATATAGTATTCTATGGGCAGGAGAAGATTTATAAGTTAGCCATAACTCTAATATGACGAGGCGTATACATTTTAAACACATAGAATTTAATGGAGGACTAAGACAATTACAGATGAAAAACACAAGTAACATAAACGACTACATTTTTAAGACTGATCTGTTTTTTGCAGAGATAAAGTAAAGAGGAATGAACAGATCATTGATTGGACGTGACGTCACTTACCAAAAGTCCAATAGATTGAAACAGGAATACAATTTCGAAATACACCACATAATTCATTGTCGTTTAATTCACAAAGGAATAGTATTGGTAAAAAGTAAATGATTAAATTTTCAAAGCAATAAGAAATCTCTGTTTTGTGTAGCTACTACGTGCTGCAAAATACACTGCTATACAACATGGCATACAATCAAACATATTTTAAATGTCTGGCTTGGGAAAAGCATTTCATGTAATTTGTACGAGTATCCAAAGTTAACCTACAGTACCAATAGTATGAGGATCACGTATGACACATCAAGCAACAAAATCCCACACATATTCAACATATGATATGTCCAGCAAATAATCAGACCAAGGAACAAGTTGTAACATTTTTCCTGAAAAGACGTCTTGATTATACCTTGCAACATGTGGGGCAGCATTATCCTGTTAAATAATAGCTCTAGGGAATGTCTTGAAGAAAAGGGGTATCTTCGAGACCCAGCACTTTACTGATGTATCATTACCCACAATTCGTAGTATCTAAGATGACTACTCAGCTCACGCTTCCAAGATGTTTCTTAAATCTTAATTGTTTGCCTAATAAACTATAATTTGCATTTGCCTAAAATTTACGCTGAAACGTTTCAGATGTATTTTAGATGATTAAAGTAATGTATGAATACTAAATTATAAATTCGATTGAAATTATAGAAGAAAATATTATTTCTATACATCAGTAATATGTATCAGTCTTTTTAATTAGTTGAATTATGTTTAGGGAAGATTTTATTTCTTTTATTTTTTTATTTATTGCTTGAGCATTTTTATGTTTATTTAGGAACAGTATCTATGGGCCAACAATAAATTAAAAAAAATACATTGTTTCATATTTTGAATCTTTTGAAAGGGATTTATTTAACTTTAAATGTAAATTTTTAGGAAAATTCTTTTGTTTCATATTTAAATTAAAAGTACACTTTAACAGTACATACATACCGTGATCAGTATATGCTGCTTTAGTGGCTATTCTATATAAGCCTAGCATAACCAATAAGATATGAATGCTGTTTCTTCATTTAGTAAATTCTATTGGAATATTTATTTTTATTTCAAAAAATTTTAATTTGTTATAAGAAAAACTGTTAATATAAGAAACTATTGTAACTATTTTGGTAATACTTAGTATATACTTTAGGAATGTAGAATATTTACTTTAAGTTTTAAAAAAGAAGTTTGCATATTGAAAATTAAACAAAATCTATACTGTGCAAGTGATTACAATGAAATATAATTTATATTTTGCCGAATTTTTCAATTCAGATTTTTAGCTTTATATTTCAATTGCGATATTTTTCATTGTTAATCTCGGCGTTTTTAGCATTTCCTCATAAAGTTGAAAAGTGTTTATTATTTCGGTTTCTCGGTGTCACTGTCAGACTGTTCTCTGTCCGTCTGTATATTTGTCTGTTTTTGCTCTAACTAATGTTAATATTGATGGAATTCCATGAAACTGATATATGTTTTACTAGTTAACAAACGAAAATCCCCTATTAATAAATAGGATAAATACCGCCATTGTTTTGTGCACATGGACGTCCGCAAGAATTCCAAAACATGGACTTTTGTAAAAAGCACTTCTGAAAACTAAATTTTAGCATTTTGTTTTGCACAAATCATAATGAAATTGACATTTATGCATAAACGTATTATCTATAGAATATAGTATGTTTCTCATTAAGATTGGCAGTGCCACAAACATATTCAGATACATTAAGGGCTATAATTTTTAACAGCCCGAATTACATTGTTATTTATATTAAGCATTTTCCTTTCTAACAATTTTTAAGAATGATTTTGTTATTTGAACAATTCTATTTGACTGTCAATCCCCCTCTCTATCTGTCCACGCTCTAGCACCAGCAAATTTTTTCATACATTTTTCGAAATGGTATAATATTATTCAAATTCACATTTGTCCACAATCAAAATTGCTGGAAATTATTTTTCGTTTTTAGTAAGCCTTTTTGACACATTCTAAAAATATTAAGAATGACTATGGTTCGAACTAGCTTATATGTCTCTTTTATTAACTATTGGAAATGGGGGTAAATACAATTACTGGTTTGCGTACAAGGACACCTGAAAGAAATTCAATGCATTGCATTCTAAGGAAGGTATTTCTAAAAAAAACATATTTTAATTTCTTCATTTTTTAAAAACGAAATAATAATAAAGTTTACATTTATTATTCATAAAGACAAAAAAAGAGTTGTTTTTTAAAGTATAGGGAAGAGTGTTGTACCATGGGCATTGACAATTTCTAAAAATCTATCGACAACATTATTACTTTTTTTTATTTCTAAGTGTGACTCTAACAAATACATAAAAGCACAATAAAAAGCAGCATCAGAAACGCTGAACACTGGACTTAGCGAGTGAAAAAACATTTCATCTTTTAGAAGTAACTATTTATCTCCTTCAAATTTCAATTTCAGAACTAGTATTTGTAAAACTATTCTACTCAATTTAAAATAGATATTGGACAGAAGATTTTAAAATGTTTTAGTTATGAGAATGTAATGATACTGCAATTGGATTAACTACCATTTTGATTTTATTTAAACCGTGTGGTGATTGCAGCTTGTGACAGTAAATCATGTTGTACCTTTGGACATGTCTCAAGGAACAACATATGTCATAACACATAGTTCTCAATAATTTAGGTATTGTATTAGTATAAATAACTTTTAGTATGTTTTAATGTAACGTTCTACTATAATAATTTAATATAATATTTAATAATTCTTTAGTTTAACTTCATATATATCCGATGAACCAACTGATTCAACTCAAGTGCTAAGTGAAGCTGTTGAATCGTCAACAGTAAATGCGACATATGTGTTAACAACTGTATATGTAGCATGTTCATCTTTACATTTTCAAGATGTGACAACGCCAATAATGATTTGGGCATTTCCCAAATCTTCAGCTCGAAAACAAAAAACAATAGCAACAGTAGAAAAGCAAAATCTTACATTTAACAGATAATCCTGTAAAAGTGAAATTGAAACTTCAGAACAGAAATGTACTGCATCCAGAATGGGGCGAAGAATCACCAACGCAACAAATTAGCAGTTCAGAATCTGATATTGATAAATAAATTTTATCGAGTACAGATAATGACAATATTAAATATGATCAAAACACAGACATATTAGAAAAACAGATACAGAAAAATAATATTTTTACTAAAGTATCTGAAATAATAATAATAATAATATAAATACATTAACTTCTATGTTTGAACCTCCAGAAACAACCTTTGTTTACAACCTTGATCTGAAGTGCTGGAGATCATTAACAATATGGTTTTTAAAGTGCACAGGGAATAGCAGCAAATTTATTTAGGGATATGAAAATTATGATATTTTATCAGACATTGAGTGTCAAAATCTCACTGAGGTCTGAACGAGAAATTACACAGTTGGTTTTACATCATATAATCTTAAAATAGGGAATTTATCAACACTTGGTTAATTTACGAACGAAGATTTCGATTTTCAAATTTATTATTATTGTATAATGCATCTGCATGTGTATTTTTTTAATTAATGCCTTAAAATATAATGTTTTAATTATTTGCATAAAACTGGTTTAGCCTAAGTCTACTGCATGAAGTTTGAAGCATGTTCCAAGGTACAACACCACGTTGTACCTTGGGACAGTTTATACTTCCTATTTAAAATGGTAGCAATTTTCTATTTTCAAACTGTTAAAAGTAAAAAAAAAAAAAATGTGTTATAGAGGAGAATGTTGGAGTATTTTAATAAGTTCCTTAGAATATAAATATAACTTTAGTCTTAGAAGTTAAAAATTAAAATGTGAAAATTGTCCCAACGTACAGCACTCTTCCCAATTGTATGATTAACAATAATATTTATAAGACCACATACAAATATTCAGATACATTAAGGGCTGTAATTTTAAATTGCTGGAGTTATATTTTTGTTTTTATTAAGTGTTTTTCCATTCAACAATTTTTTAAAAGAATGATTAAATATTGAATTATTCTATCTTTCTTTCTGTTTGTCCGAATGGCAACTTTTCGCGCTCTAGAAACCGTAAATTTTTTCACAATTTCTTGTAAAGGATATAATATTTTTCAAGTTCATTATGAGAGGTTTATTAGCGTAATTCTATAAATGTAACCAGTGGTTTGTAATCAAGTCCACCTAAAATAATGTCTATGCATTGTGCTCTATAAGAAGCATTTTTCTAAGTTCTATTTAAATAAATTCATGTCACGCGAAACATAATGAAATTAAACAAAATATGTTTCTATTATTAAATCATATTCTAAAACTAATAAAAAACTAAACTAAAAAATGAGGGTCAATTTTGTCTTTATTTTGTAATTTCTAACAAAATGTTCATGTTCATCTTATCTTTAAATAACGATAATTTGTTCCATTGCAGATGTCACAAAACTGCTCATGAAACGACTATTACGACCATTCGGGAAAGCCATATCTATTTAAGGAATGTGGGGTAATTTGTTTCCTTATGACAATACATTTGGAAGAAAAATTCTTCTGTTGTATAAAATGACAATAGTAACTTGTTTTGTTTACTGAAGGTATAAAGACTAATGCAAGTTTGATAAATTAACATCAATCTCTTAATATTATATAAGAAATTTTGATTTTTGTTTCCTGAGTTTCTTAGAAAAATAAACAAAAAATATTTTCTGCATGTCAAACATTTCTATGCAAAATCGTTCGAAACTATTCAAAGTGGCTTTGATTCATTAAATATTAGTTTTAAAATTTGATATAAATATACAGTCGGTAACAAAAGTGTCCGAACACTAGAAAAATTTGTATGTAAAAAAAGTACACTTAATGCAGTTTTGTTAAATAAATCCTTGTCGAATCCTGTTCTTAGACTGACTAAGAACACGATTCGATAAGGATTTATTTAACAAAACCTTATGAAGTGTACTTTTTTTTATATAGGAATTTTTGCTAGTGTTCGGGCACTTTTGTTACTGACTGTACATCAAATTACAAATTTCATTATTGCAGGCAAAAAACACTAAAATTACTTTTACATAAATACAATTTGAATATTTTAAAATTTAGACTAAGAATATTTCAGTTATTGCATATCCTATACGTTTAGTTACAATTCATAAAAGATTAATTTAAAAATAATTTTTTTTTATGAAAAACGATTTTTCGAAGTGTTACAAATTAGTGAAATAAATTCATTTGTTTTATACAAAAATGTCCACATACAGGGTGTCCGATAAGTATGTAGTCATTTAAAAAAATCATAACTATTGAATGAATTGATAGAACGGAACTCGGTTTGGAAAGTCATTCTTGTGAAGGTTTTTTTTTTTTTTTTTTTTTTTTAAGAAAAAAGTATAGTTAAATTTTTTGTCGACGATATTTAGACAAATAGTTCAATTTTTCGCACGGATGTAAAATAAAAATATGCAAAGCAAATGGAAGTCCTATAAATTGCACAATTTTGCGATTAAAACATTACTTATTTTTCATTTTGCCTCCTACTTTTGCATACATGAAATTTTTATTGCGATGCTGACTTTGTGGATAAAACGTTACTGGTGAAGATGTTTTCAAATCAGGTAAGAACCGCCGACTGAAGCTGCAGTTACCAGTGTTGTAATTCGTTTGCAACTGTGGTGACGACGGACATGTAGAATAGGATTTATATGCCTGTAAACATATATACAATATATATAAACATTTGCATCCAAATAAGTATAGTTTTTCAGGAAAATGTCCCAGCGCCCTCTGTCGAAAAATAGCTTAATTATTATTTTCGTCTTTACAAAAAAAAAAAAAAAAAAAAAAAAAACTTGACAAGAATAATTTTTTTCGCACATAGAGTTCAATTCTATCAACTCATTCAATAGTTATTAATTTTTAAAATGTCTATGTACTGATGGGAGACACTGTATATTGCAAATCGCGTAAATTTAATTGAAATATGTTGTAGGAAGAAGAAAGAAAGATTTTATTTTATTAACTCTAAGTATATAAAATTCAATGCCAATGAAATATATGAAATCTCAATATATATAATTTTTAATTTTTGGGTGCAATTTTAATGTAAAGCGAGTATAATATTTTCTTGTTTTTGGGATTAATAACATGCTTATTAAAAATTTTTTAAATACCAAATGTTTAGCTTTAAATATAAAAGTATTTTAAATTATATATAAAGTTTGCTTGAATTTATTCGAAGCAATCAGAAAGCCTTTAAAATGTTTACAATTAATAAAAAGAAACTGGTTGCTGTGACGTATGTAAAAGTCTTTTACTTGTCACATTTTAAGTAGAATTTAATACTAAAGTTATTATATTTTATTTCATCTTCTCACAATTATAAAATCTCCAATTTTTTAATAAATAAACATGTATAACTGAAAAGTAATTGTTTAATTCAATAAAATGAAAAAGAAGTTATTTTTAGTCTTCATAAGTATCTTAATAACAAATTATTAACTTTCAATTTTACAGAATGGAGTAATTAATTTTATTCCCGGAAATATTTTCATATATATATATATATATATATATATATATATATATATATATATATATATATATATATATATATATATATATATGTAGAGGGGAAAATTGTTATAAATTTTGCATATAATATATTGTATGTTTTGTTTTTCTCTATGTCTCAAACAAAGATTTAATTATTGATTTTTAAACTGGACATTTTAAATAAAAATATCAAATATATTCTCTTATTTCAAATATTTTAAGGAGTTGTTGCAAAATATTTGCAAAGAATGTTGAAAATTAATTTCATGTGAATTAAATTTGATTATTTGTTATAAAAACATCTGAACAAGAAAAAAAGGAAAATAAAAGTTCCTAACATGAGCACATCACTAAGATTTTAAAGATTTTAATTGTTAGAACGTAGGTAGTGACAATTTTTTTTTCTTTTTAAGAAATACATTGGTATATTATACCTCTTACACTTTTGGCAGCAATTATTTTTACCATTTTTCTCAATGCACTTCAAATGTGAAAACTAAGTTTGGATTTCCTGTTCGCGATTAAATTTACAAAAAAAAAAAATTAAGCCACAACCACTAATGTGACTTATACTTACAACTGTTTGCTCTATTTCTTATTCTTGTATGTATCAATTTGCATAATTAATTTGTATAATTCAATGAAACTACAAGTAGAGATACTTATTCTATGGACAACCAGTGTTTTGGAATTAGCAATAAAATGTTAGTATCGCAGTTTTCGTGCCTAAATTTGTAAATCTTTAAAATTTAATACATTGTATTTCATATATAAAAAATGCTTAAATTAATATATTTATTTAATATGTATTAGTGTAATACCCCAATCTACATTCAATAGCTCAGATCACCCTGTGAGACTGTTCTCCCAGCAAAGGCCAATGATGAAAGGCTTATGTAGAAGCGTTCGTCTTCAAAAACCACGTGGCCTCGCACCCAATGGAATTTAGTAATACATTTTGTCAGCCAGTAGCAGTCTTTCTTTCAGAAATGTTCGCAGGGTTTCGTCTGTATGTTTATTTTTTTTTAAATGTTCTAAAGTATAAATTGTAGCGTTCCTTTTACAGCACTGTCCATGCCTTTATTTAAAATATAGTTTTTGAATGCTGCATATATTGTGTTTCTGTCTTCATTAAATTTTGTCATGTGCTAAAATCGTTGTAGAACTTCTCAGTCTTCATCGTAATTGTCGACGCTTCAAATTAAATTGGTTTTATGGAAAAGCAAAAATACTAAATATTCTGTGTGTTTTACGGACCCTACCAAGCTAAGATAGCTGCCAGCAACATAATAGTTTAATTTATTAACTTTTAATATTTATTAGTAGATGAAATATGTGTATATTTAAATACTTTCGTGTCTAATAAATCATAAAGTAATTAATCAATATGAATTTGTATTATTAAATCTTTTTTTTAAACATAACATAGCTAAAAAATGATTATCAATTTGTCTTTACTTTCTAATTTCTAACAAAATGTTAATAGTTTCGTTAAATAAAGATAATTTGTTCCATTGCAGATGTCACTAAACTGCTCATGAAACGACTATTGCGGCCATTCGGGAAAGCTATATCTATTTAAGGAATGTTGGGTAATTTATTTCCTTATGACAATACATTTGGAAGAAAAATTATTTTGTTGTATAAAATGACAATAGTAACATGTTTTGTTTATTGAACCTATAAAAGGTACTAAAGCTTTGATAAATTAACAACAATCTCTTAAGTTCGATATTAGAAATATTGATTCTTGCCTTATGAGGTTTTTAGAAATAAAAAAAGAAAAATAATTTTCGGCACTTGAAATACTTATATACAGCCTCTTTCACAACCATTCAATATTGTTGTGGTTCATTAAATATTGTTCTCAGAATTTTATTTAAATATAAATCAAATTACAAATTTCATTATTGTAAACATAAAGCATTAAAATTTTTGTTACATAAATGCGATTGGCACTTACTTTAATTTACACTAAGAAAATTTGAGTTATTGTATTTTCAGTATATTTAGTTGCAAGTCGTAAAAGATTAATTAATAATGAATATAAATTTTTTGGATTAATAACGATTTTTACAAATTAGCGAAGTAAACTCATTTGCTTTATAGAATACTAAGTAGTATACAGCAAAGTATCGATAATCCGGCATCGGTTTGAAAAAGATATTGCTGGATTTTTCCACATTTTAGGTGTTCCGAAAACGTATATTGAAATCATATATCAGCACAGCATCTAAAGAAATAATTAAAAAAAAATATTTTTAAAAAATGTTTGCAAACCCTTATCAAAACGAAAATAATTAAAATAACGTTTCAAATAAATTTAATTTTTTAAAATAAGATCTATAAACAGTAATACAGATTGTTTATTTTTGTACAAATAATAATAATAATAATAACTGATATTAAATCTGGTTTAATAACAAATAAGTTTCGAAATTTGACAATGCTACATTCTATTAATATGTCATTCAATTTCATTTGTTTCATTCTTTTTAGTTTTTCAGTTTGTCGTTTACTGTTTAGCCTATGCACGTTCATTAGTTGGTTGCGTTGATAAAATCATATTTTTCTTTTGAAAACACGGCTGAGAATTCAGGTGGTCCTGTTTATTTTGAGTTTCGGTATCAGAAACAAGAACGATAACTTTTATTAATGAATTTTGGATTTGCCATTGCGAGACCAAAGTTTCGTTGTTCTTTTTCGGTTGGTTGATTGGGATTTACGTGGAAGTAGTGCTTCGCAATTGGTAATTGGTGACGGTCTTGGACGTTTGGAAACATGCCATCACATTTTTCATCCTACACGGAGAGGATGGCTCCCCCACTTTGGTAACCCCTAGAGGTTATTCTTCGGAATTTTTGTCATCATCCTGATAAACATGTGAAAAATTCACGCTAGTCCGTAAATCAATAAAATTAAATGAAAATCCGTGAACATTACCAACGATTCATAAAAGTTTGCAGCCATGCTGCGAATAAGTTGAGTACTACTACTATTTACGGGCGGGGGTAAATAAAAAAAAAAAAAAAGAAAGGGTTGACAGCAGATAAGAAGAAAACAAATAAATAAAATAACGGAAATGTCATTAGTGCCGGTTTATAGGTGCTGCTGGATAACAGAATTTCGGATTTTGAATGCTTCACTGTACATCGCAACTCATGTAAATTTAAACGAATCATATTGTATGTAAAAGGCAGCAATATTAAAAGATTTATTTTATTTCCTCTATGTGTAGAAATTCCAATGACGATGAAACTTAATTTCAAATAAGAATGTACTTCTAAATTTCTGAATACAAATTATATTGTGAAGAGAAATTAAAATTTTCTTGTTTTTTAAGTTAATAATAATATTATTAAAACTTTTCATATAGAACTTATTATGCTTTAAACATGTGAGTATTTTAAATTCTAGATAAATGTTTGCTTGAGTTTTAACTAAGTAAACAAAAAACCTTTATAAAAATTACAATTAATAAAAAATTGATTTTTATGAAAGCGGTTGCTGTTGCTTATGTACATGTAGTTTACTGCTGATATTTTAAGTAGAATATAGTACTAAAATTGTTTTATAAAATCTTCTAAAAAAATATTGTTTAATACATTTACATGTGACGCTGAAAAATAATTACATATATATATATATAAGAAATATATATATATATATATCTTCAGTCCTTATATATATATTAATGACAAAATATAAATTTTTAATTTTACAGTATGGTATCATTCATTACATTTGCAGAAATATTTTCACATACATTCTAAAATATGTATGTGTTACGGGAAAAATGTAACAAATATTGTATATAACATTTTAATGTAATTTTAATAGGTATCTCAAATAAAGGTTTTATTTTTAGCTATGAATAATTTCATTCTCTGACTATTTAATAAAGATCAGTGGTATGCATTTTTTCTTATTTATTAAACAATAATAGAATTAATATTACCCACATCTTGAAAGTGATATAACAGGCGTCAAACTTGGCTAAAACCCCTCTATCTACATCCCTCGTTCTGGATTTCTCACGGAACTAACAGAAGTGCTCAGAACCGAGCAGAATAGAACCCCGAGTATGATTTTAACATCCCTTTTATACACTGGCGAAATATTTTGCATTTACATGCAACATGAAAATTTGTGATCACGATAAATTCTGAAATACTGTTGTAATTTGAACTAAAGTTGGACATTGGACTTATCTTATGAATACTTTCCCAGGTAAAAAAAAAAATAAATAAATAAAAATAAAATACAAAAAATAAAACTGCAAGTATATTGTAGGTATTTCGGACTTTCTATAAATTATACAGGTATTTTAAATATTTCCGTAGGTATTTTGAAGAGAAATAAAAACAGTGTGTTTCCATGGAAAGATATACATTTTTTTTAAGGTATCATACTGTTTATTCCAGAAAGCCCAAAAGACCTACAGGTTCCCTGCAGGAAAGTCCGAAATACCTGCAGGTTTCCTGAAAAAAAAAAAAAAACCTATACAAATTTTTTGCTGATTTTTGTACCTAAGTTGGATAAATTTTCTGCGACACTTACACTGCCATTTTGTTTCCTAATTTCCGTCCCTTAAAATAAGATTATCACCTAAAAAATTTGTGATCACTATAACTACTTCCTCCGAAAATAAGTTTTCCAAGATGCTGCCACTTGAAATAAGGCTACAATTTCAAAATTTGTAATATCTATAACTTTACTTATTTTATACCAATGTTGGACAGGATATGTATCTATCAAATAGCATGGGGGAGTTCAAAAAGCAACTTGCTCCGCATATTTTTCCAAAAGTCGTCCACTTAATATCTCACTGTCACATTCAAATATATTTCCACGATAACATTTGAAATTCCGACCAAAGTTGAAAACTGGAATTATTTTACAAACATACTGCACTGGGTATTTTCTCCCCGTAATTTTGGTTCAGATTTTACATTCCTCAAAAATGTGAGAAAAATCAGAACACTTGGTTGAGAAATTTCAGGATTACCTTAAATTTCCTATAACTATAATATGATGGAAAAATAAAATAAAAATTAATATAGATTATTAAGGATTAATTTTGAATTTAATTCAAAAAATAAACATAAAAAATAATTTAGTTGAAATTTTTGATTTATTAAAAAAAAATCTTTTAAAACCGGAATATCCATATGCATATAGTTTTATAAAATATTTTTTTCTGATATTTCATTGAAAATAACTGATATTTTGTATCTTTAATCTTCAAACTGATGAGTCTTCTTAAGGTTTATACATTGTAACATTATCTGGGTATTAATTTTTTAAGTTGTTTTATCGGACAAACCATACAAGATATTTTCTTTGGGAAAAATGTATCATCAAGCGGAGCAATTCCTTTGAGATATACAACAAATGAGAAACTTTCGCACTTAGAAAGGATTCTTTATAAATGTTCATTTTTTCTCCCCGTAAAGCATCTTAAAAACTATGTACATTAGTATGTATTCATTTTGACAAGGATAAACAATATTATTTAAGGGGTAAATAATAAGCAGAAGTTGAAGTAAAAGTTGCACAGGGATTTATAAGGAATAACTATTTTATTTTTTAATTCACAAAAAAAAGACAACTACCGGAAAATAAGTATATAAAAAATAAATCGAATTAACAGACTTTATTACAGACATTATACAGTGGAACCTCGTTATTAATCTCTAGGGGAATAAAAAATTTAAAAAATGTAATCATGTTATCAGTAGTTCATGCTATCGGTAACTCAGAAATTAATCTTCTTTTTGATGGGGACTGTGGACACAGTTCTTGTAAAAATTAATTCACGTTAACAGTGTTCACGTTAACGAGGTTAGACTGTATATACTTTTTAATTATCATACGTTTTTGAAATAATCTAAGAATCGCACAAATTTATGCACATTTTTCGAAAATTACTTCTGTACTAGTCGGCCTTAGCTCGAATAGTAGTGCATATTTTCAAATGGACAGACATTAAAATTGGATACTTGCATATTATCCCGGCAAGCCGTAATTTCCAAATCAAAGGCATTAGTCAAATGTTCTGAAAAACAATCAATAATAAAAAGAAAAAACAATTATTATAAATTTAATTATTTTTATGCAAAATAATGTTATTCGAGTAATAAAATGTACTTTAAATTTAATTTTTTATTAAAAAGCAAAATCTGCGCAAATTTAAATAAAATCATTCATGTTTTTCTTTTTATCAAATGGATAGTATTTAAATTCCTTAAATTTATTATTTATTTTCTCATGCCAATTTAAACCAATTAAAATCGAGTTACACTTTTTTTTTTTTTTTTTTTTTTTTTTTTTTTTAATAATAGTACTTCAACATTTTAACATATATATCATAATGATAGGTCTAAATTTGCTTAGTTCTACATGTAACTTCATTTAGCACAGTCTCAAAGGGAATTAAAATCATTTTTATATTTTACGACATTTTTTCGGAAACCCCATTTGAAAACTAAAGACACTTGAAAAGGTTATTATGTTCTTTATTTATTTTATTTATGATTTAATGACACATACAACGCTATCATTATTTAATTCTAAAATAAAACTACAAAGCACATTTACATTCGTAAAGACAAAACCTCAGAGTGTGGGTGGAGACAACGGAAAAAATGGGATTCAAACAATTTTTCGTCTTGACACATCACTAGGTATAAAAAGAGTGAGTGTATTTTTTAATATATAATACTTTAATCACATACTACATATCGCAAAACTTAAAGCCACATGCAACATCTGTTTTTTTTTCTTTATCTTTTTACATGTTTTTATTAGAAACGTTATTATAAAAAATAATCTGGTGTGTCACTCACATGACTTTCTCTTACCCTAAAATTTAATGCTATAATTACAGATTAGAGATTAAGAGATATAATAACGAGTACTGTTATGTAAACCTATGTTAAAACAATTCAAATTAGGCTCGACATAGATTTATATAAGAATTAGTTCTGTGTGAGGGGGGCTACCACCCCACTCAATCCCTCCGTTTCATTACTGTACATACATTTAATACAGTCGAACAGCTTTCACGCAACATTCCTTGAAACTATCAGTCTTGATTAAATTTTCCAGCAGGAAACTTATATTAACTGCAAAATACAACTTTTGGATCTCCTGAAATTATCCGTTTTTAAATTATTCTAAGAGACACAGACAAAGATCAAACGTTAGAAAACCTGACTTCAGTAACCAAGACGCCTCAAAACATGTAAATATACAAAAACAAACAATGAATATGTAGCATAAAAACATACATTATTTACCATATGCCTATGAGGAATTAGTTTCAATTCCTGAGCAGCATTCCTGAACATGGTAAACTAATTTAGCAAAGCACTTCTACTAACAATAAAAAAGAATGTTATCGCTTAAATATTTACTGCCCTGTATATTTTCTGAAGATTATGTACAGACCACAAGGTGCACATAATCCTATAGTAATAACAAATGAGACTACCTAAAATACACTTCTATCTGTTTTCAGCTATTGTCGCACTATAATCCAATCCTTTGTGTAGCCCTGTAAATAAACAGTGAATGATTTCCCTACCATATTTTATATAAAGCATGTCTTTACGCATATAAAAAATATACATTCATTTTATTTAGTTTAGTGCAGTCTCTTTACGTTAAACTCTACTCACCTGCAATTTCCCCCATAGACGTAATGTATTTGAATTCTCTTGGGTATCCCTGTACAAGAATCATTTGCTTCATCTCAACGAAAAGCTTAGTGTAACATCTCAATATCATACACATTTAAAATATCAAGTTTGGATTTTCTGTTACCATTTTTTCTTGAGATATGCTTATAACAGACAGACAAACAGACACACACACACATACCATTCTCTAAAAATATTCTCTAATTTTCGTATTCAGGGGACATCAAAACATGTAAATATAACAAAAAGTCACATTCGAAAATTTGCCCCTAAAACAAAATACTTTCTCTACCTTATGGGTAAGAGAAAGTAAAAAAAAGAAAAAAAAACTGGTGTGTCACTCACTCGACTTTCTCTTACCCTGAAATTTAATAATATAAATACATGTTGGCGATTAAGAGGTAAGATAACGAGTACTGTTATGTAAAGCTATGTTAAACTATTCAAATTAGGCTTCGGAAGAGTTTTATATGATAATTGGTTCTGTGTGAGGGGGCTACCGCCCTCTCTACCCCCCGTTTCATTAATGCGCCTACATTTATATAGAATTTAATTCTATTATTAAAATTAAAAGTTTACATAAAATTATACAGACCATTTTCAAACGCAACATTCCTTGAAACTTATCAATCTTGATCAAACTTTTCCAGCAGCAAACTTATATTAACTTCAAAATACAACATTTAATCTCCTAAAATTATTCGTTTTTAAGTTACTCTAATAGACACAGACAAACACCAAACGTTAAAAAACTTGACTACGGTAATCAGGAAGCCACAAAACGTGTAAATATGCAAAAAACAAATGATGAATATTTAGCTTAAAATATACATTATTTACTATATCTCTATGAAAAATTTATTTCCATTCCGAACAGCTTTCCTGGAAATGGTAAAATATTATTAGTAAAGCACATCCACTAACAACAAATAACTAGTGTGTTGATGCCGCCTAACGACTTTCTTCTATATTTTCCTATACAAATTCACTCAGTAAAAATAATTGATTAAAATTGTTATTTAAAAAAAATATCTTCCATGATAATGCAGACGATTTCCACATTAGAGAAGTAGTATAACACTAAATATCCAAAAACAGTTTAATTTATTCTCAATATTACATTAAAAGAAAATATGTATATATTATTAACGAAAAAAATCGATAACTTAGATCGATGCTTCAACCATTCGTTTTAAAGGTATTGGCGAGCTCTTTTGAAATATACCCATCATGAAAATTTACAACCCTCGAGGGGGGAGGAGAGGCTCCTGCATACACAAATTTTTTTTTCCCAGTTGACTATCTCTATTAGAAAAAATATATATTCGTTTCATTTTGTTTTGTGCAGTCTATAGATGTTAAACTCTACTTACCTGCAATTTCCCCCATAGACGTAATGTATTTGAATATTTTTGAGTGCCCCTGTAGACGTACTGTTTGCTTCACCTCAACGAAAAGCTTAGTGTAGCATCCCTATTCATATTCAATACAAATTTAGCATACCGAGTTCGGAATTTTTGCTAGTATTTGTTCTTGAGATATGCTGATAACACACACACATGCACACAGACAGACAGACACACAGACCATTCGCTAAAAACATGATTTTCCTATTCAGAGGGCCTTAGAACATGTAAATATAACAAAAACTCACGTTCGAAAATTTGACCCTAAAACAATACTTTCTCGAACCTGTGGGTAAGAGAAAGTAAAAAACGAGACAAACAAACTGCCGGTTAGCATCTTCATGGAAATGATTAGTTTTCTTATCAGATACGTTTAGTCTTTCTCGTTAAGAAAAAAAAAAATATTACTAATTTAGTAGAAAAGTCGAGTTTATAATTTTTTACATCTTCTATAACAAGATTGCAAATTCAATCTACTGATAAAAAAGAATCGATGAAAAAAAAAGAGCCATCTATATATTACTTTTGGGGAGATTACGAGAGAAATACAATTTTCATTGTTTGAGTTAAAACAGGATTTATAAATAAAATAAAATGTTCCACTTAATAAAAATGGTGAAAATATATTCGTCAAAAACCCACAAGCGAAACTCATGGCTAGTTATATGTGATTTCTCTAATATATAATTTATTGTGAAAGACATCTTATTTTTAGAAGAATAATTTTTATTGAATATATCGCCCAATGCATTTACTTCACCAATGGATAAGTGATATTTTCTTATCCATTCATTTCTTATCCAGGATGATTTTTTAACGTAATGATGTCATTTAATTTTAGTTGATTCAGAAAGTCAATAAAAGATTAGTTTTTGATTTATTTTTGATTTATTTTCCATGTTAATTTTGGTTAATTTTACATATTAAGTTACATAGTACAAATGATATGAATATTTTAATTTTCGTTCTTCGTATTTAGATAGATTGCTTTAGATATCGACCTATTGCAATCACTTCGTTTATGTATCTTCCTACATATATACATATATATATATATATATATATATACAAAAAATTTTGTCACCATGATAACTCCCGAAATAATACTCCAAATTGAATTAAATTTGAAAAGCGAACTTTTCATATAAATGTCTTAGATGGGTTCGTTAACCAAGTTTCTCCGCCTTTTTGTTTTTACCTGGCGGCACTTGAAAATTTCAAATCCAATACATTGTAAAAAACTTATTTAAGACCGAATTAACTTGAATTTTGATTTGAAAATAGACTACATAAGGGTCTTAACCACGTTTATTAATGAACTTTATCCGCCATTTTTAACAAAGTTGCGGATATCTTAAACTAAACGGAACCACTTGAAATCAAGCTACCACTTTAAAATTTATAATAACAATAATTTCCGATATAAACTGCAAATCGAACTAAATTTGGACAATGGGCAAATCCGCAATTTCTAACAAAGCGGATGTTATAAATTAAGCGGGAGAACCTCAAATCAGGCTACCACTTGAAAATTTAAAATCCTGTTAACATTTTAAATTCTGATTCAATTCGAACCAAACTTGGACTGTGAACTTATGCTTCAGATATCTTATATGAGTTTGCTGGGCAATGTGCTCCGTCATATTGTTTCCACTAGAACATTTGTTGCCACGATAACTTTGAAATAATAATTTGTTCGATCCAAAGTTGAAAAATGGATTTATCATTTAAATATCTATGAGTTTGGTGGGGAATTTTCTCCGTAATCTTTTCCAAGAGGCAACCACTTAAGAATATTTTATCTCGATTTTTTTTTTTTTTTTTTTTTTTTTTTTTTTTAATATTCAATTTATTTTAACCGAAGTTGGACAATAAACTAATCTTACAAATATCTTGGATTAAGTCTCTGAGCAATATGTTCCTTCATTTTTATTCAAGTGGCAGCCACTTAATTTGTCAACACGGTAATTTTTTAAATTCTGAATTAATTCGAACTAAATTTGCACAGTAGATTTATCTCACAAATGCCTTTGATATACTTGTTTTCCAGCTAGGTCCACCCTGGGCACTTGAAAATTTCAATTTCACATAAAAATGTGTTTATGAACGATTTGCTTAAAGCCCCATATGCACATAGCTCACATCAATATTTCTGCCATGACCATTAATAATTTCTAGCCGCCATTTTATTGATTATAGTGCGACAATAGCTGAAAATAGATGGAAGAGTATTTCAGGTTGAGCCGTGTATTATTACTATAGGATCATATTTAGGTGCACCATGTGGTCTGTGTATCATCGTCAAAAGATGTGCAAGACAGCAAATTTTTAAGCGAAAACATTCTTTTTTACTGTTTGTTGAAGTGCTTTGATATGACATTTTACTATGTCCATTAAAGCTGCTCAGGAATTGAAAGGAATTCCTCATAGATATATGCTATATAATGTATATTTTTAAGCTGAATGTTCATCGCTTGTTTTTTGAATATTTACACGTTTTAAGGCTTTCTGATTACCGAAGTCATGTTTTTGAACATTTGAACTTGCCTGTGTCTGTTAGAGTAATTTAAAAAACGAATAACTTTAGGAGATCCGCATGTTGTATTTTGAAATTAATATGAGTTTGTTGCTGGAAAAGTTCGATCAAGATTGGTAAGTTTCAAGGAATGTTGCGTGTTTAAAATTACCTGAATAATTGTAAGTGAACTTTTAATTGTAAAAACAGATTTAAATTCTCTATAAATGTAGGTGCATTAATGAAGCGGGGTGTTGAAGGTCGCGTCGGCACCCATAAGGGGGCGCTGGCACCCATATTGCCAGCGCATTCTGTTGTTAAATAAGGCAACTTACAGCGGACACATCTATAAAGAAAGACTATTTTACGGTTATTTCTGCTGTAAATTATTTCTTTGTAACTTTCCCCCCTCCATGCCCCATATTGCCAGGACATTATGCTGTAAATCTACCGTTTTTATTTATTTATTTATTTATTTTTTTTTTTACAGTGCACACCATGAATGCCAAAAATGACTTCAGAAAGTTTTATCTGTCTGTGTGTGTGTGTGTGTCGTCGTGTCTGCACGTCTGTAAGGCTATTTTTGTCCGGGTATCACGTGAGTACGGCGGAACGGAATTCAACGGCGCTTGCCAGGAATTTAGGTCTTTACCCAACTTAAAATTACGTCTATCAACTTTATCGAACCCCCCCCCCCCCCCCGTGTTTTTCCGGAGTAGGCAAAAGTCAAAAAACAAGTTTGAATGCATAACACGTCTCTAAATTACTTCACAGTAAAGAAATTACACATGGGGAGACTAGACATGAGTACAAATAAAATATTATCAGCGATTTAGGAATTTTCGATTTTTAAGGGGAAGGAGAAGGAAAATGGATTTTTGGGAGGAAATTTCGCAAATTCAATATTTTTGTTTAGAACGCTACCAAAAAAGGAACAAGGGTGTTGAAAATAGTATGAGTCTTCTTAAGATATTTCCAAAACACGTTTTTGATATTTTGTGATCTGTCATTTTTTGGGGGGAGGAGTGGGGTATGTGTTACGAAGGGCAGACCCCTTTTAGCACTAAATTTATCCTGGGAAGTTTATAAGAGCTGCAGATACAAAGTTTGGCGCTTGGATTATTTATATGTATCCGACAACTAAAGCAACGGGATTTATCGAAATTGCCCCTCCCCCCCACTCTTCTTCCCTGGGGGACAGGAAGCAAAAAATGTTTGTAAGCATAACTCGGCCCTAAATTACTTCACGGTGAAGAGATTGCACATGAGGAGACTAGAATTGAGTTTAAATAAGTCATTATGTACGATTTTGGAATTCTTGATTCTTAAATGAGGGTGGGGAAAAATCGTTTTTTCTGGGGAAATTTCAGAAATTCCGAATTTTTGAGTAGAGCTCTACTTAAAATGGTACAAATGCATTGAAAACAGCCAGGTGTCTTCTTTAGGATATTTTCAAAAAACTCATTTTCGTTTTTTTGTGATTTTCGATCTTTTTTTTTTTTTTTTTTTTTTCTTTTTTTTTTTTGCCGTTGTTGGAGAGGGAGTTACGAAGGAGCAAGTTCGAGATAACCCCCCTCCCCTTTAGCGCTAAATTTGTCTTGGGGTCTGTGGTCACGAAATTTGATAAGTTAGTTCAATGTATCCGAAACTTATTATAACGGGATTTTACGAAATTCCTCCTTACCCCGATTTGGGTTGGGGGGGGGGGGGAATAAACACGTGTAAAAACAAATTTTACCAATTGAATTCGTCTCAAATTATCTTAGAATGGCAAATTTTGGTTTGTGGTTGTTGATTAAGTGTACGCATTATGAACTTTGGTGTGATTTTGCAAAACTTCGAACTTTACCGCTGGGGAACGGAAAGTAAAAAGCTGGTAAGTCGATGCCGAAGACAGTGGGGACCCAGACTCTTCACGCTGCGAGCAAGCAAAACCTCTACCGAATACAGTAAGAACTTAGGTTATTAATAATGATATGGTATTTTGACAACTCACTTAAATATAGTGTCCAGCGAAGTGGACAATGCCTGCTAGTAATAGTTAATCACAATAATAGCAAGCATGCTATATTCATATATTAATAAAATCAGAATTTTGTCTGTAAATTTGTCAGAATAAAAATAAAAAAAAATCACGTTTCACGCACCATGATAAACGAAAATGACTTCAGAAAAATTTCCGTTTGTGTGTAACACTATTTTTGTCCAAGTATCTCGCGAGAATGACTCGACGGAATTCGAAGATATCTGGCAAGAATTTAGTTTTTTACACAACTCAAAATTATATATATCGAAAGTTTAAAAATTTCAATTCGATTTAGAGATATGGGTAAAAAGGTCTGCGCATGCGCCATAAGTCTTTTGTTATTAAAACGCAATAAATGGGAAAAAAGTTGCATTATCTTTACGTTTTATTCATCAGGGAGTCCCACAATGACTTCAGAATATTCGCTCTGTGTTCATGGGGTGAATAGAGATATACAGGACGTTTTTTATTCGACTAAGAATCACCGGAGAAAGTCTGGACAGAATGCAGTGACACTTGGCTCACGTTTAACATTTTACCAGTCTTAAAATTATAGCCATCGAACTTTTCAAATTTTATCTCATATCGTACAAAGCATTGAAAAAATATTTTTTTTCCTTTATAAAATCTTAAATATATGTTTCTTTCTGTCAATGTACACACACAAAATCAAAAAACTAACCAAACTTTCATTAGCTTAACCACTATAGGCTGTCCTAAAAGTCAGGACAGTGGTTTAGGACAGCGGGAAATGTAAGGAAAACGGACCACCTATATATATATATATTGTTATATAATTGCTTTACCAGCACAAAATTGTAGAATATTACCTCAATAAATTTATATGTCCGTTTTTATTGAACGTAAAACCTTTTCAAGTAATAATGTGTTAAAAATGTAACGAATAAATCTTTAAGAATCGTCATTTTAAAACTTAAAAATATATATTAAACGTTAATTTAAACTAACGATAAAGACACATATGTATTTATTGGACTTTTAAATAAAATATCGGCTTTAATTTAAATTAAAGTATTCAAAAGAAATTATATAAATACCATTTATGCATGGTGTCCTATTTTTAGGACGATGATGAAATATGGATTCATTATATTTACAGATATATGAGCAAAGAAAGCTTCTAAAACCAATTAAAAATTGTACGCAGGTATTTCGATACTTTGACAATATTATGACAAGTAACTCAAATGTTATTCGTTTTTTTTTTTTTTTTTTTTTTTTTTGATCGAATTTACGAAAGCGAGTTTTTGTTATATTTACACGTTTTGAGGTCCCCTGAATCCGAAAATCATATTTTTAACGGTTGATCTGTGTGTCTGTCTCTTTTCAGCATATCTCAAGAACAATCGTAGCAGAAAGTCCAAACTTGGAATTCTAAATATGTATGATATAGGGATTCTACACTAAGCTTTTCGTTGAGATGAAGAAAATGGTTCGTGTACAGTGACACCCAAATTAATTCAAATGCATTACGTCTATGGTGGAAATTGCAGGTAAGTAAAGTTTAACATCTATAGACTGAACTAAAACTAATGAAATGAATATATATATATTTTTTTGTATGCGCAAATACATGTCTATCGTAGAATATGGTTGGGAAATCATTCACTGTTCATTTACAGGGCAACACAAAATAGCTAGATTATAGTGCGACAATAGCTAAAAATTGATGGAAGTGTATTTCAGGTTGTGTCGTGTGCTATTTATATAGGATTATATTTAGGTGCTCCATTTGGTCTGTACACAATCTTCAAAAGATATACATGGCTGCAAATATTTAAGCGATAACATTCTTTTTTATTGTTTGTGGACGTGGTTTACTATGATATTTTATCATGTCCTGAAAAGTTGCTCGGGAACTGAAATGAATTCCTCATAGATATATAGTAAATAATATGTGTTTTAAAGCTAAATATTCATCGCTTGTTTTTTGTATATTTACACGATTTGAGGCCTTCTGCTTACCGAAGTCAAATTTTTAAAATTCAATCTTTGTCTGTGTCCTTTAGAGTAACTTAGAAACGAATAATTTTAGGAGACCCAAATGTATTTTCAAGTTAATACAATTTGGTTGCTGGAAAAGTTGGATCAAGACAGATTAATTTCAAGAAATGTTGCTTGTGCAAGTTGTCTAAATAATTTTATGTGAAGTTTTATTTTAACAACACATTTAAGTTTTATATAAATGTATGTGCAGTAATGAAACGGGGGTTTTAAGGGGTCACGCAGAACTAGTGTTCATATGAAACTTTTCCGAATCCTAATTTGAATTGTTTTAACATAGGTTTACATATCAGCTCTTTTTATCTTACCTCTTAATCTTCAATTTATATTTATAGTATTAAATTTCAGGGTAAGAGAAGGTCGTGTATGTGGCACCAGATTATTTTGTGAAAACTCGGCACTAAGTTACGCAGACGATATCTTACTGTTAGATATTGTCCATGTTTTATTTTATTCTCTCATTTTTATATTTTTAACTCACGTGATGTATTTTTGTTATTGTAAAAAAAAAAAGATTATTGAGATGATGCTCGTGCGCGTGCATCTAGTTTCTTTTTCTCAGTATTCAAATTTTTCAATGGAATAAAAGCAGCAAGTAGATTTTGTTGTTAGAAATTATTATTTAGTTTTTTAGAAAGCTTAGGAGTTTAAAATAACTTCTTTTGTATGCTTTAAGTTTATTTTGGCCTCCGCAATTACATATATAGTAAGCTAGAGAGTTAAAATAACTTTCTTTTTGTACGCTTAAATAACATTTTGTGGCGTCCGCGACAGGACGAAGTAAGACAATGTTTCAAGCAATTAAAGGTTTTAGAAAAGCCGATCTGAAGTTTGTAGCGGAAGAGCTTGGCGAAATAATTCCTCCTGAATGTACTATTGCTACCTTGAAGGAAATTATTTTGAATAGCAACGAATATAAAAATGATCCCAATTTTGTGCAAGAAATTCTATCAACGGCTGTTGTTGAGAGGCAAGAAAAAGAAAAATTGAAAGTCGAGCAAGAAAAAGATCTTCAGCAACAAAAACTTAAACTTGAACAAGAAGAAAAAATTGAATTAGAAAAGCTTAATCAAGAATTAGAGATAAAGAAGATGGAATTAGACCAACAGTTGGAATTGGCTAGAATACAGTCACAGGCCTACATTCAAGGGGAGTCAATTTTAACTGTTAATGAAAATAATTCATCTAGAAGAAAAATTTCCTTACCCAAGTTACAATTCCGACAATTTGATGGGGATTTAAAAGAATGGCTACCATTCTGGAGTCAGTTTGAGCAGATAGATAAAGATAACGATATTCCTCCAGAAAACAAATTCCAGTACCTCATTCAAGCAACGGTCGCTGGTTCCAGAGCACGAGAAGTCGTAGACAGTTTTCCGCCAACTGGCGCCAACTATGCCAAAGTTATAGAGAGTCTAAAAGCTCGTTATGGAAGAGATGATCTTCTAGTTGAAGTGTACGTTAGAGAATTATTAAAATTAATTATAGTTGCTCATACAAAAGAAAACTTTTCTCTTACTTCATTGTACGATAAACTTGAATCATATTTAAGGGCTCTTGAAACGTTGGGTGTCACTACTGATAAATGCGCTTCTATATTATATCCTATGGTAGAATCCTGTTTTCCAGCTGAATTTTTGAAAGCTTGGAATAGAAGTAACATTGTTTCTACTAGTTCTGATGCGAAAGAACGGTTGGACAATTTGATGCAATTTCTCAAATGTGAAGTTGAAGGAGATGAAAGAATAAATTTGGCGGTAGCAGGTTTTGGTCTGGCGAAGAAAAATGATGACCGAAATTATAGAAAAAGAAGGACTTATACTGATGTTGTTAAGCCTATACCCACTGCCTCTACTTTATTAACGACTTCTTTTAAACAGGATCTAAAGAAAAATTGCGTGTTTTGTAATGGAAAGCATATGAGTTCAGACTGTTTTACGGCACGAAAGATGAGTTTTAATGAGAAACAGAATGTTCTAAAGGATAAGAAGTGCTGTTTCCTCTGTTTGGGGTCAGGTCACACTACCAAACAGTGTAAAGCTGTCCTGAAGTGTTTTATCTGTGATAGAAAACATTCCACCGTGATGTGCCAAAGTATTGATAAAGGCAAAACAAATGAACGAGAAGAGAAAGAAAAGTCAAATGAAAGTGAAGTAAATATGGCAAATTTCAATAAAAATCCAAGGGTATTTCTTCAAACTCTCAAAGCAAAAGTCGTCTCTGATAATAAAGAAAAGGATATTCGTCTAATTTTAGATACTGGTTCACAAAGATCGTATATTTTGAAGAAATTAGCAGAAGAAATGAAATATGCAGCCATTAAAAAAGAAAAGGTTGTACATTCACTTTTTGGCGGAGTCTCAACCAAAGAATATGAACATAGCTTTTATAAAATAAGATTAAGAGATTTGACAGGGAAATTCAGATGCAATTTTGAGGTTTTGGATCAAAATATTATATGTGAAAATGTTAAGCCTGTGGGAAAAGGTTCTTGGCTGAAAGAATTGGCCGAGAAAGGCATTGTTTTGACAGATGTTGGCGATGCAGATGAGTCTATTCAAGTACTGATTGGAGCCGATATAATCGGTAAACTATTGACAGGTCGAAGAGAAGTGTTGTCTTCTGGGCTAGTTGCAATGGAAACACTTTTTGGCTGGACATTAATGGGAAAAGTTCCTCAAGAAAGTTCATCTAAAGAAAATTTAGCTCTATCAGTTACTTCCATGTTTGTAAAAGAAGCAGAAATTTCTGACTTATGGAGATTAGATTTACTTGGAATAAGTGATCCAATCGAAAAGCTATGTAAGATGGAAGTAGATCGTCAAGTAAAAGAGCACTTTCTACAGACAGTAACACGGAATAAAGACGGTCGTTATGAAATATCCTTGCCATGGGCTGAAGATAAACCACCTTTACCTGATAATTTGTGTTTAGCCAAGAAAAGGTTAACCAATGTCACACAAAAACTACTTGCGAGTAATATTTATGAAAAATATGAGGAAGTACTTTTAGGATGGCTTGGCGACAAAATTATTGAAGAGGTCCCTGAATGTGAAAGGTCCTTTTATGGACACTACTTACCTCATCGACCAGTTATAAAGGAGAATAGCACTACTCCAATTCGTCCAGTATTTGACGCATCAGCAAGAATCCAAAACCATCCATCTTTGAATCAATGTCTACACTGCGGTCCAAATCTCATTCAATTAATTCCTGACATACTTTTGCGATTTAGAGAAAATAAATTCGGTGTCTTAGCTGATATCAAAAAAGCGTTTTTGCAAATAAGCATCCGGAAAGAAGATCGGGATTTTTTACGTTTCCTCTGGTGGAGCAATCCAGAACAAAGTGAGCTGAGAATATTTCGTCATGCTAGAGTCGTTTTTGGAGTCAAGAGTTCACCTTTTTTGCTAGCTTCAGTAATAGAATACCATATTAAAAATGATGAAGAATATGACCCAGAACTTAAGCAAAGATTGTTGAGAAGCTTCTATGTTGACAATGTTGTTACGAGTGTCCGTACAGAGGAAGAGTTAAAGAGATTTATTACTTGCTCTAGAAACCTAATGTCTAAAGGCGGATTCGACCTAAGAGGATGGGAACATACAGAAGAGAGAAAGGACACGGAAGACGGTAAAGAAGCTGTTGTACTTGGATTACACTGGAACAGATTTTCGGATATTTTAAAGGTCAATGTATCCTGGACGAAAGATGTAAACCTGGAGAAAATAACAAAACGTACTATGCTATCAGTGGCACATAAAGTTTTTGATCCAATTGGTTTTACTTCACCAGTCATGATTTGCCCCAAGATG
The DNA here is from genome assembly GCA_963930645.1 of Salticus scenicus. Lineage (NCBI taxonomy): Eukaryota > Metazoa > Arthropoda > Arachnida > Araneae > Salticidae > Salticus > Salticus scenicus. The sequence goes on along the minus strand of OZ005655.1, from coordinate 87,049,930 downwards.
ATGTTACAGAAAACCTGGAAAATTGGTTTAACCTGGGATGAAGAAATTACCGGGGATCTAAAAAACGAGTTTATCGGATGGTTTCGTGAATTAAATATATTGGAAGAAATTGAGATTCCGCGATACATTCAAGTCACTCCAGATAATTTAAAAAAATGTACTCTTCATACATTTTGTGATGCTAGTAATCAGGCTTATGCTGCTGTTGTATTTTTGAGAATAGAAAAAGCTGATCAAGTGAAATTATTCCTTCTGGCTGCCAAATCCCGCATCAGTCCTTTAAAGTGCCCAACTATACCTCGAATGGAGCTTTTAGCGGCTTTGATTGGTGCTAGATTATCGAAATCAGTAACAGATGCATTCAGTTGGGAAAATATGGAAAGATATTTTTGGAGTGATTCCACGACAGTTCTTGCATGGATAATCAGAGAAGAGAACTGGTCAGTTTTCGTCAGGAACCGAGTTCAAGAAATCAGGAGTTTGACTGATCCTTCTTTATGGAAATATATACCCAGTGAAATGAACCCATCGGATCTACCCTCTAGAGGTTGTAAAGCCAAACAACTTGTCTCTCTCAAATGGTGGGAGGGTCCATCGTGGCTTAAGAATCCATATGAGTATAATAAACATATGAATTTCCTCTGCCAGGATATAAATGAAGAAGACGTTGAAAGAGAAAAGTTAAAATCAACAAAATTACTGATAAATGTAGATGAAAATTCACAGAATACTTGGTACCATCACTATTTTTCATGTTATGAGAAAATCGTTCGCCTTATGGGATGGATTCTCCGTTTTAAACATAATACTTGTAATCCAAAGGATAAAGTGAAAGGAGAATTGACAAGTCAGGAATTTCACAAAGCAGAAATGCAAATAGCGTGGATGATTCAGAAAGAAGCTTTTTCCTCTAAAGATTATGAGAAATTGAAAACTCTTGAGACTTTCAAAGATGAGGAAGATATAATACGCGTGAAAACTAAAATTAAATACAGACAAGCATTGCAGAAAAGTTTAAGAAATCGATTTAGATCAGAGTATTTGGGTTTACTTATTCAGCGACCGAATGTGAGAAGAAGCCAACAGACAGTTTCTGTAGGAGACATTGTATTGGTGGGAGCGGACAATAAAAAAAGGATGCACTGGCCATTAGGACGCATCATAGAGCTTATTCATGGCAAAGATGGAAAAGTGCGACTCGTAAAGTTACAAACATCTCATTCAGAGATACTTCGACCAATACAAAGAATCTATCCTCTAGAAGTATCATCTAGTGACGGTGCTGAAAATACGTTTCCTAATCCAGCTGTGAAGGAAGCACAAATTAAAAAGCCTTTGGAGGATAAGTCCTGCAGGGAAATTAGAAAGACTAGATCTGGAAGACTAATTAAAATGCCAGACAGACTGATTTTATGAAGAAGAAATCTTCTAGAGATATCAAAATGAAGAGTTTTGATTATAAGATATAATCAAAAGGTGGGAGGATGTTAGATATTGTCCATGTTTTATTTTATTCTCTCATTTTTATATTTTTAACTCACGTGATGTATTTTTGTTATTGTAAAAAAAAAAAAGATTATTGAGATGATGCTCGTGCGCGTGCATCTAGTTTCTTTTTCTCAGTATTCAAATTTTTCAATGGAATAAAAGCAGCAAGTAGATTTTGTTGTTAGAAATTATTATTTAGTTTTTTAGAAAGCTTAGGAGTTTAAAATAACTTCTTTTGTATGCTTTAAGTTTATTTTGGCGTCCGCAATTACATACCTCATTTCTGAAAGTTCTTTTTAAAACAGATATTTCACTTTAAAAGTTAAAATCTTTTGTATATAAAACGTATTTTATCGCATGTAATAGTAATTCACAGTTGAGATTTTTTTTTTTCATGCTTTTTAAATATTTTTGCAAAGTGTAGATAAGTGCAGTATTTATTTCTTTAAATTAAAAAGTAACAATTGCATGGATTATCTGGAAGAAAACAAGATAATAAAACACAGAAAATTCTACTTAGGTTCTTTGTAAACAAAATTTAATTTAGTACGACATGACTTATTTTAATCTATTCTTCCATATAAATTCACGAATGAACTGTGTTTCATTCTCTGGCATCACTATAACTATATTCATTTCTTAAAACTTCTTTAGTATAGCTGTAACATGGATCCCCTTGGTGACATGTACATTTTTGTTGTCATTTTGACGTTGAACTAAAATGGCTATCGGAATTGTGCAAGTAATCTGCTTGGCGAGAAACGACCTAGCTTACTTCGGTGCCAAATTTCAAATTTTGTCAAGGGGTTCTATACTGAAGCTTTCCCATATCTTTAGAAAGATTTTTCTAAGTTTCATTTTCTAATTATTAAAAAAAAAAAAAAAAAAAAAAAAAAGTTTGCACCCTCTTTTTTTTTTTTTTTTTTTTTTTTTTTTTTTTTTTGAACCGAAAAAGAAAGATATTCATTTATTTCTTTATTCGTCTTTGGCTAATAGACTGACATAATAGACTATCTCGATATACAGATTTTATAAATTTAATAAATTTTCAATAGTCAAATTTATGTCACGATGTTTGTTTGCTTTCAGAAATTCCCATTTCTTTTATTACATTTAAGCTTTTGCCTGTTTTTAACACTTTCCAACAAGGTTGAAAAGTGTTTATGACTTCGGTTTGTCTGTCTGTCTGTCTGTCTGTCCGTCTGTCTGTCTGTCCGTCTGTCTGTCTGTCTGTCCGCGCTCTAACTCCCGTAAATATTTATGGAATTTCTTGAAACTGATATATGTTACTCAAGTTCACTATCGGGCGGTCCCTATTGAAAATGGAGTTTATACCTCTACTGGTTTGTGTACAGGGACACCCGAAAGTATTTCAAAGCATTGTGTTCTATGAGAGGTAATCATATTTTCATACCTTTACTCTAGACATATCTTAATGAAATTGAAATATGTTATTCAAGTTCACTATCGGACGTTCCCTATTGAAAATGGAGTCTATACCTCTACTGGTTTGTCTACAGGGACACCCGAAAGTATTCCAAAGCATTGTGTTCTATGAGAGGTATTTCTATAAACCATATTTTCATATCTTTATTGTAGATATATCTTAATGAAATTGAAATATGTGATTCAAGTTCACTGTCGGACGTTCCCTACAGAAAATGGAGTTTATACCTCTACTGGTTTGTGTACAGGGACACCCGAAAGTATTTCAAAGCATTGTGTTCTATGAGAGGTTTTTCTATAAATCATATTTTCATACCTTTACTCTAGACATATCTTAATGAAATTAAAATATGTTATTCAAGTTCACTATTGGATGTTTCCTCTATCAAATGGAGGAAATACCACCATCGGTTCATGTACAGAGACACTCAAAAGTATTCCCAAGCATTGCGTTCTAGGAGAGATATTTCTATAAATCAAACTTTAATAACTTTACTATCCACGAAGTTTTAAGAAATTGAAATATGTTATTTACACGCACAAAAGAATTCTTTGCATAGAATGTAGCATGATTAGCATTAGATTTACAGGGTGGCACAAAAATATCCAGTTATATTAAGAGGTATTAATAAAAAATTGCTAGAATTGTACTTTCGTTTACGTTAAGCGTTTTTAACACTTTCTAGCATTTTTTAAGTGTGAATATGATTTCAGTTTTGTGTATCTGCCTGTCCGTCCGTCCGTCCGTCTGCCTGTCTGTCTGTCCGATCTCTAACTCCCGTAAATATTTATGGAATTTCTTAAAACTGATATATGTTATTCAAATTCACTATCGGATGTTCCCTATTGAAAATGGAATTTATACCTCTACTGGTTTGTGTACAGGAACACCCGAAAGTATTTCAAAGCATTGTGTTCTATGAGAGCTATTTCTATAAACCATATTTTCATACCTTTACTGTAGACATATCTTAATGAAATTGAAATATATTATTCCAATTCCCTACTGGATGTTTCCTGTATAAAATGGAGGAAATATCACCACAGATTTATATACAGGGATACTCAAAAGTATTCCAAAGCATTGCGTTCTATGAGAGATATTTCTATAAATCAAATTTTAATTACTTTCCACGAAGCTTTAGGAAATTGAATTATGTTATTTATCTGCACAAAAAAATGCTTTGCATAGAATAAGCATAATTAGCATTAGATTTACAGGGTGACAGAATAATATCCATTTATATTAAGAGCTATTAATAAAAAAATGCTAAAATATTACTTTCGTTTACATTGAATGTTTTTAACACTTTCTAACATTTTTAAGTGTGAATATGATTTCAGTTTGTGTATCTGGCCATCTGTCTGTCTGTCTGTAAGCCCGCGCTCCAACTCCATTAATTATCTATGGAATATTTCGAAACTGATATATTTTATTGAAGTTCACTATCGGATGTTCCATATTGAAAATGGAGTGAATATCTCTTCTGGTTTGTGTACAGGGACACCCAAAAGCATTCAAAAGCATTGTGTTCTATGAGTGTTGTTTTTAAAAACATTGTCCCTATAGAATTTTCTCCATTTATAATGACATTAATAGGTCCTGTACAACTAGTTTGTTTACAGGGACAAGGAAAAAAAAAATATGCCAATGCATTACGTTTTAGGACAGAATTTTTTGAAAATTATATTTAAAAGTCTTTCTACTGTAAAAATCATAAAAATATTGAAATTTATTGTTAAAACTCTAAAATAATCTTTTGTATAGAATATGATATGATTAACTTTCTGATTTACAGGGCTACACTAAAATATTCAGAGAGATCAAAAGCTGTAATTATAATCTAATGGCTGCATTTTTTTTTTGCGTTAAGCCTTTTTAACCCTTTTCAAAATGCCTAAGAGCAATTTTAAAATCAATTAGTCTATCTGTATATTTTTCAGTCCTTCTGTCTGTTGTGTGATAACGTAGGCAAAGAATAATAAAAGTTATTCGATACAACAATTACGTACAGTTGGAAAGTATTACTAATCAATGCGTACTGCATGATTTTTCTTTCTTGTTCTCGTTTAATTTATTTTTTTTTTTAGAAATTGCCATCACTATTTTTAAAACTTTAAGTTTTTTTTCAGTAATAATACGTTTGCATGTTTATTTCATTTACTTTTCTTTCTTTCTTTCTTTTCCATTTTTTTTTCCCGATATAAAAAGAAATGTAAAATTAAAGGTGCAACACTACAAATGGTGACACTCAAAATCGCAGATTGAAAGAAATAGTCCTTTCATACTTAAAATAAATAAATATTTAGTAATTTATTCTATAATAATAAATGATAATTAATGGAAATTATACTTTTTTATCTAGATTATTGTATGAAATGAAAAAAAAAAAAAAGAGCTGAAAAGCTGAAAATGTAATGTTTTTTACGAGTTTTGCCCACTGGTCGAAACTCGACCATTTTTTTTTTTTTTTTTTTTTTTTTTTTTTGCAAAGCGAGGCAAAGCAAAGTTATTGCCTTGTCCTAAATGGATTGCAATTGCAACACAGCTGCGGCAATTGTTTGCCGATATTCACTCTAACTGAATCAGCAGAGTTTTACTTAATATAACTATATCTCTCTGTAGATGTTAGCCTTACCTGAAATGAGAGAAAATCACAATGTGAAAACGCCCCTTGTTGTGTGATATAGCCCAGAAGCTAATAGATACCATGTCAAACCAAGGCCCAACCAAGTATAATATTCTGTTAAATTAATTCGAATGGTTCATAAAGTACAGTGTTTGAATAAAATAAAAAAATATATTTTTCAAAAATGGTCGAATTGAGTTCGGGAAATTTCAAAACGTGTAACTTTATCGAAAACCGAAAATCTAAAACTTTTCTGAATCTTATATTTTCTACTTATATATGCAGAGGAAAGAATAATAAATTCCCTTTTTAAAAAATAAAAATAAGTAGTCAATTTCACTCAATTAAAATGCAAGGGAATCTTAAAACGTGTAAATTCATCGAAAACCGGAAATCAAAAGTTTTTATGTATCTTCTACTTGCTTCTTCTGGTTTACGGAAATTTCGCCCCCAGCATCTCGCCCCCGGCATTTTGCCCCCAGCATTTCGCCCCCGGGAAATCTCGCACCCCGGAAATTTCGCCCCCGAACACTGGATTTCGGAAATTTCGCCCCCGAGTTGTGGAAAATATATATGTAATGACAAATAAAAATATAAAGATACATGTAGTAATTCTCGATATATTTCTATTTAATTCACACTATTTTCCCATTTAATTTCAATATAAAACATATGAATTAAAAAAATGTTTTCTAATGGAAAACTTGTCCGATTAATTTTTTATCGCTGTTAATTAAAAGAAAGTTTAAGTTTACAGTAATATTATTTATTTATTTATTAAATTTTTAGTGCACACATAGTAAATTTATTAATTTATCAAATATTTTTTACTTTGTTTTATTTATTAATAAATTTGATCATTATTGATAAATAAGGAAATTAGATTACAGAATAATGAACTTATACTAGGCGAGTCGTATTAACCACCGACGATATACAGAACGCCCCAGCCCACCCGTTACAGCTCTTCGATGTCTTTTTCTAGTCAATTTTGTCCTTTTATCCTTTCCGGTGTTAGCCTTTTTTTTTTTTTTATACTTGACATTGTGAGGGTTTTTTTTTTTTTTTTTTTGTTTTTTTTTTCATCCCGTGCTTTTTTCTATAGAATTTTTAATCTTTTTTTTTTTCCTTTTTCTATGAATTTTCAGTCTTTTCCCCTCGTTTTCTACATTCTAAGATGCGGTCCGAAAATTCGATGTCAAGTTTTCACCTGATTTATACATTTCAAGGCATCCTGAGTCCAGAAAAGTAGTTTCTGACAGTTGGTCAGAGTGTATAAATGTATCTATATGTATGTATGTGTATGTATTTGCGGAATCTTCTGGGTATCTCCGAAGCTAACAAAAATAGAACTACGGAACTTCAAAACTGAGGCAGGTCTGGTATACAGATATTTTTTTTTTAATTTGGGGAAATTGAAAATCTAAAAATGGGACAGCGGAAAACGGAAGTGGGACCGTAAGTCCGTATCTCAGAAACGGCTCCTTCAATTTTCTTCAAAGTTTTTATATAATCACTCTATTAGATGACCTTTCAAATAATATAGTTGGTTAGTTCAGGAAAATCTATAGGTGTCTGGTAAAAATAGATCAATTCCAGGCTTTAGAAGTGCGCTCCTTTAAAAACAACTGCACGGATTTTTTTTCTTTTCAAACTCCACTGAGAAAAAAATTCTGTAACTGACATCTAGAATCTAAATTGTGGCTCTAGAAAAATAGTTCCATGTCATCCTTATAAATTCTAGTCCCCTTGGAAAGCGAGTTCTAGAAGCCCCTATTAGAATTCTAGAGCGTTTGCCTATATTCTCGAGGGCAAAGTTATTTAAAAATCTCTGCAAATAAATGAGACTACAAGAGGCGGGTTTCTGCAACTATAATCTTGGTTTATTACAAAATTCTAGAAAATTAAGCGAGAATTTCTCGCAATACAAAAGATTCAGAATATTCAGAATATTGTTTCACCATCTGGAAATGTGTACACAAGAAATTCTCGATAATTTCGTCTATTCAATTTATTGACGTGCCTTATGCGCATAGCTCGGAAATCTATATTTCTATTTAAGGGATTTAGAAAATGGTCACTTATTCGTTCTAGAGAAAATCGGAATTTTTTTTTTCTCAGTGTCGTTATATTAACTCCTTTTTAAACATCTTTTTGTATGTAATTATTGTTTTCCGGTCAATAATTGAGTTTGCCAAGTTTTGGTAAAAGTTTGTATCTCAAAAACGGCTCTAACGATTTTCTTGAAATCATAAATCAATTTTAGATATCCTTTCTCATGTATTACATTGTTATAAGCGGAAAATTAACAATCATCCTACTTAAGTAGGTCAGTTTTAGATCTCGGAAATTGGTTTTTAAAAAAATGAGTCTATCATTTTTACTTTCTTATACAAAGTATAAGGAAGTTAGTAATCCCGAAGTTAGTTGCAAATTTATATGCGTAACTATTATAATGTCTAGTTGTACACTTGCAACTTTGGGTTTAATACGAGTTCCCGTTTCAGAGATATCAATGATTTTACACGAATTTTCGTGACGTCAGTATGTAAGTACGCGCGTGTGTGTCTGGGGGGGTATGTATCTCGCATTTTTCAAAAACTGTTAGACGTAGAACGTTGAAAATTAGTATATAGGTTTGTTATAACATCTAGTTGTGCACCTCTATTTATATGATTTATATGATTATGGACTTTATATGATTTTCCGTTTTGGAGATATTTAGGAGAATTATATTCATAATGACCAAGAATACAAAGGTTTTGGCCATTAAATATGACCTGCGTTCATAGAGATTTCAAAAGAAGCTAATGATAGAGCTAGTAATTATATTGTTATAAAAGTTGAAGACATTTTTGCGTGTATAAAGTAATACGTAAAGACATAATAAATGAGTATAAAATGAGTATAATGAGACATAAAAGTGCATTTGTCGACAAGAACCTGCTAAAAGGTTCTTGTCGACAAATGCACTTTATTTAATGAATATTAAGCCCATAGACAGAGACCTTAATTTTATTGTTGCGAAATTTTTCGAAATTTTAGCGTTTCGAATTTTATTCTTTAAGACAGAAATATGTTCTAGTCGACGAATGGGTTTTATTTATGAATATTCAGCCCGTAGATAAAGCCTGCAATGATACTGATAAAAAACGAATTGTTTACGAATTACGAAACAAACGAAAACATACTTAGTAAGCAAGCATTATTTATTTTGGCTTAATGCAATTTAATTAATTATATGCTCAATTACTAATAAATAGTGTAAAATACTAAAGGTAAGCCTATAATAAAACTTTCTACGCTCTATTAGAGTAAACAGTTACTTTCGAAAATGTACTATATTTGCAAAGAACCTCAGTTTCGATTCTCAGTTCTTAAACCCTTTGAGGAGCAGAGTTGGTTGGTTGATTGGTTGGGTTTTTACGTCGCACTAGTGCTGTGCAATGGGCAATTGGCGACGGTCTGCGTCTCGCTCCTAAAGGTGGTCCGAAGAAATAACATGACATAACATCTTTGACCTCCACCGATGGGATTGAGGAGCAGAGTAATTTTGCTTATTGAAAGTTAGAAACGACCAGAATTTGTGAACATTGTTAGAAGAGAAACAGTAAATATTTTTAGCGTGAATGAATATATTCAATATTCACTCACGCATATTTCTATCGCCATGCTCTTTGTGAACCCTTGTTATGACCAAATTCAAAACATATATCAATATTGTATAAACTCCATATTTTTATACAACAAATTATTTCAAGATAAAAAGAGCGGACTTTTTATATAACATGTTTTTAAATTTCTGTTGAATCATATAAACGATACCGAAGGCAGAGGGGACCCGAAACAGCTAAAAGTAAAAAAAAAAAAAAAAAAAAAAATGCATTGTCACCGTGTTCTGAATTATTCTGAAATTTTCAAATGCCTAGTTAGTCAAGAAGTTAGTTAAATAAAAATTTTGTTGAATCATAAACGGTACCGAAGGCAGCAGGGACCCGAAACAGTTAGCTAAAAGTATTTTTAAAATGCATTGTCACCGTGTTCTGAATTATTGTGAAAGTTTCAAATGTCTAGCTAGTCTGGAATTTAGTTAAATAATTATTTGTTGAATCATAAACGCTGCCGAAGGCAGCAGGGATCCGTAACAGTTAGCTAAAAGTATTTAAAAAATGCATTGTAACCGGGATCTGAACTATTCGGAAAGTTTCAAATGTCTGGTTAGTCGGGAAGTTAATTAAATAAATTTTTTGATGAATCGTAAATGTTGCCGAAGGCAGCAGGGACCCGAAACAGTTATCTAAAAATATTTAAAAAATGCATTGTCACCGCGATCTGAGCTTTTCTGAAAGTTTCAAATGACGAACTAGTCGAGAAGTCAATTAAAAATCGATTGCAAGATTTTTACTGGACCACACAAAGAAACAAAGAAGATTCGAAGTTAATAAAAACATGGTACTATTTTGGGAAATGCCGCATGTATGTTTATAACTTTATTTGTAATTACATTTATATTTTGTATCACACAGGGGCGAAATTTCCGGGGGCGAAATGTACCGGGGGCGAAATTTCCGGGGGGCGAAATTTCCCGGGGGCGAAATGCTGGGGGCGAAATGCCGGGGGCGAGATGCTGGGGGCGAAAATTCCGGATCCCGCTTCTTCTACCCACAAAAGCTAGCAATAAAGACACTTTTTTTAAAAACAAGAAGCCAATTTCAGTTAATTGAAACGTAAAGAAAGCTCAAAACATGTAAATTCAGCAAAAAACGGAAATCGGAATTTTTTCAGTTTTTTCTACTTATACATGCAGCAGTTAGTAACAAATTCATTTTCCTTTTATTTAGTATATTAGTTGAATACCTATTGTTTAAATATCACCTTTTGAAATGAAATGTTTATGTTTACATTCGAAACTGGAAGTTTGCCATTTTTTTCTGGAGTTTTGTGATTTTAAATTAAAATTTTATCAATTTTACAGAAAAATAACTCAATCAAACACATGTAGACAGTAACTTATATATAACTATACCCAAATATTGGAATTAAAATCGGCAGATAATTTCCGTTATATTTTAATAATTTTTTACAAAAAATCCAATGGACGATTAACATAGAAAATCTTTTTCATGGCTCCATGGACAGACAGTGACGTCATCACTTCGCTTGTGTATAGTGATGCTACATTATACAAATTATTGTGTCTATGGTTTTACTTGAGCTTTATGAAATTGCCAGATTTAACAACTTTCTACTTTTAGGTATTTTTTAATGTAAAGGAATACGTGTATAAAAGGGAAAAATGGGGGAAAATGCATAAAAAATAAATGTATTTTTAAATACCTTCTTGACATCGTAAGAAAATAATATTTGTATTCGCACCTTCCGGCTAACCATACCTTTCGAATTATACCATTTTCAACCCTCTACTCCCATAATTAATATGTTAAAAAGGGACTACAAATTTTATGCTTGCCTATTAATATATAGATAATAATAATTAAAAAAAAAAAAAAAAAAAAAAAAAAAAAAAACCGGATATTTACCAATAATGCACGCGATATTTGCCAAAATCTTTCCCTGCAATTATCTGACTCATATTTGACACTCTTCTTTATAATTTCCCTAATAACGCAATGTTTCGTCCAATGTAATAACAGCTCTATGGATAAAGGTTATTATGTTACTATACATTAATTTCCACAAATATATATGTATATATATATATATATATATATAAATTACTTTTGGTAATTTTAAAGCAATTTGTAAGTAAAATAACATTACTTTATTAGAAAGAACTGGGTTCTTTAAACGAATTAATCTTAGTACGGTACCCTTTTGCTGACACATAAATTTCTGTTCCATTTTGGCTGTGAATCAAAACGACTATCGCCGTTATGTTAGAAGTCACCTTGGCGAGAAACGACCGAGCTACTTTGGCGCCAAATTTTAAATTGCACCATGGTGGGCTACTAAAACTATTCCAAAATATAATTATTTTCTCTATTTTATAACGCTTATATATTAAGTGTTACCCTGTTATCAATATCGGATTCGAATATCGCCATTTGGCGAAAATTAAATGCAGAAAACACTAATATATTTTCGATGCAGTTAAATATTAAAGAAAAGATATAGCTTTTGTATAGAACCCTCTTCGCGATTTTTCTTTTACTAGCTATTGTACCCGTATTTTTGAACGTAAATGCAATAGAAATTATGTTTTTGAGAAATTTTATGTTCAAATCAGTGAACAAACAATTATGGAAATTTTAATGTATATGTATATATGACAGAAAATTGGCAAATTGTACTTCTTACTAATAATAACCTATTCTCTATCTTTATCAGCATATTTAATAGAAAAATTTTAAACGCATAATAGTAAAATTTTATTTTGTATTTTAAAATAAAAAAATATATATATTTTTGAATAGTAAAATTTGTAAAATATTTTGAATTGGAATTAAATTGACCTAAAAAACAGAAACAATAATTATAATTTTTAAAAGTTGTCTTATAGTAAAATTAATTTATAATCTTAATTTTTTTGCAAGTATAGTAAGACAATATAGAATACAAACTACCGCGTATATATATTCAGGGAAACAAGTTACAGAATAAAGTGAAAATATCTTATTCGTTTTCTTTGCAAGATGTTCTGTCAGAAAAAAAAAAAGTTAAAGAGAGACAGATAAAAATATTAAGAACCCTTTTTTCTTTTTTTTTAATAGCTGGGAAACTACAGAGAGTAAAGTAGGTTTACTATGGTGTATTTTGCTCAACAAGCTTATTATGTCAACTCATCGTTTCTGTAAAATGGCGACTTTAAACTATGTAAATGAGATGACAATTTGATATCGAAATTTTGACCAAAAACAATACTTCCTTTACCTACAGTAGCTTACGGGCTAGGACCAATTAGACAGATCCTCAAGGATTGGCATTCTCTCTTAGGCTCAGTTCCCTAGTGCATGCAATCGGCCTTAACCCGAACACCACATCACCTACGGTCATCAGATGATGGAAGTAAAAAAGACATTATATGATCACAATATAAATTCATGAAAACAAAATATATAATAGGCGTATATTACGTGAGGAGCACAATAGATTGGCCTCTTAAGAAATTGAATATTATTAACAAACTCTGTAAATAATATTATCACACTGTAATGTTTTGGGACATTCTAAATAAGTACTATTTTTCACTGGGTTAAAATTAAAAAAAAAGGGGGGGGGAGCATTCTTATTTAGGTTTTGATGCGCTTCCACACTACATTAGTCTTTATTTATTTATTTATTATTATTTTTTTCATTTTATCAACGATCGTACTTAATAATTTTGAAATATGACATATGTTGCGTATTCTAATCTTTTGCTATTACTTACTTACTTACCACGTTCCTTATATTTTGACCCTTTAAGGTTCTTGGTTTCAAATTGAAAACAAATATTTATCATTTTTTATGCAATATTTTTCATTATTTCTTTTTTGTTGCTTTAACTAATTTCGTAGTTATTTTTTTTCTGGTTTAGTAGATACTATCACTACTACGAAATGTAACAAATATTCTTTCAGGGGATGTATTACTCAGGAGTCATTTTATATTTCTTTGTAAGTACGAGTTTACTTTGCTGTCTGTTGTGGGAATCGCGGAAAGCTTTTTCATCCGATGAAAAAATGTGATATTATTTTTCTCGTAATCCATAACTATTACGCTTTTTGGTGCTGGAAAATTTAAATAGAAATTTGTTATGTGTGCTTTATACAGTTCAGGGTGATTGACCAAAATAAAAATTTCTATAAAGATTTTCCGTGCGTTAAAGTTGGCAACTATGTTAAACTAATAATGCGAATTTTTGCAACTTATAGTGTTAACATCGAAGTTATTTATTCCTTTAATTAATTATTATTTGAATACAATCAAGGTTGCATATACATGCTTCTAACCACAAATTTCTCGAAAATGAAAACTGATATCTTGACAAGGGTTAACAATATTTTTTCAATGCATTTTAGAGAAATACGCACATCAAATTACATTTCAAATTTTCATTTTATATTTTATTAAAATCCATGAAATATAATTAATTTGCTATTACTATCTGATCTTAAAAAGGAAAATCTAAAGTGGAATATTATTGAACAATCGTGATGAGACTATTAACTAAATTATTAATTCTGTAAATGAATGTTTCAGTAAAAATTAGCTGTAAAAAAGAAATGTGTTATGAAGTATGTTATTTTTAACAAATGATTCACCACAATTTGTTGCTACATATTGTCCAAAATTTTAAAGCTGATATCATTTTCTAAAATTGTTTATTCAATTTACTTAAAAGCTTTTAGACAATTCATTTATTAAATCGCTTCATATAATAAGCTTCTTTTGTGAATTCTTACAGGCTTAATGTCAAACACGTTGTGTCCCATGAAGAATTAAGTCAAAAGTGGGGCTAGGGTTTTTTTTTTTTTTTTTTTTTTTTTTTTTTACTTTAGCTCTTTATTTATTTGTAACATTTTACAAAAAATAAATAAATAAAGTTTAGTCAAAAAGAAATTTTATGACAAAGAAGCTTAACTGATAGTCTACACGTAAAGGATTTAGGAAATCTTAAATGTTGATTTTATAATTTATAATTAGTTTTTGAGATTTTTTTTTAAAATATGTATAGACAAAGATACTATCTGTTATCGGAACGCAAGTTAATAAAAAATACATATTTATACAAAACTGCTTATAACACATACATTGTGAAATGTATTCGTAATATTAAAAGCTCATTATTATTTTGTATTATTACTTTACATATGTGTAGAATGTAGGTTGCCGCTTTTTTTAACAAACCACTGCAGGATGAATGTTCACTTAGGTTATTCCAATCTGCTCTGTTTTCTGCATTTCTTCACCTGTCTGTTGCTCCAAATTTCATCACTTCAACGAAACTGTGATTTCGCCTCTTCCTTAGTCTTTTCTTATTTCTTCTCAGCTAAAAAAAAAAAAAAAATTACAGAAAAACTTTATAAATATATATATATAAATCTGCAGATAATCTGAAGATATTTGGAACAACAACAAGTTAAAGGGAAGCTTTTTTTTTTTTTTTTTTTTTTTTTTCAAATTGCAAACATTTTTGATTCTGAACTCCAGTTATTCTGTAGATTTTATGATTTTTGTTAAAAATACTTTCAGATTATCTTCAGATTTTTCTACAGATATATATATATATATATGTATATATATATATATTCTTCATGTGAGCACCACGACTTCTCCGTACATACCGCATTCTGTCAACCCAATTTCCAGTCACTCTTTCACATAAATTTGAAGTTATTTCATGAATAACACATTCAATGTTGGTTTTTTATTATTCATTTCTTATTGAATTATCAGCATAAACTTGTAACTTAGCATATCCCCAAAGAAAAAAAAAATCACAATAGATCGAGTCGATTAACTGAATTGTGTCGTCCTCAAATTTCTCTCAGTATTCATTTATGAACACTGATTTTGATAAAAAATTTAATAATTTCGAAACGTTGTTCAAGCGTGGATCTTCGCATGATTAAATAGCATAGCATACTAAACACAAATGACACAAGAAATGTCAAAACATAATACGCAGTGTTTGCATTCTAACAAGTTACAATTGTACGATACCCCTTGGAAAATGCTTTATGTGTATATCATATTCAGCTTTTCTTAAATATTTTTTTTCTTACATTTATAGTATTTTTAAAAAGTATTTAATTTTAAATATATTTTAATCTATTAAAAATACTTTTATACATTCTAATGTACATAAGTACAAATACATATTATATGCATAGGTTGCCATTTCACGCATTGAACAGTATTTTACGTCCTTTATCTAATATATATATATATATATATATATATATATATAGCAATAAATACCTTAATTATCTGTTATAATTTAAATATCGTACTTTAAAGAATATATATTTTTTAATTTAAATTCTTGTAAATAAACTCATATCACTCTAATAACAATACAAAAAATTACAATTATAAAAATCTAGATTTCTTCAAGAATTTACTTAATAGTTTTAATTACTCCTCTGTAGTCTAGAAAATACCTTTATAATAGTTAAAACGCAAAGAACTCATGAACATTTGTTCAAACTTAATACATTAATTCCTATGTTCATTTCACACATTTAATGACAGAAACTAGTACAGTGTGACAAATGCTTTAACAACTAGAAAATGATAATGTATAAAAAATTTTATCAATTTATTATTTAAACTTTAGATTGTTTCCCTGAATAAATTTCCAAGTAAAATAAAAGATAAAAAGTAAATTTTTAGTAACAAAAATACTTATAACTTAAAACGAAACTTTCAAAGATAATATAGTTTAAAAAACCAAAAATGTATCGTAATTTACAACTAATGAATAATACACGATAATTAGAGATACACTATATTTAAATGAGTTATAGATTAAATAAAGAATAATTGAATACCTAAATTGTACCGCAATTTGCTACTAATGAATAATATACGATATTTAGAGACACTATACTTAAAAAAATTAGGAGTTGTAGATTAAATAAAGGATAAATGAACATGTTATTGCTCAAAAATTAAATTAAAAACATCACCAAAAAGTAATAATATAATTTTAATATTTTCCTAATAAATAAATATAATGGAACGGTCCTTAGACCAAATTAAACAATTATTTTCAAAGGAAAGGAGCGATAAACGAACTGTGTGTCAGAATTTCATTGAAAAATATTATGATCCATTTCCGTCAAAGCATAACGTCTTTGTTCACGTAAAAGACTACATTAAAATTTAATACCTCTTTTGCAATGTCAAAACAAACATTAGGGTCTTTGGAAAGACGTGGAAGAAAATTAATTTTAGTAGCAGAGTAAACGACGAAATATCATGTGATCTTTTATTTTGCTTGTAAAGAATATCGAACTTTTATATGAGAAATTTTATAACTGAATCATAAAAAGTGACATTTTAAAACTTTATAGAATACAAATTCATAAAAGTGCTACAAAATTATGTGTTTTCATCATAATAAGTGATGGGTTCAATAGAGTAATAATTGTAAATGGAGCTTATGGTTGAGTTAGCTTTGATAAAGTAATTTAATGTGACTAGCCTCTAATAATTTGTGTTTTTAAGTTAATAATGTACATAATTTTTTTCTATTTATTTTAAATACATAATTTCTCTTTTTTATTTATTTTATATTAATTTTAAATAAGTATTCACACTAGGGTGTCCCTTTAATGAAGGGGAAATTTTTTCTTCTTTTTTTAGTACATACTATTTTTTTCAGACAGCGATTTTGCGTTCTCACACTTTCGTATGCCAGGATACCTGCCAATATCCAATTTTACTATTTAATTTTATAAAATATCTTAAAGTATTTAAAAATTTTATTGATAAGCTCATCAACCGTGAAAATTCATTTTAAGTAGTTTGGAGTATAAGATTGATTTTTTTCATACCAACAATGTGAAAATTTCTACAGCCGGGAATTGAACCCAGGCCCCTTAACGCGCGGATGCTCTTCAACTGAGTCACCCTGTATGATAACCAGCCCGACATTTCTCACATAATAAACGTTTCATATGCGTTTGCACATACGGTGACCTTGCCAACGGTTATTATGTGACAAATGTCAGCATTTTTTTTTTTTTTTTTTTTTGAATCCCTATAATTTTTGGATTCCCTCTACGCGTACACTCTAATATTTGAAAGTAAAAGAAGGAAACGAGAAAACGGGTTATTGCTTTTATTTTGTACGCCAGTGTGATGTAGGCAGCATATTTGTAAAGTAGAAGTGGCGTCAAGCTAAAGAAGTAAAGGTCGCCAAGGGAATTCAGTACTGAAAGTAGTGTAAAGTGATAGCATCGGTTTGGGAGAAAATGTTTGGTTGAGATTGGAAAAGTTGCTAGCTGGATCCAGCATACTTTGGCGATATTGTGGAGGAGACAGCTAGTTGAAGGCGTCGAGCAGAGGTGAATTTGGGTCAGCATGGAGTGTCTAGCTATAAGATAAATTAGTTGGATAAATATGGGAATATGATCCACGTAGATTGTGAAAGGTGTTTAAAAATTGAATGCAGATAGTCTTTAAAGAAGTAGTTTTGTAAAATGATGTGAATCGTATTTTCTATTTTTGATAACTTTAAATAGAGTACTTAATGGAAATGTTGTTATTGATTGTGATTATATGTTGTGCTGACAGTTGTGTTATAGAAGTATTGTGAGTTGATAGTTGTATTGCTGGTGATATAAAGTGCTTTTCTTCGCCCTCTGAAAATGTCCACGGCCACACTGTTAAAATTTTCAACAGAAAACTCTGTGTAATATATTATCTTAAGTCTTATGTAAAATTACGGAGAAATATCTACGGATATGTTAAAAAACTATACATTCCTTCTATACATTCATTTTAATATAACTAATATTATTTTAATTAATTATTGGTGAGAATATATTTCGGATTTGGAGTACTTTTTCTTAAGTAGAAAAAGTCATTTTTAATTTTAATTAAAAATTAAATAATAAAATTTCGTAAATTTACAGAATAAAGATTGAGAATCTCGATTATTCACTTTTAACTAAGAATTACTGTAAATAGACAGAGACTCTGGATAAATATTTACATTAAATTTACAGAAATTCTTAACAGTGCATTTTGACTCATACTATTGCAAGCTGTAAGTGGTGAACTTTTTTTTTTTTTTTTTTTTTTTATTAATGACAATTTAAATTACTTCGTTTAAGTTCTTTAGTGAGTTCTTTCATATTCCTTCGCCCTTCTTCACTTTAAAGTTAAAATAAAGGTAGATGTCTCCTTAATCTAAGTCTTCTGATTGTTTTCTGCACTAAGTTAAGAACAATGAATGAAGTAGAAATCGGAGCGGAGACTTCACATTTTTTTTTTTCTCTGAGTATACATATTTCTTTTCTTTTTCTTTCTTTCTTTCTTTTTTTTTTTTTTTTTTTACTGTTTTCCAAAATGTCTTATTCGCTATTGAATGGATTTTAAACAACCACCTAATTTACATAGGCAATGTATTTATGGATCAAGATTTTTTTTTTTTTTTTTAAATTCTGTATATACATATCCATAGCACGTATCAAAGTCGCAAGTAAGTTTGTTAATTATCTTAATCCGCCATATTGTACCAAAATGGAAGCAACGGAAAAACTTGTGATTAAGGAAACTTACGAAATGCTGATTCTTTTGGAACAAAATTTAAATAGTGAAGTTATCATAAAAATAAATTGGATAAGTTTGCTGAGATACGTAATCCGCTATCTTCTTCTAGTAAAAACTAGCAAAGCCCCGATTCGGGAACGAACCGAATTCCGAATGCGGGAAAAGTTTCAAAATCAAACTCGAAATATACAAAACTCTGCCTAATGCTGCCTGCGTGCCAAAAGATCAAAGTTTGTTAACGAAACCAATTTTTAATTCATGAAATTATTGAAGGTAGTGAATCAACGAAGGTTTTTCTCGCTTCGCTGATCACAATATTTAAAGGAAACTCTTTTCTATATCGCTTTACAAAGAAAAATAAAATTTAAAGAAATCATGAAATTGTTTTAAAGCCCGCTTTGGTTCCCCGCTGACTTCGGCACGATCCACTCATTCGCAGGCTCTCGGGTGTCTGTCCCTATTGCCTGTGACAGTAGCTTACAAATGGTCTTCCATTTTGGATGCTTATCAGATGACAGTTTCGAAACAGACAGTATCGAAAAAAATTAAGTAGTCATTTTATATTTGAATCCCAGTTACATATGAACAACACTATACGTGGTGTTCATAATATTTTCTTTCAGGTTATTTTGTATAATTATTTGATTTATTCGATCAACCATAAAATGACAACAATTTCACACCAAATATAATTTTGCAATGTTCTATGATCGGCTACGTCTATCGCATGAGATAATTAATTTTGTGGTTAAAATAGCAGTTGAGTTAGTTAATAGTAGTTGGTATATAGAAAAATAAATAAGGAAATACTTAAATATGTAAACCTGAACATGTTTCAGCCTTAATGTAGCTTCCCTTGGCGACGTTTGAATTTTTATCGTCGCTTTGAACAAAAATACGTAATTTATGTTGTTATTCTGTTTTGTTTCTTTCTTTTTGTTTTCCTTTCCTTTTCTTTCTTTTCTGTTTTTCAATATTTTATAATTTATTTATATTTTTTAATCGCTACTTTGCTTAAAGTGACTTTTACGAAAGAGGAGTCCTTGGCGAAAAATGTCCGATATATTTCAGCAATAAAATTTTAAAAATTACCCAGGATTATCAATAAGTAAAACTCTTTAATGTAATGCTGAATTAGACTTCATTCCATGCGCGATTCATCTATTTAACATACTATTTAAACAAAAGGGGGGAAAATCAAAATTGAGGTATATTATTTATTGTATTTTATTATTTGTGTTTTCTTTACTCCATTTTTATATTTTCATTTTTTCATGTGCAGGAGTAATTTAATATTTATTTATTTATTTATTTATTTTTCCGCGTGAAGCATTTTTTTTTTTGGCAACAATTAAAAGTTAAATATCTATTTTTAAAGCTTTTCCAGACTATTATTTTCACTTTTTAATTAATTTCATAAATCTAATCAAAATTTCGTTAGAAACAAGATGCCAAATGAAAGGGGCATTTTTTCTGATACCGTCGGTTTAATTAATTAATCAATCGGGCAATAGGATTTTTTTTTAAATTAACTAAAGTATGAAAAGCTGATGACAATTTTTTGAATTAACTGAAGTATCAAACGCTGGTGGCAACAACACACAGACAAAAAGAAGAAAATCTCTCTTAGCCAATGAACTTGCGTCCAGCAACGGACAAACAGAAAAAAAAAAAAAAAAAAAACAGTCTAGGCCATTTATATATAGAGAGATTAACGGATACTTAAAAATTTCAAACTTAAAGATGTACAGTAATTATGGAGGGGTGGACCTATATCTCTTGAAGTCTGTAATACCCTAATTCTTCTCCTCTTTTAGGTGCCTTTCTCTGTATCAGGAGGTTCCTTTGTACTTATGCACGTACATTTTACTATAAAAAGGCATTGAAGTTAGTTTAAATTTTTTTTCGGAATCCCATTTAAACGTGGAGGGCTGTTGCAGGGACATTGGCCTTTCTTGCCCTGCTTTAGTCAAACTTTTCGAAAATAAGTTATTTTGTTTTGGGGTTGTCGCGCTACATTTTTTTTCCTTTTAAACATAATATAATAGCTTTTTACAATGGGGTCTGAGGTTTAATTTGGGATTGCAGCGAATATTTTACGTCAAAATAATTACGTGAAGGCTTTACAAGGTAAATATACTCAAATTACTATAAACAAGATACATCTACATAGACCCTCTCAAGTCTAGAGGCCCGGAATGGCCCGCTTCTTTCGCCCCAAGTTGGTACGCCACCTTAATTAAAAGCCGATTTTCTTAAAATTCCGTATGTACACCGCTCATATCAAAGACTCAATCAAATTTAATATTCGATTCAAACTGCCAATTGGATAAAAAACGATAACCACTCAGAAATTTTAACAATCTTAAAATACGTATTTATGAACCGATATGCAATAAATACATAGATTTATAAAGATTTTAAATATGATTTGTTGTGCCTGTTTGATAAGAAAACAGACATCACCCTACTCTTTAGACAGAATCAGTAGGTCTTGTATTTTAGTAACATTTGACATGCGAATTACCAATAAATTTGTCAACGGATACTATATAATTAAACTTCGTATAGTTATCTTAAGTAAATACTATAAATATGTAAAATAATAATAATAATAATAATAATAATAATAATAATAATAATAATGGGAAAAACCTTGCAATCGAAATCTCATCGATTAGTATGTCGAAAATTAGAGAATTGTTTGCTTATTTATAAGTAATTAGCAATTTATTTATTCATATTAGAAAATAATAGGATAATTTTTTTTGTTAATACAATGAGTTGTAAAATTGACTAAGAAATATTTTTTTAAAAGTCCTTAATAATAAAAATGCATGGTATGAACTTTAAATGCAACTAATCTGTCAAACTGTTTAAGAGAAAAATAGTGATTAATCAACTGACAGAAAAAATAATTACGATTGTTAGAATATATTAAATTTTCGATATTTTCTGGTACGTTGATTAAAATATTTCTACAATATTTAAGACAGAACTGAAAACACAAGTAATCAATTTTGTTAACTAATCCTAACAACTATTCATTAGAAGATTGCATATTGATTGTAGATGATTAATATTTTACTGGATTATTTAGAAAATAAGGAAATCTCGGTTTACTTTGATACAGTATTGGTAAAAAAGAAGTATATGAGGGAAAAGGAGCTAAAATTGAATGTATTTTTAAGAAAAACAATAAACCATTAGCGTATTTAAAAAAAAAAAAAAACAAGAAATTAATAATAATTATAATAGTGTAGTATATTTAACGATTTTTTATGTCATTATGATAGAAATATTATGAAAGAACAAATTTTATTTTGTTAAAAACGTCTTTTATTTTACAAATTTCGTCTAAAAAATTACATAAAAAAATAAATTTGGAAATAAGCAAAGCTTATTGCTACAAAAAATAATGTAACAACCTTATTCAGAAAAAGGAAATAACATGCAGTTCACATAAATTATTAACACTTTCCAGCTGTACGTACTCATATCTTTGTTTAACTTTAATTGTACTTTGATTACGTGATAATACAAAAGCAGGACAAAATGAAAAAAAAGTCAGATGGACTAACTGATTTCATAATCAAACTTAAACATTGCTGAAAAAGGTTATAAACCCTTAACAAATACAGAAATGAAATTCCAGCAATTTCTAAATGTAACCCTTGAAGACTTAAAGGTACATTTGCCATATAATATAGAAAACAATTTTTAGCATATTAATAATAAATGTCAATTGCATTATGATTCATGCAGTACAAAGATATTTAAATATATTTTAAAAGGCCTATCATATAATCATTCTTTCGTATGTTCTTGTATTCATAACAATGGTTTATATAACACAATCCTTTTGTGCTACTTGAACTGTTTTAAATAAGGAACACGCCATAGTGAACGTTAATAGCGGAAATCATTTTGAATAAATTCTGAAAATATTTACGAACGCTAGAGGTGGACAAACAGACGGATATAAAGAAGAACAGTTAATGTACAGTCACACAGACAGACAATATGATTTCCATCATACAATTAGGCATAAACATTTCTATAAATAGTTTAAAAGTTTAATAAAAACGAAAATGAAATTGAGGTAATTTCCAAATATGGCTCCTATTGTATCAAATTACTTCTGTTAATTTCTATTATCGTTTCTGAAAGTCGAAGCCAACGTTATTCTATGGAAAATTTTGTCCCAATATAACTCATTAACTAATCCATGTTTTTAAATTCTGTTTTCACATTCAGAAAATTCGCAGCTGCTATACAGGTTATCGCTTTCTAAAAGTTTATTCCTTTATTTATTTTTATTTTTAAGATTTCATTTTAAAACTCAAGCATGCAAAATTCTACATTGTGAAAATTTGCATTTTACAATCTCTAAACAAAAAAAAAAAAAAAAAATCAATTTTTAGAAAGCGATAAACTATTTATAAATTGTGAATTTTCTGAACGTAAAAACAGAATTTAAAAACATGGATTAGTTAATAAGTTATAAAGGGGCAAAATTCTACATCGAATAACATTGACTTTTGCTTTTAGGGACGATAAGTAGAGAGTCATCTTAAGCTCTGTAAACATCAATGCTAATAACAGCAAATTCTTTAGAAAACAATTTTTATGCATAGAAATAACAGATGTCAAGTTCATTATAAAATGTATTAAAAATATTAAAATAGGTTTTATAAAAATACCTCCCACAAATCGCAATGCTTTGGAGTTATTTTACGGAGTTATTTTACACCATTTTGATATGCACCCGACTTTCAATAGCGAACATGTTATGGTGAACTTGAATAACATATATCAGTTTAAACCGCTTCCATAAATATTTGCAATAGTTAGAGTGTTGACAGGAAGAAACAACAAAGTCATGAATATTTTTATACATTGTTAAAAATTCTTAAAAACTAAGCATGAATTAAATAGGTAATGAAAATATATTATGTTTTGTTATCAGAATATAGTACACTTGTTAACTAATTTAAAGAAGTTAAAATATATTTTTTTTCAATTATTATTATTAATTTTTAACTATGTACAACTATAAAGAAATGCGTATAGTCTATGAATATGAAATAATCAAATTTGAATAATTGCTTTTATGCTTAAATGAAAGAAATAAACAAAAGCGTTTGTTAGAAACAAGGGTCTTCAATGAATCTGTCAATCACTTATTCTTTTATCTGACAGTAGAAAAAGAAAATAACAAGTTGCTTTTATTAACATATGTCATTCATAAATAGATTAAGAGAATTTCAATAAGATCAAGTTTATGTCAGGAAAATCTGTCCATTCATCTATTGTCCCTTAATATTTCTGATTTATAAAAACACGTGTTTTCGATTCCCTGTTATTTGACAAGGAAAGTAATTATTGCATTATGGATTTTTGTTGTTAGAGAAACATGGAATTTTTTCTCTCACTATAACAAAATTTGTCATATTTGTTTCTTGTACTTTTCTTATTAATTTATATTTTATTTTTACTTATCCGAAATACTTATGGATGATAAGAAGTATATTTATTTTAGCATAATTATTTCATAAATCGCGTATTTATGTTTCGCACAAAAACACTCTCCGCAAGTAAATACAGAAATAAAAGCTTATAATACAAACTAGGAAAATAATCTATTAAAATGTACCTGTTACAGGGAAATAATTGTATAATAAGCATTGAATGTTATCCTAAGAGCTAAAATGTGTATTTCTGCACTTGAGTTAAAAAAGGTGGGGGGAAAATCTCACTGAATATGCAACTTCTCAAACAAGATCTAGGCCTTGAACTTATTTGCATCCGTCCATAGATAGAAGCAACCATGCATGAAATAGAAGCTAAAAAGAAGAGCACAGATGAATTCAACATTGTAAAATTCAATGCTATTTTATGTATTATTCCATGCTATTTTCCATGCTACTACCCAATATATATATATATATTACTTTATTCTATTTTTAATAATAATAATAAAAAAAATGTATTGGATTCGAGAAAAAAAAATGCTTCCAGTTTTCAATGGATTTTCAGAGGTCCATAACAAGATCTGACCATTTTTATAAAAAGTCGTTGTGTGTGTGACAAAATTTTGTTTAAACTGTGTCTGAGGAACTATTGTACCGAAGTACCTATAAACGCATATATAGTTGTCCCTTGACATAAATTAATGCCTATCAACTTTCGGTGATAATCGCTCAATAGATGGCATTGCTGTACAGCGATTGCCGTAATTTCAGGGAGGGCTATATATACGGAACTGCTGCAGAGAATTGCATATAAATTTATATATAAATTGATTTTAACAAAACAACATTGCTCGTAAATTTTTGAGGCTAATCGCTAAACAGGTGGTGTTGTCATAATGCGATTTTCCGCAATTTAAGAGAAGGCTATATCTGAAGTTCTGTTGCTTATAACTGAACAAAACTGATATGAAAACAGGCCTTTATAAGATATAATGCTGATTTAATTTTTGTGCATATTGGCCGATATAGGGCTCTTCTATACTGTAAATTTATGCTAAAACGGGAAGGATGTCTACTGCATGGTAAAAATTCACTTCCATTGGAAATTTCGTATAATACCTGTCTGAGATGAAAAAAGTATGCATTCATAAAGGAAAAAAAAATAATAAATAATTTGTACGGTGGGAATTTGTTTAGAAGAAAGTTTTGTGATGGTCATAAACACACTAGTTATTAATTTAACTAAAATTTGATTTTTTTCAAGATATTTTACATAGACGTTTTGAAATTTTCAAACTGAAAACCTTCCGACTCTCACCTTATTTTGTTTGATAAGTCTCGTATTTTTTTGTTTCGTAGTGCAAAAAGGCTTTTGTAAAAAAAAATCTCGATTTTTTAACTGATTTTGACAAACAAATAAATAAAATTAGGGGATTACTCATGTGACGAACATATCTGACTTATCTTCATATTCAAGTAAATTTATGTTCTTTGATAACTAGTTCTAAGACCAGTTCTAGATGTCACATAAACTTATTGTCTATCAATCTAGTTGAACAATTTTGCAAGGAAAAAAAAAGAGGCTTTTTATAACGAAATTTCTATTCGAATTTTACTCTTCTTTAGTAAAATAGCATTCACTGACAAACTGAACATCGCCTGAGTCAAATATCGCAGAAATATGGTTTTCCTGAAAATAGCTCTAACGATTTTGTAAAATGTAATATATAAAAAATTTGAAAAATGTACTATTTGTTCTCCTAATCAGCAATATCAGACTTTAATGTCAATCATTTTACCGTGTTTAATAAATAAATAAAAGGTAAAATGAATTTAAATTCATTAATTCGAAGAAAAGATAATTATTAGATTTGCCTAATTGATAGCAATCTGTATAGCATTTCGTCTTCTCATATCAGGAAACAGATAAAGTTGTATTATAATTTTTGTTTTCATTTTTTTAACACGGAGATACAATAACTATCTTGGTACATATAAGATAATTTTATTATTTAACACCTTTAAATGTACATAACGATTTCTCTCTAAGCCAAATTAAAATCTAGCAGAACAAAAGTAATCATTATATTTACAAAGAAATATTATATTATCTTTTATAGACATTACATTAATCTATGTCAAAAATGCATAAATCATTTTTCAATTTTTATCCTCCGAAAATCCTAAAGTAAGCTTTAATATTCCCTCATCCACATTGAAACACCTTTATGTATTTAATGAAAAATAAGCATATTTAAACGATACAGTAATATTCTTCTCTGATACCATTCCTTCAACAATACAATAAAATGAAACTCTTAAAATATTTTTTAATGTTATTACCGAGACATGTATAGTGATAACATTTTAATCCTAATGTAAATATGGACGTAATCATAAAGTCTTATCCCTAAAAGAAAAAAAAAATCGAAAAGGGGATTTATATTTATTATTGCTTATTCAACATTAAATTGCTTTTCAAGACATTTTCTAAAGATAAAAAAAATATATATTTTAGAAAGAGCTATTTTTATTACCTATCGTTATTACATATTTAGTAAAGGATTCTTTCGTGACTGACTAAATTACCTTGGCTTTTAAAGTAAGTTTATTAAATTAATATTTATTTACAACTGTAATATGCATTCAGCTTTTGAACTTTAGACATAAAATTGTTTGAATTGATCCAATTTTGATTCATTTATTTGAGAAGCATATTCTTACGCTAAACTGTCAATAAGCAATTCACAATGCATTGATTCTCTTATTACGCATATATATATATATTGTTGCGTGCTTGGGGGTTCGTGAGTTGTCCGAGAATGAAAGGCCAAACGTACAAAAATTCAGTAATTAATTCACAGAAAGTTCCAGAAAAATACAGGTCTATAAACCAAGTATCAGCTTCAATTCGACCAGTAAACACAGCTTAAACAACAGCTGACAATAACAAATCCACAGTACAAACTGTATAAAAATAACACTTAAAGCAAGTCTCTTTCGAAGAGGCTCAATGCAAGCTGACCGACTCTGATCACAGACTGAACTGAACTGACTGCCTTGGCGAGAGAGCGCTTCTTATATACTGTTCCATGGAACCCAGATTTTTCGAGAAAACTCTAGAAAGTGGTCAACCAATCAACTTACAGCTTCCATATTTGGTATATCCCTTATAAGGATTTTCTCGCCAAAAAAATCGCCAAGGTGGGAAAAAGTCGCCAAATTTGGCGCCAAATCCATTACCTGCCTTATTGGGGCTTTTTAATGCGTTTTTAAGGGAAAATAAGGTTATTTTAACGCTAAAACGACTAGAAATGCACAAAAATAGCACTTTATCAATTTACTAAGCCTCTTTGAAAGAATGTATACAAAAATAAACACAATTATTTACAATTTTGTAACACTGCCCCCCTCCCAAGGACTGCACGTCCCGGGCAGTGCAACCCTTGGTTAATAGGCGAAACTAACCAAGTTTACACAATCTCAAATACAAAAACTAAGTTGCATATAACGACAAAATAGAAACAAAAATCAAGTGAGAAATATTTACAAAATTCACAAATATGTACAAGTATTTCTATACAAATATTTACATTACGCATGCGCAAATTTTACCAGTATTTACATTTTTAATTTTAATATTACCGTTACTTGTGGTACTTGGCTAGCCTATTATAGTGCACCACCTTCGGTTTTGATGAAGGTGTTTTAGTGATCCGCAAAACTACATCATTCAGCCTTTTTAAGACTGTGTATGGTCCGTCCCAGTTGCACTGTAACTTGGGAGAGAGTCCTTTGCGTCGAACAGGATTCCACAACCAGACCTTCTCTCCTTCCTGGAACTCATGTTGTGTAACCTTTAGATCGTACCTTGTCTTCATTTTCTCTGTTGCCATGTTAATCCGCTCCCGAGCAAAGTTGTGTACGTACTCAAATCGTGCCTGGAGATCTTGGATGTACTCCTCGGACGATGAAGGCGCATCGGGTGGATAACCAAACAGGAGATCACATGGGAGACGAAGTTCAAGTCCAAAGAGCATCTGGGCTGGAGTATAGCCGGTGGTTTCATGGACAGCACTTCGATAAGCCAGCAGGAACAATGGCAACTTCAAGTCCCAATCTTGCTGGTTCCTTGATACTAGAAGAGAGAGGTTATTCAGGATGGTACGGTTGAACCTCTCGACCATGTCGTCCGACTGGGGATGTAAGGGTGTTGTCCGGGTTTTGTCTATGCCGAGTAGTTGACACAGTCCTTTGAAAACATCAGAGGTAAAGTTCCTACCTTGGTCGGTATGAAGTTGTAGGGGCGTGCCGTACATTGACACCCATTGCTGCACTAGGACCACTGTGACTGTGCATGCCTCTTGATTAGGAATGGGATATGCCTCAGGCCACTTGGTGAAATAGTCCATCACGACGAGGATGTATTTATTTCCACTGGAGGTCCGTGGCAAAGGATCCAAGATGTCGATTGCAATCCGTTCAAATGGTGCTCCCACGTTATACCGTTGCAGTCTTCCTCGACTTCGTTTCTGCGGGCCTTTACGTGCCGCACAAGCATCACAGGATTTACACCATTTCTCCACATCCTCCTTTGCCTTGCACCAGTAGAAGCGTTTCCGAAGTTTCTGCAGAGTCTTCATTACCCCAAAATGGCCTCCGGTAGAGCTACTATGCAGTTGTTCTAAAACAGCTGGAATTTTTTATCTTTTGGTACTAAAATCTGCCATCTGAAGCTTTTCCCATTATCAGATTCCCACTTTCTGTATAATACGCCGTTTCTGATATGAAGAGAGTCCCAAAGTGCCCAATAACTTTTCGTAATGGGACTGAATCTGGAAATGTCCTGCCAGGTAAGTCTGTTGCTGGTCGTCTCCTTCAGTTGTAATATAGGCTTTACGTCAGGATCTTCCATCTGGGCTTTTTTAAATTCTTCGTCACTCCATGGGTCGGGATCTTGTTCTGATGGTGTTGCGACAGTAACTTGGCGAACAACTGGCTTTATTCTTTGGTGTTTATCCTCGGCTTTAGAGATGTATTTATGATCTTCAGACGGGGGCTTCCGCAAGAATGCATCTGAATTTTCCCGAAGAGCTCCTTCTGGGTGGCATACTTCAGAGACATTCTTGGTTGCTTCTCTAGGTGTTCTTACTGGGCAGCTTCGATTGATATGTCCGTCTTTTCCACAGCCCCAGCATTTAGTTGTTGGAGTCTTCCCTTCTTTCTTCCTCTCAAGAATGCGTAGTCTTCTATTAATTTCTGCAACCATTTCCTGAATCTCTTTAAGATCATCTTGAGAGCCGTTCACTTTGTCTGCTGTACTGTTCTGGCGATGTTTATAGGAGGCTTGTTGGGCTGTCTCGAGCTTTAAGGCATACACCAAGGCTGACTCCACATCCTTCACGCCGGAGAGTCTGAGGGCTTGTTGAATATCTGGATCTCCGACAGCATCAATGAAATATTCTAGAGCCAGATTATTACGTGTTTCAGGATGACAGTCTGAGAAAGCCAAATGTGAAAGCCTCTGGATGTTTGATGCCAGTTCTTGTAAGGTTTCCCCTGGTCTCTGACGACGGGACCTTAGCTGGAGTCTACTATATTCTTTGGACCATTTCGCTCCAAAACGTAGCTCTAGTGCTCTGGTTACAGCTTCGAAGTCATATCGCTGTTCCTTCGAAAGGATCTCCAGAATATCTGAGGCGTCGCCCCGCAACGACCCTACCAGATGAGCCGTCTTTGCAACAGATTCCCAGCCGTTAGCTTCAGCTACGATGGAAAACTGCGTCTTATATACATGCCAGGAGGAACTGCCTTCGTAGGTGGATAGCTTAATAAATTCCTGATTCTGGATTCTTCTCTCTTTCTTTTCAGTTTCCTGAGGCATGGATTCTAACTTTTCTTCGAGATTCCGAATCTTGCTCTGCAGTTCATTCCCTATTACTTCTCCGCTCCAATCTTCTTTCATTTTTCTCTCAAGATCTTCCTCCATTCTCTTAAACTTGCTTTCTATCTCTGAAATCCTTCCTTTCAGCTCTTGATCAAAGTTTTCTTTAAATTTCTCCTCAAAATTCTTTTCTATCTTCATAAATCTCCCTTCAAAAAATTCTTTTCTACTTTCATTACATTTTCCTCTATCTTCATAGCTTTCTCTTCAAAACTCTCTTCTATCTTTAGAACTTTCTCTTCTATTCCATCCATTCTATTTTCCATCACCGTTAATTTACCCTCTATCGATTCTTTTGCCGTTGAAAGCTCTCTCTTCATCTCATCTTGATTAGATTTAATTTCTTCGGTCAAACTGGCTTCCATCTTTTCCTGAGCTGCATTCATTTCCCTTTGTTCTGTTTCTATTCTCTCTTGTGCTGCCTTCATTTCTTTCATCTCTTGACTCAGGCTATCTTTCCTCTCTCTTTGCGATGCTTCCATACTTTCTTTCATCTCTCTTTGTCCTTCCTTCATTTCTCTTTGCCCTTCTTTCATTTCATTCATCTGGGTAGCTAAGCTTTCTAGAAGTTTCTTCATCTGTTCCTCCATAGCTCTAGTTATAACCATTCACAGACAATCCCGCTTCTGACACCAGAAATGTTGCGTACTTGGGGGTTCGTGAGTTGTCCGAGAATGAAAGGCCAAACGTACAAAAATTCAGTAATTTATTCACAGAAAGTTCCAGAAAAATACAGGTCTATAAACCAAGTATCAGCTTCAATTCGACCAGTAAACACAGCTTAAACAGCTGTCAATAGCAAATCCACAGTACAAACTGTATAGCAATAACACTTAAAGCAAGTCTCTTTCAAAGAGGCTCAATGCAAGCTGACCGACTCTGATCACAGACTGAACTGAACTGACTGCCTTGGCGAGAGAGCGCTTCTTATATACTGTTCCATGGAACCCAGATTTTTCGAGAAAACTCTAGAAAGTGGTCAACCAATCAACTTACAGCTTCCATATTTGGTATATCCCTTATAAGGATTTTCTCGCCAAGGTCGCCAAAAAATCGCCAAGGTGGGAAAAAGTCGCTAAAATTTGGCGCCAAATCCATTACCTGCCTTATTGGGGCTTTTTAATGCGTTTTTAAGGGAAAATAAGGTTATTTTAACGCTAAAATGACTAGAAATGCACAAAAATAGCACTTTATCAATTTACTAAGCCTCTTTGAAAGAATTTATACAAAAATAAACACAATTATTTACAATTTTGTAACAATATATATATATATATATATATAATATTTGCTATCAATTATGGTGCTTATGTAAAATGATGACATGAATTTGACAGAGTCAGTATTTTTTAATAATAGTTTTTTTTTTTTTTTTTTATGATTAATTTATAAAAAATACCACTTAAAGAAAACTTTGTTTCTGCAAAATATTGACCATATATCACAATGTATTTTAGATGGTTCTGTATGCTACACTTAGCTTTTGAACTTTAGGCGCAAAATATATTTGAATTAATCTAATTTTGCTTAATTTGTCTGCGAGGTTTCTCGTACCAACTGTTAAACTGTCAATAAGCTATTTACAATTCATCGTCTCTTTCGTACGCATCTTTATATAATAATAATAATGATAAAATTAATAATAATTTGATATCATATATGGTTCTTATACAAAAAGATTTTGTGTATTTGAAATAGTATTTTTTTAATGGTTGTTTTCTGTATTTTCCTGTAAGATTAATTTTGGAAAAATGCTACTTAATAAAAACATTGCTACTGCAAAATATCGACCATTAGATTTGTGTTTTACATGGTCCCGCTATTGTACTATTGTTTAATTATTGCCAAAGCCATAAAATATTGAGCAAAATGCGAATTTATCTCCTATAATACCTAAAAACTATTTAATAGAATAAATAAAGATACCAATTACATATAATATTTTTACAAAGTAAAAAAAGAAAAAAAAAAGTATGGTATTTATAAACATTTAGTTTTTTATCCTGATTTAAACAATTTCTAATGATAATTTTATTCCTTTCTTTAAGTAGTTCATCTGGTGGTGGAATGATCAGGGTTGTGATACTTAATTCTACGGTCCATGGCTGAAATCCTGTTCAAGCCTTTTTTTTTTTTTCGTAGTAATTCTTTGTTTAATGGAAAGTAATAAGAAATACATAACCGTGATTTTCCATGTTCTGGTTTCATTTCTAACGGTATTATTTTTTTCTTCCTTCGTTTTGCTGGTAGTGGAATGTTTAGTTCTGTGATCTTTAGTTTTTAGGAATTGAAAAAACCAACCAATCAACAAACATTTCTTTCATGGCCCTGATGCATCAATGTATTTTTGGTGAGAAATGATTATGCACAAAATATTTCGTAAAGAATGATCATTCTACACCTTCCGTTAATCAAAGATTATCCTAATTTCATAGGTGTCATAAATTGCGTCAAACAAAAATTACATATCAGAATATTTCATTTATTTTGCCGAGTTTTTAGCATCGTACTTGCCGGGCTTCTATAGGCAACTTTTTGTTTATTTATTTATTTATTTTTTTGTACTATTATTTCCAAAAAAATAAATAAATAAATAAATAAAATTTAGAATATATTTACGCAGGTAAATATGCAGTTTGCCTGCATAAATTTATTATAAATTGTACTTTATGGAAACAGTGATACGGAGAAAATAATAATAAAAAGTAGCCTGCAGCAGCCTTGTACTTGCTCTTATATGCAGATTTCTTCATCGTCGTTTTTCAAGCATGATATTTTTTCAGATTAATACAGTAAAATATTCTGAAAAAATGCAGTATTTATAATTGTTATAGCAGCTTCTATAAGACTTTTTAATGCCCAGTTTGCTTCCCATTATATTATAAATATATCTTTTTTTTTTTTTTTTCAGATCGTTTTTGTGCGTATTACGTGATTTATCTGTTGTCAAAACACGAAGAACTAGCTACCTCTGCTAGTGTGTTACTCTAGATGGCAGGAAGTTGAATTCTAGAACGAAAAATTCTGGTTTCAAATAAAAGATTTAAATATTTATCCATTGCAAAAGTTACTTTTATATAATCTTTATAATTCCAGATACCAGGTTTTAAAACTTTGTATCAAATAGGTGAGTGGACGAATTTCTATACTATTTCCGCGGTGCTTGGAATGTATAATTAAATACCTTTGATTATTTAAGCACATGTGCATTTTTCATTTACATTACCCTAAATTTCTAGGATTATTTTATTTCTTTGCTTTTTATATATTTTCATTTCCCATTATTAATTTTTATTATTTTATTTTACTATTATTTATTTATTAATCTCTTACAGACCAATTTAAAAATATTTACATAAGGTAGGCACTACTTTAATAGCATATTTTCCTATAGTATTTTGCAGAACGTTTTACAGTGTACGTTTGTCGAAAAAAAGAAAAGACTACGTGTGTTTATTTATTTACTTATTTATTTTTAACACTCAATATATTTTTAAATAACTTTTTGGTATTGGTATATTTCTTTATTGTTTTAAAATAAAGCAAGATGCATACCAAATAAAACCAAGGTTATATGAATAATTAATGATTTATTCAAAAGGTTCACCTAAGAGTATTCGAAAATCTTTGTCTTCTGATTTAAATTTCTAAATAATTTATATTTATTTTATTTTAAAAAATCCAGAAAATGGTAATATATATATATAACTTTATTTAAAATAAATAAATAAGTGCATAAATAAACAAATAAATAAAATTTGTAAATGTTTCTTATACTCTAATAAATCATATTAGAAAATACCATTGAAGTCCCACGGAGACGTTCATATAAAGTAATTGAGGAATAAGTATTATATATGAGTTAGCGAATATTATATATAGGATAAGGTCAGCACTTAAAAAAATAAAATAAAATAAAATAATAATAATAATTAGCTTTTGTTTATATTTAGTTATATTTTTGGGATATTTTATTTTACATTGTAAAAATTTCGTTCATAATTATATTTGGTTATCAATCACATTTTATTTTATTTTTTAGCTTTTTTCTAGGGGAGCTATCGCACTTTAAAGAGTTTTTGCACATAGGTTATAATGATAAATAATTCTTCTTTGTGTCCTTGTAAAAAAATCTGTAAATAATAGATTCACCAAAATCGATAGACTTCATACTCTGGTAACTTATACCATATGTACCAACTTTCAGCTCATTCGAATAAGGCGTTTAGGTTCTATCGTGTCCATTCACACACATAAACACATATGCATACATGATCGTAAAAAATAGTAGAACTCAACTGAAGAGACCTCAAAACTTGTAGAAACATAAAAATCTCAATGTCGGATTTTTTATATGGTTGCAGTACTTTCCTTACCTACTGAAAATAAAAGCATATAACATGAATTTTTAAATACAGTGTCAGACCTTCCTACAGAACTTATGAAGGGGTCCGTTTTTCCTCTTGTAAATTGGTAAACTGATTACATCTTTTTCACCGTTTTGGGGAAAGAAACTGATAGTTTCACGATGAGGAAAGATACATTTTTCTCGTCTGTTTTGTTTTAAATTATAGCTGTACATAAATGTTACAAAAATTTAAATTCGATGTCAGATACTATTTTATTTTATTTTTCGTCTATCATGTGGTTTAAAATAAATAAAATGTTTCATAAAATGTGTATTTGACAAGGAAAATCGATAGACTATACTACATCTAAACCAACCTTACTAAATAATAATAATAATAAATAATAATAACATAATAATGACAAATAATAATGATATTTTAGCAGAAATTAACCTTAATAAATATTGATGCAAGATAACTAAATGAAAGTATTAAGGAAACCTTTTATTTCAACGTTTATAAGCGCCTTTTAAGTTAAATGTGTTTTTAATATGTACTTAAAATTATATTTTTTCACAAGAGGAATAACAAATATAACTAATAGGGGATTTTGAAGAAATATTACGCAAAAACTACCGCGTTTTTCTACAATCTACTCTATTAGTATTTTTGTCCATGAATAAAAATTCTGAAATATATTTTTCAACAAAAACGAAAGAAAATTGACAATTGTTTTTAATAATACTTATACAGCAACTAATACAAAACAATATAATTATATCTATATAATTTCTAAACTAATTAAAAGAACTAATACAATAATGCAAATCTAGAAAAAAATATTTTTAATGCTAACAATGAAACTTTTTTTTAACACGTTTTTATAAGCTTCACCTGTATGTATGTATGTATTTATGATGTATGTATGTTTGCATGTTTGTAACCGCTCTGGGAGCAAACACAAAATTTATATTGTAAAAAAAAAGACTCTCGTACGTGAACACCGTGGCGTTGAGCTATAGCTCCGCGCTACGAACCTAAAGGACTACTGTTCGATCACAGTCAGCGGAGATTTTTTAAAAATGGTTTTAGTTTAATTCTAAATTATTTTAATTAAAGATTTAAATGTATGTAAATATTATGGTGTGTCACTCACACGATTTTCTCTTACCCTGAATTTTAATACTAAGATAGATATTTTGTGTTTTTTAGTTCACATTTCTATAAAAGCGTGTTCTTTAATTTTTTAAAACTATAATATTATTCTATTTACTTACCATTACAGAAGATTGAATCTGTTAATTTTATAAATGCAATGTCGGTTATTAAATAACATGCAAGTAATTTTTAATGCGTTTATTAATGTTTCACGTACAAAATTTCTAGTAACAACGTTAATATAACCAATAAGGGATTTTCATGAAATATGAAGCAAATGCTATAGCATTTTCCTACTATCTACCCTATTGATATAGTTTTCTATGAATAAAAATTAGAACATATGTTTTGAAACAAAAAGAAAAGAAAACTGAAACTTTCGTTTTTAATAATAATATTATAATACAATTAATTTTTTAATATATTTAGGTTTTTTTTGGAAAAGAACTAATTCAATAATATAAATCTAATAAAAAAAAATTATGCTAACAATGTTTTTTTTTTTCTTATTCACTTACCATTACAAAAGATTGAATTTGTTAATTTCATAAATATAAAATCGGTTACTAAAAAAAATGTCAGGAAATTTTAATATGTTTGTTAATGTTTCAAGTACAAAACTTCTAGTAACAACGTGAATGCAGGTAAACATGCGATTAAAATGCAATAAATGAACCATATTATCTGGCTCAACGTTAAGAACTTAGCGCTTCATGTCAAGATACAGATGCCTTTAGGGACAAAATTAAGTAGTTAACTTTCAGAGATAGCTGTAACTTCCCTACTGAGAGAATAATAAAAAGAATTAATTCAATTGAAACAATTGCTTATTTCCTCCAGAGGTGATATGTTGTATGGTATAAAACCTGCAGATATTTTACCAAACATTCAACATATTATTTTGCGCTAAATTGGTTATATTAAATTTCTGATGTTTAAAATTTTTATTTAATATTTTAATCTCTGAATAATAGAGTCAAAAGAAAAAGAGAGAATAGTGAATATAAATTTTCATTTTTTAATTTCAAACGACAGCATAATAACTTAACTTATATATAACTTTGGGAATTAATTGTAATTAATAGCAAATAGTGTTGCATGATTATGTTGCATTAAATAAACTTCATATTTTGTTTTAATTAGAGCAAGGAAAAGTGAAAATATATGTAGTTTCAATGTAATTGTACATAATTATACATATCTCTGTCTCTCAAATAATGCCGTTTCACACGGAAAAACAATCTAAAATATATTTTCCAATTGTAATGTATTAAGTGCAATGTAATTTCTTACAAGATTAATTTCATTTTCGAACATTTAGAGTTCAATTAATGTGTAAACTTTGCTAACTAAATTTCGTCCTCTTTACATTTGTTATTGAGGTGAGATATTTGTTATTGATCTATACTTTTAAAATAAATAATTAAACCTATCTGTACCCTAACTACCAATTCCTTAAACTTGTATAATTGAAATCTTTTTGTATAGTCGTGATTGGACAAATTGTAATCAAAAATTGATTTTGTGACTATTTGAAATGTACCTCAAATAAAGGAAACCGTAAAAGCCTGCTGTATTCTTAGCTGTACTTAAATAATTGGCCAAACAGAAATATTACACTGAACATGAACAAAGGTTTTGTTAGACTATCAATATATTGCTTTGTTTACAGATTTTATATATTTTTATTTTTTCTAAATAACGTTACATCGTTATCCTGATGCATTCGAAAAATGTTATATATATTTAAATCCAATTTTCCGAATCCAATAGAAATTAATAAATATGAAAACATTTTTATTATTATTATTATTAGAGTTATACGGTTTTTAATTAATCTATTTTGAGCCAATTACCGGATTGAACTAAACAATATGGTGTAAATTAGATTTTTTCCTGATAATTAAGTATACCAATTATCGCAGGGATCAGCTTTGTATAGCGAATCAAAACATCACATATTATGTATGTATGCTTTGTTCAAGGTGGGATATTGCAAAATTTCACAATTCCAAAATTACTGTCTGTAAACAATATCCTTGTCATTCTTAAAAGAAAAAAAAAAAAAACTTGAAAATGATGCGGTTGAAATTTTAATTATCAAGAATATATATGTATATGTATAAACATTTTACTATATAATAAAAATAGATTATTAGCCTATCAATATATTACATTGTTTGCAGCATTTTGTTTTCGGGATGTTCTTCAATTGGTTTCTTGATATGATCAAAAAATACTATAAATCAGTCCAAAAGAAATTTATAAATTTCAATAAGATTCGACAAATTTTAACTATTTAATTTAAACTGTAGAAAACCAGAAATAATTAATACATAAAAGATGTATTAAACTGAAGCACACCTAATTAAATAAATATAACCTCAAAATTAAATAAGAATTAAAATTCCACTTTCATTTACAATCGAAGAACACTGCTGCCCAAACTTTTTTCACCAAAAGAGGTCCCTCTCGAATTCATTGAACATGTGTTTCGCCTTTTTTTTCACAATTCCGACTCAGTTTCGAGTTATAAGTGGGGTGTGATAATTTTAGAACATCTAGTATATATTTAAAGGAAAAATTTTGTATGATTTTCAATTCTTGTTTTCATATGTTAAGCTTAAACTTAAATAAAGAATATGGCATTTAAATCCTTTAAAATATTCTTTTTTTAAAAATTATACATTTAATTATGTGCATAAGAATGCTTACAAAAGAAACATAAGAACATATTTTGTTAAAGTTCTCACAATGTCCCACATTCATTTCCTTTAAAAAAAAAAAAAACATTCAACAAAATGTTCATATATGGCAACAAAATTTTATAATATAAGAAATAAAAAAAAAAAAAAAATTATGGAGGAAACACACAGTGACCTCTACTATATAGACATTGACATCTCTACCATACACAGCGAACTCTGCCACCTTCACACGTCGTGTCTGGCCACGCGTTTTACTGCAAATCCTTTTATAATCATCCCCTCTAACCCCCCTTAAACTTTGACCAGACATTTTACGGCCACCATGTATATATATTTTATTTGAAAGATAATAACATATTAATGAAGGAATTGTTAATTGTACAAACTTTCGGAAGTGCTAAGTTTAAATAAATTTTCTGGCTGTGTAACGATTTCGATAGGGACCTCTTTGGTGAAAAAAATTTGGGCCCGGGAGAGTTGCTAGGGGGCCCGCTAGGGAGGGCAACTTTAAAATTTCAAATAGGAAGGTATGTCTTTTGATACATCACTGGAAACTTCTCTTCAAACAATCAAATTGCTGTAAATAGTTTTGTCCTACGATAATTCTTAAAGGAGATATATGACCTTTTAGACTTATGAAATGTGAATTTTATACTTATGTATCCCATTTAAACACCATTGCAGGGAAAAACTGTTTATATCAAATTCATTGTATTTAAGAAACGTTTCCAGGGATATATCACAAGATATACTTTGTCAAAAAATGTTTGGGCCCGGGCAAGGGGGTGGTAGGAGTGTCAATTGGGTGGGTAATATTAAAATTTCAAACAGGATAGTATGTCTTGTGATACATCTCTAGAAACGTCTCTTCAAGACAATGAATTTGATATAAATAGTTTTTCCCTGCAATGATTTTTAAAGGGGATACATAAATATAAATTCCACACTTCAAAAGTCTAAAATTACATGTATTTCCTTTAAAAATTATCGTAGGGCGAATCTCTTTATATCAAATTAATTGTTTTGAACAGACGTTTCCAGAGATGTATCACAAGGCATACCTTCCTATTTGAAATTTTAAAGTTGCTCTCCCTGGCCTTCCCTACCCTCCAACCCCGGGCACAACTTTTTTCACCAAAGGCGGTCCCTCTCGAATTCATTGAACATGTGTTTCGCCATTTTTCACAATTCCGAATCATTTTCGTGTTAGGAGGGGGGGAGGGGATTTTTGAACATCCTGTATATTATTAATTTGTATTTTTTTTGCACTCTTAATTTATATTTTTAATTTATATATTCTTGCGACAGATTTCATTTATAAAACACGGATATATAATTTTATCACATTGCAACTGATATAAGTATTTTATAAACAAAAATTCTTTAGAAAAAAAAAATACTGGTCTAATATTAAATATATGCTTATATATATATATATATATATATATTATTTTGTAAGAAGCAGTAATCATACTTATCCAATAATTAAAAAATTAAATTGAAATTGAATAAAAAAAAAAAAAAAAAACTATTTTCAGTATTGTTAATTAAAATAATCAAATAATTTTGCATGATGAAGATTTTATAAAATAAAATAGGTAATGTATTATATACATGTGTATTAAAAATATTTTGTAACAAATCTTAACAATGAAAAAAAAATCTACAAAACAATTTATTAGACATTTTATTCAAACAGATTTACGCTACAGTTTATCAATGCGTAACACACTTTAACGCATTTTAGAAAGTTCAGTAAAACAGCTACTTCTTTTAAAACATTGCAGATTGTAAAGGCTTTTACTTTTAGAAAAAGACATAGACAGTATTTCTGATTCTGTTAAAGAATTTTGCATGAATAAAAAACGTTTTCTGTGTCTTGCATGAATTTTTTTTTTTTTTTTTGAGTCCTAAGTATAGAAATATTAATTGCATTTTATTCCACATTTATATTGGTTTTCATGAAGACAATGAACAGTGTCTTACATTTAGAAGTAAATTTTCAAAAAAAAAAAAAAAAAAAAAAAAAAAAGACTATTTCATCAAGTATAAAGATAATGTATTTTTTTTATCCGTAGAAACTTTTGCATATTTATTTATTTATTTATTTATTTATTTTTATTTATTTATTTATTTTTTACTTTTCCTTTCTTTTTCTTTTAAAGTGCATGAAAATTATCTCTTTCTGTACAGGTCGTAGATTTTTCGAAATATAGTTAATGAAATTTGTTTAATCATAGAAAAATATAGGGAACAACAAAAAAACGACGAAATAGTGTTTTGTTCTTCATGTGGAGAATACACAATTCTAAAGATACACTTTTGAACGATA
Organism: Salticus scenicus; assembly: GCA_963930645.1. NCBI lineage: Eukaryota > Metazoa > Arthropoda > Arachnida > Araneae > Salticidae > Salticus > Salticus scenicus. The sequence continues at coordinate 87,009,174 of OZ005655.1, read as the reverse complement.
TTTATTTATTTATTGATCATATCTCAAACAGAATTTAATAAAAATTAAAGAATCATTAATTTTCGAAAGCATACTGAATAAACACTGAAAAAAAGAAAAGTTGAAAACATAATTTTTTTTTTTTTCATTTTTCTACACTTGATATATATTTACTCAATCTACAGAAATTATTGAAAATGAATAATTTATTTTAAATAAATAATTAATTCTATCCATGCCATAAACACCCCTTTAAATTTGTTCAATCGAAATTCTATTGTAAGTCGTGATCAGACAGATTGTAATTAGAAATTGATTTTGTCACTATTTGAAAAGTACCTCAAATAAAAGAAACCAAAAATTGAAGTTCTATTAAAAAGAAGGAAAAAAAAAAGATTTTGTTAGCGTATTAATACATAGTTATGTTTACAGATTTCATTTTCGAAATAATCTTAAATTCTTTTACTGATTTATCAGAAAAATACTATACATCAATCCATTCGGAATTAACAAATATGAATAGATCTTTTTTTTTTTTTTTTTTTCTCATCAATTTGAATTTTAAAAAATTAATTTTAAAGTTAAAATGTTTTTTTTTTTATTAATATCTTTTAAACCAGTTATCTGATTGAACTAAAAAATACGGTGTTAACAAGATTTTGTCCTGATAAATAAGCATACTAATTATCTCAGCGATAAGTTGAACCGTGTAGCTTTGTATAGAGAATTAAAACCTCACATATTATGTATGTATGCTTGATTCATGGGAGAATACTACAAATTTCCACAATTCTAAAATCGCTGTTTGAAAACAATAGTATTGTCGAAGTAAAAGATAAATATATAATGCTTTTCTATTCTTAATCATTGTTGAATAATTGGCTTAAAATTAAGAGACATTTTACTCTGAATGAAAAAATATTTTGTTAGCCCATCAATATATTGCTTTGTTTGAAGCATTTGGTTTTCGAGATGTTTTTACATTCGTTCCTTAATAAATTAATATATATATATATAAATGCATCAGTCTAACAGTAATCTATAAATATTTCCAATAAGATTCATTGTTTTTAACTATTGAAAATTAAACTGTACAAAATAACGAATAATTAACTAACAAAAGATGTATCAATTAAAACATACACCAAATTAAATAAATATCTATATTAAATAAATATTAAAATTTCGACTACATTTATAATCAAAAAACAAAGCTACACATAGCAATGAATGAATGAGCTTCCTAAAATTTTTCCTACGAACAAAATTTATGTTTCAAATAAATTAATAAAGACAAATTATTCTTACATTTTTAAAAATATTTACAAGAAACATGTTTATTAATAAGGAAAGTATTCGATAAAAAATTGGATTTCATAATAAATAAATGTTTTAAGGACGCGCTAAATAGGCCTTTAACAAAAGTAATGTGGAGGATTAAATTAAAGAGTGATTCGTTAACTTTATAAAATTGTGGATGATGGAAGAAAACATATATTTAAATTCTGATCATATGTTATGTAAGAGACATTTATCATGGAAAATTTCTAATTTGACATTTTTGTGTTTCTGTGAGTTTTGAAGTCTGCTGAATTAATTTTTCATTTTTTTTATAATGATGAAGGTATGCACGTATGTGTATCAGTGAATACGATAGTGTCTAAACGCTGCATATGTGATAGGCACGCAAGTGGTGGAATACAACTACGTAGATTTTAATGATGTAGAATTTAGTTTTTTTTTCTTTCCTGTACACTGATACAAAATAGAGTTCTTATACATAACGATTTATGGTCTGAAATCATATGAAGATCGTCTAATAAATTTAGGGGATCTACTGAATTCAGATTTTATCTTATCTTTTTCTTTCTTTCTTTCTTTCTATCTTTTTTTTTTTATTATTTTTTTTTTACGTTGGTGACTGCATTTATATGTATCTGTACATATGTGAGTGAACGTGATACTGTCTAAACACTAAATTTGATTGCATTCGAATATTTTATGTGTATTCATGCCATCGCATGAAATAGCTGAAAGGTTACGATAGCGTCTAAATGCTGCATTCTGTTGAATTCAAATTTAGTGTGTATATTTTAGGTCACCATAACATGAAATACATGTAGTTGAATAAATATAAGAATTATGTGTATATGTAATTGAGTGCGTGAACGCAATAGCGTTTAAATGCTTCATTCAATTAAACTGAAATTTAATATATATATTACAGGTCATTATCAGGCGAAATATGTGGAGATTAATAATAGTAGGATTAATGTGGATATGTATGTAAGTGAGTATACACGATAGCGTACAAATACTAAATTTTCTATTGAGCTTTTTGGTAGACATGTTTAAAGTCATCGTTGTAAGAATTATTTATAGAATTTTATAAATTTGGAACTTTTGGTACTATATCAAGCGATACAAATTAGAATTCCTTTGTATTACTGTGAATGCATATTATTTGAAATTCTTTTTTTAATGCTAAAGTGTTTAAAACAGGAAAAGTGCTATTACATGTTACAGTTATCATCATTAGGAAAATTATGTGTGTAATAGCCTCTTTTACAGGGAAGCATGAATGAATTTTCACGTATCATGTTCTACTGGAGCTAAAAACTAAAGTGCTTTTAATTGCTTAAAAGAGAATAAACTGCTTTTTAACTACTTTTTTTGTTTGGCCGTTACTAAAGACTGTACGCTTACCAATCCTAGTTCTTTTACAGGGACACACAATAACTTCTAATAAATTGCATTCCATTGTACTCACACACGAACTTTGGTAGATATACTCAAATTTTCCATTTCCTTTTGGGTACTTTTATAATAGACGATTTTCATTTGAAACTCTTTCACTGCCCATGCGATAATCTTCCAAATTTAGTTAGACACATTTAGCTATATTTAAGGCCGTAGCTAAGGGGAGAGTATTTGGAGATTCAAAAACCCCCGAAATTTTGCAGATTTGTAGAAAATGTTTTAATTATATTTCATTTTAAGCACTTAATATTATGTACTGAAGGTTAAATCCTCTCTGATATTTTTATCTAGCTACGACCTTCGCTTTAAAGGGAAAGGTTTTAAATTTTTCTTTGAATTACTCCAGCAAAAAGCATCTGAAATGCTTTGTTCCTCAGATTGAACTATCATTGGGTCTCATTGTGTACCTAAATCGCCTAATGAGCAAAATGACATGACACTTTTCTAATGAAAATATTCTCACATTCGGTTATTTACTAAATTTTTCTCCCAATTCAACCTTTTTAAACATTATTAACTTACAAATGTTCAGAAAGTCGAGTGAAGTCAATACAGATTTTTAATTATGAAATTATATGAACTGACAGTGACAAAGGTTGTTCAAATAGAGTTGAAAAGAATAAGTATAATATATATTCATTCGATTGCGAATATGAAACACAGGCATTATATAAATACGTATTCATAAACATAGGTTACCTTAATATTACACACTCGCATAATATATACGCATTATGCAAACACATTGTTGCGGAATCGGGGTTCGTGAATTGTCCTTGAATGAAATATGAACCTTGCAGAAGCTTGAAAGTTTATTTAGAGAATATTTCGGAATATTACAGGTCTGTAAACAGACTATCAACTTCAGTTTCACCAGAAAACAGCTTAAATAACAGCTGAACATAAAAATCCCAGCATAAACTTCCCTATAACAGTAACGCAAAACAATAGGCAGCAATTCGATGGTAGAGATTTAGTCAAGTGGAGATTTCTATTCTGAAAAGTCGTGGCGAGAAACTGACCTCAGTGGTCGGAACGAGACCCTTTTATAGCCTCCTATTAATCCAGAATTTTATAGTAACTTCCGTAATAATCGAGTTAGAGCTTAGACAATCAGTATATCGATAATAAAGATATTGTCACCAAGGTCGCCAAAAAGTCGTCAAGGAGAGATACAGTCGCTAAATTCGTCGCCAAGTACATTACCTTCTCTGACAAAGCGGATTTTTAAAGGAGAACGAGCTTTTTTAACGCGGAGACAAGCTAGAAATGCGGAAAATTGATATTTTGTAATCTGACTAAGCCTCTTAGAAAGAAATTACATTAAAATAACTAGTATTATTTACAAATTCGTAAGAATATATTTACATCTACGCATAACACACACGAATTTTACGGATCTATTGCACAAATATACGCATTATGCATACGTATTATATTTATAAAAGCACACATATAGCCTGCAGAAAGAAGTGATATCTCATAAAAAACAATACTATTGAAAAGTTACCCCACCGAGTAAGAACTCTTACCTTTTTTGCGCAGCTAAAAAAAGGATTGATATCAAAATTATCCGCAACTATTGATTCCCGGGAATTCAATGCCTTGCTGAATGAAGATCTGCCAATAACGCTACGTGTATCTTTCTAATAAATTCTAATCTCTTTCAACATTCCTTGTTAGTTGTGTTAGCTTTTTGGCTGCATTATGAAGTTATAATTTAAAGTATTTTTACGGCAGGGTGCGTCCCCTATGTAGAAGTTTTAATTAATGAAAAATTAGTTAAGATTAATATATTATTTACGCACCCAGCCGTAAAAGTACTTTAAATTATAACTTTATAATGCAGCCAAAAATCTAGCACAGCTAACAAGGAATGTTGAAAAATATTAGAATTTATTAGAAAGATGCATGCAGAGTTATTGGCAGATCTTCATTAAGCAAGGCATTGGGTTCCCGGGAGTCAATAGCGGAAAAGAATATTGACATCAATAATTTTTTTTGCCTGCGTAAGAAATATAAGATTTTTTGCTGGGCGGGGTAACTTTTACAATAGTATTGTTTTTTAAGATATATATACATATATATTTGCGACAGATTTCAGATTTCCTTTAGAAAACACGAGTATATAACTTTACCATATTTGTAATCATATAACTATTATATAAACGAAAATTCATCAGAATAAATTAACTTGTATAATATTGTATATACATATATATATACATATATATATATATATATATATATATATATATATATATATATATATATATATATCTTTATATATATATTTCTTTTGTGCGTGTGTATGTCAATGAACTCCTCCTAAACGGCTGGACCGAGTTTAATGAAATTTTTTGTGTATCTTCAGGTGGATTCGAGAATGGTTTAGATTTACAATTCAGTTCAATCGGATAATTGGATCAAAAGATATTAAATAAAAACTCCATTTTATCTTTAAAATGATTAAAAAGAAAAATGTATTTGATGCCAAAATAAACAAAATTCACGTTTATTTACTTTTTTCCGGAAATAAAATATTTTTAATTTCGCGTGATAAACAATAAAAATTAGTAAAAAAAATTAATATACTATGAAAATATTCGCGTGTAAATAAATATTTTCATAGAGATACTTGGTATTAGCTTAAAATTTTTATTTAATTTAGTAGTACTTTTCTTTTCTACAGTAAAACAAAATTTTTCGTTTTAATTGATACTTTATTTGTAACTTATAAAGGTTCTTTTATGTTTTCACCTTAATAGAGTTCTAACAGATGATGTCAGGAGCATGTTTGCTGAGGGACAGTTGACCTCACTGACCCATTTTATCAATGCGGAATAGTGTTACATATTTATTGTAACACAGTGTTGTAAATGTATTTGCAAAAGCATATAAAATTCGACTACTACGCTTCCAACGGCATGGAAAAATTAGCGTTGTCCTTCAGCAAAGTACGGTTGCTAAGAAGAAAGTCACGTGGTTGTTAGAACTCTATTGTAAATAGTAATAATTTCGAATTTATTAGAATTTTTTATTTTTATTTTGTATATATCATAAAACAGTTTATTTATTTATTTTTTTTTTCTGTATGGAACAGCTCTAGTTTGGAAAAATTTGAAATTTGGCACCGAAGTAGTACGGACGTTTCTCACCAGTTACGTAATTGAGATAGCCATGTTAATTCATCGCAAAAATGGCCAAAAATATTTAAAGTCGACAAGGGGGGGGAGGTCTATACTAAAGCTGTTGCTTTGTATTTATCTTTATATATATATTTCTTTTGTGCGTGTGTATGTCACTGAACTCCTCCTAAACGGCTGGACCGAGTTTAATGAAATTTTTTGTGTGTCTTCAGGTGGATTCGAGAATGGTTTAGATTTACAATTCAGTCCAATTTAAATTGTTTATTTAATTAATATATCACTTATAAATTGTTGTTGATTTTGGAATGTTTCACTTTGGATCCGGCAGACTGCGCTACGATCGTAGTATCGAATATTCAATAATACGCAAGCGAAGTGGTGACGTCACTGGCCGTCCATGGATGCAAGAAAAATATTTCCTATGTTAATCGCCCATTGGATTTTTTGTAAAAAAATAATAAATATCGAGGAAAATTATTTCCCGATTTTATTCCCCATATTTGGATATAGATATGTATTAGTTATCATGTGCATGCGTTAGATTGAGTTGTTTTTGCTGTAAAATTGATAAAATTTGAATTTTTAATCTCAAAACTCTTTCATCCTTGGCGGAAAAAAAAATATCCCCATATCATCTGGCGAACATATTTAATTTCTTTCAAAAATAATGGTTATTTCAACAACTTATATTAAGAGAGTAATGAATAATACGAAACAATTTCGTACAATACATATTACGAAAATATACATCTGGCATGTATATTTTTGTATTACGTTTTTGATCGTCAAATACAAAAAACGCCAAGGAAGACAGAGTTTTGAAATTTAAAATTAAAATTTTGTCAATTTGAGAGCAAAATAACTCAATCTAATACAGGCATACGATAACTAATACATATCTATACCCAAATACGGGGATTAAAATCGAGAAATAATTTTCCTCGATTTTTAATAATTTTTTATAAAAAATCCAATAGGAGATTAACATAGGAAATCTTTTTCTTGCATCCACTGACGGTCAGTGACGTCACACTTCGCTTGCGTATATTCTATTGTAATTCCAGTTTGTCCCGACAGTTGGTGCTGCGATCAAATTCAGTAAAATATTTTGTAACTTCGTGTTATTATTGTTATACAAAAAATTGTGTCCTAATATTACATCAAGATGTAATTAGTGTTTGAAGAGTTTTGAAGTGTGCATAAAAAACTATACATTTTGCAAATTTAGTGCGGAATTGGAGTGAGTATTTTATATAATTTTCAATCAAATTTACACGCGCGTTGATTAACAACCACTCTAACCTACAAATTTATTTGTGTAGCTAATTTATTATATTTTATTTATTTATTTTTTGTATGGAACACTTTTAGTATCGGATCCCTTTGGCAAAATTTGAAATTTGGCTCCGAAGTAGCTCGGACGCTTCTCGCCAAGATCTTTAGTTCCACAATTGAGATAGCCATTTCAATTCATCGCAAAAATGGCTTAAAATATTTAAAGTTACCAAAGGGGTCCCATACTTTTGTGCGTGTGTATGTCACTGATATTTTATTTATTTATATTTTGTATGGAAAATTTGGCACCGAGGTAGCTCGGACGCTTCTCGATAAGATCTATAGTTCCACAATTGAGATAGCCATTTCAATTCATCGCAAAAATGGCTTAAAATATTTAAAGTCACCAATGGGGTCCCATACTTTTGTGCGTGTGTATGTCACTGATATTTTATTTATTTATTTTTTGTATGGAACACCTTTAGTATCGGATCCCCCCCATCGGATCACCGAAGTATCTCGGACGCTTCTCGCCAAGATCTTTAGTTCCACAATTGAGATAGCCATTTCAATTCATCGCAAAAGTGGCTTAAAATATTTAAAGTCACCAAAGGGGTCCCAATTTGTGGCTTAGATATAGAAAATCCGTGCTTTTCTCACGGCCAATTATATGTTGCATGTTCCAGGGTTGGAAAACCTTCGAATTTGTTTGTGTATACTCCTCAAGGATAAGCCAAAAATATTGTACATCCAATGGCATTACGATAAATTAAGTTTTTGTAGATTAAAAAAATATACCTGTTGTAAAATAAATTGAGTTTGAATTTTTTCACCTTTAATAAAAACGAGTTTAAGTTTTTATTTAATACGAACTCTACATTTCACTTCGCTCATACTATACACATACTCACATGCATCGATTGATTGAATTGTGATAAATGTACATGTAATGATGCTGGATATTGTAATAACTTTTTGATAAAAATTTTCATCAAATCGGTCCAGATTGTTACAGCTTATTCAAAAAAGACGGAATTTTCATGTGAAATTCGTTGCTATCAGAGATTCTCTCATAAATTGAAATATTTGCCGTATGAAATAAAATTTTGTGCTGTTCGACATTCAGCGGAGGTTTTAAATAACAAGTAGCAAGTGGAAAGTAGCAAGTAGCAAGTAGCAAGAAGCAAGTAGCGAAAATTTCGGTAAGTATGTCTGTTACGTTATAATCGGAATTCACAGTCACCGTTCACAGCGCTCCATACCTGTTTCACATCCTTACACACTTACAATAAGTTAGTTATTTTTTTCTAGCAAAATATTCTCTAGAAATAATTTATATGACAAAACAACGTTTGTCGGGTCAGCTAGTATATATATATATATGGAAGCGACAGTAATCATATTACTATATCCAATAATTAAAAAATTAAATTGAAATAAAAAAAAAAATATTTTTTTTTTTTTCACTATCGTCAATTAAAATAATCATGTAATTTTGCCTGATGGAGATTTTATAACATAAAATAGGTAATGTATTATATACAGGCGCATTAGAAATATTTTTTGCAACAAATCTTAACAATAAATAAATAAATAAAATATGAAAACCACATAATAATTTGTTATTAATTATTAACATTTTATTTAAACAGATTTACACTACAGTTTATTAATGCATAAGAAATTTTAACACATCTTAGGGAGTTCATTAAAACAGCTACTTCCATCAAAAGTATAACAAATTGTAAAGGCTTTTATTTTTAGAAAATAAATAGAAGGAATTTCAGAATATTTTAAAGAATTTTGCATGAAAAAAGTGTTTTGTAACTCGCATGTAAATTTCTCTTTTGTAAACATTTTCTTAGGAGTCCTAACTACAAAAATATTATTTATATTTTATTCCATGTTTATGTTGGTTTGCATGCAGACAATGCACAATCTCTTGCATTTAGAAGTAAATTTTCCACAAAAAGAATGTTTCATCAACTATAAACAGAATTTATTTTTTCATCCATAGATAAATTTTGCATAAAATATTCTGAAACTTTTCTGTTTTCTTTTTCTTTTAAAGGGTATGTCAATTATCTCTTTTTGTAAATGCCGTAGTTTTTATAGAAATATAGTTAATTAAATTAAACTAAATATACAATGGTATAAGGAGTAACACACAAACTATTAAATTGTGTTTTGTTTTTCATGTGAAGAATACACAATTCTTAATATATAATTTTGAAAGATATTTATTTATTTATTTGTTTATTGCATGTATCATACATGTAATCTATAATAATAATTTTAAATAAAATTAAAGAATTATTCATTTTCAAAAGCTTATTAACGGAACACTGAAAAAAGGAAAGTTAAATACATATAATTTTTTTTTCAATTTTTTACAAATGATTTATATTTTCTAAATCCACAGAAATTATTTTAAAATTTCACCTTAATGTGCCAAAAGTAACATTTTTGTTTTCTATAACCAGGTAAAATCTGAAACCACAGATACATAGGTAATGTAAATTACCTATGTACCGTATTTTATCTGTTGGGTAGATATTTTTTTCTGTTTTGTATAAGGAGAATTAATATCAAAGCAGAATTGAGAAGGATTATAAGTAGTAGCAAACAAACCATTAAATTTTGCATTGTCATTCATTTGCAGAATATACAATTATTTATGTATAATTTTGAATTTTATTTATTTATTTATTTATTTTTGTATATGATACAAACATAATTTTACTGAAATTTTGAGAAATATTCATGTGCTATGTAGCAGAACCTGTTGTGTTTCCGAGGCTGATAGGTATCATGTTGCCTACAAATACAATTTAATTAACGCTGGTAGATCTGGAGAAATTTAAATAATGCGAGGATTTTTACAGTGTGACCTACAGGAAAAAATGTTTTGTTTACAAATATTCTCTGTTGTTGTTCTGTACACAAACTTTTTGTCTACAAATTCATTACATAGCACACAATGATTTTCTCTCAATTTTGTTGCGAGGAATTTTCTGTAATATTACAGTATTTTTTTTTTTTTTTTTTTTTTTTTTTTTTTTTTTTACAGTGTATATATAAACATATATAAAAAAATATATAAATGAATGTGATTTATTTTTACAAATGTTGATATCTAGTTTTATGTGCATTTAAGTTTGAAAACTGGAAATATATGGTTTAATAAAGGTAAAACAAACTCAAAGGTATTAAAATTCTAGACGTAATTATTAACAGCAGAAATATTTATGTTTCACGTATTTTCATTCAATTTTAGTTTATATATATATATATATATATATATATGTGTGTGTGTGTGCGTGTATGTATATATTAATAAATATTATAAGTATGAATAATATGAAAAGTTATATAGCAGTGTTCTTGTTACCTTAAAAAAAAAGGAAAAATGCTATAATCGCCACATTAAAAAAAAGTAATAATAATAATAATAATAATAATAATAATAATAATAAACAGTTTAAAATCCTTTATACGACAAATTTGTATACAGTTCTTGATACTGCTTGAAGCAAATCATACAACAAATACAAAAGTTTTTCTTCGTACGAATGTAGAAAGCATTTACTCCTTAATATTGAGATCAATCACTGATTATACCATTAAAGTAACCCATAAAATTCTTCAAGTTAATCTTTAACAGAAAATTTAAAATATTTCGATGGTCAGATTTAATACCTTCATTTTGAATACATAGTATTTTTTTATTATTATTATTACTACTACTAAGTGTCATCAAATGTCAGAAAGATTTTGGGAAAAGAGATTGTTATTGTTGTTGTGTCATTTAAGAATAATTGACTTCCATAGGGATCTAGCTATGGGGTGGATACTCTCCGTCATGGTGTCGGGTTATGAAGAAAAAAAAAAGTAGAAGGAAAAATTTTTAAATAAATCATAGTTAATACATGCTTTACAATGAAAAAAATCCAGAGATTACACTACTAGCTAAAATGTTACAAAATTGAAATTTGCAACCTTTCTTTTTCTTTCTTTTTTTTTTTTGAAGAATCACATGGCAAGGAAACTCGACAGATTTATATCTTTTTGAGAATTTAAGGAGTATAATTTGCAAAAGAAATTCCAAAATCGTCAAAATGTTTTAATCGATAATAGATATTTAGATACTGACAACATTACGAATTTAAAAAAAAAAAAAAAAACATCGATAAATAGTTGATGTTCAAAACGCTTTTTATTTATCTACCTCACTTCACAAAAGCACGAAAATATTGTATAACAAATAAAAAACAAATACTTCCTCTCATTTCGAAAGGTAGGTTGATTTCTGTTTACTTAATCAAATAGCCGCCATTTTATAGGCTTGGCAGAAATATAGATTCAGGCTATGTACATATGGAGTTTTAAGCATATTGGTTCATAAATACCTTTTCATGTAAATTTAAACCTGTCAAGAGGCCGGCACTTATAAACGAAATGGCAGGCAAAGTTGGAAAACAAATATATCAAATGCACTTGTGAGATAATTCTACTGAATAATTTTTGTTTGAATTAATTCAGAAACACAAACATCATCGTGTTGAAAGATTAAGTGGCTTACACTTGGATCAAAACAACGGAGCAAATTGCTTAATGCACTAATACAAGATATTTGTAAGATAAGTCCATCTTTGTCCAACACTGTCCAACTTTGGTTCGAATAAATTCAGTATTTCAAAAGTAAACGCGATAACAATGTCTCAAGTGGACGCAACCTCGAAACAAAATTGCGGAGAAAATTGCCCACCGAAATCATATATATTTAAATGTTAAATCCATTTTTGAATTTTGGTGTGAATTTTGAATTATTTCAAAAATTATCGTGATAATAAATTTTCAAGTGGCCACCACTTGGAAACAATATAACGAAGCAAGTTGCTCAGCAAACTCATCCAAGATATTTGAAGCATAAGTTCACTGATGATGATGGCAAATTTTCAAGTGACAGCTTGATTTCAAGTGGCCGCAACATGGAAACAAAATGTCGGAACAAGTTGCCTAGTAAACGCATCCAAGATAATTATAGGATATGATCACTGTCCAACTTTGGTTCGAATTGAATCGGAATTTAAAAATTTATCATATTTTTAAATTTTCAAGTGGTAGCCAAATTTCAAGTTGTCTCGCTTAGTTTATAACATCCGTACTTTGTTAAAAGTGGTAGATAAAGTTCATTAATTAACTTGGTTGTAACCCTTATATAGTCTATGTATACATCAAAATTGAAGCAAATCCGGCCTTAAATATGCTTTTTTGTGAATCTGAAAATTTCAAGTGGCCTCAACTTGAATACAAATAGGCGGAACAATTTGGTTAACAAACTCATTCAAGATATTTGTAGGATAAGTTCACTGTCCAAATTTGGTTCGAATTGGAGTATTTTCTCGGAGGTTATCGCGATTTTTAATTTTCAGGTGGTAGCTTGATTTCAAATGACACCGCTCTGTTGAATGTATCCGCCAATTCGTTAAAAATGGCGGATAAAGTTCATTAATAAACTTTGTTCAGACCCTTATATGGTCTATGTATAAATCAAAATTCAAACAAATTCGGAATACGATTTTTACAATGTGAATTTGAAATTTTCAAGTGGCCTCCATTTGAAAACAAAATGGCGGAGCAACTTGGCTAACAAATTCACCGAAGATATTTATAAAATAAATTCACTAACTAAATCTGGTTCGATTTGAAGTATTATTTCGGAAGTTATCGTGATTTTAAGTTTTCAAGTGGTAGCCTGATTTTAAATGAAAAGTTAAGATATCCGCCACATTGTTTAAAATCGCAGATAAAGTTCATTTGTAAACATGATTGAGACTCTTATGTGATCTATATTTACATCAAAATTCAAGGAACTCCGGTTTTATATACGCTTTTTACAATGTAGATTTGACATTTTCAAGTGGCCGCCATTTGAAAACAAAAAGGCGGCGCAACTTGGTTAACAAACTCATCCAAGATATTTATAAGATAAGTTCGCTGTCAAATTTGGTTCGATTTGGAGTTTTATTTCGGGAGTTATCGGAATGACAAAATTTTCATTATATATATACAGATAGATAGATAGATAGTAGATAGATAAATGAAGTGATTACAATAGGTCAATTTCTAAAGAAATCAACCCATTAGAAAAAACAAAGTTGTGTTAATTTATTACTTTCTTCTATATTCAATAGAAGAAAGTATTAGATTCATGAAAATTTTCGACTTTCGGTTTTCGATGGTTTTCACGTTTAATTTACACGTTTTGACGATTTTAAGAAAATATTTGCCTGTCCTATTGTCTGTGTGACAAAAATTCTGTGGAGACTGTACCTCGGGAACTACTGCCCAGAATTGTATACAAATTTATATGTAGATTAACTTTACCTAAGTTAGTGCCTATCAAATTTTGACGTCAACCGCTCAGCAGGTGGCGCTGGTATATGGTGATTTATGCAATTTAAGAGGAGGCTATATAATAGGTTCTATTGCGTATAATCAAACAAAACATGATAATGAGTAATCCATTATGAGACATTACGCTGTTTGAATTTGAATGCTTCTCGGCTAACAGTGGCGCTTCTATACAGCGATATCCACAATTTAAAGGAACTACTAGACAGAAAGACAAATAAATTTATATGCAGGTGTACTTGCGCATAAATTAGTGCCTAACAATTTTTGGTGTGAACCACTGAACAGGTGGCGCTGTTATAATGCAAATTTCCTCCATAACGGGAAGACTCTATTTTAAATTCTATCACATACAACTGTACAACACTTGTTAGGTGGGATAATCATTATAAAACGCAATTTTTAAGACTTTATTTATAGGCAATAAAGCTGCCTTTCTTTGAATATTTAGTGTTAGTTTTCTCTAAGATGAATATAATTTGCATTCATTATGTTAAATAATTATACTAAATAATAATTTTCATAAAATTTTTGCACTTAGTGAATTTGTATAGGAAAATATAGAAGAAAGTCTTTTGGTGGACACAACATACCAGTTTTTTCTAATTTTATTTTTCCATTTATTTTATTGTATTAATTAATTAATTATTATTATTATTATTATTATTATTTGTAATAAGATATTAATATGCCGTTTGTCTGAGTATAATACACCTGACATTTTGTATGTAGCTTTAAAAAATATTATAAATTGGCTTTTACATGTGTAATCTCCTCTTTCTTTTTATAATCAAGGAAGTTTAAGACTTTTGTACAAAGAATAAATGATTTTTTTCACATAAAGTATGTCACAAGAATTATTGGAGGAATGGTTATTGTGACCGTTTCGAAAAGAAATATTTGTCATTCTGGAGAAAAATATTATCATTCATTGAAATAATAATGGATATACACATATATAATGAGCAGCAAAGTATGAAATAAAAAAAAAAAGTTAGGAGAATAAATATTTCTTTTTGTAATTATGTAAAAGAAAAAAAAAAGTAATAATAATAATAATAAATAAATAAATAAATAAAAAATAAATGTGTATGTCTTACTGCTATTCGAGATGCGAGCCATATTTTGTTCATTACTGTTTAATATTAGTATTTAAAAAGGGTACCAAAAATATGGGAAAACAAAAACTTTTAAAGATGGAAACTTTAAAGTAGATCCATATTTTGATTTTTCGCTTTTAATATCCTCTAAAATTATGTACAGTTCCTCTTTGTTTTAAAACTTTTACTTCTGCAAAAGAAAAGTGTAAAAAAATATATATAAACAAATAAAATAGCAATAATAATTAAAATAAAATAGACGAAAAAAATAAAAGCTGTCTTTATAAAATAGGTAACAGTGAAGTGATACCACGTATATATCAATGTATGTAAAAAATATATACCACCATGGGACCAACACTCTTTACCAATATCTAGATAAACAGAGAATAAAGACACGCCCATATATATTACGAATATTTTTAATAAGAAACAGAAATTGAGATATGTGTATGAATAATACATTTTATTCATTCAGCATACCAAGTCGTTTGTGTAAATCCGAAGATATTCACTCACCCAATGACAACTAAATAAATTAATAGGCAATTAAAAAGAAATGATAACATAAATAAATATCTAACCATTTTTTTTCTGCCATGAACTTCACAGATATGAATCATTTAATCGTTACCATGGAAATTGCATATATATTTTAATTGCAGGTAAATGTCAAATACCAGAGAAACAGTACCATATTCAAGTAAATAGATCGTAAAGTAATGGATATTTTTTAAGGGAGAGGGGGGGTGATTATTGACCTTACAAACAGCAATTATGTTTATTTATGAAATAAACATGGAGTCAGTTTAAAAAGTGATGCGAATTTTACTATAAACCAGTCATGTAATTGCGTATTTCTGCAAACAGTGACAAAAAATAAATATAAATAAATGAATAAAAATATAACAAATAAAATTAATGAATAAATGGAAAAATAATATAAAATAGCTAAGCATAATTTGCATATTCAAACATGAATTTCAAAAGGAAAAAAAATACCAATTATGAATTTTTAAATGGAAAAATGTCATTTAAAATTATATTTCATTTAATGAAATATAATGAGATATATTTTTTCCCTTGATTAATATGTGGTTTGCTTGACTTATATATTTTTTTATTGTGCACTATTTCAGGTCTGCTATTAGAGAATGCATGCATATTAGTTTTGTAGCAGTATTATAAGGTTTTCTTTTAACTAATTTAATTGAAATTCACTTTTCTTAATCATTTCATTTAATTAGTATTTTCTAATACTTTGCAATTTAGTAATGCATATATGACTGAAGAATTATTGAACTGAAGAATTTTAATCATATAGTAATAAATTTTTAGAGGTGCATTTAGCAAATATATCTTTTACATTCTCAGCAAGTTATTTAGAATATCTCTTCTGACAAATTACCTAAATTTTACGTTTTGCTCAAAAGTTGTACGTAAAGTTCCAATTTACTACAGTAACTTCTGTTACAAATTTGAGCAATATAAGAGAGATTAAAAAATAATCAAAATATTTTAAAAGTATGAGAAAAGATTTTGTATGTTTAGGAAAAAGGAATGTAGTAGATCTATATAGAAACGTATATAATATATATATATATATATATATATAGAAACGTATATAGATATAGGTATTGTTGGTTTTACAATATTTTTTTTCAATAAATAAATCAGGCTAGAGTCTTGAAATAGAACATAGAACGATAAAATAATTTAAGTATCTTTAATGAAACTGCACACACTTCACATCTTACGATCAACAGATATTACTGAACATAAACATTTGTATTTTCAACCTATTATATACAAATTATATACAAAGGGCCCAGAAATTAAAGTAAATTCGAATAATACTCGCACAGTAGCGACATAACGATCAGAGCAGAATTTTTTTTTCTACCTTCACCGGTAGCGGTAAACAGAAGCATTCCGGTTTCACCCGCTTCAACTGGAGAGGAGTTTAGTTGTTCTGCTGCTATTGCTGGCCTTGTGGAAGGAACTATTCCAACTGCTATAGCTTTGCAACAGGTATATATATATAAGAATGAAAGAAATTTTTATATTAAATAGAGTAGGCAGTGATATTCATTATATTTAATTTTACCTGTTTTAAATTCATAGTAAAATAGTGATCCTCGTATTTATATAATACTTGTAAAATTTTAGCTAGATGAAGAGATACAACTCAAATGTAAATTAATAAAGTAAGGTATCTTATTTCTTAAGTGCAGGATGGTTATAGTTAACGTTACCCTATTTAGAGTTATGTAGATAACGTTCTGATGTATGCATTATACTGACTATGGAAAAAAGAAATTCGCAATAAAAATTAGTAGTTCGAATTTCGAATTTCGACCGATAGATGACAATTTCCGTGTAGCGTAGAAAAGATGTTATCCAAATTTAGAGTGTTATAAAATGTCAGTTTTCATAATATCGTAAAATAATTATTCCCTATCATTTTTAGATGATATAAACGTTTGAAAGACTCACAAAATAGGCCACTGTTGGGACAGATCTTGATAAAAATTAATAGAGGTACGTAAAGATGACCGAAACTGATTTCAAATACTATAATTGGAAGAAGTCATATTTTTGTGACGAAAGAACATTCTGTTCCCAAGTAGCTTTGAAAATTGCAGTATTATGTGTTTTGTCTCTTCCGTTATGTAAAGTACGGAAGATTCTTTATTTACAGTACAGAAAAAAACGCATTGGTTTTCCTAGCCTTTTTTTGATCAGAATAATAGATGATAATGCTACAGAATGCTCTTTCAACACGAGCAAGAGCTATTTATTTCACTATATACACTGTAAAAAATAGGTTCTTAAAAATAAGTATATATTGTTTCAAAATAGCTCCGAAACAATATATACTAAAATTTGAAAATCCATGTATTCATTTTTGAGTATACTGACATGTTCAAAAATGGGGTGGAACAATAAGAACCCCAATATTCCCTTTTTTAACATGTCAATGTACTCAAAAATGAGTACATGGGATTTCAGATTTAAGTATATATTGTTTCGGAGCTATTTTGAGACAATATATACTTATTTTTAAGAATCTATTTTTTACAGTGTAATTCGAAATAACATATTTCTGGTCCGTATACTTTTCTGTAACTCTGTCTTGACAGAGGATTTTTTTGTAAGTCTTTTAAACATCGATAGTCTGGCTGTGGCGTTAAAATATTTTATTCTCACAAAACAACTTGATCAGAGAGGCTCAATATTTTTTCTATGAAAGTATGATGAAGCTTATTATTTAAAAATATTGAATTTTATAATCTTAAAATGCTTTAATGTTACATAAGGCGTTTTCTACATTGCATGAAAATCATTTATCTGTCAGTCAAAATTTTAAATATTAGTCTTTATTGCAGAATCATTTGCCAAATTTTATAACGTATATTCCAAGTTTCAACAAAACACGCCTATAAACCAATGAGTTCGGCGTAAATTTAAGTAAGGTAACTTTATTTTTAACCACTCGGTAAATTCCAATATGTGATGAACATACAATTTCTTTTTCACTTTTACATTAGATAGAAAATGCGAATTTTTCAATTGTGATAAATTTTATTTACAGATGTTTCGAAATGCATTGTTTTATATCTATTTTTTTTTTTTTTTCAATGAAAAATCCCTTTAAAATTTCTGTGTCACAAATAAGCTCATGATTTGACTTAATATGATTTTCTTTATTTTAATTTCAAAAAACCCAATGTCAGGCATAATTATCACAAAGAGACATCGAAGATTATCAGTATGAAAGAGTTCATGTGAACAAGCTTTAGGTTTAATATATTAAGAGTCTACTAGGAAAGCAGAGATAAAACTTTAAAGAAATAAATGAATATAATTTGTGATCTAACAATTTAAAACTGTAAAAAATATTTTTTTTGTAACATAAATTAATAATAATTATGGAATACTAGCTTTTCCCGCGCGGAAAATCTGCATAATATTACCTACAAACCTAATATGATTTAAAAAAAATTATAAATAATATCATTGATAAATTTCAGTTTTTCTCCTTTTCATTTTTTTCAGTAAAAGAGATTTTAATCTTTCATAGTCGCTCTATGATTTCAATTTCAGAAAGAAAATTTTTTCAGCTTAATAATAATAATAACAAATACATTCATTCTATTTACGAAGAATGAAAAAAATCTAAAAATCTATATAAATTTGGCTTTCAAAAATTTATTTAAAATAGCGTTTTAAAAGTGCATCATAATATGATGAGTTCGAATTCAGTCAATAGATGGCACCACTATCATCCTACCAAATAGTTAATTTCCACCACCACCCCCACCCCCCTTTCCAATAACGGAGATTTAAATCTTTGATATTTGCATTATAATTCCAGTTTTAGAAATTATTTTTTTCGCTGTTAAGTTAATAATTCTTAATTCATTTAAATTACTGTTATTTTAAAAATCAAATTTACAGAATGAGATTACCATGTATCCATGCATAACAGAAACACCATAATTAATATATGTATCTATAAAATAAATAAAGAAAAAAAATATGATAATAACGTTCATGTCAAGGGGATAATCTAAAAAACACATGTAATATTGGCTTTCAAGAATATATTTAGAATTACATTTCTAAAATGTATCTCAATTAAGATAATTCTGATTTCGAAAAATAGATGGCAACACAATCGTCCTTCCGAATACACCACTGAAACGCTGGATGAAAAACCTTCCAAATAGAGTTCTAAATTTGAGATTTTGAGCATATGTTTCAACAAAAAAGTTATTATTATTATTATTATTATTTCAATTATCAGAAAATGTTAATTTCAAGTTTATTAGATTAAATTTTTAAGTCAAAATCTCCATATAGAAACCAGATTTGCGCTTTGGTTTCAATTGAAACTGGGTTGACCGATTTGTTAACATCTACGGCAATATCCTATCTTTTGCACAAAATCTGATCGTAAATTGTCCACGTTAGAGAAAAATTATATAGATTTTTATACGTATAAATAATTGTTATTTATTTATTTATTTATTTATTTATTCGTACAAAGCGATAGTTCATTTGTTTTAAACATTAGGTTTTTTTTTTCTATTTTGAAATACTTTGTTTTAGGAATAAAATGACTATTTGGTTAAAAAAAAAATATAATAATAATAAACTCAAAATAATGTTCAAAATTAAGTGTATAAAACTCCCGACTCATTTCATCTAACAATTACCTATAGTTTTTTTCATAGCTCAAATTTTAGCTTATATAAATTTAGAAACAAATCATGTAAATCAACATAGAAAGAAAAAAATGTGTTTTTTAGATGATTTATATTCATGTCAAACATTTTAAGGAAATGATGTGATATAAATGCTTTTATTTGAGAAAAACTTAGGAGGAATTCCAGATATATTTAAAACTTTTGCATGTAAAGAGAAATATTTTCTGGGCATGCATATATTTCTTTGTACGTATCCTCTTGCGATGCCTAACTGCAAAAATCTTAGCATAGTGTTTTACATTTTATTTCATGTTCCTACTGGCTTGCATGTAAAATAAGGTATAGCTTTTCGGAATCAGAAGTAAATTTTCTAAAAGGGAATATTAGATCGAATGCAAACGGAATTTGTTTTGCGATACACAAACAGTTTCACATATATTATTTATGTAAAAGTTTGTCATGAATTCATGTTTTCTGTTTCCATTTTATTAAATAAATAGTGAAAAGCTCGGAATCGTTCATATTTCAAGCAGGTAAGGGGGATATTATAATTGAAAAAAATTGCATAGTGAAATTTTGGAGCAATTATGCGTTTTAAAGTGCTCTGAAATCATATTTGCTATTTTTACGACAATGTGTATATTTGTGCGTAAGAGGGTGGGAAATCACGGTAGCATCTAAACAATTATTCGATTGAGCTTAAATTGGTAGATTTAGGTAGCTTAAATTGGTAGTGAAGTTTTCCAGCATTTACTTTTAATAATAATAAAAAAAAAAAGTTTCCGCTTAAGACTGTGTATCCCTGCATATTGTGCATAAAGTGTATACACATTATATGGTATGATAAAAGATCTAGCACAGTATGAATAATACGTAAAAATGCTTAAATTACACTTATAGCAAATTTCAGATGTAGTATTAATCTATAGCAATTGTTTTTTATGTCACAGCAAATGAATGATGAATGTTTTTCATAATATACTCCATAATATATTCCATCCCGATCATGTTTTTTTTGTTTTTTTTTCTTTTTTAATACATGCGAAAAAGAAAAAAAAAATGTTTTTATCTCATTTTGTTTAGTATGGTCTAAATATGTTAAAATGGTACCTACGAAAAATTCGCCTGTAGGCGTAATGTATTTAAACTCCATTCGATGTCCCTGTACACGAATTATTTGTGATATTTCAAGAAAATCTTGAAGTAGCATCCCAATATCATAAAGAACTAAAATACTGAGTTTGAACTTCTTGCTGATAATTGTCCTTTACGGTGATATTAAGCTTACAGACAAATACAACTTAAGACTGTGTATCCTTGCATACTGTCCATAAAGTATATACACGTTATATAGTATGATAAAAGATCTAGCATAGTATGGATAACACGTAAAAATACTTAAATTACACTTATAGCAAATTTCAGAAGTAGTGTTAATCTACAGCAATTGTTTTTTGTGTCACAGTAAATGAATGCTGGATTTACTGTGCACATTCAGTATTTGTACATTC
This sequence comes from Salticus scenicus, assembly GCA_963930645.1. NCBI lineage: Eukaryota > Metazoa > Arthropoda > Arachnida > Araneae > Salticidae > Salticus > Salticus scenicus. The sequence goes on along the minus strand of OZ005655.1, from coordinate 86,987,770 downwards.
AGACAAACTGCTAAATACCTGATTTTTGGATTTAGGTGAAATCAAAAGGTTTAATTATATAAAAACTCAATTTTGAATATTTGTCAAAAAATATTGTTTGATATATCGTTATATGGATAAAATAAAGTGAAAAAAGTTCTGAATTTGAACTGGAGACATTTTATTTCTACTCTACTTTTACGATGTTAAAATTTTGTACTTTTTTGTTTGAAGAGTACGAAAAGATTTAGTAATTATGACTGCACGTGTTTAAAGAAATATACTTCCATGTTTCAAAAATGATAATGTCTCCCTGTTTCAAAAATGGAACGTGTTTTAATAACTGAATGGAGATAAAGTAAAGCTAAAAAAGAGGATGCTGTTGGAGAGATTTCGCACACAGAAAGCTAGGGTGCGTGCGTTGCGACTCCAGGTAGTTAAAAAACTTCACTAGTAGAGTTCCTAATTTTATGTGCATTGTTTAAAGCCTCTAGGATAAAACATGGTTGTTTTGTCGTGTATTTTATATAATTGCTTGAATTTTCATAACTCGCCCTAGAATTTCCTACAGAATGGCATTAACACATTTTTTATTACAAAAGAATTATAAGTTAAAAGTCTAGACTAACGTTAAGAGCACAAATGGCTCTCTTTAAATGTTAATATGTATAGAATATAAAGATATACAATCTCTCTTACTTAAATGGACGCGTTTTCGAATCTTCTACTTACGAGAGATTGTCAATTATTGCTATTAATTTCTGTGCTATGAGAGAATACGCAGTTTATTGTTACTGATATCAGGGATGGAACACGGGCGCAGAATTCATACAACTATAACTGTAAGAAAAATTTCTACTTCTTAAATCAACGATATTATGAGTAGAGAAATTTCTTAATCAGATTCCGGTATGAATTCTGCGCCAGTGTTCCATCCCTGTGATATGAAGGTAAGTGCATTGGATGTCTGGAACTATACCGGTACTAAACTTCAACAAGTCACGGAATCGGATTAAATAGGTTCTTGTGTGAGGAGTTTCCCCGAAAGCTGGGCCATTCACAATGATAGATGCATCGATTGTGGAAGCCACAGATTAAGTCAGTAAACAAGAAAATATTAAAATTGAAAAGGGAAAGGATTTATTTTAATTTAAACGTAATTATAGAGTAACTTCATGTTATTTTGTAATTTTATCTAGACATGATTTTTATAATTCTTTATTTGTTTTTCTTTGATTATTTTTAAAATTCTTTTATTTCTCTAACTCTTTAATACTGGCTCATAATACAAGAATATTTGCTTAGAAAATCATAGAAAAAATTAAATTATATAAGGTATTTAAATAAAAATATTTAAACAAATTATTTAAAAATCCTTTTCCTCCTTTTCCTTTTTTTTTTTTACTTGTATCCTGTTTTTTGGGTTAGTTTTGCATGCTACTTCCTATTTTTTTCGCTGTTTTTTGTGTGTGTTTGTGTGTGTTGCTCCTGACACTTTGGGATTTTCCATGCTTTCATTCTTAGATTTCCTCCAAGGAAGTAGCACGTGTTTTGCGCCTGAAGAAGAAAGACGCGTCTTTTCGAAACCTGTAATGCTTTCTTTAATTTTATGGTATGTAAAGAAATTTTAAATGTTAATAAAAAAATATAATTTTAAATATTAATTAAACTGTAGTTATTTCTAATAAAATTTCTTCTACTCATGTGTGTCCCGACTGCCTTGATTTTTATTACAGCTTTTCCATTAAATTAATAGCAATGAAGATCCATTAATATATATATATATATATATATATATATATATATATATATATATATATTCAGAAATAGTTTAACAAAAAAAAAAAAAGACAATTTATATTATTTTGACCAATTCTGCGCAGACTCTCCAAGCGTTACTTGATATGATGATTGAATCAGTTTCCATGGCCTCTTTCATTTTACATTCTTCAAACGAGTATTTCGCTATCGTGCACTGAGCCATTTCATACTCTTAACTTACTACTAAAATACATTTTATTCTAGCCATAATGCAAATGACTGTTTCCTGTATTTTCTGGCCCATCTTAATATTTCCTTTCTGTTTTGTTTGTCCCCTTAGATTTTGATATAGATTTGTGATAACAATATTCAGCTTTATTTAATTTATTGCTTAAAGTTCTGTTTGATACGTTGCTCTTTGGTGCTTTCGTTCCTTCAATATTCATATCATAAGAAGATTCTGTCTCATATTTCAGCATATTTTTAATAAAGTACGCTACAGTTTCATCACGATTTGACTCATCTAGTTTTTTATGCTTTTATTCTATATCTTATTCAGAAATTTCGCTAAAGAGACATAAGTTAAAGAAATTAGTTTGCTCTGTTTGTTTAGGATATCTCTTCTTTTAGCAGATTAACAATATACTTTAGTTTTTAAATGAAACTGTTTTATGAGTGCCTTTTAAACTACTTGCTTTAAATGAAAATAAAACCAATATTTTGTATACATACGCTATTCAAAGAGAACACACCATTCCCATTAAGCAGTAGAACAATAGTCTCTAAACTAAAATGTCCATAAATCTGCTAGTTATTCCATTTTCACCCTGAATGAATATAAATAAAATGTTTTTCTCGCACATGTTTTCATAAAAATGATAAATAACACTGCGGAACAAAAAAAAAAAAAATCTGCAGCATTTATTTTGTTAATGGTTTTTGTAAACACTTGTATTAGACATACACAGTATGCATTTACTTTTTTTGGATTGACTCTGGTTCTTGAGATAAACGAAACACAAGAAATCAATGAAAAAATTTAGACTACCCTCCTCAAGATCTATTAACAACACTAAATTTTATTATCTATTCACGTATATAGGTATAACAATTTTACGAATCAGCTATTAGACCTTGAAATTATCAATTCGTGTCTTATTGTTAGTTTAAAAATGCTTTTTGTATTGAAAATATGAGTTCGTTACGAAAACCTTGTGTTAACAACCCCAACAGTTTTTGTTTTTTTGTGGCAAATTTTATTTACAAAAGCAAAGAAAAAAGATCACGGAGTTTGTGATAAAAACCTACGAAGCATACTTTGGGAGAAAGCTTGCACAAAAAAATAAATATTGGGTTTCCAATATCGTCTGTAAGCCTTGTGTAGAATCTTTGCGATACTGAAGTCAAGGAAGCCGTAAAGGGCTTCAATTTGGAGTGCCGATGGTATGGACTGAGCGTACTAATCACTTAAATGACAGTTACTTTTGTGCAATGAATATAAAAGGTATCAACCGGTATGAAAAACGTACTTGGGTTTATCTTAATGTGGAATCGGCGCAACCCCCAGTTTTGCACAGTGATGGTTTGCCAATTCCAGTGTTTTCAGGACCATCTACTGCAAACTGCATGATGTTGAAATGTTAGAGAGATCAGACAATCAGACGAGCAGCAGTGAAAGTGAGTTCCATAAAGTAGTTCTACAAAACAGGGATTTTCTCAAGAGGGGCTCAGTGACTTGGTTCGTGATTTGAATTTGTCAAAAAAATCGGCCGAAATTCTTGCTTCGAGAATAAAAGAAAAACACTGTCTTCAACCTGGTGTTACCATTACATCCTTTAGGACCAAAGAGCAAGACCTTCTTCCTTACTTTACCGAAGAAGATAAGCTTGTATTTTGTAACAAAGTTTCTGGACTCTTAAATTGTATGGGCCTTCCCGAATATAAGCCTGAACGTTGGAGGCTTTTAATAAATAGCTCAAAAAGAAGTCTGAAATGTGTATTGCTGCACAATGGAAATAAATTTGCTTCAGTTCCAATCGGTCATATTACCAAATTAAAAGAGGAATACCAAAATATTAAATTTGTTTTAGAAAAGATTTCGTACGCAATACATCAGTGCTCAGTATGCGTCGACTTGAAGATGGTGAATTTTTTACTAGGCCAGCAAGGTGGGTATACTAAATATCCCTGTTTCATACATCTATGGAATAGTCGCGCAAAAACAGAACATTGGATTAGAAAGGTCTGGCCTTTGAGGGATAATATGGAGGTAGGAAGAGCAAACATGATTCATGAACCACTGATAAGCCGAGAGAATATCCTTCTTCCACCACTTCACATCAAGCTTGGGCTAATGAAACAGTTCATCAAAGCCCTTGATAAGACTGGTGACTGTTTTAAATATGTGTGTCAAAAATTTCCAGCCCTGAGTATGGAAAAGTTAAAAGCAGGCATCTTCGATGGACCGCAAATCCGTACTCTTACAAAAGACACTGTATTTGTAAACCATATGACACAAATTGAATCTGAAGCATGGCTAAGCTTTGTTTTAGTAGGCAAACATTTTTTGGGGAATCATAAAGCACCAGACTATGCAGAATTGGTTGCTAAAATGCTTCAAAATATTTACACATTAGGTGTTACTATGAGCATTAAATTGCATTTTTTGCATAGCCATTTGGACAGATTGCAGGATAATTAGGGCGATTACAGTGAGGAACAAGGAGAACGGCTCCACCAGGACATCAGGATAATGGAAGAAAGATACCAAAGGTCGATGGGATCGCCACATGCTGGCAGACTACTGTTGGACTTTAATAAGGGATTGTCCTGAGCAAAACCATGGCAAAAAAGCTTACAGAAAAAGTTTTTTTGTAATTTTTGTTTTAATTATTTGATGAACAGCATGTATAGTTTTTGTTTTTATATCGTTCTTATAAAGGATCTTAATAAAAATATTTTTTCAATACATATTGGTATTTTTATTTAGGTTTTTTCAGTGAAATAGCTAATAGTCTTTATCTCAGAAACTAGAGCCAATTTGACAAACCTAATAATTTTCTAATATTCAGCACACTAGTCTTATACAGAATTGACTTTAAGCTACCATGCCGCAAAATGACTGTTCCCCAGTGTAATCATTGAATGTTATTTGTGGAGATTCGGTGTCTTGAAATATTATGTATAAGGCAACTGCATGTTGGGGGAAAATGCAAGTATGCTCCTTGCTTTGTGTTAACATATAGTAATACTGATCAGCATGTGTGAGCAGTGTAGTCCCAATGAGCACGCGGATTGTGAATTCTTCGTAATTTATCGCCTTTAACCACCATTATTTTGAATCTTATGAGCATTTAACTTTGAGAGTAAAGAGTGTTCTTATAAAATTCAATCGCTAATATTTAAAGTTATTAGACAGAAGTTTTATTTTAAATACGTTATTATAAATAGAAATGAGTTCATAATTTTTTTACACACACACGGCAAGCAGAAGAGGATTTAACCATGCAACAGTGCGAAAATAAGTGTGTGTTGGCATCTTCAATTCAAACCTGAAAGAGAAGACGCAACATATGTTCAGAAATAAATTAAATGACCTTTAAAATTTATGTTTTGTTTTATATACTGCATAATAAATTGCAAAATATAAATGGAGTTAATAATTTTAATTAACACTTGTATAATACTGTTTTAATAAAAATTGAAAACTTCAGTTTGATCTCTTCTGAATAAAGCTTGAGGCAAGCAGCCTCAGTAGGAAACTGAACTTTTGGGATTTAACTCTCTAACCCAGTCGCATTTTAACGATTAAACAAGCATTTTCATTGGTGCGAGATCAGGAGTACGCGCTGTAATGACTTTTAGACGGACTAGAGGGCGCTGTCTGTCCAGCGCAGACGAAAAAGACTTTCGATTTGAAGAGAGACTTTGACTTAGTTTTTCAGAGAATGGATGATGCAATGAAGGTGTAAAAACGCCTGGTTTGAGGACCGCTCGTATTTTTGTGTGGTGGACTGGAAAATTATGTCCATTTAAAAATAATAATGTTTACATAGTTTATTTACGTTCTTTTTTATGTTATTTGTGATGTGTTGTGTATGTAAATGAGAAAAATAAATAGTTTTCTCGGAAAAGAATCGCCTCTTCATGATCTACATTCTTCTAATCATCACAGCGCCGACCAGAGCAAAGTTAGAACACATTCTGTATCAAGGAAGGTCCCAACAATACGGACAACTTGCGGTCGTGCATTGCACTGCTTAAATGTTGCGCTACGGAGGCCTACAGTATAGGGAGAGCTACAGCCCTTAACTCGTCTGGAATTTAATGGCCGGTATTCAGAGTGGCCTGAATGAAAACAAAAGTTGATCGAGGTGTGTATCCTATGATAACACATACCATCACTCCAGGTGGTGACCCAGTATATGCGGCTACCAAAATTTTGATTACCTTCAAAACTGTATATAACTGATATGGGGCACCTTTAATGATTGATCAATGACGAACCTGGACGCACTCTTAATAGTGATCATTAAATTTATAATAAATTTAGGCCCGCCCCTCTGCCCTGTATTCGAGGCCTCCGTAGCGCAACATTTCAGTAGGATAATGCACGACAGCAAATTATGTGTATTTTCTGGACCTTCCTTGGTACAGAATGTGTTCAACCGTTGGTCCGTCCAGCGCATTCTCCTGATATCGCACCAATGAAAATGACTGTTTAATCGCTGAAAAACGAGTGCCCCCCTCACCACCACTCACCAGTAACTACGGTCTATGAACGGTGGCATCCTGTTGAAGCTTCATGAAGTGCTGTATCCGAATATGTCATCCAATCGCTGTTCGATTCAATGTCAAGGCAGATAAGTTTAGTTATTGCTCCCAGATGTAGCTGCAATATATACTGTTTTGTCAAGATGCATTACTTAAAATTTCCTGAAAATTTAATCTGTTGTTATTTCTAATATAATGTGCTCAATAAATATCATCCTTGTATTCGCATTCCTTCTGGGTGTTGCAATTTTATTGAACAGTAGTGTACATAAACACCACTTTTAAAATAAATATTTTTTTTTCCCTAAATTGATGTTTTTTCTGAATGATAGATAAAGTATTTCTTGTTCATTTATTTCTACGTAGTGTTGCTATGCGCATTAACACTTACATATTATTTTGCGATTTTCATATTTAAATTTTCGGACAACATTTCCTCGAGCTGCTATGTGTATATTAATTGTAATGCAGATGCAGTTTTCATGTATTCCTTAAATTGTCATCACTTATTTCATTTAGAAGTTATAAAAATCCTTTCCTGAAATTATATACAGTCGTCCCTTATTAACATGTGTCTCAAGGGTAATAAATATATGTATATATATATATATATATATATATATATATATATACTCTAACAGCACATAATGTTTCAGAAACGTAACAGTCATATAACATGGAAACATTCTAAATATTACAGAAACGTTCAGTTTGCTTTCCGATTACTTTCATAAACGTAGAAATGTCCGCGATCGTAACAAAAAAATCGGATACGTAACAGAAACGTTTCAATCACATAAAAGAGAGAACATAGAAAAGGCCAAATGTTTCAGAAATTTATCAGAGAGCATATGAAAATGAGTTACGTTTTTGAAAGTTTGTAAGCATTTTAAAACATAACTGAAGCATTCTATGCTGTATGGGTATATATATATATATATATATATATATATATATATATATACCGGGTGATTCAAAATAGATGTTACAGCGATTATCTCATAAACTAAGAAAGATAGAAACAAACTTCCAATTACAAAATTGATGCAAATTAAGAGTAGATTTCAGATATGGCATTCTTTTGTACAAGGGGCTGTATACATATTAAATACGAAATTTAATTTTTGTACGGCCCCTCCTATCATATGACTTATATTTAGAAAAATATTTTCCTCGCTCTAACAATCAAAATTAAAAAAAAATCATCTCTCTAAGTCAAAATCTCGCTGAGTTATTGCAATTTGAAAATTCTAGCATTTTTCGCCAAGTCTTAAGTGGTTGTATCAAACTTGAATTACTATTGCTTTTGTAATAAGGCACACGTTGATTAGCGTCTGGGGGGGGGGGGAAGAAAAAGAAATCATTCAGGGAAAGACGGCTATTTTAACCTGTTATATTTCCTTTTCCCTAGTGAATACACAAGAAAATACTCATTGATAATTTAACAAATAAAATTTATGAATAATTTATGTACTGAAAGGGAATTTTCAAATTCATTTTTCTTTCTTTATACATTCTCTTACTCATGTACACGGTGTAGAAAAAGAATTGTTTCTGACTCAAATTTCCGAAAATTAGCTTTTGTTGTATTTGCATGTTTTCAGATCCTCTGAATTCAAAAATCATGTTTTTAGTGGTTGCTCTCTCTCTCTCTCTCTCTCTCTCTCTCTGTGTGTGTGTGTGTCTGTGTCTGTGTGTTATTAGAATATCTCAAGAACAAATAGTAGCAGAAAATCCAATTCGACATTCTAAATCCTTATCATATTGCGGTGCTACACTAAAGTATTCGTTATGATCAGACAATTCTTTGTTTACAAGGTCATCCAAAAGAATTCAAATACATTACGTCTGTGAGGGAAATTTCTCATATGTACAGTGTGACATGTACAGACAGCCTTAAACAAAATGAAAAGAACAAATTTTTTATACGCATAAAAGCATGTTTTATGTAGATTGTGGTATAGCAACCATTCATCATTCATTTACAGGGTTACCCAGAGTATTTCGATATATTGGAGCTATACTTGGGAATTGCTGGAAGTGTATTTCATTTTGTGCTACTTGTTTTACATATAACACTAAATTTACGTACACAAAGTCATGTGTATATACTTTATAGACAATATACAGGGCTACCCAAAATTAAGGTAAATTTTTTTTTTTATTATTATTAAATGTAATTGGTGTAAGTGTTTGCTGCAATTTTTTTTCGAAAAACACTTAATTTCTCATAACCATACTGTAAACAAAGTAGCTTTTGGAGAGCGATTTTTTTTCTGTATAATATGACATTTTTGACGGAAGAAAACTATATAAATGAATGCATGAGTTCGCAGTTTCCTCAAATTAGTTATTTTAAATATATTTTATAACAAATAATTCTTACTAATAATTCTTTGTAAAAACAACAGTCATATAATTAAATAAAGTTTGGCTTACCTGGGTTGTCACAGGTAATTGTATATTCCATTGGTGAAGAAAAAATCCTCTCTATTTATCATCAGATCGTACACTTGAATTTGATGAAAAAATACATGGATATATATTTATATGACTTCTGTATTAAAGCGATAACTACTTCTTTTCCTATAATGAATGTAGATTAGACTCTGCTATCTTACATAATATGTATATCAATTACTATTCAGGATAATTCACATATTGCTGCATAAATGAAAGAATGCCTAGATGTTTATCCCTTTAATTTATTCATCTTAGACAAAAAGAAAAAATATTATGATTAAACAGAATAAGAAAATGGAACGTCAGTTCCGAATAACAAAAATTACATGATTAGAAAAAGTATTACAATGTACTTGTAGAGAGACGCGACACATCGTCACGTGATGCGGCAGGTGCACCAAAACAATCAGTTGGCGGGAAGCAAAAAACAAAAAAAGAAAGTCCGGAACAAGAAAAAACAAAGTCAATAAAAGAATGTTCTGAGATTAAATATCACAACACCCCCTCTTAAGCTCAGAAATTTTTCAATTGTTCATTAATGCATTTCTATGTCTATTAAAATCAGTTTTTGGCAGAGCTTTTGTTAGGGTATCGGCAGTCATTTCTTTGGTAGGTTTGTATTGAAGCTTGATTAGGCCTTCTTGTATTAGGTTTCGCAGAAGATGATATCTCAGCTGTAAGTGTTTTGTTTTGTACTGGAACTTATCATATTCAGCAATCTTGATGGTAGATTGGTTGTCCTGGTACAACACTATAGGACATTGTTGCGGCAAATTTAAATCATCCAGCAGTTTGTTGAGCCACTGTATTTCAAGTGCAGCACTCGCAGCTGCGACATACTCAGCCTCTGCTGAAGACATGGATACACAGGACTGTTTCTTCGAAGTCCAAAATATTGGATTTTTATCCAATATAAATAAATTTCCTGAGATAGACTTTCTATCACTTGGGTCATTGGCCCAATCCGAATCCGAATATGCTCTAAGAACAGGTTCACCAGAGTTACAAAGTTTTAATTTAATATCTTGGGTATTTTTCAAATATCTAATAACCCTTTTAACTGCCTCCCAGTCTTTCGCTCTAGGATTTTCGTTTCTACGGCTTAAGATGCCAACGGCAACACTTATATCAGGTCGCGATACTGTAGAAATGTAAAGTAACGCGCCTATAGCCTGTCTGTACATTGTGTTGTTAGGTAAGAGATTGTCATTATCAGTTAATTTTATATACCCTGGTTCCATTGGTGTGTCAGAGGGCCGTGCGTTATCTAGCCCAAATTTGGTTACAATGTCTCGTTTTTTATTTTTTTGATCAAGCGTAATTACCCCTTTACAAGGTCTTTCTATATTTATTCCGAGGTAATATTTGGCTTCCCCAAGGTCGGTTAATGGATATTCTTCCCTAAGTTGATTAATTAGTATGTCGATATTGTGATTTTTACCAGCTATAAGTAGGTCATCAACATACACAAGAATGTAAGTTTCCGTGTTATCTTTGTTACGGATATATAAACACTTGTCATGTTGACTTTGTTTAAATCCTAATTTACACAAGGATTCATTAATTTTTAAATTCCACGCTCTAGCGGCTTGTTTCAAGCCATATATCGCTTTCTTTAACTTACATATTTTATTTTCTTCGCCCTGGACAACATAACCCTCGGGTTGATGCATGTATACATCTTCTTGCAAATTTCCATGTAGGAAAGCAGTTTTGATATCTACATGCCTTAGATTCAAATTTTTATACAGTGACATGGTCAAGAAACTTCTTAGAGTGGTATGCGATGCAACTGGTGCAAAAGTTTCGTCATAGTCCACCCCGTATTTTTGAGAAAAACCCTTGGCAACAAGCCTGGCTTTATATTTCTCGACTTGTCCTTGGCTATTGTATTTGGCCTTGAACGCCCACTTACACCCTACTACTTTGGTCCCTGGTTGAGCGTCAACAAGTTCCCAAGTATTGTTTTGTCTGAGTGAATTCATTTCGTCGAGTGTGGCATTCAGCCAATTTTCTTTTTCAGCTGGGTTTTGAATTTTTAGTATATCATCAAAACACTTAGGCTCATCAATTCTTTTGTCATTTACTGCAAATGCAAATCTGTCGGGCGGAACACCTTTATTTAATCGTTGTGATCGTCGCGGCAGAGTTTGCGTGTCATCCGGACTATCGTTATCGCCCGCTATATCTATATTTATATAAGTATTTAATATTGGTAATTTGGACACCGGAATTTCATCATTTGAATTTTCATTCTCGATTTGTGATGTTTCATTATTGTGGGATTCTCTATTCTCATCTTCCAAAAATTTTACTGTTCTGCTAATTATTACATTTTTATTATTTGTGCAAATTCTGTAGCCTTTGCTACGATTATCATATCCCACAAAAATTCCTTCTTGAGCGGTGCTATCCAGTTTTCCCCTATGTATTTTATGTACATATGCGTATGCGCGACATCCGAATGTTTTTATATTTGATAAATCGGGTTTACGGCCGGTCCATTTTTCATAAGGAGTTGAGTCGCATGAGGAGGTCGGGAGCCTATTTTGTATGTAATTTGCAGTATTTACGGCTTCCCCCCAAAAAGAATTCGGTAAATTACTGTCTTTAAGCAGACAGCGAGCCATTTCGGTCAGCGTACGATTTTTACGTTCTGCCACGCCGTTCTGAGCACTAGAGTAAGGAACGGTAAACTGGTGCTCAATTCCTTCTTTATTCAAAAATTCATTTACTTCCATACTAGTGTATTCACCCCCGTTATCGGAGCGAATTGCTTGCACTTTTCGGCCAAATTTGTTTGCGGTCATAGCCACATATTCCTTTAACTTAGAAAATACCTCAAACTTATTTCTTAGCAAATATATAATAGTATAACGACTGTAGTCGTCTATAAATGTAAGAAAGTAATATTTTCCACCTACAGTGGGGGTTTTCATAGGGCCACATAAGTCTGTGTGGACCAGTTCGAGTGGTACGGAGGCTCTAAATTGTGCAGCTTTGGGGTAAGGTGAATCAGTTAATTTTGACATTATGCATGTTTTACATTCAGTATTATGTTTGCAATCATTTAATTTTATACCCACAGCCATGTCCTTGTTAACTAAATCTTTAATGTGGTTAGTATTTCTGTGGCCAAGTTTCACATGCCACATGTTTATGCAATTTTCGTTATCACAAGTTTGTATTACAATGTTCGCTGTGTGTTTGTTTTCAGAATAATTTAATTGACATTCATATAAGTTATTTTTCACATATCCCTTAATGCATGTATTACCCTGATTTACAATTTTACAGGTTTTATCATCAAATACAGCGATACAGCCATTCTCTGTTGCTCTTTTTATAGAAATTAAATTAGTTTCTATTTCAGGGACATAAAGAACATTTTTAAGTGTTATTTTGTTCTGTGTGTTTTCCGAATTTACGGTATACAAATCCACAGTACCGGAACCCAAAGATTTTAGCTGCGTGCCGTTCGCGATAGTGACGTTAGAAACGTTATTTTTAAGTTCGCGAAATTTTAGTTTATCATTGCAGATATGTGAAGACGACCCTGAATCAACCACCCAATTTACAGTTTTATCTCCAACATAAAAAGAATACAATTTATCAGCTTTTGGTTTATTGCTCCCCTCTGCAATTTGAGCGCTATCTGGCTTCTCATTGTTCTGAGAGCATATGTTGGATCTGAAGTTGGGTTTTTTGTTGAAATTTTTACTGTGACTTTTAACAGCAGAATTATTTTTATTTTTTAACTTATAGCATTCTTCTATATTATGATTGCTTTTCCTGCAGTATTTGCAGAATTTCTCCGATTTGTTATGGTATTGGACTTTTAACGCTGAATTTTGAATAGTTTTGTTTTCAAGCCTTTTGGCATATTCATCAGCCAATTTGTTTCGTATATATTCAGGTGTCAGTTGGGCTTCGTCTCTCGATTCGAGACTTGATATGAGAACGTCATACGAAGGAGGGAGTGAACATAGCATTAATGCAGCTAGGTGCGATTCATCTATGACTTCACCTATGGCGGTGAGTCTGTCGCGTGTTTTATATATATCAGCTATATGTTGGTTAACATCACCACCTTCAATTAATTTTATGGAATAAAGTTTCCTAAGTAAGAAAAGCTTACTGGAAAGCGATGATCTTTCGTGGACTTGGCGCAGAGCATTCCAGCACTCTCGTGCTGTATCTAGATTCATAACGTACACTATCTGTTCATTATCAATAAGTAAATTTATAATTGCTCTGGCCTTTCTATTTTTTGAACGCCACTGATCGGTTATTGGGTTGGGAGGATCGTCAGTAATGACTATAAAAAGATCCTCTTTTTGCAAGTACATTTCGATACGAAACTTCCACACATTATAATTTGTGGAGTTCAGCGGTTCAATTTGTATATCTTTTGTTGCTGACATACTTAAACAAAATTTTTGTAATAGTTTTGTTAATATTTGTTCAATTCGTAAATATTCATTTAATATTTTAACAGTTTGGATAAATAGTACTTGAAGAAGAAAATAAAATTAAATAGTTTTCATAAAAATAAGTACTTTTCAATACTTTCGATTTAGTGTCACTTCAGTTTTGAAGAAACAAAAACATATATTTTCGCTTACATTTTCATTTTTTATTTTATTATTTTAAATGTAGCAATTTCTTCCAGTGTGCAATGAAAAAAAAAATTTGTCAAGAATAAATCTAAATTTTCAATTCAAAATATCAGTCTCATAATCTGACGGAAGAAAACTATATAAATGAATGCATGAGTTCGCAGTTTCCTCAAATTAGTTATTTTAAATATATTTTATAACAAATAATTCTTACTAATAATTCTTTGTAAAAACAACAGTCATATAATTAAATAAAGTTTGGCTTACCTGGGTTGTCACAGGTAATTGTATATTCCATTGGTGAAGAAAAAATCCTCTCTATTTATCATCAGATCGTACACTAGAATTAGATGAAAAAATACATGGATATATATTTATATGACTTCTGTATTAAAGCGATAACTACTTCTTTTCCTATAATGAATGTAGATTAGACTCTGCTATCTTACATAATATGTATATCAATTACTATTCAGGATAATTCACATATTGCTGCATAAATGAAAGAATGCCTAGATGTTTATCCCTTTAATTTATTCATCTTAGACAAAAAGAAAAAATATTATGATTAAATAGAATAAAAAAATGGAACGTCAGTTCCGAATAACAAAAATTACATGATTAGAAAAAGTATTACAATGTACTTGTAGAGAGACGCGACACATCGTCACGTGATGCGGCAGGTGCACCAAAACAATCAGTTGGCGGGAAGCAAAAAACAAAAAAAGAAAGTCCGGAACAAGAAAAAACAAAGTCAATAAAAGAATGTTCTGAGATTAAATATCACAACAATTTTGAGGCCTCCTGAATACGAAAGGTAAATTTTTATTCGTTGATCTGTATATATATGAATTATCAGCATAATTTAACAACAAATAATCTGGTGTGCCACTCACACGACTTTCTATTACCCTGAAATTTAATACCATAAATACAGGTTGGAAATTAAGAGGTAACATAAAGAGTACTGTTATGTAAACCTACGTTAAAATAATTTAAATTAGGCTTCGGAAGAGTTTTAATGATAATTAGTTCTGTGTGACGGGGATCTCCGGAAATTTTTTGTTTCCTGAAATTATTCGACGCAGGCAATAATCAAACATTAAAAAATATGGCTTTGGTAATAAGGAAGCCTTAAAACGTGTAAATACACAAACACAAGCGATGCATATTTAGCTTAAAAACATACATTATTTATCATATGTCTATGAGGAATTCATTTCTATTCCTGAGCAGCTTTCCTGGACATGGTAAAATATTATAGTAAAGCACTTTCACTAACAATAAAAAAGAATATTATAGCTTAAATATTTGCAATCCTGTATATCTTTTGAAGAATATGTACAAACCACAAAGTGCACCTAAATATAAACCTATAGTAATAATATACGGCACAACCTAAAATGCACTTCCATCAATTTTCAGCTATTGTCGCATTATAATCTAGTTATTTTGTGTAGCCCTGTAAATGAACAGTGAATGATTTCCCGGCCATATTCTACATGAGGCATGTTTTTATGCATATAAAAAATATATATTCATTTCATTTGGTTTAGTGCAGTCTATAGGTTTTAAACTCTACTTACCTGCAATTTTCCCCATAGACGTAATGTATTTGAATATCCTTGAGTGTCTCTGTACACGAACTATTTGCTTCATCTCAATGAAAACCTTAGTGTAACATCCCTATATGATACATATTTAAAATACCAAGTTTGGAATGTCTGCTGCTATTTGTTCTTGAGATAAACTGATAACAGAGAGACACACACACAGACCAACCGCTAAAAACACGATTTTCATAATCAGGACACCTCAAAACGTCTAAATATAACAAAAACTTACTTTCGAAAATTTGGCCCTAAAACAATACTTTCTCTACCTTATGGGAATGAGAAAGTAATAAGTACAGGAAATGCGAATTTGGTACTTTGGATTCCATATTTAGTTGCCACTTGAAAAGTTGATGAAGGATTGCAAGTTTCAAGGAAATTGATAACAGACTTGATTTTTGTTTTGATAAGTATAGGAACTATAATTAAACGGGAGTTGAGAAGGGCGGTAACCCCCTGGCATAGAATTATACATCTATACCATACCATATTCTATACAAATCATTATTTTAGAATATTAATAATAAATATGAATTTCCTTATGATTTTTACAGTATAAAGTTATTTAAATGTAATTCATAAGAATATCTGTCCCAAAACGCAATACATTGGCATCTTTTGTGCGTTCCTGTACATAAACCATTTGTAAAGAATTAATTAATGCCAAGCACGTGTTTTGCGCCTGAAGAAGAAAGACGCGTCTTTTCGAAACCTGTAATGCTTTCTTTAATTTTATGGTATGTAAAGAAATTTTAAATGTTAATAAAAAAATATAATTTTAAATATTAATTAAACTGTAGTTATTTCTAATAAAATTTCTTGTACTCATGTGTGTCCCGACTGCCTTGATTTTTATTATAGCTTTTCCATTAAATTAATAGCAATGAAGATCCATTAATATATATATATATATTCAGAAATAGTTTAACAAAAAAAAAAAGACAATTTATATTATTTTGACCAATTCTGCGCAGACTCTCCAAGCGTTACTTGATATGATGATTGAATCAGTTTCCATGGCCTCTTTCATTTTACATTCTTCAAACGAGTATTTCGCTATCGTGCACTGAGCCATTTCATACTCTTAACTTACTACTAAAATACATTTTATTCTAGTCATAATGCAAATGACTGTTTCCTGTATTTTCTGGCCCATCTTAATATTTCCTTTCTGTTTTGTTTGTCCCCTTAGATTTTGATATAGATTTGTGATAACAATATTCAGCTTTATTTAATTTATTGCTTAAAGTTCTGTTTGATACGTTGCTCTTTGGTGCTTTCGTTCCTTCAATATTCGTATCATAAGAAGATTCTGTCTCATATTTCAGCATATTTTTAATAAAGTACGCTACAGTTTCATCACGATTTGACTCATCTAGTTTTTTATGCTTTTATTCTATATCTTATTCAGAAATTTCGCTAAAGAGACATAAGTTAAAGAAATTAGTTTGCTCTGTTTGTTTAGGATATCTCTTCTTTTAGCAGATTAACAATATACTTTAGTTTTTAAATGAAACTGTTTTATGAGTGCCTTTTAATCTACTTGCTTTAAATGAAAATAAAACCAATATTTTGTATACATACGCTATTCAAAGAGAACACACCATTCCCATTAAGCAGTAGAACAATAGTCTCTAAACTAAAATGTCCATAAATCTGCTAGTTATTCCATTTTCACCCTGAATGAATATAAATAAAATGTTTTTCTCGCACATGTTTTCATAAAAATGATACATAACACTGCGGAACAACAACAAAAAAAAAAATTGCAGCATTTATTTTGTTAATGGTTTTTGTAAACACTTGTATTAGACATACACAGTATGCATTTACTTTTTTTGGATTGACTCTGGTTCTTGAGATAAACGAAACACAAGAAATCAATGAAAAAATTTAGACTACCCTCCTCAAGATCTATTAACAACACTAAATTTTATTATCTATTCACGTATATAGGTATAACAATTTTACGAATCAGCTATTAGACCTTGAAATTATCAATTCGTGTCTTATTGTTAGTTTAAAAATGCTTTTTGTATTGAAAATACGAGTTCGTTACGAAAACCTTGTGTTAACAACCCCAACAGTTTTTGTTTTTTTTGTGGCAAGCTTTATTTACAAAAGCAAAGAAAAAAGATCACGGAGTTTGTGATAAAAACCTACGAAGCATACTTTGGGAGAAAGCTTGCACAAAAAAACAAATATTGGGTTTCCAATATCGTCTGTAAGCCTTGTGTAGAATCTTTGCGATACTGAAGTCAAGGAAGCCGTAAAGGGCTTCAATTTGGAGTGCCGATGGTATGGACTGAGCGTACTAATCACTTAAATGACAGTTACTTTTGTGCAATGAAACTAAAAGGTATCAACCGGTATGAAAAACGTACTTGGGTTTATCTTAATGTGGAATCGGCGCAACCCCCAGTTTTGCACAGTGATGGTTTGCCAATTCCAGTGTTTTCAGGACCATCTACTGCAAACTGCATGATGTTGAAATGTTAGAGAGATCAGACAATCAGACGAGCAGCAGTGAAAGTGAGTTCCAAGAAAGTAGTTCTACAAAACAGGGATTTTCTCAAGAGGGGCTCAGTGACTTGGTTCGTGATTTGAATTTGTCAAAAAAATCGGCCGAAATTCTTGCTTCGAGAATAAAAGAAAAACACTGTCTTCAACCTGGTGTTACCATTACATCCTTTAGGACCAGAGAGCAAGACCTTCTTCCTTACTTTACCGAAGAAGATAAGCTTGTATTTTGTAACAAAGTTTCTGGACTCTTAAATTGTATGGGCCTTCCCGAATATAAGCCTGAACGTTGGAGGCTTTTAATAAATAGCTCAAAAAGAAGTCTGAAATGTGTATTGCTGCACAATGGAAATAAATTTGCTTCAGTTCCAATCGGTCATATTACCAAATTAAAAGAGGAATACCAAAATATTAAATTTGTTTTAGAAAAGATTTCGTACGCAATACATCAGTGCTCAGTATGCGTCGACTTGAAGATGGTGAATTTTTTACTAGGCCAGCAAGGTGGGTATACTAAATATCCCTGTTTCATACATCTATGGGATAGTCGCGCAAAAACAGAACATTGGATTAGAAAGGTCTGGCCTTTGAGGGAAAATATGGAGGTAGGAAGAGCAAACATGATTCATGAACCACTGATAAGCCGAGAGAATATCCTTCTTCCACCACTTCACATCAAGCTTGGGCTAATGAAACAGTTCATCAAAGCCCTTGATAAGACTGGTGACTGTTTTAAATATGTGTGTCAAAAATTTCCAGCCCTGAGTATGGAAAAGTTAAAAGCAGGCATCTTCGATGGACCGCAAATCCGTACTCTTACAAAAGACACTGTATTTGTAAATCATATGACACAAATTGAATCTGAAGCATGGCTAAGCTTTGTTTTAGTAGGCAAACATTTTTTGGGGAATCATAAAGCACCAGACTATGCAGAATTGGTTGCTAAAATGCTTCAAAATATTTACACATTAGGTGTTACTATGAGCATTAAATTGCATTTTTTGCATAGCCATTTGGACAGATTGCAGGATAATTAGGGCGATTACAGTGAGGAACAAGGAGAACGGCTCCACCAGGACATCAGGATAATGGAAGAAAGATACCAAAGGTCGATGGGATCGCCACATGCTGGCAGACTACTGTTGGACTTTAATAAGGGATTGTCCTGAGCAAAACCATGGCAAAAAAGCTTACAGAAAAAGTTTTTTTGTAATTTTTGTTTTAATTATTTGATGAACAGCATGTATAGTTTTTGTTTTTATATCGTTCTTATAAAGGATCTTAATAAAAATATTTTTTCAATACATATTAGTATTTTTATTTAGGTTTTTTCAGTGAAATAGCTAATAGTCTTTATCTCTGAAACTAGAGCCAATTTGACAAACCTAATAATTTTCTAGTATTCAGCACACTAGTCTTATACAGAATTGACTTTAAGCTACCATGCCGCAAAATGACTGTTCCCCAGTGTAATCATTGAATGTTATTTGTGGAGATTCGGTGTCTTGAAATATTATGTATAAGGCAACTGCATGTTGGGGGAAAATGCAAGTATGCTCCTTGCTTTGTGTTAACATATAGTAATACTGATCAGCATGTGTGAGCAGTGTAGTCCCAATGAGCACGCGGATTGTGAATTCTTCGTAATTTATCGCCTTTAACCACCATTATTTTGAATCTTATGAGCATTTAACTTTGAGAGTAAAGAGTGTTCTTATAAAATTCAATCGCTAATATTTAAAGTTATTAGACAGAAGTTTTATTTTAAATACGTTATTATAAATAGAAATGAGTTCATAATTTTTTTACACACACACGGCAAGCAGAAGAGGATTTAACCATGCAACAGTGCGAAAATAAGTGTGTGTTGGCATCTTCAATTCAAACCTGAAAGAGAAGACGCAACATATGTTCAGAAATAAATTAAATGACCTTTAAAATTTATGTTTTGTTTTATATACTGCATAATAAATTGCAAAATATAAATGGAGTTAATAATTTTAATTAACACTTGTATAATACTGTTTTAATAAAAATTGAAAACTTCAGTTTGATCTCTTCTGAATAAAGCTTGAGGCAAGCAGCCTCAGTAGGAAACTGAACTTTTGGGATTTAACTCTCTAACCCAGTCGCATTTTAACGATTAAACAAGCATTTTCATTGGTGCGAGATCAGGAGAACGCGCTGTAATGACTTTTAGACCGACTAGAGGGCGCTGTCTGTCCAGCGCAGACGAAAAAGACTTTCGATTTGAAGACAGACTTTGACTTAGTTTTTTAGAGAGTGGATGATGCAATGAAGGTGTAAAAACGCCTGGTTTGAGGACCGCTCGTATTTTTGTTTGGTGGACTGGAAAATTATGTCCATTTAAAAATAATAATGTTTACATAGTTTATTTACGTTCTTTTTTATGTTATTTGTGATGTGTTGTGTATGTAAATGAGAAAAATAAATAGTTTTCTCGGAAAAGAATCGCCTCTTCATGATCTACATTCTTCTAAACATCACAGCGCCGACCAGAGCAAAGTTAGAACACATTCTGTATCAAGGAAGGTCCCAACAATACGGACAACTTGCGGTCGTGCATTGCACTGCTTAAATGTTGCGCTACGGAGGCCTACAGTATAGGGAGAGCTACAGCCCTTAACTCGTCTGGAATTTAATGGCCGGTATTCAGAGTGGCCTGAATGAAAACAAAAGTTGATCGAGGTGTGTATCCTATGATAACACATACCATCACTCCAGGTGGTGACCCAGTATATGCGGCTACCAAAATTTTGATTACCTTCAAAACTGTATATAACTGATATGGGGCACCTTTAATGATTGATCAATGACGAACCTGGACGCACTCTTAATAGTGATCATTAAATTTATAATAAATTTAGGCCCGCCCCTCTGCCCTGTATTCGAGGCCTCCGTAGCGCAACATTTCAGTAGGATAATGCACGACAGCAAATTATGTGTATTTTCTGGACCTTCCTTGGTACAGAATGTGTTCAACCGTTGGTCCGTCCAGCGCATTCTCCTGATATCGCACCAATGAAAATGACTGTTTAATCGCTGAAAAACGAGTGCCCCCCTCACCACCACACACCAGTAACTACGGTCTATGAACGGTGGCATCCTGTTGAAGCTTCATGAAGTGCTGTATCCGAATATGTCATCCAATCGCTGTTCGATTTAATGTCAAGGCAGATAAGTTTAGTTATTGCTCCCAGATGTAGCTGCAATATATACTGTTTTGTCAAGATGCATTACTTAAAATTTCCTGAAAATTTAATCAGTTGTTATTTCTAATATAATGTGCTCAATAAATATCATCCTTGTATTCGCATTCCTTCTGGGTGTTGCAATTTTATTGAACAGTAGTGTACATAAACACCACTTTTAAAATAAATATTTTTTTTTCCCTAAATTGATGTTTTTTCTGAATGATAGATAAAGTATTTCTTGTTCATTTATTTCTACGTAGTGTTGCTATGCGCATTAACACTTACATATTATTTTGCGATTTTCATATTTAAATTTTCGGACAACATTTCCTCGAACTGCTATGTGTATATTAATTGTAATGCATATGCAGTTTTCATGTATTCCTTAAATTGTCATCACTTATTTCATTTAGAAGTTATAAAAATCCTTTCCTGAAATTATATACAGTCGTCCCTTATTAACATGTGTCTCAAGGGTAATAAATATATGTATATATATATATATATATATATATATATATATATATATACTCTAACAGCACATAATGTTTCAGAAACGTAACAGTCATATAAAATGGAAACATTCTAAATATTACAGAAACGTTCAGTTTGCTTTCCGATTACTTTCATAAACGTAGAAATGTCCGCGATCGTAACAAAAAAATCGGATACGTAAAAGAAACGTTTCAATCACATAAAAGAGAGAACATAGAAAAGGCCAAATGTTTCAGAAATTTATCAGAGAGCATATGAAAATGAGTTACGTTTTTGAAAGTTTGTAAGCATTTAAAAACATAACTGAAGCATTCTATGCTGTATGGGTATATATATATATATATATACCGGGTGATTCAAAATAGATGTTACAGCGATTATCTCATAAACTAAGAAAGATAGAAACAAACTTCCAATTACAAAATTGATGCAAATTAAGAGTAGATTTCAGATATGGCATTCTTTTGTACAAGGGGCTGTATTCATATTAAATACGAAATTTAATTTTTGTACGGCCCCTCCTATCATATGAATTATATTTAGAAAAATATTTTCCTCGCTCTAACAATCAAAAAAAAAAAAAAATCATCTCTCTAAGTCAAAATCTCGCTGAGTTATTGCAATTTGAAAATTCTAGCATTTTTCGCCAAGTCTTAAGGGGTTGTATCAAAAGTGAATTACTATTGCTTTTGTAATAAGGCACACGTTGATTAGCGTCTGGGGGGGGGGGAAGAAAAAGAAATCATTCAGGGAAAGACGGCTATTTTAACCTGTTATATTTCCTTTTCCCTAGTGAATACACAAGAAAATACTCATTGATAATTTAACAAATAAAATTTATGAATAATTTATGTACTGAAAGGGAATTTTCAAATTCATTTTTCTTTCTTTATACATTCTCTTACTCATGTACACGGTGTAGAAAAAGAATTGTTTCTGACTCAAATTTCCGAAAATTAGCTTTTGTTGTATTTGCACGTTTTCAGATCCTCTGAATTCAAAAATCATGTTTTTAGTGGTTGCTCTCTCTCTCTCTCTCTCTCTCTGTGTGTGTGTGTGTGTGTCTGTGTGTTATTAGAATATCTCAAGAACAAATAGTAGCAGAAAATCCAATTCGACATTCTAAATCCGTATCATATTGCGGTGCTACACTAAAGTATTCGTTATGATCAGACAATTCTTTGTTTACAGGGTCATCCAAAAGAATTCAAATACATTACGTCTGTGAGGGAAATTTCTCATATGTACAGTGTGACATGTACAGACAGCCTTAAACAAAATGAAAAGAACGAATTTTTTATACGCATAAAAGCATGTTTTATGTAGATTGTGGTAGAGCAACCATTCATCATTCATTTACAGGGTTACCCAGAGTATTTCGATATATTGGAGCTATACTTGGGAATTGCTGGAAGTGTATTTCATTTTGTGCTACTTGTTTTACATATAACACTAAATTTACGTACACAAAGTCATGTGTATATAGTTTATAGACAATATACAGGGCTACCCAAAATTAAGGTAATTTTTTTTTTTTATTATTATTAAATGTAATTGGTGTAAGTGTTTGCTGCAATTTTTTTTCGAAAAACACTGCTGACACAGAACGCAAAATTAATTTCTCATAACCATACTGTAAACAAAGTAGCTTTTGGAGAGCGATTTTTTTTCTGTATAATATGACATTTTGAGGCCTCCTGAATACGAAAGGTAAATTTTTATTCGTTGATCTGTATATATATGAATTATCAGCATAATTTAACAACGACTTTCTATTACCCTGAAATTTAATACCATAAATACAGGTTGGAAATTAAGAGGTAACATAAAGAGTACTGTTATTTAAACCTACGTTAAAATAATTTAAATTAGGCTTCGGAAGAGTTTTAATGATAATTAGTTCTGTGTAGGGGGATCTCCGGAAATTATTTGTTTCCTGAAATTATTCGACGCAGGCAATAATCAAACATTAAAAAATATGGCTTTGGTAATAAGGAAGCCTTAAAACGTGTAAATACACAAACACAATCGATGCATATTTAGCTTAAAAACATACATTATTTATCATATGTCTATGAGGAATTCATTTCTATTCCTGAGCAGCTTTCCTGGACATGGTAAAATATTATAGTAAAGCACTTTCACTAACAATAAAAAAGAATATTATAGCTTAAATATTTGCAACCCTGTATATCTTTTGAAGAATATGTACAAACCACAAAGTGCACCTAAATATAAACCTATAGTAATAATATACGGCACAACCTAAAATGCACTTCCATCAATTTTCAGCTATTGTCGCATTATAATCTAGTTATTTTGTGTAGCCCTGTAAATGAACAGTGAATGATTTCCCTGCCATATTCTACATGAGGCATGTTTTTATGCATATAAAAAATATATATTCATTTCATTTGGTTTAGTGCAGTCTATAGGTGTTAAACTCTACTTACCTGCAATTTTCCCCATAGACGTAATGTATTTGAATATCCTTGAGTGTCTCTGTACACGAACTATTTGCTTCATCTCAATGAAAAGCTTAGTGTAACATCCCTATATGATACATATTTAAAATACCAAGTTTGGAATGTCTGCTGCTATTTGTTCTTGAGATAAACTGATAACAGACAGACACACACACAGACCGACCGCTAAAAACACGATTTTCATATTCAGGACACCTCAAAACGTCTAAATATAACAAAAACTTACTTTCGAAAATTTGGCCCTAAAACAATACTTTCTCTACCTTATGGGAATGAGAAAGTAATAAGTACAGGAAATGCGAATTTGGTACTTTGGATTCCATATCTAGTTGCCACTTGAAAAGTTGATGAAGGTTTGCAAGTTTCAAGGAAATTGATAACAGACTTGATTTTTGTTTTGATAAGTATAGGCACTATAATTAAACGGGGGTTGAGAAGGGCGGTAACCTCCTGGCATAGAATTATACATCTATACCATATCATATTCTATACAAATCATTATTTTAGAATATTAATAATAAATATGAATTTCCTTATGATTTTTACAGTATAAAGTAGTTATTTAAATGTAATTCATAAGAATATCTGTCCCAAAACGCAATACATTGGCATCTTTTGTGCGTTCCTGTACATAAACCATTTGTAAAGAATTAATTAATGCCATTTTAAATAGGGAATATCATATAGTAAACCTGAATAACATATATCATTTCTGAAAATTTCTGAAAATATTTACAGACGCTGGGGGCGGGCAGACGGACAGAAGGACAGTCAGACAAAAAAAAAAAAAAAAAATGCAAATTGAAATCTTATTCACAGTTAAAAATTGTTAGAAAATGTTTAATGTAAACGAAAATACAATTCCAGCAAATGTCCAATAATAACCCTTAACGTAACTGAATATTTTTGCGTGCCCTGTTAATCTAATGTTAGTCGTACTGTACAGTACAGAAAGCATTCTTTTGTGCATATGAATAACATATTTCAATTTCATTAAGATTTATGCAAAGTAATTAAATTTTGGTTTATAGAAATATCTTCACATAGAACGCAATGCTTTGGAATACTTTCGTGTGTCCCTGTATACAAACCAGTGATGGTGTTTACTCCATTTTCTATAGAAAATATCCGATAGAAAACTATAATAACGTATTTCAATTTTATTAATATATGCATAAATTAAAGGTATTAAAATATGGTTTAAAAAAATACCTCTCATAGAACACAATGCTTTGGAATACTTTCGGGTGTCCCTGTGCACAAGCTAGCAGATGTATTCACTCCATTTTCAATAAGGAACATCCGATAGTGACCTCAAATAACATATATCAGTTTCAGGAAATTCTATGAATATTCACGGGAGTTAGAGTGCAGACACACAGACGGATGTACAGACACACAAATCGAAGTCATTAACACTTTTCAATCTTGCTGGAATTGTTAAAGAGCCGAAGTCATTAAATTTATCAACCATGATGGAAAGTGGTAAAAATAAAGCGCGAAAATTTCACACGGTTTTGCTAGTCTTTTAGTTTTTTCCCTCTCTTAACGTGTTTTAATTTGCAGGTGACCCCCTCAGAAATTTAACTATTAAATTTTTTAACAATACGAAATAATGTAAATTTGCATTAAATTCTTAAAATTGTTGATTTAACGCGTTTGAACGATTTTAGTTGCTATTTTAAAATAAAGGATCTTTTTTTAATTTTTCTCAACTCATAGATAACCCCCTAAAGTTAGCCCGTTGGCGTCGAAAAATAGATGCCAAAATTGAAAAAAAAGTGGTGTAAGTCATCATTTTCAAATTGCAATAACTCAGCGAGATTTTGACTTAGAGAGATGATTTTTTTTTTTATTTTGCTTGTTAGAGCGAGGAAAATATTTTTCTAAATATAAGTCATATGATAGGAGGGACCGTATAAAAATTAAATTTCGTATTTAATATGTATACAGCCCCTTTGACAAAAAAATGCCATATCTGAAATCTACTCTTAATTTTCTCTAATTTTGTAATTGGAAGTATGTTTCTATCTTTCTTAGTTTACGATATAATTGCTGTAACATCTATTTTGTATCACCCGGTATATATATATACATATATATATGCATATATATATTTTTATGTTATCTGTAGTTCATGCTATCGGTACTTCAGAAATTAATCTTCATTTTGGCGGGTATTGTGGATATAATTCATGTTAAAAGTAATTCACGTTAAGCGTGTTCGCGTTCAAGAGGTTGGACTGTATGTGTATTTATTTGGATTGATCAGTAGCGGATATTTTATAATATCCGATTGTTCATTTTAAGTAGATTACCCGTATTTTTAGCCTTAATAATATTTTTTTTTTATTATTACGTTGAGATTGATACCACATTTATGTAATGAACGTTAAACCAAAATCAATTATATTTGAATGTATGTGTTATGTCTATTCCTGATACAGTTTTACTTAAAAATAGACTGATTATTAAAGGATTTGAATGAATAATATTTTGTAAGCAATCATTAATTGTTAAATATTATATTTACGAATAAGTAAATTTTCGTAGTAACGCACATTAAAATGTAAACTCTTTGTTTTCAAACAGTTTTTTTTTTTTTTTTTTTTTTTTTTTTTTAAATATTTGTTTCACTTTCATTCTAAAAAGTCGATGTGAATATTAGTACATTGCTATAAAATCTGAGTCTTGGAATCACTGTTAGAACATACACTATTTTGTCTCCAAACACTAAATTCAAATAACAAAAAAAAAATAAATAAAATAAAATAAAAATACATAACAGATATCTCTTTCCTCTTCTCTTTAGGCTACACACTTTCGGAAAATAATTTTAACACTCGCATTACATCTTATTCTTTAAATAATTGTTATAACATACACTATATTATGTTCAATAATTAAATTCAAATTTAAAAAGAATTACATAACAAAAGAATTGCGTAACAAAATACTTACGTAACAAAAGAATTACATAACAAGAATTACAAAGGAATGACTTACATCTATTTCCTCGTTTTTTAAGTTTAAAAGTTTCGGAGAAGAAGTTTAACATTCACATTATTTAGAATGTAACATTTTTAAAGTCTTTCTAAATATACTTGAATGTTATAAAAGTCTTGATTACTTTTTGTTCGAAAATATTTTTACGAAAATAAATTTTTACATTACACATGTTGCAATAAAATGTTAGAATAATAGCAAACCTTTCAAAAAATAATATTTGTTTAAGATACCCTTGTCATATACACCACTATGAAAACATATTTAGAAGAATAATACGAAAAGTTACTAAAATAACAATAATATTATCATATACATTACACGTGTTACATAAACAGTAAAAATAGTGTTTTTGATAGTTATTTTAAAGACTTTATATTTAATATAACTTATTATTTATCCGTAGATTTTACAATATATATTCTAAATTACTCATCGTTTTATTAATTAAATTAAGGAATGCTGTTTTACTCGTTTTATAAAAGAAAATTGCTTAGTACATTATAGGTCTTTTGTTTAATGTTTTGAAAAAACTTTTATTCTATATTTTGAAGCTCGGTAGAACTTTTCAAGCCAACTGTTGTTTCAAAAATCTGGTGTGATATAACTGTTATGATGTTTCATAACTGTTTGTTCATCTATATAAATAAAGAAAAGTGCCTGTGTGTCTGTGTGTGTGTCTGTGTGTGTGTATCTGCGCTTTGGTGCTCACACTATTGATCGCACAGCTTCCAAATTTGGCATATAGGTACCTGGGACCCTCCAGGTGTGCACCTCATCGAGATTTTTTCGAATTTCGAATTTGAATTTTTTAAATTAATGTTTTTTCGATTTTAAAAATTGGCTTCAATGTTTCCTTTTTCAGAAATTTCTTTCGTTTCAAAAGTCTGCGTATCTTAGCAACGGCTATTAAACTTTTTATTTATTTAAATTCATTTGAGGAAGAAATTTTTTTTATTATATTTATTGAAATCAAATAGTTATACACATACAGTAGAAAAATTAAATATATTAAATTTTTAGATTTTGGGATATAGGTACCTGAGACCCTGTAGGAGTGCAACTCATCGAGATTTTTTCAAATTTCGAATTTGGATTTTTTAAATTAATGTTTTTCCGATTTTAAATATTGCCTTCTTTGTTTAATTTTCATAGATTTATTGTTTTGCTTCAATCGTCTGCGTATCTTAGCAACGGCTAATACGCAACTTATTTTTATTTAATACATTCATTTGAAGGCGGTTTTTTTTTTTTTTTTTAATTTGTTATATTTATTGAAAATAAAATCGCAATGCAGTAGAAAAAACTAAGTATAATTAGTTTTAAATTTAAAAACGTATTTATAACAGATATGTTTAATTTTTTATAGTAGAAAAACTTCTTATTTTTCATTTTTTAATTAATTCCTTTAAAAGGAAAAAATTTATTCATTAATTTTGTATTTATTTACAGTATTTATCGGGAAAAGTGGTAGTATATTAGTAAAGAGGTTTAAAATGATTAAAATTTATTTGTTTATATATATATATATATATATTAATCTACTTTTTTTTTTATTTTATTACATTGGTCAGAATCAAATCGTAATATAGTGTAAATAGCATGGGCAATAAAATACATGGTTCAAAACTAAAATATTTAATAGATGCTGAGATACAGTCATCTATAAAATCGCAGTTCTTAAATAGTAGCAGATCCCCCCTGTCGTCGAAAAATATCCAGATTGAAGTGCCCGGGAAAGATCTTTCTGAAAACAGTGGGAACTTGGACCCCTCGATGCAGCACGGGCGGGAAAAGAGCTGCCGTAGACAGCGGGTACCCGAAGCAAGGTTTGGAGTAATTTCAGTTTCTTTTTTATTCTTCCTTTTTTTCTTAAGTTTTTGTCTCTAATGTGGTGTAAAAAATAAATATTTATTCAATTCTTTCGAAAATTCATTTAAATATAGTGACCAGCGAAGCGGGCGTAGCCTGCTAGTTTTTAATATTTCATAATTAAAATTTCTATTCTGTAAAGAAAAAAAAAAAAAAAAAAAGAAAAGATAGGTTTTCTTAACTACATTTTTGGTTTCAAATCGACTTGTAATCTCGTGTATTGCACGTTAAAAAGGAAAATAATCCTTTCTTGAAAAGTATTTTTGTCGAGAGCCCCTTTGTATATATTCTTTTGTGAGATCTTTAAGCAAACTAAAGGAAGCATTGCCCCATGCATTTTTCTTTCACAAAAGGTGTTTTTTTCTCTCTCTTTTTCATTCCTTACCACCGTTAGAAGAAATCTGTGTTTCTTTTTTTTAAGTGGAGAGGAATGTTTCTTTTCTTCTGCATCTGAAGATCAACGTTTGGAGTGGCTATCCGGAAGGGCAACAGCTGTTTTTTCTCAGCTGTTTTTCTTGCGGTTACAGCGGAGGAGTGAAATAGAGAAGATCCCTTGGAGATTAAAATATTTGTTTACCTGGGGGGGGGTGAAATTGAGGTCTTGCAAGGTTTAGATGACCGTGGGGCGTGAGAATTTTGGTTTAAGAAATATTTTTAAAGGAGGGCGTATTAATTTTTAGTAGGAGTGACCAAGGTGATAGTTTCGGGTAGTTGTAGCAAATTAGAGTCTCGTTTTTGTGCGTAGGTTTTGGCAACGATACAGGATAGGGTTGCGGTTTTCTTTCAAGTGACTACGTAGTTCCTCGGGCAGGGTGTGCTGTGATTGTATTGGTTTCTTATGTAATGGGACTTCTTTTTATTGTGGATAGAGTTGTTTTCGATTGTTATTGAGGATTTTAAGGGAGAGGGGCCTTTGTGCCTCTCTCACACATATACTCCTGAGTTGCTATCTCGATATACCTCTCTCTCTCTTCATATGTTTTGACTCAGCCTGATATTTTCGCTCCATCTCAAATCTCTCCGGCTCGTATATATATATATTAAAATCAATGAAGACGAGAAAGGACTGTACTTTGTATAAGGATTAAGACGAGTCAAATAAGACGAGAAATGATTGTACTTTATATTATACAACCTTAAACTTTGTATAAGGAAGTAAAAATCGGTTAATAAATATAAAAAGGTTAAAAATATTATTTTTTAATGTTTACATGTATTTCATATTATCAGAGGATTATAGCGTTATTCTGTTTGATACATCAATGTTACAGAGATAAAAAGATTTTTTTACTGAAAGATAATATTTGTATATGTTCGTTTACAAGTTACTTGTTATTCATTTTGAAGGAAACTGGCGGGAAAATTAAAATTATTATTATTTTATTTTTAATGTTTCGCTCTAGAAAAACTTTAATAAAAACTTTATAAATAAGTATGCGGATTATCTTCCAATTTACTGATCATTTTATAAAACTACCTGGCGAGTCAAGATTTACAATTATTTTAGCAAATCATGCTTATGCAGTATTGGCCTTGAAAACATCAATCTTGACTTGTTGCAGAAGAAAAATGCAGGAAGCGATATAGGGAGTCTAAAAATAAATGTATTTGTAAAAGATCAAGATATATTTTTACAATTACTTTGCTCTATATATATATATATCTGTTTTCTCAATCCTTGCCTCATTAGAATGTCACTACCCATTTTTCGTCATGAAAGAATAAATTCTTCTTCATACAAATCGCTTTAATAATAATTTCTTCCATCTTACTCATTCATGTGGGATTCTTATCACCAGAAAAGTAACATTTTTTTCCAATCTCTGGTCTACGACACATATTTTCGTCTTAAATTTGATCTGCCTTCCTTGTGAAATCAGCTAAGGGGATGTTGGGCTTTGAAAATCGTAAAAATCAACGGAAAACATCAATTTTTCGTGTTGTTATATTTATTTTCTGTAACTATTTTTGAACAATATGCAACAAACTGTATGCATATTGTAACTGTATGCTCTGGTCTACGACACATATTTTCGTCTTAAATTTGATCTGCCTTCCTTGTGAAATCAGCTAAGGGGATGTTGGGCTTTGAAAATCGTAAAAATCAACGGAAAACATCAATTTTTCGTGTTGTTATATTTATTTTCTGTAACTATTTTTGAACAATATGCAACAAACTGTATGCTTTTAAGTTGATATTTTCAAAAATTACAAGAGTTAAAAAAAAATAAAATAATAATAATAATCTGATTAAAACCCCTTTAAAATGTAGGAAAAAACAAGTGGTTTAGTCGGCGGAGATTGATCATATATATTTTTAACTTTTAAAATACTTTAATTTTGTTAAAACCATAGTAAAAAACATACACTTTAAAATATATAACCTTCTAAAATTTTTGACTGATAAATAATGATAACTGGTGAAATTCATTTTAAATGCTGTTTTCTCTTAATGTGTTTTTTAACGATTTTCCCTACTTTCAATGTCTCTCGTGTCACAATTTCGGCTTAAAATTAATAAAAATTGCTTTAAGAAGTTTTATGTTAGATTTCAGTGAAATATGGGTATCCGTTTTAAGTTTCGTCTATATTTAGATTTTTAAGACTCTGTTCTATTATGCGCGAGATTGAAATCGTCATGAAAAATCAGTATATTTTACAAAAAATGTTCTTTAAACTAAACTTCTGAACGAATAGAAAATCTGATAACCAAATTTATTTAAAATATATAAATGAATAATAATCAAGCAAAATAATAAAAATATATGAAAAATATAAACGCGAGAGGCATTTAATTTTTTTTTTCTTTTTAATTAGGAAAAATTTTTTTTTTTATTTTGATGTTATTAATATTGTAATACTTCAGTGCATATACATAAAAAAAAATTAAAACTTTTGCTCTAAAATTAAAAATATTTGTTTATAATGCCCACCTTCCCCTTAACGGTGTTTTCTTCATTATTGATGAATGAAATCTCTTAAAACTTGAAAGCAGGATTAGTGACATTAAACAATCTCTTGAAAACAAGGGTTTAAAAAATATAAACAAATGATGAAATTCGGTTACATCTATATATGAAGAGCTTGTTTCCAAAAGACGTTAAGTCAAAAATTTCCAAAATTGACTTTTCGATGCAAAAGGTCGCAGCACACGTCTAACAATGTATTTTCAATAAGTAGAAGTTCCAAACGAAGTTTAGACATAATGAAAACAGAAAGTGAAATCCGTGTTTTTTTCCAAAAAGAATTAAGTCGCAAGTAAGTTTTGTGCCAAAAGGGATTAAGTCAAATTTAACCAATTGTAGCGTGCCTTGAGATCACATGGTTTGTCTGAACTTTTGTGAAAAGTCAAAAGTTAGTAAAAGACTGCATATTAAGATAGTTTTTTTTTTCATAGAAAAATGTAAAGAGGATTGTACTTATAACCTTTATTATAATTTCTTTGTAAAATATTTTAATTTTGGTTTTGGAACCCCGAACAAAGACATTTGTTCCAGGTATTTTGTATTAGGAAAAAAATACAAATGAATTCAGAAAAATGTACAGAAAAAAGAAAAGACCCTGTTAACCGAACTTTTGATTCATAAACACCAGAGCAAAAAATTTTATTCACTTTTAGGGAAAAAGTTTATAGGAGAAGATGAAATTACAATACGTTTTGACCTGATGCAAAGTCAGAAATTATCACAGAAATAAAAATTATACCATGTTAGGAATGCTTTCAGCAGTGGCTGCTCAAAAGGACCTCACTTTCGCATACTATTTACCAGTGTGTGGTCACTCCTACTTACCAGCAAATAGAACAGTCGGCCGAGTGGAGACTAGTTTAAAGAAAGTGGATACAATTTTACTCTCTAATGAATATTTTGAACATTTCTCTAAGGTTGGAAATATTTTCGAGCATAAAATGTAGTGAAATATTTTAAATTGGAAAAATTGTGCGCATTGTCGTCTGGAAAGCAAACAAGGTTTGTAGATTTCAACGGCAAAAAAACTGGAAATTACGAAGCGAAATGTGGGAATCAAGACAACCTACTGTGGTTCGTTTTGCCGTCAAAAGATCCTGAAACGAGGGAAAAAAATTCTCCCATGCGCTTCTTCTGAAATAAAAACAAAAAACAATATGAAACAAGCAAAGAAAAACAGATGTTTTAAAATTACTTAAAGCTTCGGAAATTAACAAATTGCACGAATATTTTTATTTTTATGAATAATCTTGCAACGATACTGTAACACTAACAAAAGTGAAAATAATGATAAAGATGGAGAGATAGAATTTGTAAATGAAGATTTGTAGTAATTAACTACCTTCCAAAATTTTATAGCTAAAATGTATGCTATATTTACATGAAAAAAAATACTTGGATTACTTTCAAATGGAAGTAATTCATTTCATTTCATTATTTGTTTGTGCCAAAAGGGCGTAAGTCATAGTTTTGTTCCAAAAAGGGTTAAGTCATTTTTTTCTTTTTTTATTTCTAAATAACTATACTGTCAGGATTTTTTTAAGCATGTAATTTAGCGTTATTATCATCCATAGATTACTGGAAAAAATGATCTTTTACTTAAATTCAATAATAAGCCTTACATAACAAAATCGCGTTTTTTCAAGAACTGAAAAAAATGACTTAACGCCATTTAGAAACAAGCTCTTCATAAGAGATATCCTTGGACTCTGTTTGTCTGTGTGTGGACGCATCGATTATTCCTCTAAAGCTTCCTTCACTTCTTCTTTCTTCTTGGCTATTCTTTCTTCTTCTTCCTCTTTTTTCTATTTCTTCTTTTTTTAAATTTCTTCTTCTTCTTTTCTCTTCTTCTTCCTTCTGCGTCTTCTTCTTCTTCTATCTTCTTCTTATTATTATTAATTCTCTTTTTTATCTTTTTATCTTTCTTCTTCTATTTCTTTTTCTTTCTTCTAATTCTTCTTTTCTTTTTTTTCTCTTTTCTCTTTTCTCTTTATTCTTTTTCTTTTTGCCTTTTCTTCTTTTTCTTCCTCCTTTTCTTCTTCTGTTTCATTTTTTGTCTATCTCTTCTTCTTCTTTTTCTTCCTCCTTTTCTTCTTCTGTTTCATTTTTTGTCTATCTCTTCTTCTTCTTTTTCTTCCTCCTTTTCTTCTTCTGTTTCATTTTTTGTCTATCTCTTCTTCTTCTTTTTCTTCTTTAAAGCTTCCTTTATTGCTGGAAGAAGTGTAGCTTCTTAAAAGGGTTCCGTTAACAAACTTTGATCTGTTGGTACACAAACAGCATCAGGCCGAGTTTTGTACATTTCGAGTTTGGTTTTGAAAATTTTCCCGCATTTGGAATTCAGTTCGTTCTCGAACCGGGTTTTTCTAGTTTTATATAAAATTACAGAAATTATATAAATCTTATGCAATCATAAGAAATCTAATAAAAATGATATGGATGTTAAAATACCTGAAATAATTGTAAGCCAGAAATTAGGAACCCTGATAAATTCTCTAGACGGGAAAATGAGCATTTAAGTTGGGTAAAAATATATAAATAAGAAATGCGCTAAGATTCTTGTTCGATAATTTAAATCCAACTGCATGTCGCAATAAACTTTTTTTTCCCCATAAAAACATCATTTAAAATTTGATATTTATTTATTACTATCAAAAGACAAAATAAATATTTATACAGGATAACACAAATTTTATTTTTTTAATAAATAATTCTTTCCGATATTGTTTTTCTTTCATGAACAACAAAAAATTGAAGATCAGAAAATTATTTTCTACTAATTCTTAAATTGAAATATTACAAATGGGCACATTTTCTATCCACATTGATAACCTCGAAAATTCTAACACGTAAACATTCGAAATGATTTTTTTTTTCTACATAATTGTGAGCAATTTTCTTGTGTTGTGTTGTAATGCTTCGTTCAAGTTCTTCAGCTATAGAGAATTGATGAGGATTTTTTTTTTTTTCATCCGACCAGTCTAGATATGCATTTTATTTTAGCAAACCATGCCAATACTTTACTGTCCGCATAAACATCAGCGTTGACCCCTTGGAGAATAGAAATCAGTCACGGTAATCAGGCAAATTTACTGAGTTGTAGGGTATACGCTCGGTAAGCGGAGTACCAAGTTCGATTCTCATTTTTGGCTTTTTTCACACTGTTGGTATAAAAAATAAACCTTACCGTCCAACTTGCCTAAAATGAATATTCATACCTGATGAATATTCATGCTCGACGAAAAACATTCCTAATTCCTGATTTGATTAATATTAAATATTTATTCTATAAGTATACAATGTAATTATGATAAAGTGTTGCATTTATTCTGAAAAAAAAAAGAATATTTTTACTTATTTCTAGTATTTATTTATTTTTATAAAAAAATTTCCTTGTTTATACAAATTCGGTACAAAACACACCAGAAAAAACAAAAAAAAAAACAGATTCTATCGAAAAAACTAATAAACTTTATCTAAAAATTAAACTTTTCCGTTTTGACTATCGATACGTTTTGATAAATGTGAGGGGTTTAAATTTTTTATTTAATTGTATTTGTATCATTCCACATTTTTTTTAATGTATTGTAAACATGAACTACTTTACAAATTACAAATGTACACAAACTTTCAAGGACAAAAATGATTGAACAGGATGTCAATTTATTGACGATAAGCATGTTACATTTGAAATTGATTTTAAAATAAACATACTTGTTAAAATTCCAAATTCAATAAATTATATGCATAAATCTAATCTATATCTGTATATTTACTAAACTATTATGTGTATATGTGTATATTTATATAAACAAAACCAGTGTGTAAAAAGCTAATCTAATGTTTTTTTTTTTTTTTTTTTTTTAAGGAATTTCACATAATGGTTGTTGATAACAACTACAAATATTTGTTACATGGATATAATTATACTTGAACTACATATTTACTTTTTGTATTGCCAATATTAATAATTTATCTAACAAGAAATTATTATTATTATTTATTGTTTTAAATGTTGCGACAGATAATTGCATTATTGTAACCCTGCTTATAATATTTTCGTAAGAATTTATGTTTGCATAAGTACAAAATACTTTCTTCGTAAGAAACAAGCTTATATAATATAATTTCCTTCAGAAACAATTTGTTTCCAAAATTTGTTTTGATTCCATTATCTCGATACAAGTAGATATTGTTTTTAAACTTAGAAAAACATGTAATAATTGATTATAATCCTTTGTCTAGACAGGTTTTCCTCTTTAATCTTTCTATAAAAATTACTAATATACATTCTCAAAAGATAATTGAAATACTGAAAGAGATCTTCTTTGATAAACAGTTTATAGTTTAACTAGTTGTGCGTCTTTTTCACAAAATTAAATTACTTTCAGCAAATGGTTTTCAATTTACAAAATTTGATAAGTTTTTTTTTTTTTTTTTCTGTTTTCTGATTGGAAAGATTTACAAAGTCAAGATATAATTTTTTGATTAATGATATATTTTGCTATTCTAAATAATTTCTTGTTTATCATTTTTCTTGTGAAAAATCTTAAATTAATTTTAAAACATTTACAATATATATTTTTTATACTTTTGCTATTACAAAATCTATACACCTCTTTTAATTTCGGTATAATGGTTTATATATTTTTTAATTAAAATGTGTAATTTGTTATTAAGATAATTATTAGTTTTCACAGTTGTCTTTATCACTAAAAGTAATTGCCATTATTTGTTCACGAAATTGCATTAATTTCATACTTTTTTTCAACAATAATAAGATATTAAAATCTATACAGTAGAAGATATCACGTTTATTTTAGAATGAAAAAAAAATAATAATTTACTTTATTAACCTTGATGTTGATGCTAACGAAAAAAATATATGATATTTATTTTTCACCAATTCTCATCTTAAAAATTCCTTTAAAAATATTCTCGAATAATATTAAAATAATAATAATAATGATAATAATAATAATAATAATAATATTTTTTTAATAATAGATTTCATATCCCAAACAAGACATGAATTCATGGATGGTTTAAACATGATGTTTGTTAAAATATTTTAGTATTTAAAATATATATTTAAAAAATTAATTTATATATTTCTTTTTTTTAATAAGTTAAAAATTCCAATTTCATGAAAAACTCTCGGGGTGCCTCACAACGTATAGAAATATAAAAATCTCAAAGTCGGTTTTTGAAATGACTGCAATACATTCCTCACATACGTATGGGTGTTCGTCATCCCGGAATCTGATAATTTTCCAGTAAAATTTAGCATTTGACTATAAAATTACAATTTGTAATTTCTGGTGTACAATAAGATTTAAAAAAAAAAAAAAAAAAAAAAAAAACGGAGCGCAAACACTCCTACATACGTATGTTCGGAAATTAAAAAAAAAAAATTTGCAGGCGAATAATTTCTAAATGCTCAACAAAAACTTTTTATACAGCCCTGTTAAGTTTTCACCTACCATGTAAACACAGTGATTAGGAGGAATATTGAAAAACTAAACTGATAATGTACAGGTGATTATTTTAAATTTTAATGTATCATTCGGTTGAACGTTTTTCATTTAATCATTTTTTAGTTGTTTTACCATGTTTATTTATTTTTTTTTTTTTTACGTTGATAAATCTACTAGCATTTTCCTCTATTTTAAAACTGATTCTTACATAAGTTTAATTTAACTTTATTTATTTATATTTTTTTTTCCATTTATTTATTTATTTATTTGTTTAGAGAAAATTTCTGTCAATCCTAACATAACCAAATATGTGTTGTTTGTCTGTATTCTGTAATTTCTAATAAAATGTTCATATTTTCTTTAAATAACGATAATTTGTTCCATTGCAGATGTCACAAAACTGCTCATGAAACAACTATTACGACCATTCGGGAAAGCCATATCTATTTAAGGAATGTGGGGTAATTTATTTCCTTATGACAATACATTTAGATGAAAAATTATTCTGTTATACGGGATGAAAAGAGTAACATATTTTACTAACTAAACATATAAAGCAGAAAGTTTGTTTAACAGTCGAAAGGCAGGCGATGGAAATAGTTCAAAATCGTACTTTGAACTACCCGATTTAGAATTATGAAAATTCGTATACATGTGTACTGAGAAATTTCAAAGTTAAATATAATATATGTTCTCAAAGAATATTTAATCGAAAATATCTAAACATATTTCAGCATTCCTTTGTGGATTGATTAAAAAATACAGTGGAACCTGTCTAAAGTGACCACCCTAGGGACCGGCTAAAATGGTCACTATATGCAGGTGGTCACTTTATAAAGTCTCTTTAAAATTGGAAAATGGTCACTTTAGTCAAGAAAATGGTCACTTTACCAAGGTGGTCACTTTTACAGGTTCCACTGTATTTTTTATGTTTGAGTACTGAAATTTCAAGCAAAAATAAATTATCAGTCAATCCACGAATTAATTCATGAATGTAGAATTCTAGATTTCAGAAACAGAGAATTTATTAATAATGCGTAATGATGTACAGTCGAAGGAAAAATGAAAAAAAAAAAAAAAACTGCGGGGCATACAACATTTAATAAAGGAATTATTATTATATATATATATTTTTAATTGCTTTTGAGAAATTTTAAAATATTTAATATTAATACATTTCCATAGACATGGATACAAATTTTCATAACTTTAAGAGAGTATTGCAAAGATAAATTTTTAACGATTTTAAACATCTATCATCCTCTAAACAACAAGTTCTGCAATACGAGATTAAGAATTTTTTCACCGAAAATGCTTCAAGGAATTAAAAAAAAAAAAAAAAAAAAAAAATGGTATTATGAAATATTTATATACAGAGTATCTCAAAACCTTTCAACATGATCGTGATTAAATATATATTGATCTTAGACTTATGTATGAATAAATATCAAACTAAAAAAAATATGAACAAATAAGTTAAAGTTTTTTTTTCTTTTATAAAAGCAATCGCTATTAGAATTTCACGAGTTTCTTTTTCAAAAATTTGTTAACTTATACAACACACATAAGAATATATTAAACGTAACTTGTATACTTAAAAATTGATGCATCGTATTAAAACATAGTATCATAAAAACTCCATGAGTATAGCAAATTTATTAAAGATTTTTAAATATATATATATTTTTTTAATTTATATTATCATTATTTTTAATTTACATTTTGTTTATTTCCCAAGAAATGCGATCTGCTGGTACACATTTTTTATCTGTATACTTATATAATGGCAACAGAAGTGGTTTAGAACAAATATTTTGCTTTGTCAGTTCTTTTCTTTCTTTTCTTTTTTCTTTTCTTTTCTTTTCTTTTTTTTTTTTTTTTGTTAACTGTACTGAAATTTCGTACAACAATTCATTTGTGTGTAGTAATCTTATTGTTTATATTTTAAGGCAACATTTTATTTTTAAAATTTTAAAAGTATCTGCTTTTAAATTACTTAATTGTTTAGTATGAAACTAAATACATCTACGCTCAAATTTTACAACTAAATTTATCCTTCCTGCTTAAACTCATTCACTAATATGTTCATTAATTTTCAGGTAAATTTACTTTTTTATAAAATTATTTCATTGAAAATCATACATTAAGTATCAATTGTATCTATTCTGAATGTACGTGTTCAAGACGACTTCAAAAAATAAATAAACGAATAAATAAATAAATGATAATAATAATATTATTATTATTAAAGGGAATTTTGTATTAAGAGAATTATTTATTTATTATCTTATCATGAAAAAAAAAAATAATGCATATACAACTAAATTTATAAACACTGATTACCATTAATAAGTTCGTCAGTTTTCAGCTCAAAATATTGTTTTATGAAAATTCTTTCTACAAAAACCATGCACTAATTAACAGTTACAACCATTTTGCATGTGCTTGAGTTAGGCAATTTCGAAAATTATTTTTAAAAGATCACAGTAATCTTATGGTAAGAGAATTTTTGATTTAATATCATATCATTAATCAAAAATTAGCATTTATAATTAAACTTATAAACACTCTTTAGTACTTTTTGTAATCATTTCATCAACTTTCAGGCCAATTTTTTAAAATTAAAATTCTGTTCTTAAAAAATATACAATTATTAATTTTTATTATTCTGAATATGTTTGATCCAAGTGAGTTCGAAATTATTTTTAAAAGTATACGAGAATATTATAATAAGTTAATTTTTGAAGTTTAGTTCAACAATGTTTTCACCTTTCGATGTATATATATGTATCTATCAGGATAAAATTACATTCATTCCATTAATAATATAATCTATAAAAATAGCTTTCTTGACATTAAAATAAATGTCAAAAACAATACATTATTACATGTTACATTATTACATGTTATTTTATATATGTTGATGTATTTTTTCGAAAACTTTTTTATATAAAGTTGATGAATATCATCCCTATTTCTGCCAAAATAAAATAATTTATAAAACTTTCTAACTGAAGAAATTTCCGTTGAAGGTTCATAAATAAATTGTGTTTAACTTATTCAATGTTAATGGGCGTAATTTATTTTTTCTACCTTATTTTGAACATTTTTACTTTCTTCTGGCAATTGGATTCGTAAAAATTTTCGATCTCCAGTTTTCGATGGATTTACACGTTTTTGGATGTTCTGAACACGATTTGACTGCTTTTAGAAAATGTCTGTCTGTGTGTGTGCGTATCGCAAATTTTGTGGACGTTGTATCAATGAACGCAATTTAACCAAACTTGGTATTTATTTGTCCCCTAACATAAACGGGTACTGATTAGATTTTGGAATCAATTGCTCAAAAGGTGGCGCTGTGATCCCAAATTTTCTATATTTTTTAACATGGCAGTATATGACAACATTTCGTGTAAATATAAATAATGAGAGTAATTTTTAACATGTGTTTGTAAAATTAATATGAATTATTGATAATAGTAGTGATAAACTAGGAAGAAAGGTTTGTGTAGGTGGGAGCATTGCTTCACCCCTGGAGTTAGTACCCTACACTCCAGGGAACTAAATTTTCAATATCATTATCTTTCGAAAGATCCCGTTAAAACTTTTAAAACGAATGGTTGAGCCGTAGATCTGTGATAATTTAAAACGAAGTTATCGATTTTTTTCATTTTATTTTTTTCATTATCTACCAAAAAAAAAAAAAAAAAAAAAAAAAAAAAAATAGATATATAAGTTAAAAATAAAATAAATAAAAAATAAAAAATACCTCATTTTTTCATATGTCGTCACAAAGCTGACTTTCTTTCGTCATTTAGTATTATACTCCTGTCAGGTAAAAAACGTTTGCATTTATCAGAGAAAATAATTTTCATTAATAATAATTTAATAAATGATTTGTAAGTAATGAATTTGTGTAAAATTATTTAGAAGAAACCCTTGTGGTAGCCACATCATACTAGTTTATTTTTCATTGCCCATTCATATTTAATAGATAAGGGAATAGAGCGCGTTTCAATGTGTACGGAATACCCTGATTAATAATATCGAAATGTATATGGATAATAATATTTATGCCGTATTAATTTTATTTCGTTACATTTTAGTAATTTACTATCATTAATAATGTACAAGCATGCTCTTTTTTTCTTTTAATAATCATTTAAAAATTCATCAAATGCCAAAGTTTAATTACAAGAAATTTTATAAAATAACAATAATTATTCACAAATTATTTTGAACAACGTTTTGTATATATATAATATAATAAGGGAATAAAAATAATAGATTTTTCTATTAAAATCTATTAATTAATTCATTAAATATGAAAAATTAAAGAAAATAAACAGTAGCAGATAAAAACTTTGTGTCTAGACATTTATCAAAGAAAAAACTCATTAACGAAATCTATTGTGAAACTTTATTGATTACATTATAGAATCTTAAGCTATCAATATTTATGGTAATATTTAATAACTGTCATTTTTGTAACAATAACTAATATTTTGACTTTAATAAAATATTAATGTTTATGAGATAATACCTCTTACTAAACATTTGGAAAAGACTTAATTTTTAATATTTTAATAATAATCTTTTTATTTCAACTAAAACTCATTATTTGTTCGCACATTTTTTTTTTTTTTTTTTTTAATGGATTTTTTTATGTAATATATTTCATTTGTAGAATTAAATTGAAAAAAAAA
The DNA here is from genome assembly GCA_963930645.1 of Salticus scenicus. Taxonomy (NCBI): domain Eukaryota; kingdom Metazoa; phylum Arthropoda; class Arachnida; order Araneae; family Salticidae; genus Salticus; species Salticus scenicus. The sequence goes on along the minus strand of OZ005655.1, from coordinate 86,945,822 downwards.
TATATATATTGCATTTCTTAAAGCGAAAATTCGATTTAATTAATTTAAAGGACTAATTATTTAAATTCTCAACATGAAAGTGGGCATTAGATAAAAGTAGTATTTTATGAATTTTAATAATAATAGAAATTATGCATTAAAATTTTTTTGAAATTAAAAAAAAAAAAAACATTTTTTCCTTAATATTTTAAATAATTCATGTTCGAAAGTAGATCTTATACATTACATATTACTTTAACACATTCCAAAACCTGTAAGATCACGCGCTTCGGAAAGCTTCTCGAAATTCGTTAAACGCCGAAATAAGGTTTGAAATGCTAATATTGACAACTTTAACGAATAAATTAATAATCAGTTAAGCTAAGTAATTTCTTACGTGTGAAATTTAAAAACATTTATAAACTGAGTTATTTTTAAAAATATGAAATAAGGAAAATGGTTATTTTAAATGGTATTTTAAACTGATAACTTTAAAGTGTTTTTACAAGCGAAATTAGTAAAATAAATTAATGAAAAAAAAAATTGTCATGCAACATGACAAACCTGTAAATAATTAAAACTTGTTTTTATCTAATATGTAACACTTAAATTTATCAGAGGTCTTTTTCTATTATTACGTTAGAAAGTAAGAGATTTTTGTCACTTGTATTTCTTTATTAATAAATATAATGGTATTAATTTTCCTTTTTTTTTTTTTTTTTTTTTTTTTTCCTGCGAATGCGTTTTAAGTTTTAGAAGATAATTTCATTTACGTGTTCTTAAAATACAGAACATTACATCGAAACAGTATATCTTAAGGAAGCTTTTTACATGCACAAGTATTGTCTAAACGTACAAACCATTCAGGGAAATAACTCATGAGAGTAATTTGTTTTAACATACACATCTAAAAAATGACTTTATATTTTCTTTAATATAATGGAATGTATTAGTCTTAAGTGTTTCAGATATCATTTATTATGAATTCGCAAATCACCATAGCATTTGTATGAATCTTAATATATATAAATCTCGTGTCACAATGTTTGTCCTCAATGGACTCCTAAACCACTTAACCGATTATAATAAAATTCGCACACCATGTGCAGTTCGATCCAACTTGAGAGATAGGATAGTTTAAATCTCAAATTATAGTCGCAATTTTAATTTATTGCTAATTATTTGTCTGTTATTATTTGACAGTCACAATTATCTGTTAACTCCAAATGATTCTAACAGATGTCGATACCTTTCGACTGGGTTGAAATGAAAGCTGAAATATATTTGGTGCTGCCATCTACACAAAGAATGTTCAACTTTTTAACCTATTAATAAATTTCGTATAATTCAATTATTTCCACTTTTTAAATTTTTGGTGTTAGCATAGCCGGCCACGTGTTACTTAGACTGAAGTGTAAATTGAATTCATATTATAATGAAGATAATACAGTGAAATTAATCCTGTTTTTTACTTATTTGTGCTTCATTGATCAAAACTTTATAATTTAATCTGTATATATATATAAATTACGTGTCACGATGTTTGTCCGGGGTAAACTCCTAAACTAAGGAACTGATTTTGATGAAATTTTGCACACTGTGTGCAGTTTGATCCAACTTGAGAGATAGGATAGTTTTTATCTCAATTTATTGTCACAATATTGTTTTATTGCAATTATTTGTTAATTATAGACCTTTATTAAAGTTGCTCCAAAATATCTGTGAGTTCCATTAATTTAATTGTTGCCAAAAAAAAAAAAAAAAAAAAAAAAAAAAAAAAATACGAGTTCATTTTCTTTCGACATAAAAATAAATACATTTAATCAAACGTGAACGTTAAAAAATTATAAAAAGTTAAATTATGCATCTCACGAAAATTGACGTCATAATCAATTTAAAGATTTTATACACATTGATAAAGTGCTAATGTAGTTCTATCATAGATATAGTAATATATATAGATCTCTCATCCCCATGTTATCGTAGAAAGATTTTTGATGTCGAAAAAAGATAAAAAATAAAAGCTTTGGAAACAGCCATTAAGTGGTATTGAAAAAAAAAAAAAAAAAAAAAAAAAGAAAAGAAAGAAAGAAATATGAATTTGAAACTGTATCTGGAGTCTTCCATTCCCCTTTAGCAAATAAATTATTCATAAATTTTATTTGCTAAAATATTAGTATGTATTCCCGTGTGTATTCACTCGGGGAAAGACGGCCATATTTTGGTAAAAACGTCGTCTTTTCCCAAATGAAAAGGAATAACTTTTTTCTCCCCAATGATCACTCTATTCTATATATGCTATACTATATCTATAAGTTCTATACGCAAGCGAAGTGTGACTCACTGACCGTCTGTGCAGCCAAGAAAAAGATTTCCTATGTTAATTGCCCACTGGATTTTTTGTAAGAAATTATTAAAAATCGAGGAAATTTATTTCCCGATTTTAATCCTTATATTTGGGTATAGATATGTATTAGTTATCGCGGGTGTTAGATTGAATTATTTTGCTGTCAAATTGACAAAATTTTAATTTTAAATTTTTAAACTCTGTCGCCCTTGGCTTTTTTTATTATTATTATTATTATTTGGCGATCAAAAGCGTAACACGAGAATATACATATGTATGCATTGTACGAAATATAATATGTATTATTCATTGTACGTATGTATGACATGTAATATATATTGTACGAAATATTGTTTCATATTATTCATTACTCTTTTAATATAAGTTGTTAAAATAACCATGATTTTTGAAAGGAATTAAATATTTTCGCCAGATAATTTGGCGATATTCTTTTTTTTTCGCCAAGGATGACAGAAATGAAATCTATTCCGCTGCAAAATATTCGTATCTTACATCAGATATTTTATTTAGACATTTGAAAACAAATTTGACTTCAAACTATGATAGAATATTTATCATTTTCCTTTTAATTTGTATATTATTAGTATATTAAAATTTAAAAGCATGGTATATAAAAAGTTTTTTTTTTTTTTTTTTTTTTTTTAAATCTTATAATTATTCTTATCTTAATCCTCAATGTTTCCCATCTTTATTGACTTGAATTTACTATTAAAATTTTAACATACTCAAAAACTTCTCATCACTTCGTTAAAATACACTAAACTTTTCCAAAATCTTTTTGTATTTAAAATGATACATGTATTTACTTTAAATGTCCAATATTTCATAAGATTTCCAATTTTAAAGTTTTAAAATATTTATCAAATTTACTTATTTTTCTGGTTTAGCCTTATTGTTTTCCCTTTTATAACTACAGCTGTTGCCCTCTTTAAAATATTTAAAATGATGAGGTCATTTAATAGTAAAATTATCCATTATAGCATATATTATATTTCACTCCTCCATAAAAATTGATTTTAAAATCGTCTGTTTCTTTTATACTTTTATTTTAATAGAATTTTAATAGAATTTAATTTATATATTAGTCATTTTAGCAATTTTATCCAAAGTAGCATTAGAAATAATATATATCACTTCTCCATTAAAATTTATAGGACCCTACAATAAAATTAATTTGTGCTTAATATCAACACTACGAAAATTTTTATCAATCGCTTCCAAATTTTGACCTAAGTTTCAAATCTCAACCCTGTGGGTTTTTACATCGGCTACAACGTTTTCGTCTTTGTTCGTAAATAATAATTTAACTGTACTAAATAGTTTACAGCCGTATAATTCAACGTATAACTTAGTCACAGCAACGCGTGGCCGGGTCTGTTAGTATACATATATAGATAGATAGATAGATATAGATAGATATATAGATGTGTGTTTACATATACAGATATAGTTTCAGCTATTTTTATTTTTGGAAGTTTTAACTATATTTACTGTATGGAATTGCTTGGACTATGTAAAATCATCCTACAATCCTCCCACAATTTAATAACAGCAACAAAATTATAAATATTTACGGAGAATTTGAACGTTTCGTATAGCAGTCTTTAATTGATACATACATCATCAATACTTTTGCAAAGGCGTAGATTGAATGCAAATTTAGTGCTATTTCTGTCATATTGTATGCAACGTGCCAATAACACTCAGAAGACATAAAAATAATTTTTTAACTCAAAGAGTAAAAGGAAAAATGAAGTGATCAATCGCCAATTACTGAATGACAATCTCCAATTACTGAATAAACAAATTATTCTTTATATTAATTGTTAAATAAACCAAAACTATTATTCACACGCCATCCGCAAATACACCAAAAACAGCTTAACCAACAAAGCCATGAGGCTGAATACAGTTTAATTAACAGTTAATTAGAGTCGTATTAAATTTTCACTTTAAACCGCCGTTTGACAATTTTAATCGGATTTTGAAAATTTTTAATCGAATTAATCGGACCGATTAACTCGATTAAAAAAAATGATTGGGACTAAGCATTGATCGATTAACCGAACCGATTAATTTATTAATCGGCACAGCCCTATTTAAAACATACCTTAATAAGGCAGTAAGGATGCAATCGTTTTGGATGAGTACCAAGAAAGGTGCTTAAAAAAAAAAAAAAAAAAAAAAAAAGATCAGAGAGTGTGCAGCACTTTTCTGAAACTGTCTGGGGAAAATGCTACCATAGTGCACATATTTATAATCATATAATAATGGCTTTTTTAGAAATATAGAAAATCTAATACTAGAAGAAAGAAGGTAGGATTTATTTTTTGATAACAAACATAGCATATATATTTTATGTTCATGTATTCGTTTATTCAAAAATTATGTGCAAAGAATTAAACGAGAAAACAGGTTTGCGCTTTTTTTCTCACAACAGTGTTTTGACTGAAATGTATGATGAAATGTTAACAAAATGTGTAAGTGTTTGGTCATTTTTACTATCTTTTATAATAAATCAGTTTGTCTGTCTGTTTGTTTATATGACATTCATTTTCCTTTAATCTGCATTCAGTGTAGAATCTTCAGCGTACCATCTAAAAATGTCTAAAAAATACATGGAATCTCGTGGAAATGTCCAGAAACTTCCTGGAACCTTCTAGAAACTTAATAATAATGTTTAGAAATTTCATGAAATGTTTTAGAAACTTTATGGAGTCTTTTAGAAACATCATAGAAATGTTTAGAAACTTTATGGAACTTACTGAAAATTTCTTGAAATTTTCTACAAACTTCATGGAAATGTCTCGAAATTTCATAAAAATGTCTAGAAACTTCCTGAAACCTTCTAGGCATTTTGGGGAGTCTTCTTGAAATTTCATAGAAATGCCTATAAACTTCATGGAATCGTCTAGAAATTTCCCAGGAACGTCTAGAAGTTGTGTGAAATATTCTACAATTTCTATAGAAATGTCTAGTAACTTCATGGAGCTTTCTAAAAACTTTATAGAAACTTCCACAAACTTCATGATGTCTTCTGGTAACTTCGTGGAAACGTCTAGATACTTCAAGAAACCTTATAGAAAATTGCGGCTTCTATAGAGCATAAAAATTTTCTAAAAGATTCCAGAATTTTAGACGTTTCCGTGAAGTTTAGGGGAGACCGGTGCTAGTAGTGACGTTTTTGTCATTTTTGATATTAGTTGTAAGATTTGAACTGAAGTGAAACATTTAGAATATCATATCACAGAGTAAACCTTGAATAATGCATTTATAAAACTACTATTAATATTATTAACGTTTTTCATACCATAAAATGAATTCTGCGTAACCTCGAAATTTGTCATAACTTGTGCAGTAGCGGGGCTAGTAGTGACATGCTTGGGGCACATTATGACATACAAATTACGCATGCAAACACATTGTAACACAAAAAAAATATGTGAAAAAAGTAATTAAATGCAATATTTTAAATCAGCAATGAAAAAAATTTTCATTTACATCGTTCTTAACACAATAAAAATTATTTCATTTTTTTAATAACACTGTAAACCAAATGAAAAAAAAAAAAAGTAAATCACTAACAGATGTATACTCTTAGTCTTTTATCAAACTATATTTACAAACACTTAACAATAGAAATAAAGGAAAAAACTGTGTTAATCAGGAAAAAAAGAAAAATAGGTCAACACAAATCTTTGGCCATATTGATCTTTGATTCGGTAGTTTATTAGAACGTATAGGTCTATATCCTATAGGACTACCTATATTTTTAATCACTCTTTGTCATCTCTTGTTTCAGCGCCTCATTTGTAGTTAATATAAATATAATAAAGTTTGCTTTTGGTACATTTGATATGAGCCCATCTTTTACATGTCATGCATTGCACCCAATTTTCTCTGGGTCTAGAAATTTGTATTGCTTTAGCAAACTATAGACATAAGCAATTTTCATCATCTTCAGAGCTATCCCATTCTTCGTTTTTTTAATAGCGTAGTTTTTATTATTATTTTTATTATTATTATTACTATTATTATTATTATTATTCAATTTCAATTTCTTCCTTTTATTCAAATATTATATTCTAATAATATTCTAAGAAGTGACATTGTGTTTACACTAAACAGTTCTTGGACGTTCCTTAATCTGGACCTTCCAGAATTCACTTCTATCGCAGAACTCTCATAATCTTCTAAAGTTCCTTTAGCTCTTTCAGTATACTTTTTGTAATTTGGCAAGAATTTTTTCTTAAATATAAAAACCTGCATTAAAAAGCATGCTGGGGCACGCAGTGACACTGTCACAACGTGCCTCCTATACTTCGTCAGAACTAGCCCCGCGTTACGCTGTTCTAAACTATATTTTATAGTTTCCGAAAGCTTGTCACGATTAATAAATGGAATACATAGAATAACAGCTCAGAATGTAAATATTCAAAAAATGTTTGGAAACTTTACATACCTCACAATCCCTCGTGGCAATGACGATCCCAACGTAGGTCACAAAATTTACTTTTGCAATAAAATGCATGATAAATAATTTTATCTCAAAAACAACGCAACGCTGTACTTCCAAACATACACAGCATATTACAACACTCAATCTGTTCACTCACATAACGTGACATGTTCTGCAACCTATCGATTAATTCTGAAAGCTCTATGGCACTACTTGCCCCGGTCTTCCCTAAAAACTGTGTTTCTAAAAATTATGCTTCTTAGTTTTACGGAAATCAGTTTTCTAAATAACTAAAAGGCTGAAATTAAAAGAAGAGTTTAAAAAAAGATTTTAAATTTGGATAATTTTATAGAGAAGCTCTTAAAAATAAGAAATAAGGAATATTTTGAAAAATTATGGTCAGCTTGAAGGGAAAAAAATCATTTGAGAATCATTCAAAGTTAATAAAGGAAAAGTTTAATCCCGAAAAAAAAAAAAAAAAAAAAAACTGCCCAACTTTAAAATTTATGTTTTTTTTTTCCCTTCAAGCTAATAACAGTTTTCCTTATTTTCCATTTTTTTTAGGTGGTTCTATAAAATAATTCTATTAAATTTTTATTTTAATCTTATTTTACTTGAATATCAAATATACCTTATCGTTATTGTTCCAAAATTTTAAATACAGAAAATACAATATATATTTATATTTATTATTATAAAAAGTTTTATTAAGATTATTATGTCACATTTTTGACTTTGGAAATGAGAAATATTAATAATTCTGTGACATATTTGCATTTTGCTTTAAACTAATACCAACTTCATTAGAAGTATTATATAACATAGATCTTAATATAAAACCCATAAAGGATTACTTTATTGCAAATATTTTTGGATTAATAACTTTTCTTCGAAATATTTCAAATTATTTAAATAAATCCTTTTGTAACATACTAAAATATATATTACAACACACGTAATTTTAAAGGAATTAGGCCGAAAGGGGATTGCAGCAATATTTGAGAAAATTTATTTTATTTTTTATCTTTTATTTCACCTAAGGATATAAAATTGAATACCAATGAAATTCAATTTGAAATGTACCTATATTATTAAAATTTTTAAATGTATATTGAATCTATAGAAAATTCAATTTTCAATATTTTTGAGGTTCATAATTATCTTATGAAAAATATTTCAAATAAAATATCTTTTGTTATAAATTTATAAGAATTTTACATTTGAAGTAAAAATTGTTTTGAATTTCGTACTATGTAGACACTAAAGTTTTAAAATATTTACTGTTATTAGAAAAGTAGTTTTATTAAAACAATTCTTTCTACATATGTAAAAAATATTTTTATTGGTGTTATTTAATTTAGGCATTATTCTAAAATTCTTCAAAGTTAAAATTACTTTATTTTATTTATTTATTTATTTTATTTATTTATTTATTTATTTTATTTTATTTTATTTTTTTGAATTATTGATAAAATATTTATTTCCTGTAAAGAAAAATAAAATAATAATAATAAAATAGATATGAAATATATGAACTAATTTCAAATCTTTAATATATTCATTTTGATTCATGAAATTTTATAATTTAGAAAATGTTACGTTACATTACTTTTGTGAATACATATGTATTTCATTTGTAAAATATTTGTTTATAGATGAAAATATGAGATACATATTGTTGAAGATATTTAATAGAAAATTATATAAAAAAATTTAACAAGTATAAATATTTATTTTTTAAATTTCTACCAGAAAACAGAAAAAAAAATCTCTGTGTTTTCCAATAGATGGTGTCAATACGTAATCCTTACGAAAATTTGTCCCATGTCATAGGATTTCACTTTAAAAAAAATATATTTTTATATTTCTTAAACTGATAAATCAAAATATCCAAACATTGGCTGTTAGTTCCAGGATTAAATTTTGTGTTAATAATTAATTGTTTTTAGTAGTTATAATTTTTAAAGTAAAATAACATCGCCTTAGTTTAATTTTAATTTAATCAAAATTGTTAACTGGAATTAACTGTGAACTTTAACCATTTTTCACTCATTGTTTTATTACTACTTCGTATAGGTTTATTAATAATAAATTGAATATGCTTTTAATTCGTAGGATTATGTTTAAAGTAGGATTATGATTAAGGTTTATTATTGAGGCTGGAAAGAATTACTATTTTCTTTTTTAAGTAAAAAGTAAAGGTTAAAGTTAGCATTATAGTTTTCGTGTCATTTGAAATTGTTTTTCCTTTTATGGATTTTAATATATGTATTATTTTCCTCCATTCCATCTTTATATATATATATATATATATATATATATATATATATGTGTGTGTGTGTGTGTGTGTGTGTGTGTGTGTATTATTGTTGAATCTCATTTGGTGTATATTAGGTAAATTCTTAGCATTTGCGTACTGTAGAAAAAATATACAACACACAATCAAGACTTCTGATGAAGTATTGTACTGTTGTATGCCTACAATTTAGAAGTTTTTCATTAATTTTCTTTTTTTAAATTGTTCATGCTCTGCAGGTAAGGTTTAATTTTCTACAATGTATGAACAAGTATTAATAATAATAATATATGTATATATATATATATATATATACACACAGTTTTAAAATATTATACACACGATAATTTTTTATCGATTATCTAATAATGAAGTTAAAATTTACGTGGAAAAAAAAAAAAAAAATATATATATATATATATATGTGTGCGTATATATTTTTTTCTTTTAATTTTTAGCGAGGTTATTTATTGTTATTATTATTTTACAGTACTCGTAATGGGATTAAATAATTTAAATATAACTACGTGAAAAAAGGGTACTTTTTTAAATAAAACCATTTTTATTAATTTAACCAGGGACAGTTCTTCGATTAAACCGATGATGACATGCCGAAAAGTAATAGACTAATATTAGAATTTTATTCACCATTTAGTAAAAGAAATATTCTTACTTTTATAATCTATAAAATTTGTAGAGGCGTTTTTTTCAGTTATAATCTTAGGGCTATCAAAATTTTAGAGAAAGTTTAAAATATTACTACTGATAAATATAACAGAAAATATTAACGTATGCTTATTAAATATAGATATGGATACAAAATGCCCACTAAATTCCCTTTTCATTCTTTTAAATACTAAACGGATTCAGCTGTAATCCTAAAATTGGTGTCTAATTATGCACTCTCTCTCTATATATATACATAAAAAAAAAAAAAAAAAAAAAAAAAAAAAAAAAAAAACAAGCGACGTACTAAGAAGAAGTAATGCAAACTGGACACAAATTGACATACGTGAAGGTTTCGATGGAAAATGCAAAATTTTAAAGTTTGGCTGCCATCGAATGCGCATGTGACGCAGCAGCGCATCTTAACTGCGCAATTGGCAGAATATTAAAAATGATTTTTTTTATTCCAGGGCTTAAATTCATCGAGAATTTCATTCCGTCTACTCAAATAGACAGTAACTATGCCTCCCATTCAGGTGCGTAAACAGTATGCGCAGATGATAGTATTTGAGAGAGGTGTGTAGTTGGGCTCAAAGAAGTCAGTTTGTTTAATCTGCGGATTGTTTGACAACTTGATAGGAGCGATGCCACTATTAGATTGTATTGGCAAGAATGTGTGAACTATGACCGAACACAGCGCCAGGGAGAAAGCCGTCGGCCTAGAGAGAGGGCACAATGTGAGAGCCAATCAATTGTCAGAGCGGTACTCAAAGCTCTAATTCCACATTATCATCGATCCTACGTGCTATTGGTACCTCAGTGACTTCAAAGACCATTAATAGGAGGTTCAGAGAAATGGGGTTGAGCTCATGTAGCCCCTTGTGCGGACTACTATTAAACTTTGTCTACCGACAAGCACATTTACAGTGATATCAGGATCATTCGAATTGGAATGCCATTGAATGGAGTAGAATTGTCTTCAGTGATGCGTTCCACTCCGATTTGAGCCCTGATGACTAGCGAAGCCGCGTTTGGAGACGACCCGAAAAAAGGGGGGATTCCAAACCAACTGTCGCCAGCTATACGGCCCGACAACCAGGAGTGATTGTCTGTAATGTCATTTCATTTCGTAGCAGGAAGTCTTTGGTTGTCATCCGTGGCATCTTTACAGCACGCGGTACGTCGACGACTTTCTATGTCCCGGTGTGTTTACCCTCATATCGCGCAATCCTGACAGTATTAATTAGCATGATAATGCCCGCCCGCGCAAAGAGATAGTTTCTACGGAGTGTTCACCTGCTACCCTAACATTGTTTTTATCGGTTATGTCGCCGAAACTCTCTCCTACTGAGGACGTTTGGAGTATCATGAAAAGTGTCCTAGAACCAGCTCGGGATATTGCCAATCTATCACACCAATTGGACTGAATTTGATATTACATGTCTCAAAAGAATATCTGCCAACTCTATTAATTAATGCCAAGCCAAATAACTGCTTACGTACGGGTCAGAATGGACCAATGCATTATTGACTTGTTAACATTTCTGTGTCCGTTTCTCTTGATTAAACCATCCGAAGTTTCTGAAACTGTAGTCATTTGTTTTTTCTTTGCATGAACATCACAGCTACCAATTTTCATCTCATTTGGATAACCCCTTCTTGGTGCCTCGATTTTTTTTTGTTATAGAATACACTTAAACGTATATGTGATTAGATACAACCGCATAGAACTTCATCACGTGGAACACTGTGGAGTTAGCGTTCCTGTCTCAAAAACTGTATGGATGGACGAAACAAATGAATTACAAATTATATAGGATCATGCATTCAGTACAAAAATATACCTTAAAAACATGAATGTTAAACACATTGCGCTTAAAGATTGTTTAGTTGTGATTTCCTACACTGTCACGTCAGGAAACAATCTTAGAAACGAAAACGTAATTATTTATTACAAAAATCCTCTATTTTCGGTGTTCTTAGAAACATGAAGTTCAAAACAGTGTCCACGTGTTAATTACAGTTGACGGACAGAAGTTTCAACCTCGAAAATAGAGGCATCTTCTGATAACTAATTGTTCTTTTCTTTTTAAGATCGTTATCTCGCGTAATACTATGAATGTCAAGAACAAACAAATGCACGTTTCAACCGTTCTGTATTATTATTGTTTTTGTTTAATTCTTGTCTATAAGGTGTCGTTTCGTGACATCATGAATATTTTCTAAAACTCTGTAATTCATTTTTGTCACCTATTTACCCCCTTTTTCGAAATCAGACAACTAAGTCCATCTTTTTCCATATTTGGCGCTAAAATTGATCGCATTAAGCAGGGCATATAACCACTTCACTTTGGGTATTTACTTTAGACTTACCTATACGTCACTTTTACAACTTTTGTAACTGAGGCCATTCAGCAGTTAAAAGGATGAATTTTGACTTTAATGAGCACCTTGCATGTATATATACAATATATAATGATTTGTTTCCTGGATGCTACTAATTGTCGTTATGAAATTTGGTGAAGATAGCATATATATGTAATATACACTCCCCCCCCTCCCCCAATTAGGCCTTTTTATATTAAATTATAATTTAAATAATATATTCTTCAATAATAATTCCAATCTGTTCTTTCAAATTGAAAATAACATTTCCGCTTACTTAAAAACTAAACCGTTAGTAAATTTAATCATTTTTTATTTCTTATTGTTTTAACGTATTTCTTTCAAATTGTCTTTTTCCCTCCAGACTGAAATAATCCTTGTAGACCAAAATCCGGCCCATTCTCAGCGTGAAAGACCAATTAAATAATTAAAAAGCACATTTTTACGTCTTTTTAATCATGTGACATATCGTGACGTAGAGGAAAAGTCACGTCTTTTTTTTTTTTTTTTTTTTTTTTTAATTTTCCTAATATAAAAATGCATACATTTCTAGATGAAGTGCATTTTTATCTATTGCTAAATAAACTTCACGATGTCATATTATAAATATTTATACTGGACTCTCCTCAGCTGGAAATCCCTGCAGTAGTACAATAAATAGTTTGTTGAAAAATTAGTCCAGTTTCATTTAATGAAGTCTGTTGCCACGATTGCATTATAATAAAAGGGCGATAAAGGATGCTGTTGCTCCCTTACAAGCCGGTTGGGTGGTAAAACATAGCTATAGTAATAAGACATAGATTGATCAGCGAGATGGAAATGTGATGCATTTCTTTTCTGGAAAAGTTACTCTAATCACTCTTTTCCCGAGTAAATCACATGCAGAAATACACACGGATAATTTAGTAAATAAATTTATGAATAATTTATTTACTGAAGGTGAATGAAAAACTCCAGGTACAGTTTCAAATTCTTTTTCCTTTTTATTCTTTTTTTTAATATTCTCTGATGGCTGATTTTAGAACTTTTTTGCTCGATGACATGGGGATGATAGATCTATATATATTACTATATCTATGGGTAAAAAGAGGAAATTATGTAATAAATTTAATACGTTTTAAAAGGGGAGCTTAAGCCAGAGACTCCGTAAAATATGGTTGATTCTTTGGATACTGCCACATCTTTATAGAAGTTGCTCCAATCTCGAAAAGGATGTCAAGTTCAAAAAATAAATTCTCTTTAATCTCGTTCTGCAAAGCTGTGTCTGCAGTTGTGCTTGCATTGATGGGCATGCACTTTACCTACAGAACTTACAAGTGATTATCGTTTTCCATTATGGTCATTCAATGTGTTCAAGTAAAATAAAAATCTACGTATTCATGCTTCGGAAAAAGCAAAAGCCATAGCTAGCTCACCGTGTGTCATTCTGTGGAGAGGTACCAGGTTGTGTCTTTGACAACGGTCGTGTGAGTGCGACCTTCCTGTTTCCAACTCCAAAAAAAGTCATCTTCTGTATGCGTATGATAGCACATGAAATTTCATCACGTAACTACACAGTGTCTGCATATTTTCAAAATTTGTAAGATAGCCAGTGATTTTTTATTATTATTATTATTATTATTTTTTAGGCTGTGTTGCTGTCAATCTTAGATATTTTTTTTCTTTTTTACCTCCCATTTAGTGGATCCACTGCCCCTTTCCCCCTATCATCAGTCTTAATTTTTATTTTATTTTATTTTTCAATTTTGAAGAAATAAAAATCATAAACGTATTTTGACAAGTTTTTCAGCGTTTAAAATATGCATACGTATGTGTATTTTATATTACCAAATTCATGTTCGGCATCAAAGTGATTAAGTAAAGTAAGTACTATTTTTGTAATTTTTTTAATGACAATTATTGAATGATTCCTTATGATGAAATAATATTTTCTATATATATATATATATATATATATATATTCTCGGAAAATAAATTCCAGGTAAGAAAGAGTTTAGTGCAAAGATAACTTGACAATTTTGTAAACAAAATATGGTGTATACTTTAAATAATATTTGAAGCTGAATACAGTTATAAATTTTTTCATAATTAAATATTTTTTGGAAATTGGTATTAAATTCACCTATACATTTTTTTCTCATGTTGGTAAGCACAATTATGATTGAATGAATTAGTTTGATTAAACACCTTTTGCTTAAAAGTTTCAAAACATCATAGAATAGTTTTGTTTTCAAAATTTAAAACTAAGTTTGAAAGTTAGTAGGTATTTATTTGTTGCATGTTTTTCAGAATATAATGCATAGTTGCACAAGGCAAAGTTCAAATTTGTATTAAGAAAAAAAAAAAAAAAAAAAAAAAAAAAAGAGAGAGAGAGAGAGAGAGAATGATGTTATATAATGTTTGGCATGTTGAACTAATTACACAATTTTAAAATTTGGAATTTATTATTTTTAAAAAATTTGAACTAGTGTACTTAATAAAAATGTATTCGTTATTAAAAATTATTAATATCCCTATTCTATCCTGGTTTTAAATAAATAATAAGAAGAAGATATAGAAAAGAGAAATGAGCATTTTCTAGATGAGAATGCTTACATTCATAGTTTACTTTTATGAAATCTCATTGAATAGTGGGTAATATGTTTTGAAATAAGTATGTGTGATTACTTACCAAGCAGGATAGACGTTATCCAAAATCTTAGCTTAATTCTTTGTTTTTGTTAATTTACCGATTTTATTTCCTTTGAACAGTTTTTGAACTAAGAGTGTGTTTTTGAATAAAAAAATGTTTTTAGTTTAATTTGGCTTTTGCATGGATAATATAAGTGGTATAAATAAATATAGGATGTAGTTAGTACACACTATGCATTGTTTCAAGATAATATTTGCAATAAATAAATAAATAAATAAATAAATAATAAAAATTAAATGCAGAACATATAAAATTTACATATAAAATTACACATTTTGCATATAAAATTATGATATATATATATAAAAGAAGAAGAAGAAAAAATGGTACATGATAATATATATACATATATATATATATATATATATATATATAATTTGCAAGACAGATGGCGGTTCCGGTTCGTATTCATCTATATAGAAAGTTGCGACCTAATTTTCATGCTTTAATTAAGTTTAAAAAATGTAATTGTCCGATCGATAAGCTGTTTAGTCCGACGGATTCAGAAAAAATGTCCCTTTCATTTCGTACTTTATTTCTAACGAAGTTTTGATATTTTTTTTATTATTAATTAATATATGAAATTAATAATCTGGTAATAACTTCACAATTGGGCATTTAAATTTATAATTTTCGCCAAAACAATTTTAAAGCCATTTATTTATTTATTTATTTTAGCATAAAATAAAATATTCTTTCACGCGAAAAATAAAAAAAATGATAAAATATTGAATTTACTCATGCATAGGAAAAAATGAAAAAATGAAGCAAAAAATCAACTATAAGCTTTTTTTTTAATATACTTCAATTTTAGATTTTTTTTTAATAGTATGTTTTTGGCACGGATGAATCGTGCTTGGCATAAAAGCTAATTCATTGATAATTCTGGGTAATATTTTAAAACTAGCAAACCCGTGTGAATATTTCGCCCTTTATTTCTTTTCTTGTTTGCCTTTAAAATCTGAAACTCATAAATCTTAGGCCAATTTATCCACTCAATTTTAATTTTAATTTATCAGAAGCCAAATTATTATTTGAAACAAATTGATATTGTGTGATGAAACGCGATTGATAATGAAACCAATATCATTCAATGAAACGCTTAAAAATAAAATTCGTGTTTGATGACCCATTTTTCATATTTCGGTAGGCAGGATAGATTTAGTTTAGGACCACCATGACGACTATTTAATTTTTGTCGATTTGTTGGCGAGGCATTTTTATTAATTAAATTATTTATTTTGGTATAATTTTGTGTTAAAAAAACGTAATACCTATTTTGATTATTGCGTTTTTTAGTCAATTTATGACAAAAGTTCATGTGGTGCTTATATCATTAAAATATTGCTAGATTTAAAATGACGCTGTCAAAGATAGTAAAGATGCAACTTTTAAAAATACGTTTTTCTATAAAATTATCTCGTCAGACAATTATTTATTTATTTATTTATTTATGTTTTATAATTAGATCACTGAAATGAGTCCGAGTGCTTAAATGTTGCTTATGTAATATTTTTTATCTTCATGTATTTTATTAAGTCATTATAGTATCGTTTCTAAAAAAATAATCGTAACTGGACCACGTTAGAGAAATATTATATAGATTTTGATGCTGAAATAGGTCGGACATTTTTCACCAAGGACCATATTTTTGTGAAAGCCACTTTAAGCCAAGTTAGCGCATCAAAAATATAAATAAATTATAAAATATTGAACAAAAATGAACAGAAAGAAAAGAAAGAAATAGAAAAAATAATCTCATAAATTATGTTTTTTTTGTCTAAAATGGCTATAAAAATTCAAAAGTCGACAAGCGGAGCTATATTGTACAATGATGAGATTTACGTATTTAATTAATTATTTATTTATT
Source organism: Salticus scenicus (assembly GCA_963930645.1). Taxonomy (NCBI): domain Eukaryota; kingdom Metazoa; phylum Arthropoda; class Arachnida; order Araneae; family Salticidae; genus Salticus; species Salticus scenicus. Next base: position 86,929,107 of record OZ005655.1, on the reverse strand, counting down.
TTTAAACATACCAACTACTATTAACTAACTCAACTACTATTACAACCACAAAAAAAAAAAAATAATAATAATAATAATAATAATAATAATAATAATAATAATAATAATTGTCTCATGCGATAGATGTCGTTGATCATAGCATATCGTAATATTATATTTAGCGTGAAATTGTTGTTATTTTATAGTTGATCGAATAAATTAAATAAATATAGAAAATAACATGAAAGAAATATTATGTATACCACGTATAGTGTTGTTCATATGTAACTGGGATTGAAATAAAAAATTATTCCTTCAATTTTTTCGATTCTGTTCATTTCGAAACTGTCATCTGACAAGTACCCAAATTGAAGACCACTGGTAAGCTATTGTCACAGGCAATAGGGACAGGCACCCGAGAGTTTGCGAATTAATGGATCGCTACCGAACCCAGCGAGGACAGGAAGCGAACTTTTAAGCAATTTCATGATTTTTGTTTGTTTGTTTGTTTGTTTGTTCATAAAGCTATATTCACGTTATTAATAGTTACACTGCTATTCACGTTATTAAAATACTTAACTGCTGACTGTGAAAGGAAAAATATTTAAAAACTGCTCATTGGAAACGAGTAATAAAAATCCGTGATGATGCTTTATTATTTAAAAGCGAAAAGCTTCGGATAAAAATTTAACATCTTTTAAGTAAAATTTAATTTGACGAGTTTTTAAAGTGTTTTTAATATAATTAGCAAATGACATGTATTTAACTTAACTAATTTTTTAGAGATAATTTATGATATAGAAAAGAGTTTCCTTTAAATATAGTGACCAGCGAAGCAGGCAAAACCTTCGTTGATACACTGCCTTAATTGATTTCACATTCCGTCATTTTTGAAGGGGTTATGTACTAGTATATATGTATATGTGTGTCTATATATATTAGCGCAGTTTTATCATGCATATTATTTATAAATTAAGTTTTATTCTACATAATTATTAATAAATTATTAGCGCCGTATTATTAATCTATTGGTTTCTAAAATGACAATATAAATTGGGAATAAAAGTGATGGACAATTTTTCATAAAAAAACGTATAGTTTTGTAACTTTACAAAAATTACTTTCCGATATACGTTATATAATTTATAATAAAATAAACTTATTAAGAGAAATATCTAATCATTGAACTATAGATTATAAAAAAAAAAAAAAAAAAAAAAAAAAAAAAAATGCTAAATAATAGATCAACCTTTTATCTATTAAACCACATTCCTGGAAAAAGTAATTCATTTTCAATTCTCAGAATTCATATCAAAATGCAAAATGAAACTTTTCATAATTTCAAAATAAATAATTATTCAATATGCCTTTCTTTCTGGGATCGAAAAATATTTTCCAATAAAATAAGTTTTAGATTTAGATCTATATAATTCTATACATACAGATTTGTAGTTCTAAGAAAATATTTAATTAGTTAATATATATATAAACTTCTTCATATATATATATATCTTCATATATATATATATATATATATATCTTCATATATATATATATATATATATATCTTCTATAAACCTATTTCAAAGTTAGAAGGTATTTCTAAATTGTTTGATTTCAATTATCTAAAACTAGGATATTTTCATCAACAAAATTTAAGGAAATTATCTAGCGACAGAATTTGTATTTTGTCTAGACTGTGAAATAAATTATAATTTAATATCTATATATAAGATCATTAAGTAATTTTTAAAATTAAAAACTGAAATTAAAAATATAATCTTTTGACATAAAATATATTTTGAATCAATTGCACCAGAGGAATTTTATTCTCAAAAGTTGCATTTATGGAAAATCATATAGGTACCTTGAAATTAAAGAAATATAGAATTAAAATATAAATCATAACTTTTTTTCAATATTTCAAATTGATACAAACATTTTTAACTTAATTTATATTTATAGAAATATATACTGATTTGTTCTAACCATTCTGAATCTAGTTGTTGGTGGATTTACACGTGGGGCCAAGCAAAATATTTCCTATGTTAATCGTAGATTGTACATTTTTTAAGGACAAGGAAAATTATGTCCCGATTTCAATCCCCGTATTTGGGTATAGTTATGTATACGTTACTGTCTGCGTGTGTTAGGTTGATTTATTTTTTCTGTAAAACCCATAAAATTTTAATTTTAAATTTAAAAACTCTGTAAAAATAAAATGACAGACTTCCGTTTTCGAATATAAACATAAACATTTATTTTCAGTGGAATGAGATTCATTCCAAAGGAACAGATTTAATATCGGCCGTCCTTGGGGAAAAAACAAATAATAATAATAATAAAAGATTGCCAAATTATCTTGCGAATATATTTAATTCCTTTCAAAAAGCATGGTTATTTTAATAACGAGCAATCAATAATATGAAACAATATTTCGTAATATATATATACATATATATATACACATATATATATATATATATATATTACGAGAATAAACATCTGGTTTTCTTATTACGTTTTTGATCGCCAAATATGCAAAACACCAAGGACGGACGGATGTCAAATATATATCCATTTTGTTTCTAGAATTTTGAAATTTAAAATTAAAATTTTGTTAATTTAACAGCAAAATAACTTAATCTAACATATGTGCACAATGACTAATTTTTTATTATACTCAAATGTTTGGATTAAAATAGGGGAATAATTGTCCTCAATTTTTAATATTTTTTTATAAAAATTCCAATGGACTTTTAACATGGGAAATCATTTACTTGGCCCCAACAACGATCCGTGACATAACACGTCGCCTGCGTATGTCTTCTACATATATAAGAAGAAAGTTTAAGATTTGAAAAACTTTTGTTTTCCGGTTTTCGAGGAATTTACACATTATGAGATTTCCTGAAATTTCAAATAACTGAAACTGACTACTTATTTAAAAAAAAAAAAATGGATTTATTACTAGCGTCTGCATGTATAAGAAGAAAGTAGAAGATACGGTAAAAATTTCAGTTTCCGGATTTTGATGTATTTACACGCTTTAGGATTTCCTTGCTTTTGAATTAACTGAAATTGACTACTTATTTTTTAAAAAATGTATTTATTATTCTATCCTGAGCATATATATTGAGAAAATATAAGATAAAAAAAAAATTAGATTTTCGGTTTTTGATGAAGTTATGCGTTTTGAGATTTCCTGAACTTAATTCAAACTATTTTAGAAAATATCTGTCTTTTCAGTTCGAACACAGCACAGTCGGTAACAAAAGTGTCCGAACACTAGTAAAAATTCCTATGTAAAAAAAGTACACTTCATACGGTTTTGTTAAATAAATCCTTATCGAATCATGTTCTTACACTGACTAAGAACAGGATTCTACAAGGATTTATTTAACAAAACCGTATGAAGTGTACTTTTTTTACATAGGCATTTTTGCTAGTGTTCGGACACTTTTGTTACCGACTGTACTTATAAAGGAATGGACTTGATGTTTGATTGGACCATGGTTTGAATCGGTGCCGATTAGCTTTTGGTCTATATCACCGAACAGGGGGCGTTTCCACTTTGCGTTTTCTTCTCATTTCAGGAAAGGCTCAGCATCTACAGTTAGAGAAATATACTAAAAAACAAACTTAATAAAAAAAGATAAATATATTAAGTAAACCTCTGCTGATTCTCTTTGTTTGCCTATGGAGCTGCGTTGCAGTTTAATTCCGTTTACGAGAAGGCGATTTCTTTGCGAAAAAAATGGTCGCGTTTCGACCACTAGACTATACTAGTTCATTCAATTATCTATAATATTTTGTACGTGAATATCACGTATTTTTATTTAGATATAATAGTTTCTTTTAAAATAACGAAGCATTTATTAATGTTTTATATTCATATTACGCAAGGTGTTTAAATCTTGTAATGCCATATTTAAAATTTCTCTGCCTTTACTTTCAATTATTTTAGTTTATGGTTAATCAGTTATTAATTCTGGCATAAATAACACGTTCTTCTACTATTTTAGTAAAAGTTTTGTTCCGTAGGCCAAAAGAGGCCAATACCAATTTATAGGATAAAACCTGATGTTTTGAATTGCCAAAGAAAAATAATTCTCTAAAGTCGTTGATATAACCTGTGATTTGAATAATTCATTTATATATCTACATTAATTTGTATGTGAATATCACGTATATTTCCTTAGATAGGTTTCTTGAAAAAAAAAAAAAAAAAAAAAAACTTTATGAATATTTTATGTTTACATCATGCAAGGTGTTTAAACCGATGTCATGCCACATTTAGAACTCTTGTCACATTATGGTTAAAATCACATGCTGCAATCAGGTTATAAAAATTTTTAATTATCTTATTAAATATAAGCAATTTAATGCATATTTTACCCATTTGTTAATAACAGATGTTGACATTCGTTTTAACATTTGTTTATCAATGATCATTTACAAGCTTTAACAAAATTTCTTCTGTATATTTGTTTATCGAAACACATTGAATTAATCTAAAAGATAATTCAAGCAAATATTATGGCGATTAAGAAAGATATCGCGATATAAAAAGAGTTGATACAAATAAAGCACAGATAAAATGTCAAACTATAAAGAATTTGCTAAATATTTTCATTTTTAATAAGTTAACGCAATGTAATGTACAATGACTCAAAAAAAATGTATGATTGAAACACCTTATAGTATTATTATTTTTTTCATTTTCATTTTATTTATTTTATATCATTTATTTTATTTTTATTTTTATTTTTATTTATTTATTTATTTATTTATTTTGTCCCTCATCAACTAAAATTCAACTAATTCCATCAGCGATAATTTTCGGATTTTTCACAATATTTTCTTTGATAATATTTGTTTCCTTCCTTCATTCTTTGTTTCATCATTTGTTTCATTCTTTCTTTTATTGTAGTTTATTCTTTTATTCCCTTCAGTTCTTTCTTTCTTTCTTTCTTTATTGAGAGTATCTCCATGCATAAAACTAATCAAATTATATGAAAGAAATTTTATCATTTTTTGAGCAATACAATTAAATTTTATTTTGTAAATATATTCATATTACTTAGGATATTTAATATTTTTGTGATCTGATTGCAGTGTATTGTGTCTACTAGATTATGTCAAGTTTTCTAAATGGGTAAAAAACACTGAGTGCTGAAATCAGAAAAAAAAAAAATAATATCTTTCAAAGTTATTGAAGAAATGCTTTATTCTTTGTAAATATACATATATTCAAATGAGTAACATGTAATAACATATTCATGTGCTGCAGCTGTAACGAATTTTAAGCTACTTCATTCTTTTACAAGTTGATCAGAAATATAGTTATAATTTTTTTAATTAGTTTCTGATCCCTTTTTAGCCTTTGGGACGGAAATTTTGGTGAAAAATATGATGTATTAACAAGTTTTTATAGACGATACGTATAGAAATTGAAACAATTGAAAGTAATAAAATGTTTAAAAACTACAGTGAGTCTAACAATTTAAATATTTAAGTAGATGAAGAAGTAAACGTATTTCATGCAATTTTTATGAAAACATACACACACACACATATTTATATATATATATTTAAGATAATAAAAATAATTTGAAATACTAGTATTGTTTAACACAAATTTAGGTTTTTACAGAAAAATAAAAAAATTATTTGTTTATGTATCTAGATCTATGAGTTGAAATTAATATATATATATATATATATACATATATGCATGTCACTTAAACAAATAAATATAATTTATTAACATGAATTTGTAAATTATTATAATATTATCACTCTATTTAAGCTTAGGTAACTTTACAACTTTGTATTTTAGGATCATATTATCATTTACAATTTATAAATTTGAGTGAATATTTTTTCCGTAGTTACGGAAATGTACTGACATTGTCAAATATATATATATGATATTATAATATACGTTTTCAGTCATACAAAAATTTAAAAATATGTAACAAAAATAATCTGAAACAAAACATAAGTAAATTACTTCAAAAACATAAAATAAATGAATTAAACTGCATACACGTGGCGATATAGCATGCTTTTAAACAATCAAAAGTTTAACAAAAAAGCCCAATAAAGGCTAATATCAATATGAGTAAAATAAAATGGATAAAATAAAATGGAACAAGGAAAAAATTGATCAACATTCACTCAAACTGCCAGCATGAACTTCACTAGATCTCTAGCCAGATAACTAAAGGGAATTCATAGCCATAGAAATTATTAGAAATCCCGCTAGAAAATATAATATTAAAACGTCATCTATATTATATTAAAGAAACTAACAAAAAATAATTATATCTAAATATCATTTAAAAGAATAAGGAATATTTAAAAAAAAGAAAGTTTTAAAAGAGTCACTTATATTTCAAATGTTTTAAATATTTCACTATAACATAACTTTGAAAGAAATCTATAGGATAATCATTTTAAACAGCTTTATTAAAGAAACCCTGAATATCCTTAATTTTATCATGATAATTAGAAATTAATCTTTTATTTCGATTAAGATGTTTTAAAATTATATTGCTGTAATATTAGAGTTTCAGTGTATTAAATCAATCACATTAAAATAAAAATCATTTCTTTTATCAAAAATAGTTTTAATAATTTTATTATCAACAATTCTTATATCCAAGCCCAAGATATTTGTTTTTAAAGGATTAAAGTTCGTACTAATTAGATTTAAGTAAGGAGGATAAAAATCTTTTATTTTTATTTTAGTGTTATTATTAGTACTAGTAAATGCAATCAGGTCATCAATATATGTGTAAATCATAATTCCCTCATAAGTATGCAGATGTATATTTGCTAAACAGTTACTAGATACTGATCCCTGAGAAATGAAAAAAAAAAAAAATAATAACAAAAAATTTTCCATGATAATTTATAAAATTCTCTTTTAAAACCAAACTGTATAATTTTTTATGTTTATTATAATCTATAACATCTTTCAGCTTATTTTCAGCATAAAAACTATCCAAAGAATTCATCAAATCAGTTATTCCAATATTGCTAAATAAATCTTCAAAATTCCATGCGTAAACATTACTAACCTTCTTACCTTTCATAAAATTAATCAAATCATAACTATTTTTAAGAATCATGGCATTTTTAGTTTGATCTAGTGTATTTTGAGTAACTAGTTGTAATTTTTTATTTGCTATAACATTATAAGTTTTATCAGAATTTGCAGTTCTAAATTTTATTGGATTATATGAAATTTGGGGATAAGAAAAATAAAAGGGAAATTAATATTAGTAAGTTTAATTCCAAGCTGTAGATTTTTAGCTTTATTTCTATTTACTATTTCTCTCTCTCTCTCTCTCATTTTTTTTTTTTTTTTTTTTTTTTTTTTTTTTTTTGACTCTTCAAAAAATACATTATTTGTCATAATTTGATCTACCATTTCTAAATAATATTTTTTTACATATAATATTATTTAAAAATGGTAGTTAAAAACAAAGCTGCAAAATTGTTGACAGCTTTATCTACATATGTAACAATAAAACTTTCTTGTAGTTTTTTAACATCATCTTTTATATCTCTGTTAATATAACCTTTCTGAATATCTTAAATTTATCAATATTATTTTTAACGTAGAAAACCCAATAATTAAAAGCTTCAATAGGCATATTATATTTTAATGCAACATATTTTTTATAAAATTATCAATATCATTTCTTAACTGAGTTTTATATTTTTGATATAATTAGTAACATTTAATCTGTATTTAGTTCCCAACAACGTTCCCAACTTTTATAATTTACTCACGAGCATTTTTAGCCCCGCCTTTTTTTCGCACCAGAAATTGTGTAGATTATTTTTGTTTAATATGTGAGAACGATTAAATATAAAGAAAATTATTTTTCAAAATTTCCTGTATGAAAAAGAGGATAGGCTAAAAATGCTCGTGAATAAATTATAAAAGTTAGGAACATCTGGTTCCCATTTTCATGAAACTTTTAAGTGTATCATTATGTAAAACTAAATCCATAAAATCCATATTAATAGTTATAACATGATTATGGTGTGTGTCAATTTTTTTTTTTTTTTTTTTTTTTTTTTTTTTTTTATAATTTTCATAAATACATGTTTCAGAAATTCTATCATTCATATTAATGTTATAATTAAATAGTTGTCTGCCAAAAGGGGTACTATATTTATAATCCTTTTTACTAATTACGTTTTTAATTGGGAAATAGTTTTCATTTTTATTTATAATTTTATTGCAATTTATATTATTGCAGGATTTATTCCTAAATAAAACAAGAAGATATTCCATATTCCTTGAGTTAATCTGACTATCTTTAATATTATGTTTTATGCATCTATATTTTGTCAAATCTCTAATTAAATCGAAAGCATGAGTATTTACAAAAATGTCTTTGTCCATGAATGCTTTAATAATTCTAAGTTCAGCCTTATTTAAACTAAAAACGTAGTTCCTTATCAAGTTAATAAAAAAAAATCAAAAAATATTGTTTATTTCTAATAACTTATCAGAAATGTCTTTTTCTAGAATTTTAACATCTTTGCATTCATTATTTTGCTTTATAACAGCTCTATAATGTCTTAATATTGCATAATGTTTATTTTAGTTATTATAAATGTATTTATCATTTTGTTTCGTTACAGTGGATGTTATACATTTATTAAAGCATTTTAAATTCAAACCATAAGTATCAAGAGTTAAATAAATTTCATGTAAGAACTTTCCTACCATAGCCTTTATTTATGATTTATTACAACTTTAATTATACCTATTTTAACATTTTGAAAACCATGAAAGTGAAAGTGCTTTATTTTGATTCAAGCTCAATATTTGGCATCATTAATTTTATAATGTTTTGAATCATTTCTGTGATTATTCAAATATATATTATTGTGATTATATATATATATATATATAATTTTAACTTCAATTTAGGTTTTGGCATCAACCATTTTTCCAGTTTGTGTTAACTGTTTTCCATGTGGTTACTCTGATTATTTCATGTTATTACTTTGGTTTCCTCTAAGATTTTAATTAATATTTATTTATTCTTTGTTTTAATTTAATTTTTCACTTTTTACTCATTCTTTATGGTTTTTTTGCTGCATTGATTGGGGCGTGAGATGATATAAATTGCTATGATTAGCAGTATCGTTTTACGAAATCATTGCAGCTTTCTCTGCTTTATGAAGTATGCGCCCCTTAAAAAGCATATTTCTAATTTTAAGCATTTATATCCAATTGATTATGTGGTTTATTATCCTTTTTCTCTTTCACAAGTTTAATGGTCCTTTTTCATTATCCTTCAGGTCGGCGTAAGTATTTTAAGTTAATATGGTAACTCATTGATTCCTTATCTATATCGCAACTTTTTGTGTCATTCTTTCAACTATGTTAAATTCAGTTCTATATTTTAGTGTGCTGTTATTGTTTTAGTTCTATTAATTGCTAAATTTTTAGATTAAATTTTATTACGTTATCTATTATTTATATACATATATATATATATATATATATATATATATATATATATATATATGTGTGTGTGTGTGTGTGTGAAAGATAGAAAAATATTGTATTTAAATTGAAGAAACAAAAATAATACAGTATTTTCGAAAATAACTTTTTTTCTTTTTATAATCTCCTTAAATTTTATTATTAAAATAAATACATAAATGTTCAGTGATTAAGACAATAAAAAGTGACAGATTAACATCTTATGCCTAGACAGCTATTAAAGAATTAGATCCCTATAAAAATCGATTCCTACACGTTACTAATTGATTGGCTAAACCTAAGCATATTAATCTGAATAATAATAATAGTAATAATAATAATAATAATAACATTAAAAAAATGGATTTGCTTATTTTAGAAGATATTTGTTTTAGGAAATAATCCCTTCTATCAAATTTTTAATTGGTCTTGATAATTTACTTCTATTGTATATTTACTTAAATTGCTCCTGTTTATTGGAATATATATATATATATATATATATATATATATATATATATATATATATATATATATATATATATATATATATATATATATATATTCTTTTAAAGTAATACTAATCAACTTTGTAAATAACTGTCATAATTATTGTAGTACAAATAATAAAAATTTAAAAAACGAAAATAATAATAATAATAATAAATAAATAAATAAATGTACTTCTTATTTAGTTTGCTTTTGGTTTGAATTTCAAATTACATGATATTATATATATATATATATATATACTAGCTGACCCGACAAACGTTGTTTTGTCATATGAATTATTTCTAGAGAATATTTTGCTAGAAAAAAATAACTAATTTATTGTAAGTGTGTAAGGATGTGGTATATAAGTGGAAGATGTATTGAGCGCTGTGAACGGTGAAAGAATATAAAAATAACAAAACACCAATCATTTATTTTTTTAATTTATTATAATTGATTCTTTAAAATTATATACATATCGCTACTTATAACAATATTACTAAAAAACAATATCAATCCCTTAATGCAACAGAGTGTACAATATTTTTTGTTATCCCATCTTTCGCCAATACAAACAAACTGGATGGTTTGCCCACTCGAGAGCCACGTATAATTGTCCGTGTGAAAAACATGATGTGCTCAAATCTAAGCCACAGACAGACATCGTTTGGCCCTGAGACTTATTGATAGTCATTGCAAATGCCAATCTAATTGGAAATTGAGGGCGTTTAAATTGAATTGGCACATCTGTGGGTATAATAGGGATTCGCAGTAGTAATATATTTTCACCTCGGAATTAGTCATTTAAAATGATGGCTTCGATAACATTTTTCATTAATTTTTTTATGACTAATCGCGTGACGTTGCACAACCGTTGTGGGTTCAAATTACGAAGCAAAATAACCGGAGATCCAACCTTCAGTTGTAAAATATGCGGTGGCATGCCTGGTAAATCCAATTAGTTAAAAAACTTTATTGGATAATTTACAGCTTCGGTGGCATCGCAAACTGTATCATTAGATTTGTATGACACCAAGTCTCCTGGTAACAAATGTTGTATCTTGAGATTCAATTCATTGACGTCCACATTTTTTGCTGCTAAAATTGCTCTTTCTGCCAGCCACTCATGATTTGTGTATCGTCTGTGTACATTGGGAAATATCTGGTCAATAAGAGCATCTTGAGAATCAATGATTGTGCAGAAATCGGTCGGTAATTTTATGCATCCAGTTTCATCTGTAGTACCTTTTCCATCGCCGATATCTAAAAATTGTTTTGAGAATGTTTCAGCGGATGGATCCTGAAGCTTTTGAACGCACAAATTTACTTTCAGTTGTACTTTTTCAACATTACGCCACAATGACGATGATTTTAAGCACGCGTTGATCTCATCAGCGTATGTTGAACGCGGAATAACGGGAAGTGCTTGTCTGAAATCACCTGAAAAGAGTAACAGAGTGCCGCCAAATAGTTTGTCGTTGTTTTTTACATCTTTGAATGTCTTGTTCGACGCGTCAATCGAATGTTTGTGTGCCATAGTGCATTCATCCCAGATAAGAATTTTACACTATTTCAGCACTGTGGCCATGGACGATTGTTTTTTTATGTTGCACACTGCGTCTGGGTTATTTTGAATATTTAGTGGCAGTTTAAATAATGAATGAGCTGTTCTGCCTCCATCCAATAAAGTTGCCGCAATGCCAGATGATGCAACAGCCAATGCGATGCCATTATTTGATCGTATTTCGGCGAGAATTAGCGAAATAAGGAATGTTTTGCCAGTTCCACCTGGTGCACCCCCCCCCCCAAAAAAAAAAAAAAAAAAAATAATTCACCTTGTCCTGCCAAAACTGCGAGCATGATGCGGTCGTAAATGGTTCTTTGTTCTCCATTCATTAGTGGGACATTGCGAGCAACAATCGCTGCCATTTCTACAGTATTGTATTGTAGTTCACGATTCAATTCAGTGCTTATTAAATCAGATGCATTTCGATTTGTTGAATGCATACCGAAATGACTGAGTGGTAAGTTGGCAATGATAATGCAAAGATCTTCAATAGCAATCAATGCTTCATTGTACATAGCGTCACTGAATACTATCGTTAGATCGTTGCACCGTGAACGATGTTGATGCAATATATCATCAGTCATTGAATCTTTGTGATTATCCCATAATGTCTCCGCTCGGGCCGGGAAACATGTAGTCAACACTATAGCGAATAGTAGACGATATTGTTTTGCTGTACAGTTCAGTCCTACTTCAGCAAGCATACACTCCCACTGGTTGTCGTCTTACAGCAAGCCGAGTGCAAGGCATGCATCTTTATACGTTGGATACTGTTGTCCATTCACTTTACATAAATCTTGAAATGACAAAGGGCCGATGACATTAACCAATAACAGTCGAAGATAAAAGCACTCAGTCTGCCTTGGATTGACTGTAATTACTCGTCCCAAGGTGTTTGATTTGAATAAACCGGGACATGCATCAATCGGCGTGCCCTGCTTGCGGGGCATCCATTTTTTGTTGAAGCCCATGTGAAATAGCGTGGTACTTCTGAATAGAGTAATGTCCGTGCAAAAGCACCAAAATCATCCGCACGATTACACAATTCAAAAAATTCGGTGAGTGTAGTTTTTGGTGGATTTATAGCACGATCAATCGCTGTCTCGCTCGTGAAATATACGCGCTGGCCATTTTCAAGATGGACGGCTAAATGAAGAACTGCTGGATCCCGTTCATGAATTGGGAAACCAAAGATACGCCAAACAGCTTCATTGGAGCTGACGTACCGGCCAATTTGGTAAAGTGTTATTTCATCGTTGTTATTCACCGGAGGAGCATTCACATTGGTATTTTCAACTCAAAATACAGCCATATCACTGCCTTTATTCACATACTTGCAAATGTATTTGATGCTCTTCACTGAACTGCAAAACTGAACATTAATATGAGCACCAAAAATAAATTTAAAAAACTGGCGTACAGACAATAGCAAGAAATTCAAACTTCTTCACACACCATAAATTTTAAATCAGCACAACCGGTTTCGAAAGGACGTAGCCTTTCTTCATCAGGTGCAAACACGTGCAACTGCCTTGGAGGCAAAAGCAAGACTGAAAGCAGGACAAAATCCAGAGGGGAAGGAGCAACACAAACAACCAATAGGAAGCAACATGCAGGACAGGACCAATCAGAGAGGAACACACGTACACACACACACCACAAAATGAGGAGGGAGGAAAGAAGTAAACAATTATTATTATTGTATCTAATTGGATTTTATTTATAAATTCCAATTCCCTTCAACCAAATCCCCTGTTCCTGAGCTTCAAAAATGGGCTATCTATAATGTCCCTTGTAATAACTGTGATTTATCTTATATTCTTGAAATAAAGAAATCTTGAATGTCGTTTACGTGAACATCCTCGGTATGTTGTTAATCAAGAAATTTCTAAATCTTCTATTGCGAAGCACAGTTGGGAATTTGATCATAGTTTTAATTTTAAGAGTGCCAAAATTATCTTTCATGCCAAACACGTTCCCGAACTGGATTTTTTAGAAAATTTAGCTATTTACCTTAATCGTTATAAAATTGTCAATGAAAAATCTGATTCCACTTTGCTGTCTACAGCCTGGAAAAATTTGTTTAATTCAATTAAATAAGTTCCTTCATTATGTTTATAACATCATATTAGTTATAATAAAATAATTCTAATTTAAATAAAAAAAAATAATAATTAATGGATAAATTTTATTAAATTTACTTATTAGTTTAATATTATTGAAAAAAAAAATAATAATTGTTTACTCCTTTCCTCCCTCCTCATTTTGTGGTGTGTGTGTACGTGTGTTCCTCTCTGATTGGTCCTGTCCTCAATGTTGCTTCCTATTGGTTGTTTGTGTTGCTCCTCCCCCTCTATATTTTGTCCTGCTTTCAGTCTTGCTTTTGCCTCCAAGGCAGTTGCACGTGTTTGCACCTGATGAAGAAAGGCCACGTCCTTTCGAAACCAGTTGTGCTGATTTAAAATTTATGGTGTGTGAAGAAGTTTGAATTTCTTGCTATTAATATGAGCATTGAATGTTTTGCTCAGCAGAGGCGAATATGGGACCACCCAACGGTTATCAATGTCAATATCTATGTTGTTGACATATATGACCGCCATACATGATAAGATTGTCCGCCATTATCGGGATTTCTTCGACGATATACTGGATATCCGTCAACATTTCTGATCGTGAAATTTTTCGGAAAACTTTTAGTACATTTTCCATCTGCACAAATAATAATGGCCTAAAAATTCATTTTTCATTTTAACATAAAATAACTCCGTCGGATATTGACGAATTTTTTAAAAGAATATACCATTTTAACTAATTTTAACATTTTAACAATATTAACGTTGAAAAAATATTTTAAACACTTACGGTTAAAAATTCATTTTTCATTTCAACATTAAATAAATTCTGACATCGTGTTTACGATTCTAAAATATTAACTTTGAAAAAATATTTTAAACACTTCGTAAGATACGGTTAAAAATTCATTTTTCATTTCAACATTAAATAAATTCTGACATCGTGTTTACGACAACTCACGCCATCTAGGTGGAAAAGTTGTTGAAAGAGTTGGTTAAAAATTAATTAAGAATGAACTAATTAAGTTACAACTTTCATTTGTAAATCTAAACCATTCTCGAATCCACCTGAAGACACACAAAAAATTTCATTGAACTCAGCTCCACTTAGCTCCACTTAGAGGATTCTACCTCCCACTAATCTACTGATAGAGTCCTAATTAATTCTTTATTAATTTATTTTCTAAACATTTCATTACTTAATACTCTTTAACTGTTCTCAATTCCTGAAGTTATTTTTATTCTATTTTCAGATGAAACAAAACCGTTATTTATTATACTGTGCAATGCAAAGGCACATTTAATCCCTTCTTGTGTATAGTATGACCCCCCTAAGCCAATCGGACCACTCGCCATCATGTTGTCGCTCCCACGAGAAGAGAAGTTTCGAGTCAGTTCCACTTGCTAGTTGTTCGTGGGAGTAGTTAGAAGTCTGAAGTGGATTTTTCAGGGTGTGAGCTTTAAGGAAAGGGCTCACGTACACGTGAAAGCTGTACCACTCGACCTAATTAAATATTTAATGACTGCAAATTTGTTTGTTTTGTTTGTGACTGTACAATTTTAATATGACAGATATATACATATATATATATATATATATATATATATATATATATATATATATATATATATATATATATATATATATATATATATATATATATAAATCTGTCATATTAAAATTGTACCACTGTATTGAAAGTCCCATGCAAAACACTTGCTTTGATACAAATGCCGTCGCAAAACATCAGCTCTGCGGCGGACTTCGGAAGAAATGGGGCCTTCTGGAGCTTAATCTTGACCGCGAAATCACCACTACAATCAGCAGATTACGGACGGGGCACATGAGAGGTATGAAGATCATGCTGGACGGCTCTAGAACCCACGCAGATTGCAGGCACTGCCCAGGAACGCAGCTGGATCCGACATATCTCTTCAGTTGCATCTCTGCTGCCTCGACCCTCTTCAACATCGACCTCAACTGCTGCCGTGACACCCTTTATACCGAAAAAGTCGGAGATGTGTCCAGGGCTGTGCTCCATGCCTTCGGCCACATTTGACTTACACTTTTTTTTCATTTTTGCACTTTTTTACACTTTTTTTTGCACTTGTCACACGACAACAACAACAATATACATATAAACAAAAATCACATTTTAAAACTTTTATTCTATAATATCTTAAACACAATTTCAATTTTCAGAAAAAACCGCGTACATTGTGAACTGAGGTATAAAATGTATTTTTACTTTCTTCTATATTCAATAGAAGAAAATATTGGATTCGTAAAAATTTTCGACCTCGGGTTTTTGATTGATTTAGACGTTTTGAGAGCTGTAGAACACGATTTGACCATTTTTTAGAAAATGTGTACCTGTCTCTCTGACTATCCGTCTGTCTGTGTCTGTGTGTGTGTATGACAAAATTTTGTGGAAACTGAATCTGAGGAACTACTGTTCATAATTTCATACAAACTGGTATTCTGTTACACTTTGACATTAGTTAGTACCTATCAATTTTTGGTAAAAATTGTCTTACAGGTTGTGTCGCCATCCGCTTTATCTAAATTTTTAACACGGTGTTATAGGACAAAATTTTGAATAAATGTGCATAAAAAGAATAATTTTTAATAATCATTATGAAATTTACAAGAATTATTTGTAATAGAGATAGTGAACTGGGAAAAAAATTGTATATGCAGGAGCATCGCATCCCCCCTTGGAAGCAAGTCCCCCCACAAGGGAAATAAATTTTCATGATGGATATCTTTCAAAAGAGCGCGCCAATACCTTTAAAATGAAAGGTTAAACCATCGACCTGAGATAATTTAAAATAGTTATAATTTTTATTATTATTATTATTAATGGAATATCGAGAATAAAATTAACTTTTTTTTTTCTTTTTTTTTTAATTATTTAGTGTTATGTTACTTCTGTAGTATGAAAATCGTACTGCATTATCATGGAATATAATTTTATTAAATATATATATATATATATATATATATTTTTTTTTTTACTGAGTGAATTTGTATACGAAAATATAGAAGAAAGTCATGTGGGGGCCACAACATTCTAGTTTTTAATGTCAAAATTTCTACTAATATTAGCAAAAATTTAACACTGTCTATAAATACAGATGAAATTTTCACAGTCCCAAAATATCTAACTTAATTGAAAAATACAGGTAATATTATAAAATTATGCTTTAATTTGCTTCAAAATTTGGATTTAAATTGCTAACATATATAGTTCTCAGCAATAAAAGATGTTTTTACTTTATGCATCAAAAGTTTTTTTTTAAATCTAGGGAATAAATAATTTCAATAGTTAATATTAAAAATGAATATTTATCTTTTATATCTCTTTAACTATATTTTAGTAAATAGTGTGTAAAACCCGATAAATAAGATTCGCTTTCACAAAATTAGCTCCTGGAAACGAACAGACAAAAGTGAATAAAAGTATTATATAGTTAAACTATTAATGTTAATACAGTTAAACTATATAAACTATATAAACTATACAGTATTTAAAGTAATTTTTTCATAAAATATGACGGTGAGTTATTTTTTACTTAAGAGTGAGGGAGTTTATGGACTAAACCTTTTTTAATATATTTTGCCATTGTTATTTAGATGGAAAATTTGAAGCACCTCTATTATCAAGATCACAATATATATACATATATATATATATATATATATTGTAAAATCCGACTACTTTGTACATAATGTGTTCAAAATATTCAGTAGATTTTACCTGGTAGCTGATTCATTATCTCCTGCATAACTTTAATCAATAGTACTTTTGATGTTAAAACAATTTCCGTTACAAATTATAACTATGTAATTTTCTCTATAACAAACATATAATACTTGGAACTTTCGAGTAAATGGACAAAAGTCTGATGTGGACAGAACACTTTTTCCTCATACACCCGTTGACATATTCATATTATTACGAGTACATTGACATTTTTGTGTAAGATAACTGGTTCGCAAAATAAATTGGCAGATTCCAATCCATAATCCCTTTAAAAACACCCTCCAAAAACTATTCTATATTAACCATATATTGGATTCTATATATACGAATATAATAGTTAGTATTTCAGAAATAGGGATCCACATTTTATTACTGACTATCTCATTGGCAAATGATAAATAGTTTACCAATTTTGGTTACCCAAAAATAAAATTTTTCGCAAATTTGGTCACTAAATTTACCCAATGGACAGTGTTTCAAACGTAGATTTTGATATTAGCGTCGAATTTGGAAAAAATTTGCAATTTGAGGATGCCAAATTTCAGGCGCTCTAAGTTGATGAGAACGGGATTCTGGATTTTTTTCAGAATGATCCATTGGTTTCTAGTGCAGAGCTAGATTCTTCGAAATTATTATAAACGATTAACAAAACGATAAGAAAAAAATCATTATTGATTATTGTAAACTAGAATTTGCTTATTTATTTATATGCCACATTCTACATAGTATTACAGATAGAGTGGAAAGAGATGGCAGGTTTTTCATTTCCACGATGGTGGGCGTTGACTAAACGTCAAAGTATGAAATTTGCCATCCAACTTTGCAAAGAAAGGTAGTTTAGGATTTCTTTAGCTTGAAATTTTTAACTTCATTGGGATTCGAGCTTTGCAATTTTCTGAATAATAAAATAATTTCCATGCAGAACTGTATTAAATATTCTGTAAACTACTGACAAAAGTCTTGAAGAATTCAAATTCTATTCAGACTTCGAATCGTTCGTTAATCATTGTTCCGCATTAACGAAAATCCTGCTTTGTTTGCTTGAGTGCTGTAGTAGGAATGACAGTTTTGTTGCATTTTTTTTTTCGAGAATATTCGCTGGTTATTGATTTTTCTTGTACAAAAAGAGAAAACAGTTTTATTCAACTGTTTCCAGCATATTTATTATATATTCATCGACCAGAACCTCTTCATGTCTTTATAAATTTCTTTCTACAACAAATTTCTTACGAATTTTTTTTCTACATTCTGTTGGTGAGAAATAAACTCAAATGACATTCTTTCATTTATTTCTAAATCTTTCTTTTTCGTATTGTTCGAAAAACATTTCATTTGACTTTTTTCCTTCCTGCATATATACATCTATATTAGAGCGTCGCTGTGACGCATTGGTTGTGATTGGCCGTCTGTATTCTATGTACGTGTAGTGAACGTTTGTTCGTCTTTTTTTCTCTGTTCGAAATATCAGTATAATAAAAATGTAACTAATATATACACGTAGGTTCCTGTTTTATTCCCACAATATAATATCTATAATAATTATTCATAAACCAAGACAAAGGAAGCTGGTTTAATTACAAACAATATCATTTACATATTTTCAAATTATCTTTAAATAGTTTAGAGGAAACAGAAAGTTATTCTGAAAACCAAACTTCTGCATTACTTATGGAATACATCTGTTCCTGAAATCAGAAATAACAGAGGATACTCATAAACAAGGTGAGTGGATTTTACTTGACTTATAAACTTTGTTGAACTATTTTATAAGATATATTACAAATATCAAATTAAGTCAATTAAATATTTAAAATATGATTTAAATAATATACTTTTTTCATCATCAACAGGTTATGATTTCGAGATGCCCTGAACCGAAATTTTAAATTTATTCTTGACAAAAGTTTATTTTCTTTGCATATTTCAAGAAATTGCTACATTAAAAATAAAATGTAAGCGAAAGCAATTTTCTTTTTTTTTTCTTTTTTTTTTTTTTTTGGTTTCTTCAAAACGTAAGTATACATTAAAAACAAAAGAAGTCAAAGTAACTATATGAACGTTTCAAAATAAACATTTGAATGATTAAAAATAAAATGTTAGTTATTATATTTGAGAAATAAACAAAATTGAAATATTAAAATGAGTATCCTCAAAGACACTATTATCGAAAAATTGAACTCACAAAACTATGATGTTTGGAAGTTTAAGCTGGAGATGTTTCTCCAAAAAGAAGATTTATACTCAGTGGTAGTAAATGATCCTCCAAATCCGATAACTGATTTTTGGCTGCAAAGAATAGAAAAGCGCGTGCTATTATAAATCTCTTTGTAGAAGATAACCAAATAATTCATGTCAAAAACCTTCAAACGGCTAGAGAGTGTTTGAACGCGTTGAAAGCTGTACACGAACGCTCAACCCTCATCAGTAAACTTTTCTTATTACGTAAGCTTTATTCTCCAAAATAACTGAGGGTGGAGATATCATTAAACACTTAACTCAGATTTATCAGTTACGCGACAAACTAACATCAATCGGTGAAGAGATTAATGACAGACACCTTTCAGCACTAATGCTCTGTTCCTTACCTCCAAGTTATGATGTTCTTATCACAGCCCTAGAATCTAGAGATGAAAATGATTGGACACCAGAGTTTATGCGATCGAAACTAATTGATGAATATTCTAAAAGAAAAGAAAACAAATCTTAAACTAATTCTGTGTTAAAGGTTAAATTTAAACTAAAACTATTAAGTTCAAAGTTCTGCAGGTACTGCAAACGTAAATCGCATACAATTGAAGAGTGTTGGCAACTTCAAAACAACAGTAAGGAAAAAACATCAAAACAAATAAATGCCAACAATGCGAAATCAACTTTCAAATCTGGTATGTACTCTCAAGACACACATAACGCGGATGAGGCTTTTATTACTGAGAGTGAATATAACAAATCTAACGATAAAATATTTACTCTATTTATCGGGGAGAAATCGAGCAACTGATATGTAGACTCGGGCTGTTCAACGCATGTTTGCAATGACAGGAATAAATTTCATGAATTTAATTATAATAATTCATGCGTAACAATCGCGAATGGACAGGAGATAAAATCCCTGGCTCATGGGATTGTGAAATTAAACACCATAAATTCCAATAATCTGGTGTGTCACTCACACGACTTTCTCTTACCCTGAAATTTAATACTATAAATAAAGGTTGCAGATGAATAGGTAAGATAACAAGTACTGTTGTGTAAACCTATGTTAAATAATTCATATTAGGCTTCTGAAGAGTTTTATATGATAATTAGTTCTGTGTGAAGGGGGCGGTACCCCCCCTCAACCCCCCCCCCCGTTTCATTAATGCACCTACATGTATATAGAAATCAATTCGGTTATTAAAAAAATTCTCTTTTTAAAAAATAATTTATTAAAATTATTATTAAAAAAAAATATCTTTTATGATAAGGCAGACGAATTCCATATTAGAGAAGTAGTATAACACCAAATATCCTAAAAAAAAAAAAAAAAAAAAAAAAAAAAAAAGTATGATTTTTTTTAAAAGTTTTTTTTCGTTAAAAGTAAAAAAAAAAAATCGATAAATTTGTTTTAAATTATCGCAGATCGATGGTTCAACCATTCGTTTTAAAGCTATTGGTGAGCTCTTTTGAAAGATACCCATCATGAAAATTTACTTCCTTCGAGGGGGGGAGGTGGGGCTTCTACATACACAATTTTTTTTTCCCAGTTAACTATCTCTATTACAAAAAATATATATTCATTTCATTTGGTTTAGTGCAGTCTACAGACGTTAAACTCTATTTTCCCGCAATTTCCCCCATAGACGTAATGTATTAGAATTCTCTTGATTGTCCCTGTACACGAACCATTTGCTTGATCTTAACGAAAAGCTCACTGTAGCATCCCTCTATGATACACATTTAGAATACCAAGTTTGAACTTTCTCCCATAATTTGTTTTTGAGATATGCTGATAACAGGCAGACACACAGACACACACACACACACAGACACACAGACATACACACAGACCATTTGCTAAAAACATGATTTTCGTATTCAAGAGACCTCAAAACGTGTAAAGATAACAAAATCTTGCGTTCGAAAATTTGACCCGAAATCTATACTTTCTCTACCTTTTGGGTAAGAGAAAGTAATAACACAAATAATACTATAATATTGAAAAATGTTTTGTATGCACCAGAAATAGAGACAAACCTCTTATCTGTAAAAGGGGCAAATGAAAGTGGTTGTGTAGCAATATTTGAAAACAAATCATGCAAAACAATGCATGAAGGAGAAACATGCATTGAAGGTTATATTAATAACAATTTATAAGAATGCAAAGTTAACTATGATACAACACACACTATAAACATGGTAAAAACATGATAAATGACACATTAAATTAGGGCATAGAAACATTATTCATGAAAAAGTTAGTATACAATAACATGGCAGTTGGGATAAAACTAGACAACTGCAAACAGGATAATGCATGCGAAACTCGCATATTATCTAAATTAACGGACAATCCTTATCCCAAAAAGGTTCAATTTAGGGCAACAAAAGCACTAGGATTGGTACATACTGATTTGTGTGGGCCAATAACAACCCCCATGGTCGGTGGAAAATACTATTTTTTTACCTTCGTAGATGACTTTAGTAGATTTACAGTTGTATACCTACTGAGAAATAAGGATGAAGTTTTTACAAACTTGAGGGAATACATCACAATGACATCAAATAAGTTTGGACGAACTTTGCATGCAATCCGCTCCGATAACGGAGGAGAGTATACCGGAAGAGAATTAAATGAATACTAAACAAAATTAGGTATAGACCACCAATTCACTATTCACTAGTCAGCTTCTCAAAATGGAACTGCTGAACGTAAAAATCGTACTTGAAATGGCACGTTGTTTATTAAAGGATTGCAATTTACACCAAATTATTTCTGGGGGGAGGCAATAAATACCGCAGTTTACTTGCAAAATAGGCTCCCAACATCTTCGTACGAATTGACACCTTATGAATTATGGACAGGTCGAAAACCTGACCTATCGATATTAAAACCATTTGGTTGTCGTGCCTATGCATACGTACAAAAGGTACACAGTAGGAAATTAGATAATACAGCACAGGAAGGTATATTCGTAGGGTACGATAATAGAAGCAAAGGATATAGGATCTGCAGAAATGGCAAAAACATAATTATTAGTCGAACCGTAAAATTTGTAGAAAACGAAAAACAAGCGATACTTAAATATTTAACATCACAAAACAATTATGAGAAATGTGATAATAATAGCCCATCACCAAATCTACAAATAATGGACTCACAAATAGATGAAACCAATGATAGTGTTGTGCTGGAAAATCCACAGAATATTTCGCGTAGATCACAAAGATCTAATAAAGGGGTACCACCAGATAGATGTGTAATCGTGTATTGTACATTGTATAAAGAAGTAAAAAATATAAATAAACTAATGTTAGTTACCAGATTACTGAAATATGACAGCAAATTATTCTTTTACAATGATTAATTGTGTACTAATATATTTAACAATGTCTTAGAAATTTAAGTGATTATATGACTGAAGGTAATTTTTTGTACATATGCCAATATTATAAGTATTTAATGTAATAAATATATCGTAGATTTCACAGCATTAACTTAATTGTATAAAAATAATTAATCCGTAATATTTGAATTAGTAAATTAATGGTAAGTATCATACAATATTTTATTAATTTCACTAAATTAATATCACCATTATTCGTACGATTCTAAAATTGTGGTGGTAGGCGGTTAAACACTTTTTCTTGCACAAATCTGAATTTTCCCTGAGAAATGCGATATTAGGTGTGGGCTTAACTTTTTGGTTTGGTGTTTTGCCGCACTTATTTCCGTGCCTGAAAAAAAAAAAAAAAAAAAAAGAAAAAAAAAGACGCGCATGGAATCTGGCACGCGATGAGTAGCGAAACCTGACATAATGCAGGTTGGAAAGACGCGATTGAAGGCATTGGTTACATTGAGGTTCGCGTGTGGAGGCATTTGTTTCTGCGAGCATTCACTGGTAAGGCACTGACGGAGTGGAGTCAGAATGTTGCCCATGAGAAGGATGAAAGCGGGAACGATAACTGAAGTTTTCATGGAAATCATATATATATATTTTCTTTTTTAGAATTTTATATTAAAAGTTAATATACGCTTTTGGATATTTATTTAAATATAGTGAACAGCGAATTATACAAACATTGTTGGTAAAAACAATAACGTTCTATCATTATTAGATTTCCATAGAATGCGTGGAAACGTTTTCAACAAACACATTTTTTATATTAATAAAATGCAAATTTTTACATTCTTATTACGAATAAAAATATGAGTGGAAACAAAATTACAAGAATATCCAACTTTATAAAGAAAGATAATGCTTACGTTTCTTATTAATAATAAAGAAAGTAGTCTTGCTAATTTACAACATAAAACTTTGTAAACAGAGTATTATTATTTAAAGTTCGTTAGTCTTCATAATACAGATTAAAACTGAATATATAAAATATATGTTTAAGAACTAATAAAATATTTCTTTTAATACTATAAATTACACACACACACACACACACACACACACACACACACACATATATATATATATATATATATATATATATATATATAGATACAGGGTGTTCCAAAAGTCTCCCTCCCTTCCTAACTCTATAATGAGTTGGAATTGTGAAAAATGGCGAAACACATAGAGGGAACGATTTTGGTGAAAAAGGCTTGGGCCTAGGGTTCTATGGTGCTGTTAAGGAGAGGAACTTTAAAATTTCAAATGGAAATGTATGTCTTGTGATACATCCCTAGAAACGTCTCTTCAAAGCAATGAATTGGATATAAATAGTTGTGCCCTTCGATGGTTATTAAAAGATATACATTAGTTTTTAGACTTTTGAAATGTGGATTTTATACTTATGTAATCTTTTTAATAATCATTGCAGGACAAAACTATTTATACGAAATTCATTGTCTTAAAGAGACGTTTACTGGGATGTATCACAAGACATACTTTACTCAAAAAAGATTGGGCCCGGGGAAGGGGGGGTTAGGAGTGCCGCTAGGGAGGGCAACTTTAAAATTTCAAACAGGAAAGTATGTCTTGTGATACATCCCAGGAAACGTCTCTGTATATATATACCAGGTGTCCCATAAGTCTGTGTATATTTTAAAAGTTCATAACAAATGATGGAATTGGTAGAATTTAATGTGGTTTGCAAAAAAAATATTCTCGTGAAGTTTTTTTTTTTTTTTTTTTTTTTTTTTTCGAAAAAAATAATATTTAAGCTTTTTATGGAGAGAGGGCACTGTATGTGAGAAACATCAGATATTCTCATGAAAAACTATATCCATTTTCATGCAAATGCCCAGGCAGACATATAAATCCTATCGTATGCATCCGTCATAACCATATATCACAGTTTTCAAACGAGTTACAACACCACTAGCAGCAACTCCAGTCGGTGGTTCTCATCTGAGGGAAAATATCTTCACAAATAACGCATTATCTACTAAAACAGCATCACAACAAATGCTTCATGTATGCACAAGTAGGAGACAAATTACGATATAAGCTGTGTTAATCGTAAAACCGTGCAATTTATAGGACTTTGATTTGCATATTTATCGTTATGCATCCGTGCAGCGTCCTCTATCGATGAAAAAATGAACTATTTTTTTCCTTACCGCCTCCTCCCCACCAACCCCCCCTCCCCCCCCCCCAAAAAAAAAAAAAATCCCCCTTTACAAGAAACAATTTTTTGCAAACCTCTCGTTTTCATTCCTTCAATTTTTATGAATTTTTAAAATGTCTACAGATTTATTGGACAGCTGGTATATACATTTGAAATTAAATAACTCTAAATTTAAATTAATATATTAGTTATTTACTTACTGCTATTAAAGTACAACAAAAAAAAATACTCACGACATTCGAAATATGTTATTTTTAAGAAGAGTGCCTTTTAACTATATATTTTCATTGGTAACTAAAAGAAATATTTTAACGCTGACATCGAAACAAATATTGACCTAGAAACAAACAATATGTTTTTTGTTGCAAGGAACAACGTAGGTAATGATTACAATTACTGTCATGAGGTTTATGATTACCCATGACTCTATCAGATAGTATATTATTTCTTTTGTCGTAATGTAGGTTGCATGTTATTGATATTATGATAACAAAATATGTTATAAAAAAGAAAGTAACTTATAAGCAAAAGTCTTGTTGGTTTACGAGAAGAAATAACAGAAAAAAAAAGATTATGCTTTGAAAACATATTTGGGAAGCTGATTTAACTATGGAAAAAATCCGTTTTTAAAAGCCTTAAAAAATAAAGATTCCCTAGTTATAATTAAAATTATGGAAACATAATAGCTTATCCTTCAGTAAAAGAAAAAAAAATGAAAAAGTAAAAAAAAAAAAAAAATATTGCAATCTTACATAAGAATTAAATTGTTAAAGTATATCAAAAACTTAGATACATGAGTTAATTTGGTCTGAGATAACAACGTCAAGCATTATATAACATAAATGATTCTATACTCATTACCATTTAAAAGAAAATAAAAATAATTAAATGTTGAATATTAAGCATGAAGTCGAAATGTAAAAATTGCTTTTAATTATTAAGTTAATTGTTTAAATATTATTTAATTATTATTAATTTTACATTGACTGTCTTTAGTAATTTGACATTTATAGGCAAAACTTTAAAAAGAATGGATAGTTGAAATTATACTAATTTAATTATGATGCAGAGTTACTTTTACGCGCTTTTACCTATAAAGTTTCGAAGTGATTGTAATTTAAATGTAAATAGAAAGTTTGAGTAATGTACACTTTAAATTAATAAATTAATTTTTTAATTGAAAATTTAATGTTTATAATATTAATTCGCGCCCAAAATTAACCTGTTGATTTTTGGAAATACACAGACGAAAAAATTAATGTCTTAAATTATAACTCAAATTTTGTATAATAAATGATATATCATACATGTTTGTAAATTGATTGTTAAGTAATACAATGCTCCACTAAGTATCTTTAACGGTTGATGATTTTTGCGTGTAAAATAGCAATAGTTTTGAGATATAGAAATGGTTATATTCCGGTGAAATAATTTTCACAGTATCATAAACTGACTTTCTAAAGACAGTCCTTCGTTTATTATAGTGAAATACAATTTTTGGCCACATCAAAGAAATTTATTAATCCATAAACAGTTTTAAAAAACTTATTGTAATTTTCTTTAAAGAAATTATTAATTTGCTTTCGATATCCATACTTCGGTACAAAATAGGATAAGTCGATAACAGAATAATGTTAATATGATTACATCATGTACTTAAAATATAAGATGAATTTATTGCATTTTGGTATAAGAGCACATAAAACTTAATAACATTTGTCTTGGCATCTTTGATTTTTATGCAAGACCTGGGATATACATACATTTTGATATCTACTAGTAAATAATGACCATATTAGAGTAACCACAGCAAAAACATATGATTTGAATTAAGAATCTCCTGTTTTGTGAAGTCGGTTAAAAACGAATATGCGCTAATCGATGTGACCGCTTACAGTAACCTTACTTTGAACTGCATAGAATACGTGTCATCCGTTATGCTACAACGTGTGCAACATTGTTCAAGTGTGCACAATGTAGGAAATTTCGAACATATAAATGTACATTTTAAGCGTTCTATTTTTAGCATTAATGTCTACAAACTATCTTTTCGTACTAAATCGATGATACTCTACAACTTTGTAATTAACCTTTTTCTCCTATCTTGAACCGTTTTCGAGATGGGAACACTAAATGTTGCCCACCAGGTGGTGCAATGATTATCTGAATCTCGTAGCGCATGCAATTTTACTATACCTGCATACAACTTTTATGACTACAGCTGCAGCCGTTCAGCAGTTAAGCAGCCGTTCTGCAGACTGACTTTTTGAGCACCCTATATTTTCTGTTTATCGTAAAGTTTTTACAATGGGATGTATTTCAGACCCAGAACTTTACAACAAAACAAAGAGTACCAAAACCGGAACATCCATTCAGATATAACGTAACAAAAAAAAAAAAAAAGCAGTTTGCATTGAGAAGCTTTGAAGTCGGTTAAAAAATTAGGAGTTTTTAAGTTTCATTATTTTTGTGATTCAATGTGATTATGCCAAACAAATTTTTTTTAACATTCAAATAAAAAGTTTTTTTTTTTTTTTTTTTTTTTTTTTTTTTGCGGGGGAGGGAGTGTTTAATATTTTTATTTCTTTCATAGTATTTAATTTGCCTCTCAATATTTCAATAAAACACCTTTTAGAGAATATAATAATAAATAAATATAGATAAAAATTAACCTGAAAATAAGGATTCTAAGATGTATTAAAATACACCTTTTTCATTATTAAAGCTTCTAAATAAACATTTAAATTTCAATGAATATATATTTCAAGCGCTTAGATTATTTTCATTTGTTAATTTTATTTGCATGTATGATTTCAGACAAGTGATGCCTAATTCAAAAAGTGTATTTAAATATTTAAATTTCGAAATGTAAATTGTAAAAAAAAAAAAAATAAAGATTACATGAAAAAGAGTAGTATAAATAATTTCATATATATTTTATAGCAATATCATTTAAACATACTTTAGCATTTTATATCCAAAATATAGTAAAATATTTGAATAAGCAAAACAATTTTTTTAATTGCAGTCGCTGATTAATTAGATAGCATTTATCCTTGGAAATGTTTTACACTTCTTTAAAAATACAACAGCATTCCATAACTTTAAAAATACTTAATTTATTAAAAATGTATAAATACAAAAAACTGAAAAATACGAAATACAATTTTCGTTTTTCGTAATTTTTGTTTCATTGTTTGTATTTACATATTTTAAAAGAAATGTACGATATAAGGAATGACTAATGAGCTCATTAACCAGGGTAAAATAAGAATCCTAAAATTCTGTATAGAGAAATATTATTAAATAAAATATTGTGTATTAAAATTTTCAAATAATGGTAATATAAAAATTTTATTATATATTTTGATAGAACGTAACCGAAATATGAAATCTTATAAAATGTATAGCAATAAACAATGGAAAGGCAATGTGGGTAATTTCGTACCCCAGTAGCATTTATGGTCTTGGAAGCTATAGTTATTCTTGAAGACCTACCAGATTCGTATGTCAGATTCACTAACTTTCCACAAACATCTAAGCATAGCCAAACTGAGTACAACGATATTTTTACCAAGTACGAAATCTATGCTTCAAAAGATACCTATATTTGGCAAAAATAAAAATATATCCCCACTTTATATCCCCCAAAAATGCAATAAATTGAAGTTTTGCGTATAAATTAAATATTATTTCAAAATGAATAAAGGTACAAAAAACTGTAGTTATAAACTGAAGAATACTGAATAAAATATTAGGCATGGTTTGGGCTCCTGAGCATGTTTCGTGTGACCAAGTGCAGCGCTTAATGTACCAGACATATTGTTCTCCATATTTATCATCAGAAAAACGGTTCAAACAGAGAGGGTACAACGCGTCATTATTGTTTATATCATCATAAGGAATGCCAAATAGGCTCAATTTCGTTATCTGTGTCGCTCAGTAGGAGTTTTGGATTTTTCGAGGCCAGATTCTTGTCCGTTCACTTAAAAGTGGTGGGGTTATGGGTGCCAGAACACTGAGCGTCTTCTTTACTTTTGTATCTTCTGTGCCTGGGAAATTTTAATTTTTTGCCTATGCGGAGACCCAATGATCAATATGTTGCTTTACTTTTTTATTTAGAAGTTGATGCTATGATCACTGGCTCTTCCCTGATGTCTCTAGGGCTAATGGCAGCAGTATTTAGAAAACATAGCTACTTGATGAGGGTTGATCAGTTACCCTGAAACTTTCACCAGATGGAGAGGGATCCGGGGGAATGAATTTGAACAAAATTAAGAGCTACAAAATGGACGAAATTGGGATCACGCTACTTCCCAACATAGCAAGGTTCAGTTCTCGTTAGATAAACTGTACATCCGAAGGCCCAATGTATGCTCTATTAGAATCTTACCAACATAGAATACATGCAATGTATAAAATACATAGTACGAACTCACATCTTATAAAAACAGGAAATCCAGCATACGTGACAGATGTATGTGTATTGGCGAAGAAGGCTTTTACTACTGACACGATATAACTCCTGTCTCATCTGCCTTGCGTGACAGGTGGCGCCATTCAAGAAGCAGCAGAGAAGTAGAGGGGGGCGAAGTTAGGGAAGGGGACGAAATTAAGGCATTTTAAATTAAATGAAGATAAGAATATTTGTAAAAAATATTATACATTTAAATTTAAAAGAATAAATATGTCAGAAAGCAACGAATATGACGGGGTTAAGTATATATTATTACTATTATATACTTTTTATAAATAAACTGTGCTTTTTTCTACCTATAACTTGAATTATTAAATTTATCATGATATTTACAAATTGATTATAAAAGTGTGCGAAGAAAATAGAGTTTTCTTAAACTAACATAACTAAATTTAGACAAGATGGTAATACAACCATTAAATATCCGTTTAAAATAATACCAACTGGAAGAATATAAAATTATACACCCAATTTGGTAGGATATTTACCCAAAACAATGTAATTAAACAAACTTTTTGCTTTAAATTTGGTTTTGGAATAACTTTATTAATTAATTAAATGTGCATAAGAATCAAGATTTGAGGAGATCTGAAATAGTTCCACCAGTATTTCACCGTTTTCTTGTACTTACTTCATACGTACAGTCCTATAGGATGGCTACATTAACAATATTATCATAGTAATATAAAAATTCCAAATGATCTTGTAATTAAATTTACTTATCATATTTATTCGAACATTCAAAATCAATCACTTCTTAGTACATTTTT
Organism: Salticus scenicus; assembly: GCA_963930645.1. Taxonomy (NCBI): domain Eukaryota; kingdom Metazoa; phylum Arthropoda; class Arachnida; order Araneae; family Salticidae; genus Salticus; species Salticus scenicus. Next base: position 86,898,681 of record OZ005655.1, on the reverse strand, counting down.
CCCAGAGAAAAATCACACTATTTAATGATTCTACAAATAATTTAAAGTTTTTTTTTTTTTTTTTTTTTTTTTTTTTTTTTTTTTTTATGTGAGTCTTCAAAACAAATCAATAATTAATGTTCTAACAACAAAGAACATTTCTCTATACATAAAATTTGTTTTGTGTAATTTCAAATAAATGCAAAGTAATATGTTGATTTCTTGATTGTTGCTGCAAAACTTGTTCTAGTAGTTGTCATAATAATTCTTCTAGATTTTGCCGGAAAATTAGTCTAGTAGGAATAAATCATCACATATTTATACTTCATTGCAATGATGGAACAGGAACTTTGGATAATTTCACAAATATTATACATTTAAAAATATTAAACAAATATTTTAAAATAATATTAACAACTATTTTTCTTCGGACATTAAGAACTGTAAAGAATTAAAAAATATCGCCAAATGCTTAGAAAATTGTACGAGATGTGTTGACAACTGAACATGGACTTAACGTGGTTATTTTATGAACCGAAATATTTTGTACTGTTACATTCCTAGTTCAGAGGCGGAAAAGGCACAGCTTGAATACCTTCACAAGAAAGAAAATGTGTATAAAAGAAAAACACAATGACTCGCCTACGCCAAGCATCTATAGCAGTGAAATAATTCTAAACCAATTACAAAAAGATAATACTGAAATGGTATTATGATAATTATGCATGTCAAACTATGCAGGGTACTGTGTTTAATGTAATAGGTACAAACCTTCCAATGAAAACCTTCCAAATTATTACTATCTCCTGTTTATACTGAAAAGTTTGAAATTCTGTAAATTAAGCTGATTGGCTATTTGCCAGAAACCCATTGAGTCAAAAAGTAAATAATAAATGTTAAAGTCTATACAAAACTTGTGTGAACACAAACACGTTACTTGAAGAAATTATCTTAAAACATGGTCTACCCAGGCGTCTTATCAGCGTTTGCAGAGCTTAGTTTCTCAGAGATACATTTAAGCATCTTGTTATATGTTTTGCTCATAAAAAGATTTGTTCTTGTATATCACCGTTATGCTAATCCTGCTGAAATGAAAATAGCGATCTCAAACGGACATAGTTATACGGAATTAACACAATTATGGAGAAAAAAGAGCTTTAAACAATTTGTTTATGACATGTGCGACAACATTCAGAAACTTTCAGCATTCTGGCAGTTTGGTATTGATCTTAGGACAACAGATAATATATAGAATGACGTATGTTAAGTTATTTATCACGAATATTTCGTGCCGGAAAAGTTCCATATATTAAAATCATTATTAATATGCCTAAATAAATTAAACAAAATGTTGAGGCAAAGCAATTATTTATATAATTTTTTTTTATATGACGTGTACATAATGTCTTTTATGGAATACTAAAAGAAATTAAAACGCGCACATGAGGATCAACGAAACTATATTAAAAATACCTTTTAAATTTGTTAGAAAATGTATTACAAATATTCTCCAACTAGAAACTCGTCAAAGAATGAAAGATTAATTAATCATATCAACAAATATATATGTATATTTATATTTACATATTAATAAAGTATATTTGTATAAAAAAAGCGCCAAAGGCAGCACTAAAAATTATACAAAAATTATATAATTTTGAAAAGAAAGTGATAAAAAGGTGTAGGAGTTTAAGATAAGTTGGCGTGATTAAGAAAAAGAAAAAAAAATAATGAATACAACAACAACGTATTAAATTATTGAAAAAACATTTGTAAAAATAAACACTTCATGTGAAAAACAAACATCCGCTTCCTCTTAAGTAGGTGGGAGCAGCAGAATCGACAATTATTAAGTAAAGTTAAAAATTTAAAAGGCCTAACAGGTTTCGGAAACATGGTGAGACCAGCATACTCCCAAAATAGCGAATAACAATGTGAATAGACATTAACAAAAATAAATTATTAGTGCTTAAATAGATATCTATTTAAGCACTATTCCTTTATTTTTGTTTTAGAATTTCATTGTTTTTCGCGTTTTTGAGAGTGTGCTGTTTTCGCCATGTTTTCGAAGCCTGTTAGGCCTTTTTAATTTTTCTTAATAATTGTCTTTTCTGCTGCTCCCACCCAATGAAGAAGAAGCGGATGTGTGTTTTTCACACGAAGTGTTTATTTTTCCAAATGCTTTTTTTAATATTTAATTCGTTGTTGTTGTATTTATTAAAAATTTGTTTTTTATCGTTAGTCACGCCCACTTATTTTAAACTCTTACACCTTTTTATCACTTTCTATTCAAAATTATTCATATATATATATTAATATATCGCATTCATTAAAAATAAAAATAATGATTAAAATATAAAAAATCGCAATTATTCTAATATAATTATTACTTATGTGTGAATTTCAAATAATTATTATACTGTTTGTTTTCTGATAAGTCATAATATGCTATAAAAACAGCAGCATAAAATTTACTAACCATACGTTATGAACATGAAGATCAAAGTACGCGAAATTTCATTAAAAACAAGAATACAGTTTTAAATTAATAATAGAGCAACCAAAATATCCAAATTTCAAAATTTATATACCACTAACTTTATTTCTTTTATATGTTACAATTAAACGAATATTTAAAAACTGCAGCTATTTTTAACTACGCGAGCTATTTTAATGTTTCTGTAAGCTGCTTAAACATTTTAAAAATATTTATTTGTCTAATGTATTTTTAGAAATAATAATCAAATTTAAAATTATGTAAACTATTTATTTGTAAACAGTATGTTTCAAAACGGGGATTTCATTTGGAAATATGTAAAATTAATATTCACGTTGTTTAATAGAGTTTATGAATATTTATTCTTAAATTACTTTACCTTTGCTTAATATGTATAGCATAGAAATAAGCTTTCGAAAATGAATTTTAAGATTGTAATAACTTTATATAACAGTTATCATATTTTAATTTCATATATCCACCATCATAATATATAGTTATTTTTCTTGATAATTATTCTTATTATATATTAGTGTTCTACTACCATGGGTATATGATATGTTTGCTGCAATGAATTTGGTATTTTTCGGGAAAATACTATGTTAAATAGAAAAAAGTTTCATTTGTTGAAGTTTAATTGTTATATAAAATACTCAGTTATAGATAATATTCTAGTCTCGTGTAAACATGTCCAGGCGTAGATTTTATATGGCTTATATAGTAAAATTTGTAAAGAAGCCAACCAGCTAAAAATAATACAGAAATTTTTGCAACTGATTTTTTTTCTTACTTTTCTTTGGACGAAGTTATCTAAGTATGTTTCATATCAATTGTAATAAAAATTTATTTACAAAGAAATGGATCATGAATTTTATAAAAAGCTTCTGAATTTGTGTTAATGGTGATTTTAGCTAAAAATGTCACTGGTGTGAACTAAAAAATGTCACTAATTGACATTGTTATTGGTTTCAATGTCATATAATTTTCAAATGTTAAGTACTAAAACAACAATATATGAATATACCCAATAGAGCATTAAACTGTTGAATGTGAAATAATACAGTATAATAACATGAGAGATACACATGAATGGATACTTAACGATAATTGTTACTTACCTTGAATGTTCTATAACGATAGAGAACTTGCTTTTCAACGTTATTTCAACACTATATCCTGCAAATCCTACTAACAAGATAAAATTAAAGATGAAATATCAGAACATATATCTTAGACCAAACTATAGCCATAAAATATTACTTAACATTGAAGTTTATAATGCTACTAAATAATAAAAAATAAAGAAAAGCCATTCACGGAAAATTTATAAAAATGTGATTCAGCATATTTTCATTTATCTGTCATAATTTATGTACATATGACTCGTATATAAATTTATAAAAGTTTCTCTATTTTCCAGTATAGATAGATTGTAAGTTCCATATATTTTCACGAAAAAAAAAAAAAAAAGAAATCAATAATATTCTTGCTTTTTTCTTTTTATTATTAAAATCACACAATCAACGGATTGGCAGAAAATCATATTTATTGATTTTTTTTTTATTTTTCCGACTGAGTGAAAATAATGCCCGGACCGGGAGTCGAACTCCGGGTCTTTTGACTTACAAGCTCAAGGCTCTACCAATGGAGCTATCCATGCCGGCAACCGGTCAGCATTACTCACTCAGACAACCTTTAGGCAGAAGCATCTCGTCTATGATGTAGATAGCTCAACAGAAATAAGCCGCAGGTAAGGGAAAACACCAGTAAACAATGGGAGAAAGAAATACAATTTTTATTTATTTTTTCTTTTTTAAATCACACAATCAACGGATTGGAAGATTAGGTACGGAGTTCGACTCCCGGTCCGGGCATTATTTTCACTCAGTCGGAAAAATAGAGAAATTCAATAAATATGATTTTCTTCCAATCCGTTCATTGTGTGATTTTAATTTTAAAAAATTGTATTTCTCTCTCCCATTGTTTAATGGTGTTTTCCATTACCTGCGGCTTATTTCTGTTGAGCTATTTACATGATAGACCAGATGTTTCTGCCTAAGGGTAGTCTGAGTGTGTAATGCTAACCGGTTGCCGGCCTTGATATCTCCATTGGTGGAGCCTTGACCTTGTAAGTCAAAAGATCCGGAGTTCCACTCCCGGTCCGGACATTACTTTCACTCAGTCGGAAAAAAAAAAAAAAAAATCAATAAATATGTTCTAACTTTTATTATTATATTGCTCTGTTTTTAATCTCAAGGATATTCTTTAGTAAATAATTTGATAAATTGATAAATCTAGATAGGATATATATATATATATATATATATATATATATATATATATATATATGTATTTCTGCTAAATGAAATACTCTAAAATAGTTCTACGCGAACAGGGAATGTTATTTAAACCTGTAATTATTTTAAATTTTTGTAAAGTATTTTTTAATAAAAATTTTAAATTTTCGTATTAAAAAATTTACTTTCCTAACATTTATTACTCTGTGTTAAATAAGCAGAAATTCTGCATAATATTTTTACTCATCTACGAATAGATTTATTTAAATCTTCTACTTTAAAATACAGAATTATATCATTTTTAATAAATATATATGCAAGATCAAAGCAATGTATATATTTTACATTTTACATTTTCCCCATAAAAATCAACATTGTACCTACTCAATTAAATATTTTCAGCAAATATTCTATTTTCTGTAGCATTACGTAAACATCAAATAAAATATCTAGATAGTGGAAAAAAGTGAAGTAATGTGAAAAATCTGATAAGAACCATTTAAGGATTTCGAAACAGGTTCACAGAGGAATATTTTGTAAATAAATCTTGCTGGCATTTTTCTATAAATAGACAGTGGACTTAAATAACATATATCAGTTTTATAGAGTTTAAAAACGGTAAATCATAATTAAATATGTCCCATATTTTATAATACGATTTTAAATTTTTAAAGAAATTAAAATGAAGAAACATCAAACAAAATATCGAGATAGAGTATGAAAAACAGAATAAAGAAAATAACAGAAAAAGAAAAGAAATATCGTGAGAATCAACTTCGGCTTGTGAAGGTCTTTCATGATAACGGAGTGTTTGTTACATTTAGCGGTGGCTAGAAATTGTCCTTTGTCATACAAAGTTCGTTCATATGATAGATTCCTGAAATGTCATCATATCTACGTTACGTCTCGAAACAACTAATGAAATAATAAATATTCCATTCTAATGAACTTCATCTCGATGTTTAGATATAGTACCACTAAGATACACGCTTCAACAATGGGGAGAATTATGATAAAAATGTTATATTTATTTGAATAAAGATTCACAGATAAATACTTAGAAGGCTTTACTTTGAATTTTGAACTAATAAGAAGTATATGTATCACTTACACATTTTTTATGTAAATGTATCGAGTTGTTGTGCATTTGAACAACATATAATTACTTCGATGAGCATAAAGCAGTAGGGGAGTATCGTACCTTGAGACACTTTACATACTTTAATTTTTACCTTCTAAAATTGAAGTTAGATTTGAATTCTAAAGACAATATTTAAATACTATAACATTCTCCTCTATAATACATTTTTGTTTCTTTACTTTTAATATTTTCAAAATAAAACATTGCCACCCATTTTAAGTGAGAAATGTAAACTGTCCCAATGTAAAATACCATGTTGTACCTTGGGATGTGCTTCAAAATTTATGCAGTAATCTTAGCCTAAACCAGTTTTGTGAAAAAACTAGATATATATATATATATATATATATATATATATATATATATATATATATATATTAAGGCATTAAATTAAATAAATGGCCTTTCAGATGCATTATACAAATAAAAATAAATTTGAAAGTTCAAATCTTATTCGTAAACAAACCAAGTATTTATAAAATCCCTATTTTAACATTAAATGATGTAAAAACAAGTATGAGATTTCTCGTTCAGACCTCAATGGGAGTTTAACACTCAATGTATGATAAAATATCGTAATTTTCATATCCATAAATAAATTTGTCGTTGTGCCCTGTGCACATTGAAAATGCCATTGTTAGTGACCTCTAATACTTCAGATCAAGATTGTAAACAAGGGGTGTTTCTTGAGGTTCAAAATAGAAGCTAATGTATGTTTATTATTATTATTCCAGAAACTTTTGTAAAAAAAAAAATCTGTGTCTATTTTTTTTTAATGTGTCTGTGGTTCGATCATATTCAATAGTGTTATCCCTGTACTTAATAAAATTGGTTTATCAAAATCAGATTCTGTACTGCTAATTTGTTGTACAGGTGATTAATTTCCCCCCTCTCTATTCTGGATACAATAGTTTTCAGCTCTGCAGCCTCAATTTCAAATTTAAAGGATAATGTGTTAAATGCAAGATTTTGCTTTTCTTCATATGTCCAAGCTTTGGGAAATGCCCGAAATATTGTTGGTTATGTCTCATCTTGAGAATCTGAAGATGAACTTGCTATACATAAAACTGCTAACTCATTCGTCGCATTTCCTGTTATAGATTCAACAGCTACACTGAACACTTGAGATGAATCAGTTCGTTTATCGGATATTTATGAAGTTATGCAAAAAGATTAATTATTATATTAAATTATTAACTGATATATTAATATATTAAAACGTACTAGAAGATATTTATACTAAAACGATACCTAAATTATAATGAAGTATGTGTATGACACATGTTGTTCGTTGGTGCATGTTCCAAGGTACAACCTGGTTTACTGTCCCTTGTCCCAAGGTACGATAACCACACGGTTTAAAAAAAATCAAAATCATGACCAATAAAAATACAGTATCATTGTTTCGCATAACCAAAACATTTAAAAATCTTCTGTTAAATATCCTTTTAAAATTAAGTAGAATAGTTTTACAAATACTAGTTTAAAAATCGGAATTTGAATGAGATAAATTTTTACGTGTAAGTGATAAAATTTTCTTTCACTCATTAACTCCTGTGTTTAGCGTTTTTGATGCTGCCGTTTACTGTGCTGTTATTTATTTGTAAAAGGCACACTTAAAAACAAAATGATGTTGCCAACTGGCTTTCTAAAGTTGAGACTATGGAAGGTCGCCACAGTTTAAAAATTGAGCTGGATCCAGCGATTACCGGTGACGCAATAGATGGGATATTAGGATGTTCGACGCAAACGGTTGGCGAAGTTTCAGATAAACTCGGATTGATTTTGCGCCAGCATATAACTGCAACGAAGAAAGTAACTTTCGGAGTGTGAAGTGGATATGAACAGGTTTTGAAGTTTTGCTAAATGATTGGATGAGGTTAAGTTAAGGATAAATATCGAAGTATTTTTGGTAGAAGGTGTGGTGTTGACGTTGTGTTGACGAGGTCAGATCTTATGCTAGCGCTAATTCATTAGTTTTGGAGATTGCTTTTTTTGACGTATAGTACAGTACCACGGCGTTAAGGATAGAGCGAGATTTGTGTGAAGGAATTGCCGCGCAAAGGGAATCCTGACGACAGTCCTTGAGTGAGCGGAGTTCAGTGGATCGACTGAAAGCAGTTTTCATCAAGAGTCTACTATTCTTCCGGGGTAAGATAAATGCTTTATATTTCTCGAAATTGTTCGCTTATTTAGTTATATGATTGAATTCGAAAAGGGTAACACCCTCCTGACTTTAAATAAAAATCTATATTTTTATTTAACATTCAAGTCTTTGCCTCTTCTATTACCTATTTACCTAATTAGTTAAGTAAAATGGAATCTGTAACCACTCAGACTTCAAAGCTTTTAGAAATTGACAATGTCCCAAAGTACAAGTGCCCCAAGGTACAACTCTCTCCTCTATATAATTTAATTAAAATTGACTTGAGTTATATTTCCTCCATACATTGTATTTTTTAAGAGATTTCATGTAATACTATACACAAACTGTAAATGGTATGTAATTTGTTTCAATAAGTTACATTCCATAGTGAACCGAAAAGCATGAATATATTTCATAATTTTTCAAGTACACTTATGGCAGTTAGTATTTAGGCAAGCCGAAGTCATAAAAGCTTTCAAACTTTTTTATTGAAAGTTTTAAACGCATTAACCCCTTAACTGTTCCGGGCATTTATACACCTTTTAATAAAGTATGGTAATTTGTATTGTATTGATATCAGTGAAACTACTGACACGGCTTAACAATGCAATAAAATATCGTTGAAAGTGAACTTGACAGTGTTTATGAATCATTTACTCCTTTCAAAGTTGATAGAGAACAAAGGCACTGGAAGGCGAATCTCGTAAATATTTCTCGGCAGGTAAGGGGTTAATAAATAAGTATTTTTATATTCTAATATTAATATTTTAATTATTTGGAAGTAACAGATATTCACTAAAAAGAAGCATTTGCTGACGTTTCTAACCGCGATCAATTTTCTTCTACATACGCTATTGTAACTAAAAAATTAGTAATATAGTGTTTGCTATTTTACTTAGTATAATTGGATATTAAGGTTGTTATCTTTACTCATATATTCCAAATATATTATCTGTTATAATAACATAAAAATATTAATTTAAACGCGGCAATATTGATATACAGTGTGAAATTTGCAACCTGTCTACATTGGACAGGCTATTAAGATTTCGTTACTTTACGGAAGGGATGCCCACAACGATTAGGTTCACATTAGAGGCATTAATTTCCAAACATGGAAGACATTACAACAAGGACGAATTTGACATGCATTAACCACCATTATATATATACAGGGTGATTATAAATAAACTACCCCGATATATGAGACCATAGCTGTCATACCGTTCACACTAACTGAATAAAATTTTAGTGGAAGGTACTTTGAGGTATGCGCTCAAGAATTATATAAAAACAAAAGTTAAACTCTAACATTTACGGCTACAGTGACAAAATTTCAAAAAATTCAAATGGCAACACCTAATATTTTTTTATTGAAATGGAATCTCCATAGCAAAAAAACCATAAATAGCGTTGGAACGGTACTTGTAGCACGAAAGTCGCCAGCGCTAGCAGGCTAAGAAAAAAAACTGTTATGTGCCTACCAGAGCACGACTTTCATTATTTTATATTACGTCACATTCCACACTGAGTCTTTGTACAGACTAAAGTATACTGATTGTGCTTCGAAACGAAAGGAAGAGATCACGGTATCCTTAATTTCTTGTAAGGCTACTGAATAAAGGCTTTAATTTTGTTGTTAGTCGTAAGACGCCGTCATGCCTGGCGTCCTTCCACTACGTGAAAAACAGAGCATTGTGAAATGGCAATCAAAATGGATTTTGATGATGGTAACAATGTTTCCAAGTAAACGGCATATTGTTCACAGAGTAAGAAAGCAAGATAAACGTCACGCATTTCACAATGCCTTATTATTCCCTCAGTGTGATGACGTCAGTCATGACGGTGTCTTACGACTAACAAAGAAATTAAAGTCCTAATTCAGTAGACATACATGAAATTAAGGATACCATGGTCTCTTCTTCCCGTTTCGAAGTAGAATCAGTAGTCTTTAGTGAGATCCGAAGACTCGGTGTGAAATGTGACGTCAAAAAGAAAATGAAAGTCGTGCTCTGGTAGGCACATCACAGCTGTTTTCTCTTTTTTTCTTAGTATGCCTAGCTTTGGTAATTTTCATGCTAGAGGTACCGTTCCAACGCTGCTTATGGTTTTCTGCTATGGAGATTCCATTCCAAAAAAAAAAAAAAAAAAAAAAATGGTGTTGCCATTTGAAATTTTCGAAATTTTGTCACTGTAACTGCAACTGTTAGAGTTTAACTGTTTTTTTTTTTTTTTTTTTTTTTTTTTTTAATACATAATTCTTGAGCGCATACTCCAAAATACTTTCTACCAAATTTTTATTCAGTTTTTCGGAGCGGTATGGTAGCATATGGTCTCATATATCGGGGTATTTTTTTTATAATCTTCCTGTATATATATATATATATACATATATATTGTATGATTTTGAAAATAAATGACATAAATTTAAAGATAAATTTTCTAAAATGAAAATATTTTGTTATGTGTGCTTGAAATATAATGATAGAATAATAATAAAGAAACACAAATGAAATAAATAAGAAAAAAAGAAAAGTTAACATACTTTGTTAGAAAAGTATGCTAAAAATTTAATTAAATGTGTTTTATTATTAGAAAAAAATCATAATTATCATAAATAGGAAATTAAAGCTGTACTTTTAAATATCGAATTATTATTTTAAGAACTGTAACTATATAAATATATATATTAGAAATTACCAATTATGGCTTTAAATCATAATATGATATACATACAATTTTAAAGAAAATAAATTACTTTTCCACCAAGCACAAATACAAAAATTAAGTAAATATATTTTCTCTCTCCGTAGAGAATACTAAAAATTCGACGCAAAATTTAAAAGTTTTACATCAATAACTACCCATGAAATTCTGTAAAATTGCAGAACTATGTTCTCTAGCAGCATTTTGAAAGATATTTTACGATACTTTTAAATTTAACCGAGTTATATGAAAAAAGAATGTAGCAACCTTTGAGGAGGTGTATCAAATTTATTCTCCTTCCTCTCAGGATATGGAATTTAAAGTGAATAAAATTTAATTTAAAACGAACGTATATTTTTGAAAGTTTGAACACTTGTGAGAAGTACGCTGAATTTTAAATCATCGTATTTAAAAGAATAAAAATTACATTCCATAAAGTATCGTAAGGAGAATATGTTTCGCTTAAAAGTTATGAGCACAAGCATTGCAGGGATAAGACTATTTTACAATGGCTTAAACATGCATATAAAAGTATAAAAATGAAAACTATTTACTGAAACTTTAGAAGTAATGTAGCAACAAAAAATGTAAAAGAAAAATTACATTTTATTAATATTTTAGAAATAGCATTTTTTAGCATAAACTCAAAATTGAATTTGAAATTTATATTTTAAATATCTTTTTAAAGGTATAAAGTACATTTTAGGCGTAAAATAACACGCATATACATGCGTACAAAAAATAAATAAATAAATAAAATTTGTATACAGCTTTCAATTTTGAACGTTATTGGTATAGCGTTATGTTTTATTATTTATAAAATCATTTACATATTTCACATACACTTTTTTCTGTGCCAGCCAGTCATATCTGTAAGTAGTAATTTCTTGCGCAGTTGTTAATTTATGCATAGTAATTATGTGTAAGTATTAATTTCTTGAGTTGTTGTTAATTTATGCACTACATGATTGACAATACATTGTTCTATAATTAATACAGAAAATTTTAATGAGATTATAAATTTATTTCATTTATTTCTTACGTTGCTTGAAATGTATGCAATAATTATAAAATAAATAAATAAATAAATAAAATTGATTGTGTATGAAATTTCTATAGTGCCATTTTGCAGATATTTTTTTTAAAAATTGATCCCCACTGTTTTTATTGTAATTTAACGTAGGTAATTGGTAGAAAGGTGTTACTAAAATTTTCCAATAAATATCTTACGTAAATTCATTTGTTCCCATCAAAAATTATACCTATGGGGTCACCGAAGCGGGAGAGTTATCCCTTCCGTGGAGGATCAAAATTGTGATGGCATGTCTCCGGACCACCTCTAGGGGCGTGTCCCAGACCGTCTCCAATTGCCCATCTGCCCAGCACTAGTGCGACGTAAAACCCAACCCTCCATCAACCTATCCATCCATAAATTCATTAATGCCATTTACAACACAATTTGTTGAACTCTACAATGACAGTTTCTAAATGCCAGAAAACGCTGGGGATAGTGTTTAAATCTTGTTTATTATTATCTAGCTAAGTCTTAAAAATAAAAATAAAAATGATTTATATCTTTATTATTAACTTCTCTTTCCGTATAAGGTACATAAATTATTTTTTGGTGACAAATTAAAGATTTTGAGGGCTTGCTGCATTTGCACGTTTTGATGGCATCTGAATTCGGAAATCAGCTTTTAAACGGTTGTATTAATTGTCTGCCTGCATGTACTTGTTTGTTTCAGAATTTATAATCAGAATAACTCAAAAAAAAAAAAAAAAAAAAAAATGTTAGAAGTATGTCCAAACTTGATAGCGGGTGTCTTGTAAGTCTGTACACATTTCAAAAGTTCATTAAAAAATAAGGAATTGGTGGAACTGAACGCAGTATGCAAAAAAAGTATTCTCGCAAATAAAAGTATTCTCGCAATATATATTCGGAAAAGTATTCTCGCAATATATATATATTATTTGCATGTGTGTGTTTCTGTGGTAATTATATGGTTGTCTCATCTCCATTCTCATTCTTTTCATTTTAATCACATACATTAAACATTATATATATATATTATTTAAAAAAAAAAAAAAAAAGTTAGACTTTCCGTTAATAGAGGGCGTTGCAGTGACGCGTAGTGAAAAATATGCAAATATGAGACCTATAAATTGTATGGTTTTACTATTAACAGCTCTTTCTTAGTTCTCTTCCGACTTGTTCATACATGAAGTTTTAATTGTGATGCTAATTTGATGGAGAAATTGTTAATTGTTGTCTTTTATTTCAGCTAAGAATTGCTGATTGAAGCTTTAGTTATCGGTGTTGTAACTCATTTAGAAACTGTAATTTGTGCTTATGGCGGACATATAGAATAGGATTCATATTCTTAAAAACATTTACAGGAAAATGCATGTATTTTTTCATGGAAATGTGCGATTTGCTCGCGTACAGCTTCGTCTAACAACTAAAATCTTAACTATTTCACCATTATTATTATTATTAATATTATTTGCCAAATAAAAAAAAATCCATTCACAAGCATAGTGTTTTCGTAAAAGGCTTCAAATTCTTCCAAATCCTTCAATTTTTATTATTTGTTATTTTTTTCTATTGAGAACGTGTTAATACAGATTGGTTTACAATACTATTCGAATGCATTTTCTCTGTGGGTGAAGAGTCACTTCCGTACATTTTAACACTATTAGAATGCACTTTAAAAAAAATTAAAATGTTAGGTATTTTGTCAATGCGTAAAACCCTATGTAATACAGGCTATGGTGCAACATTAATTTATTTCATTCTGTCCTTCCTCCACAAAGTATTTAAATTAATATTTCTGTGGTCGATTTGGTGACACTATTTAGGCATGGTAAAGGGAAAAGTCATTGAACAATTTGAAATAACTTTTAAAATGTAATAATGCGTTTAAACATTTTTTGAATGTATATATAATATTGTAAAGTGTTATTAAAAAGCATGCTAGACCACACATTACACATAAATGTATGTGAAACAATATTTTTGTTTTTCAAAAATGTTTTGAAGTATTCTTTAGGAAATTTAGAATTGTTTAGTAAATTATATTTTAATTTTACTATTAAAATGTAGTAATTTGTTTATAATAATATACATAAGAGAATGTAGCGAGAAATTCCTAACTGATTATTATTTTTTATTATTATTAATTAAAAAAAAATACAATAATCCTACCAAAGGAAATAAAGAAACCACTCTGTGTTATATTTGTATTAAAAATATTTTTAATTTATAAAACTCAAATATTATAAAAATTTACATATAAATATATTCACAATAATGTTTCCTAGTCGGAAATATTTGCTTTATGATCGCAGATTGATAAAAACGCAAATGATCAATACGAAAATGATTTCTAGATATTTCCAACCCCTTCTGTTATTCAAAACCACTTTAAAAAGAATGAGATGGAAAAATTGAATGGAACATTTTTTTTATGACGTAATAACAGCTGCTCAAAATATCTGAATGTTATACGAATCTGAAATGACGAATAGTGATGTTCCAAAAAGTATAAGAAAAATAATAAGCTTGTGTAAGATCAAAATATTTTTTTATTTTCTCGTAAAAAAATGTAATTTAATCAGTATTATCCAAACATAAATGTTATTAAAATTTTGTAAAATATCATTGTATTTCTAATGAAAATAATATAAACGATATCGAATTTTCAATTAAAAAAAAGAAAAAAAAAGGAGAGAGAGAGATGAAGGGAAAAAAAAAAAAAAACTAGTATGCTGTGGCCACCACAAGACTTTCTTCTATATTTTCCTATACAAATCCACGCAGTAACAATTTAAAAAAAAAAAAAAAAAAAATACGATTTTTTTTCAAAGTTTAAAAAAAAAAAAAAAAAAAAAAAAAAAAAAATCGATAACTTTGTTTTAAATTATCACATATTTATAGTTCAACCATTCGTTTTAAAGATATTGACGAGACCTTTCGAAAAATACCCATCTTGAAAATTTACCCCTCACCCCCCTGGGGGGGAAGCGATGACCGAGATTTTTTTCCTAATTAACTACTACTATTATCAATAATTCATATTAATTTCACATCACAGGTTAAGAATAACTCCCATTATGTACATTTATACTAAATTTTGTTCTATACTGCCATGTTAAAAATTTAGAAAAAATACGATCACAGCACACCTGTTGAGTGATTGATCCCCAAATCTAATCAGCCCCAGTTTATGTCAGGGGCCAACTAAATACCAAGTCTGGTTAAATTTCGGTAAAAAAAAAAAAAAAAAAAAATACGATTTTTTTTCTAAGTTACTTTTTGTTAAAAGTAAAAAAAATCGATAACTTTGTTTTAAATTATCACAGATTTATAGTTCAACCATTGGTTTTAAAGGTATTGACGAGATCTTTCGAAAGATACCCATCTTGAAAATTTACTCCCCTCGAGAGGGGACTTCCCCCCCAGGTGGGTTCACGAGGTTCCTACGCATACAAAATTTTTTCCCCAGTTGACTACCTCTAATATAAATAATTCTTGTAAATTTCATAATGATTACTAAAAAATAATTCTCTTTATGCACATTTATACAAAATTTTGCCCTATATCACCATGTTAAAAATTTAGAAAAAGCGGGATGGCAACGCAACCTGTATGACAATTTTTACCAAAAGTTGATAGGCACTAATTTATGTCAAGCTGCAACTACATACTAATTTGTATAAAATTCTGTGCAGTAGTTCCTGAGATACAGTTGCCACAAAATTTTGTCACACACACACACAGACAGACAGACAGACAGACATTTTCTGAAAAGGGTCAAATCGTGTTCTACAGCTCTCAAAACGTCTAAATCCATCAAAAACCCGAGGTCGAAAATTTTTACGAATCCAATACTTTCTCTATATTACATATAGAAGAAAGTAATAATTCTCTTTAAGCACATTTATACAAAATTTTGTCCTATATCACCATGTTAAAAATTTAGTAAAAGCGGGATGGCAACGCAACCTGTAAGACAATTTTTACCAAAAGTTGATAGGCACTAATTTATGTCAAGGTGCAACTACATACCAATTTGTATAAAATTCTGTGCAGTAGTTCCTGAGATACAGTTGCCACAAAATTTTGTCACACACACACACACAGACAGACAGACAGACAGACAGACATTTTCTAAAAATAGTCAAATCGTATTCTACAGCTCTCAAAACGTGTAAATCCATCAAAAACCCGAGGTCGAAAATTTTTACGAATCCAATACTTTCTCTATATTACATATAGAAGAAAGTAATAATTCATATTAAGTTCACAATCACAGGTTAAGAAAAACTCTCATTATGTACATTTATACGAAATTTGGCCTATACTGCCATGTTAAAAATTTAGAAAAAATACGATCACAGCGCCACCTGTTGAGCGATTGATCCCCAAATCTAATCATCCCCAGTTTATCTCAGGGACCAAGTAAATACCATGTCTGGTTAAATTTCGTTAAAAAAAAAAAAAAAAAAAAAAAAAAAAAAACAATTTTTTTTTCTGTTTTTTTTTTTCGTTAAAAGTAAAAAAAATCGATAACTTTGTTTTAAATTATCACAGATTTATAGTTCAACCATTCGTTTTAAAGGTATTGACGAGACCTTTCGAAAGATACCCATCTTGAAAATTTACTTCCCTCGAGGGGTGACTTCCCCCCCAGGGGGGGTGGCGAGGCTCCTACGCATACAAAAAATTTTTCCCAGTTGACTGTCTCTATTATAAATAATTCTTGTAAATTTCATAATGATTACTAAAACATAATTCTCTTTATGCACATTTATACAAAATTTTGTCCTATATCACCATGTTAAAAATTTAGAAAATGCGGGATGGCAACGCAACCTGTAAGACAATTTTTACCAAAAGTTGATAGGCACTAATTTATGTCAAGGTGCAACTACACACCAATTTGTATGAAATTCTGTATAGTAGTTCCTGAGATACAGTTGCCACAAAATTTTGTCACACACACAAACACACACAGACAGACAGACAGACAGACAGACAGACATTTTCTAAAAATGGTCAAATCGTGTTCTACAGCTCTCAAAACGTGTAAATCCATCAAAAACCCGAGGTCGAAAATTTTTACGAATCCAATACTTTCTCTATATTACATATAGAAGAAAGTAAAAAGTTAAAAGTTAAATTAAAACTTAAAAATAGAACATACTAACAAAAAACTTTAATGTATTTTATAAATTTATATATCCTTTTTTACTTTCGTCTGTATTCAATAGAAGAAAGTATTGGATTCGCAAACGATTTCGACGTCGGGTTTTTGATGGATTTACACGTTTTGAGAGATGTAGAACACGATATGACCATTTTTAGAAAATGTCTGTCTGTCGTCCTGCATGTGTGAGACAAAATTTTGTGGCAACTGTATCTCAGGAATGACTGCGCATAATTTCATACAAATTGGCATGTAGTTGCACCTTGACATAAGTTAGTGCCTATCAACTTTTGGTAAAAATTGTCTTACAGTTTGCGTTGCCATCCCGCTTTTTCTAAATTTTTATTAACATGGTGATATAGGGCAAAATTTTGTATAAATGTGCATAAAGAGAATTATTTTTTAGTAATCATTATGAAATTTACAAGAATTATTTATATTAGAGATAGTCAACTGGAAAAAAAAATTTGTATGTGTAGAAGCCTCGCCAACCCCCTGGGTGGGAAGACCCCCCTCGAGGGAAGTAAATTTTCATGATATGTATCTTTCAAAAGAGCTCGCCAATACCTTTAAAATGAATGATTGAACCATCGATCTCCGATAATTTAAAATAAAATTATCGATTTTTTTCATAAAAAAAAAAAAAAAAAAAAAAAAAAAAAAAAAGACAATAAAATTGACTTTTTTCTGGATGTTCTCTAATATGTAAATCGTCTGCATTATCATGGAAGATAATTTTTTTAAATAATAACTTTAATAAATTATTTTTACTGAGTGAACTTGTATGGGAAAATGTAGAAGAAAGTCATGTGGTGGCCACAACATACTAGCTTTTTTATTTGATACATATTATCTTTATTATTAAAATCCTTTTACGTGTATGTCTTACTATCTCATAACGAACGGCTGAACACAGAGTATCGCTGTAGGTACCAAGTGATAGGAAATATAGCGAGGAATTCGAGTTTACAATTAAAGACAGTTCAATTAATTTAAATATAGTATTAATTAAAAGTCTCATTATAAGTTTAAAAATATCAGTTATTTAGTAATACGCTGATTCCAGTGAAAATGAAATATTTCCGTGTTCATTCTTTTTATACAAGTATAAATATATTTATTCAGATATGAATAATGAAATGGAAAGAAAATTATAAAAAATTTGAAACTCCACAATCGTCTGGTGATATTGTCGTCACCATAGCTAAAAATATATTCAATAAATAGTGTTGATACAAATAAAAAGAAAGTGTTTAAAAAGTTTTTTTTTTTTTTTACGTAAGAAAAAGACATTTTTTATATCCAAAGAGAATGTAGAAATTAAATTTATCAAAATTTTCAAACTTGTGTGTTTCCGGTTAAATAGATGTGTTGTTAATTCAATTAAATTTATTAAAAACACCATGTTTATATTAAGATAAACAAAATGTTTACACATTTATTTTATTTTATTACTAGCAGGCTACGCCCGCTTCGCTGGTCACTATATTCCAATGAATTTTCGAAAGAATCGAATTAATATTTATTTTTTTACACCACGTTATAGAAAAAAACTTAAAAAAAAAAAGAAACTGAAATTGCTTCAAACCTTGCTTTGGGTACCCGCTGTCTATGGCAGCTCTTTTCCTGCCAAAACTGCCTCAGGTCTAGGTTTCCCATGCCTGCAGAAAGATCTTTCCCGGGCACTTCAATCTGGATATTTATCGACGGCAGGGGGATCTGCTACTATTTAAGAACTGCGATTTTAAAGATGACTGTATCTCAGCATATTTTAAATATTTTTATTTTGAACCATGTATTTTATAAAGCCCATGCTATTTACACTATATTACGATTTGATTCCGACCAACGTAATAAAATAAAATAAAATAAAAAGTAGATTAATCAATATATATATATATATATATATATATATATATATAAAAACAAATAAATTTTAATCCTTTTTACCATGTATATACAACCATTTTTCCCTATAAATACTGCAAATAAAAAAATATTTAATGAATATTTTTTTTTTCTTTTAAAGGAAATAATTAATGAAAAATAGGAAGTTGTTCTACTATAATACGTTTTTGAACTTAGAACTAATTTTACTTAATTTTTTCTACTACATTACGATTTTATTTTCAATAAATATAACAAATTAAAAAAAAAAAAAAAAAAAAAAAATTCGCCTTCAAATGAATGTATTAAATAAAAATAAGTTGCGTAATAACCGTTGCTAAGATACGCAGACGATTGAAGCAAAAGAATAAATCTATGAAAAATAAAACAAAGAAGCCAATATTTAAAATCGGAGAAACATTAATTTAAAAAATTCAAATTTGAAATTCGAAAACATCTCGATGAGGTGAACACCTGCAGGGTCCCAGGTACCTATATGCCAAAATCTAAAATGTTTAATTTTTTCTACTGTATGTGTATAACTATTTGATTTCAATAAATATAATAAAAAATAATTTCTTCCTCAAATGAATTTAAATAAATAAATAGTTTAATAGCCGTTGCTAAGATAAACCGTTGCTAAGACTTTTGAAACGAAAGAAATTTCTGAAAAATGAAACATTGAAGCCAATATTTAAAATCGAAAAAACATTAATTTAAAAAATTCAAATTCGAAATTTGAAAAAATGTCGATGAGGTGCACACTTGCACGGTCCCAGGTACCTATACGCCAAATCTGGAGGCTCTGCGATTAGTAGTGTGAGCACCAGAGCGCAGACAGATACACACACAGACACACAGACACTTCTCTTTATTTATATAGATTTAACAAATTAGGTATCGGATAATTATACTCCGTATAAAGATGCGCCTTTGCTAGGATTCATCGGAACTGAATATGGAAGAGGGCGGCATATGTCGGAATTTCCGATTTTGGTAAATTGCCGTTTTTAGCATGTTGTACTTATTTTTGAATGTAACGAAATAACAGTGCGCGTACAGTAAGACATTCGCTGCCAAAATTGGTAGACAACCGAATCATGTATTATTTCCATAATTTTTTTCTTCTAAGTGGCCGATTTAAAAGAAAAGTTTCAGCGAGGTTCATAATAAAATCAATTTGTTTAAACTAGAAGTCCGATTTGGCAAGTTAAATAAAACTATTTCTGAAAGTAAAAAAAAAAAAAAAATATATATATATATATGTATATATATATATATAATATACCGGGTGATCCAAAGGTCAAGACAAAATTTAACTAGTATGTTGTGGCCACCACAAGACTTTCTTCTATATTTTCCTATACATATTCAATCAGTAACAATATTAAAAAAAAAAAAAAAAAAAGATTTTTTTTTTCTTTTTCTTTTTCTTTTTTTTTTTTCTTTTTGTGAAAATTAATACATATTCAATCACTAACAATAATAATAAAAAAAAAAAAAAAAAAAAATCGAATTTTTTTCTTCTTTTTTTTTTTTTTTTTTCGTTAAAAGTAAAAAAAAATAGATAACTTTCTTTTAAATTATCACAGATTTATAGTTCAACCATTCGTTTTAAAGGTATTGACGAGACCTTTCGAAAGATACCCATCTTGATAATTTACTCCCCTCGAGGGGGGACTTCCCCCCCAGGGGGGGTGGCGAGGCTCCTACACATGCAAAAATCTCTATTATAGATAATTCTTGTAAATTTCATAATGATTACTAAAAAATAATTCTCTTTATGCACATTTATACAATATTTTGTCCTATATCACCATGTTAAAATTTAAGAAAAAGCGGGATGGCAACGCAACCTGTAAGACAATTTTTACCAAAAGTTGATAGGCACTAATTTATGTTAAGGTGCAACAACATACCAATTTGTATAAAATTCTGTGCAGTAGTTCCTGAGATACAGTTGCCACAAAATTTTGTCACGCACACACACACAGACAGACAGACAGACAGACAGACATTTTCTAAAAATGGTCAAATCGTGTTCTACAGCTCTCAAAACGTGTAAATCCATCAAAAACCCGAGGTCGAAAATTTTTACGAATCCAATACTTTCTCTATATTACATATAGAAGAAAGTAAAAAGTTAAAAGTTAAATTAAAACTTAAAAATAGAACATACTAACAAAAAACTTTAATGTATTTTATAAATTTATATATCCTTTTTTACTTTCGTCTATATTCAATAGAAGAAAGTATTGGATTCGCAAACGATTTCGACGTCGGGGTTTTGATGGATTTACACGTTTTGAGAGATGTAGAACACGATATGACCATTTTTAGAAAATGTCTGTCTGTCGTCCTGCATGTGTGAGACAAAATTTTGTGGCAACTGTATCTCAGGAATGACTGCGCATAATTTCATACAAATTGGCATGTAGTTGCACCTTGACATAAGTTAGTGCCTATCAACTTTTGGTAAAAATTGTCTTACAGTCTGCGTTGCCATCCCGCTTTTTCTAAATTTTTAACATGGTGATATAGGGCAAAATTTTGTATAAATGTGCATAAAGAGAATTATTTTTTAGTAATCATTATGAAATTTACAAGAATTATTTATATTAGAGATAGTCAACTGGAAAAAAAAATTTGTATGTGTAGAAGCCTCGCCAACCCCCTGGGTGGGAAGACCCCCCTCGAGGGAAGTAAATTTTCATGATATGTATCTTTCGAAAGAGCTCGCCAATACCTTTAAAATGAATGATTGAACCATCGATCTCCGATAATTTAAAATAAAATTATCGATTTTTTTCATAAAAAAAAAAAAAAAAAAAGACAATAAAATTGACTTTTTTCTGGATGTTCTCTAATATGGAAATCGTCTGCATTATCATGGAAGATAATTTTTTTAAATAATAACTTTAATAAATTATTTTTACTGAGTGAACTTGTATGGGAAAATGTAGAAGAAAGTCATGTGGTGGCCACAACATACTAGCTTTTTTATTTGATACATATTATCTTTATTATTAAAATCCTTTTACGTGTATGTCTTACTATCTCATAACGAACGGCTGAACACAGAGTATCGCTGTAGGTACCAAGTGATAGGAAATATAGCGAGGAATTCGAGTTTACAATTAAAGACAGTTCAATTAATTTAAATATAGTATTAATTAAAAGTCTCATTATAAGTTTAAAAATATCAGTTATTTAGTAATACGCTGATTCCAGTGAAAATGAAATATTTCCGTGTTCATTCTTTTTATACAAGTATAAATATATTTATTCAGATATGAATAATGAAATGGAAAGAAAATTATAAAAAATTTGAAACTCCACAATCGTCTGGTGATATTGTCGTCACCATAGCTAAAAATGTATTCAAAAAATAGTGTTGATACAAATAAAAAGAAAGTGTTTAAAAAGTTTTTTTTTTTTTTTTTTTTTACGTAAGAAAAAGACATTTTTTATATCCAAAGAGAATGTAGAAATTAAATTTATCAAAATTTTCAAACTTGTGTGTTTCCGGTTAAATAGATGTGTTGTTAATTCAATTAAATTTATTAAAAACACCATGTTTATATTAAGATAAACAAAATGTTTACACATTTATTTTATTTTATTACTAGCAGGCTAGGCCCGCTTCGCTGGTCACTATATTCCAATGAATTTTCGAAAGAATCGAATTAATATTTATTTTTTTACACCACGTTATAGAAAAAAACTTAAAAAAAAAGAAACTGAAATTGCTTCAAACCTTGCTTTGGGTACCCGCTGTCTATGGCAGCTCTTTTCCTGCCAAAACTGCCTCAGGTCTAGGTTTCCCATGCCTGCAGAAAGATCTTTCGCGGGCACTTCAATCTGGATATTTATCGACGGCAGGGGGATCTGCTACTATTTAAGAACTGCGATTTTAAAGATGACTGTATCTCAGCATATATTAAATATTTTAGTTTTGAACCACGTATTTTATAAAGCCCATGCTATTTACACTATATTACGATTTGATTCCGACCAACGTAATAAAATAAAATAAAATAAAAAGTAGATTAATCAATATATATATATATATATATATATATATATATATATAAACAAATAAATTTTAATCCTTTTTACCATGTATATACAACCATTTTTCCCTATAAATACTGCAAATAAAAAAATATTTAATGAATATTTTTTTTTTCTTTTAAAGGAAATAATTAATGAAAAATAGGAAGTTGTTCTACTATAATACGTTTTTGAACTTAGAACTAATTTTACTTAATTTTTTCTACTGCATTACGATTTTATTTTCAATAAATATAACAAATTAAGAAAAAAAAAAAAAAAAAAAAAAAAAATCGCCTTCAAATGAATGTATTAAATAAAAATAAGTTGCGTAATAACCGTTGCTAAGATACGCAGACGATTGAAGCAAAAGAATAAATCTATGAAAAATAAAACAAAGAAGCCAATATTTAAAATCGGAAAAACATTAATTTAAAAAATTCAAATTTGAAATTCGAAAACATCTCGATGAGGTGAACACCTGCAGGGTCCCAGGTACCTATATGCCAAAATCTAAAATGTTTAATTTTTTCTACTGTATGTGTATAACTATTTGATTTCAATAAATATAATAAAAAATAATTTCTTCCTCAAATGAATTTTAATAAATAAATAGTTTAATAGCCGTTGCTAAGATAAACCGTTGCTAAGAATTTTGAAACGAAAGAAATTTCTGAAAAATGAAACATTGAAGCCAATATTTAAAATCGAAAAAACATTAATTTAAAAAATTCAAATTCGAAATTTGAAAAAATGTCGATGAGGTGCACACTTGCACGGTCCCAGGTACCTATACGCCAAATTTGGAGGCTCTGCGATTAGTAGTGTGAGCACCAGAGCGCAGACAGATACACACACAGACACACAGACACTTCTCTTTATTTATATAGATTTAACAAATTAGGTATCGGATAATTATACTCCGTATAAAGATGCGCCTTTGCTAGGATTCATCGGAGCTGAATATGGAAGAGGGCGGCATATGCCGGAATTTCCGATTTTGGTAAATTCCCGTTTTTAGCATGTTGTACTTATTTTTGAATGTAACGAAATAACAGTGCGCGTACAGTAAGACATTCGCTGCCAAAATTGGTAGACAACCGAATCATGTATAATTTCCATAATTTTTTTCTTCTAAGTGGCCGATTTAAAAGAAAAGTTTCAGCGAAGTTCATAACAAAATCAATTTGTTTAAACTAGAAGTCCGATTTGACAAGTTAAATAAAACTATTTCTGAAAGTAAAAAAAAAAAAAAAATATATATATATATATATATATAATATACTGGGTGATCCAAATGTCCGGACAAAATTTAACTAGTATGTTGTGGCCACCACAAGACTTTCTTCTATATTTTCCTATACATATTCAATCAGTAACAATATTAAAAAAAAAAAAAAAAAAAAAAGATTTTTTTTTTCTTTTTCTTTTTCTTTTTTTTTTTTTTTTTTTTTGTGAAAATTAATACATATTCAATCACTAACAATAATAATTAAAAAAAAAAAAAAAAAAAAAAAAAAAAAAAAAATCGAATTTTTTTTTTTTTTTTTTTTTTTTCGTTAAAAGTAAAAAAAAATCGATAACTTTCTTTTAAATTATCACAGATTTTTAGTTCAACCATTCGTTTTTTTTAAAGGTATTGACGAGACCTTTCGAAAGATACCCATCTTGATAATTTACTCCCCTCGAGGGGGGACTTCCCCCCCAGGGGGGGTGGCGAGGCTCCTACACATGCAAAAATCTCTATTATAGATAATTCTTGTAAATTTCATAATGATTACTAAAAAATAATTCTCTTTATGCACATTTATACAATATTTTGTCCTATATCACCATGTTAAAATTTAAGAAAAAGCGGGATGGCAACGCAACCTGTAAAACAATTTTTACCAAAAGTTGATAGGCACTAATTTATGTTAAGGTGCAACTACATACCAATTTGTATAAAATTCTGTGCAGTAGTTCCTGAGATACAGTTGCCACAAAATTTTGTCACGCACACACACACAGACAGACAGACAGACAGACATTTTCTAAAAATAGTCAAATCGTATTCTACAGCTCTCAAAACGTGTAAATCCATCAAAAACCCAAGGTCGGAATTTTTACGAATCCAATACTTTCTCTATATTACATATAGAAAAAAGTAAAAAATATATATATATGATTTTTTTCCAAAGTTTTTTTTTCGTTAAAAGTAAAAAAAAAAAATTGATAAATTTGTTTTAAATTATCACATATTTATAGTTCAACCATTCGTTTTAAAGGTATTGACGAGACCTTTCGAAAGATACCGATCTTGAAAATTTCCCCCCCCCTCGGGGGGAAGCGATGCCCCAATTTTTTTTCCTAATTAACTACTACTATTATCAATAATTCATATTAATTTCACAATCACTGGTTAAGAATAACTCTCATTATGTACATTTATACGAAATTTTGTACTACTTTTGTCCATGTTAAAAATTTAGAAAAAATACGATCACAGCACCACCTGTTGAGCGATTGATCCCCAAATCTAATCAGCCACAGTTTATGTTAGAGGCCAATTAAATACCAAGTCTGGTTAAATTTCGTTAAAAAAAAAAAAAAAAAAAAAAAAAAAACATTTTTTTTCTAAGTTTTTTTTTTTTTTGTTAAAAGTAAAAAAAAATCGATAACTTTGTTTTAAATTATCACAGATTTATAGTTCAACCATTCGTTTTAAAGGTATTGACGTGACCTTTCGAAAGATACCCATCTTGAACATTTACTCCCCTCGAGGGGTGACTTCCCCCCCAGGGGGGGTGGCGAGGCTCCTACGCATACAAAAAATTTTTCCCAGTTGACTGTCTCTATTATAAATAATTCTTGTAAATTTCATAATGATTACTAAAACATAATTCTCTTTATGCACATTTATACAAAATTTTGTCCTATATCACCATGTTAAAAATTTAGAAAATGCGGGATGGCAACGCAACCTGTAAGACAATTTTTACCAAAAGTTGATAGGCACTAATTTATGTCAAGGTGCAACTACACACCAATTTGTATGAAATTCTGTATAGTAGTTCCTGAGATACAGTTGCCACAAAATTTTGTCACACACACACACACACACAGACAGACAGACAGACAGACAGACAGACAGACAGACAGACATTTTCTAAAAATGGTCAAATCGTGTTCTACAGCTCTCAAAACGTGTAAATCCATCAAAAACCCGAGGTCGAAAGTTTTTACGAATCCCATACTTTCTCTATATTACATATAGAAGAAAGTAAAAAGTTAAAAGTTAAATTAAAACTTAAAAATAGAACATACTAACAAAAAACTTTAATGTATTTTATAAATTTATATATCCTTTTTTACTTTCGTCTATATTCAATAGAAGAAAGTATTGGATTCGCAAACGATTTCGACGTCGGGTTTTTGATGGATTTACACGTTTTGAGAGTTGTAGAACACGATATGACCATTTTTAGAAAATGTCTGTCTGTCGTCCTGCATGTGTGAGACAAAATTTTGTGGCAACTGTATCTCAGGAATGACTGCGCATAATTTCATACAAATTGGCATGTAGTTGCACCTTGACATAAGTTAGTGCCTATCAACTTTTGGTAAAAATTGTCTTACAGTTTGCGTTGCCATCCCGCTTTTTCTAAATTTTTAACATGGTGATATAGGGCAAAATTTTGTATAAATGTGCATAAAGAGAATTATTTTTTAGTAATCATTATGAAATTTACAAGAATTATTTATATTAGAGATAGTCAACTGGAGAAAAAAAAATTGTATGTGTAGAAGCCTCGCCAACCCCCTGGGTGGGAAGACCCCCCTCGAGGGAAGTAAATTTTCATGATATGTATCTTTCAAAAGAGCTCGCCAATACCTTTAAAATGAATGATTGAACCATCGATCTCCGATAATTTAAAATAAAATTATCGATTTTTTTCATTAAAAAAAAAAAAAAAAAAAAAAAAAGACAATAAAATTGACTTTTTTCTGGATGTTCTCTAATATGGAAATCGTCTGCATTATCATGGAAGATAATTTTTTTAAATAATAACTTTAATAAATTATTTTTACTGAGTGAACTTGTATGGGAAAATGTAGAAGAAAGTCATGTGGTGGCCACAACATACTAGCTTTTTTATTTGATACATATTATCTTTATTATTGAAATCCTTTTACGTGTATGTCTTACTATCTCATAACGAACGGCTGAACACAGAGTATCGCTGTAGGTACCAAGTGATAGGAAATATAGCGAGGAATTCGAGTTTACAATTAAAGACAGTTCAATTAATTTAAATATAGTATTAATTAAAAGTCTCATTATAAGTTTAAAAATATCAGTTATTTAGTAATACGCTGATTCCAGTGAAAATGAAATATTTCCGTGTTCATTCTTTTTATACAAGTATAAATATATTTATTCAGATATGAATAATGAAATGGAAAGAAAATTATAAAAAATTTGAAACTCCACAATCGTCTGGTGATATTGTCGTCACCATAGCTAAAAATATATTCAATAAATAGTGTTGATACAAATAAAAAGAAAGTGTTTAAAAAGTTTTTTTTTTTTTTTTTTTTACGTAAGAAAAAGACATTTTTTATATCCAAAGAGAATGTAGAAATTAAATTTATCAAAATTTTCAAACTTGTGTGTTTCCGGTTAAATAGATGTGTTGTTAATTCAATTAAATTTATTAAAAACACCATGTTTATATTAAGATAAACAAAATGTTTACACATTTATTTTATTTTATTACTAGCAGGCTAGGCCCGCTTCGCTGGTCACTATATTCCAATGAATTTTCGAAAGAATCGAATTAATATTTATTTTTTTACACCACGTTATAGAAAAAAACTTAAAAAAAAAGAAACTGAAATTGCTTCAAACCTTGCTTTGGGTACCCGCTGTCTATGGCAGCTCTTTTCCTGCCAAAACTGCCTCAGGTCTAGGTTTCCCATGCCTGCAGAAAGATCTTTCGCGGGCACTTCAATCTGGATATTTATCGACGGCAGGGGGATCTGCTACTATTTAAGAACTGCGATTTTAAAGATGACTGTATCTCAGCATATATTAAATATTTTAGTTTTGAACCACGTATTTTATAAAGCCCATGCTATTTACACTATATTACGATTTGATTCCGACCAACGTAATAAAATAAAATAAAATAAAAAGTAGATTAATCAATATATATATATATATATATATATATATATATATATATAAACAAATAAATTTTAATCCTTTTTACCATGTATATACAACCATTTTTCCCTATAAATACTGCAAATAAAAAAATATTTAATGAATATTTTTTTTTTCTTTTAAAGGAAATAATTAATGAAAAATAGGAAGTTGTTCTACTATAATACGTTTTTGAACTTAGAACTAATTTTACTTAATTTTTTCTACTGCATTACGATTTTATTTTCAATAAATATAACAAATTAAGAAAAAAAAAAAAAAAAAAAAAAAATTCGCCTTCAAATGAATGTATTAAATAAAAATAAGTTGCGTAATAACCGTTGCTAAGATACGCAGACGATTGAAGCAAAAGAATAAATCTATGAAAAATAAAACAAAGAAGCCAATATTTAAAATCGGAAAAACATTAATTTAAAAAATTCAAATTTGAAATTCGAAAACATCTCGATGAGGTGAACACCTGCAGGGTCCCAGGTACCTATATGCCAAAATCTAAAATGTTTAATTTTTTCTACTGTATGTGTATAACTATTTGATTTCAATAAATATAATAAAAAATAATTTCTTCCTCAAATGAATTTTAATAAATAAATAGTTTAATAGCCGTTGCTAAGATAAACCGTTGCTAAGAATTTTGAAACGAAAGAAATTTCTGAAAAATGAAACATTGAAGCCAATATTTAAAATCGAAAAAACATTAATTTAAAAAATTCAAATTCGAAATTTGAAAAAATGTCGATGAGGTGCACACTTGCACGGTCCCAGGTACCTATACGCCAAATTTGGAGGCTCTGCGATTAGTAGTGTGAGCACCAGAGCGCAGACAGATACACACACAGACACACAGACACTTCTCTTTATTTATATAGATTTAACAAATTAGGTATCGGATAATTATACTCCGTATAAAGATGCGCCTTTGCTAGGATTCATCGGAGCTGAATATGGAAGAGGGCGGCATATGCCGGAATTTCCGATTTTGGTAAATTGCCGTTTTTAGCATGTTGTACTTATTTTTGAATGTAACGAAATAACAGTGCGCGTACAGTAAGACATTCGCTGCCAAAATTGGTAGACAACCGAATCATGTATAATTTCCATAATTTTTTTCTTCTAAGTGGCCGATTTAAAAGAAAAGTTTCAGCGAAGTTCATAACAAAATCAATTTGTTTAAACTAGAAGTCCGATTTGACAAGTTAAATAAAACTATTTCTGAAAGTAAAAAAAAAAAAAAAATATATATATATATATATATATAATATACTGGGTGATCCAAATGTCCGGACAAAATTTAACTAGTATGTTGTGGCCACCACAAGACTTTCTTCTATATTTTCCTATACATATTCAATCAGTAACAATATTAAAAAAAAAAAAAAAAAAAAAAGATTTTTTTTTTCTTTTTCTTTTTCTTTTTTTTTTTTTTTTTTTTTGTGAAAATTAATACATATTCAATCACTAACAATAATAATTAAAAAAAAAAAAAAAAAAAAAAAAAAAAAAAAATCGAATTTTTTTTTTTTTTTTTTTTTTTTCGTTAAAAGTAAAAAAAAATCGATAACTTTCTTTTAAATTATCACAGATTTTTAGTTCAACCATTCGTTTTTTTTAAAGGTATTGACGAGACCTTTCGAAAGATACCCATCTTGATAATTTACTCCCCTCGAGGGGGGACTTCCCCCCCAGGGGGGGTGGCGAGGCTCCTACACATGCAAAAATCTCTATTATAGATAATTCTTGTAAATTTCATAATGATTACTAAAAAATAATTCTCTTTATGCACATTTATACAATATTTTGTCCTATATCACCATGTTAAAATTTAAGAAAAAGCGGGATGGCAACGCAACCTGTAAAACAATTTTTACCAAAAGTTGATAGGCACTAATTTATGTTAAGGTGCAACTACATACCAATTTGTATAAAATTCTGTGCAGTAGTTCCTGAGATACAGTTGCCACAAAATTTTGTCACGCACACACACACAGACAGACAGACAGACAGACATTTTCTAAAAATAGTCAAATCGTATTCTACAGCTCTCAAAACGTGTAAATCCATCAAAAACCCAAGGTCGGAATTTTTACGAATCCAATACTTTCTCTATATTACATATAGAAAAAAGTAAAAAATATATATATATGATTTTTTTCCAAAGTTTTTTTTTCGTTAAAAGTAAAAAAAAAAAATTGATAAATTTGTTTTAAATTATCACATATTTATAGTTCAACCATTCGTTTTAAAGGTATTGACGAGACCTTTCGAAAGATACCGATCTTGAAAATTTCCCCCCCCCTCGGGGGGAAGCGATGCCCCAATTTTTTTTCCTAATTAACTACTACTATTATCAATAATTCATATTAATTTCACAATCACTGGTTAAGAATAACTCTCATTATGTACATTTATACGAAATTTTGTACTACTTTTGTCCATGTTAAAAATTTAGAAAAAATACGATCACAGCACCACCTGTTGAGCGATTGATCCCCAAATCTAATCAGCCACAGTTTATGTTAGAGGCCAATTAAATACCAAGTCTGGTTAAATTTCGTTAAAAAAAAAAAAAAAAAAAAAAAAAAAAAACATTTTTTTTCTAAGTTTTTTTTTTTTTTGTTAAAAGTAAAAAAAAATCGATAACTTTGTTTTAAATTATCACAGATTTATAGTTCAACCATTCGTTTTAAAGGTATTGACGTGACCTTTCGAAAGATACCCATCTTGAACATTTACTCCCCTCGAGGGGTGACTTCCCCCCCAGGGGGGGTGGCGAGGCTCCTACGCATACAAAAAATTTTTCCCAGTTGACTGTCTCTATTATAAATAATTCTTGTAAATTTCATAATGATTACTAAAACATAATTCTCTTTATGCACATTTATACAAAATTTTGTCCTATATCACCATGTTAAAAATTTAGAAAATGCGGGATGGCAACGCAACCTGTAAGACAATTTTTACCAAAAGTTGATAGGCACTAATTTATGTCAAGGTGCAACTACACACCAATTTGTATGAAATTCTGTATAGTAGTTCCTGAGATACAGTTGCCACAAAATTTTGTCACACACACACACACACACAGACAGACAGACAGACAGACAGACAGACAGACAGACAGACATTTTCTAAAAATGGTCAAATCGTGTTCTACAGCTCTCAAAACGTGTAAATCCATCAAAAACCCGAGGTCGAAAGTTTTTACGAATCCCATACTTTCTCTATATTACATATAGAAGAAAGTAAAAAGTTAAAAGTTAAATTAAAACTTAAAAATAGAACATACTAACAAAAAACTTTAATGTATTTTATAAATTTATATATCCTTTTTTACTTTCGTCTATATTCAATAGAAGAAAGTATTGGATTCGCAAACGATTTCGACGTCGGGTTTTTGATGGATTTACACGTTTTGAGAGTTGTAGAACACGATATGACCATTTTTAGAAAATGTCTGTCTGTCGTCCTGCATGTGTGAGACAAAATTTTGTGGCAACTGTATCTCAGGAATGACTGCGCATAATTTCATACAAATTGGCATGTAGTTGCACCTTGACATAAGTTAGTGCCTATCAACTTTTGGTAAAAATTGTCTTACAGTTTGCGTTGCCATCCCGCTTTTTCTAAATTTTTAACATGGTGATATAGGGCAAAATTTTGTATAAATGTGCATAAAGAGAATTATTTTTTAGTAATCATTATGAAATTTACAAGAATTATTTATATTAGAGATAGTCAACTGGAGAAAAAAAAATTGTATGTGTAGAAGCCTCGCCAACCCCCTGGGTGGGAAGACCCCCCTCGAGGGAAGTAAATTTTCATGATATGTATCTTTCAAAAGAGCTCGCCAATACCTTTAAAATGAATGATTGAACCATCGATCTCCGATAATTTAAAATAAAATTATCGATTTTTTTCATTAAAAAAAAAAAAAAAAAAAAAAAAAGACAATAAAATTGACTTTTTTCTGGATGTTCTCTAATATGGAAATCGTCTGCATTATCATGGAAGATAATTTTTTTAAATAATAACTTTAATAAATTATTTTTACTGAGTGAACTTGTATGGGAAAATGTAGAAGAAAGTCATGTGGTGGCCACAACATACTAGCTTTTTTATTTGATACATATTATCTTTATTATTGAAATCCTTTTACGTGTATGTCTTACTATCTCATAACGAACGGCTGAACACAGAGTATCGCTGTAGGTACCAAGTGATAGGAAATATAGCGAGGAATTCGAGTTTACAATTAAAGACAGTTCAATTAATTTAAATATAGTATTAATTAAAAGTCTCATTATAAGTTTAAAAATATCAGTTATTTAGTAATACGCTGATTCCAGTGAAAATGAAATATTTCCGTGTTCATTCTTTTTATACAAGTATAAATATATTTATTCAGATATGAATAATGAAATGGAAAGAAAATTATAAAAAATTTGAAACTCCACAATCGTCTGGTGATATTGTCGTCACCATAGCTAAAAATATATTCAATAAATAGTGTTGATACAAATAAAAAGAAAGTGTTTAAAAAGTTTTTTTTTTTTTTTTTTTTTTACGTAAGAAAAAGACATTTTTTATATCCAAAGAGAATGTAGAAATTAAATTTATCAAAATTTTCAAACTTGTGTGTTTCCGGTTAAATAGATGTGTTGTTAATTCAATTAAATTTATTAAAAACACCATGTTTATATTAAGATAAACAAAATGTTTACACATTTATTTTATTTTATTACTAGCAGGCTAGGCCCGCTTCGCTGGTCACTATATTCCAATGAATTTTCGAAAGAATCGAATTAATATTTATTTTTTTATACCACGTTATAGAAAAAAACTTAAAAAAAAAAAGAAACTGAAATTGCTTTAAACCTTGCTTTGGGTACCCGCTGTCTATGGCAGCTCTTTTCCTGCCAAAACTGCCTCAGGTCTAGGTTTCCCATGCCTGCAGAAAGATCTTTCCCGGGCACTTCAATCTGGATATTTATCGACGGCAGGGGGATCTGCTACTATTTAAGAACTGCGATTTTAAAGATGACTGTATCTCAGCATATATTAAATATTTTAGTTTTGAACCATGTATTTTATAAAGCCCATGCTATTTACACTATATTACGATTTGATTCCGACCAACGTAATAAAATAAAATAAAATAAAAAGTAGATTAATCAATATATATATATATATATATATATATATATAAACAAATAAATTTTAATCCTTTTTACCATGTATATACAACCATTTTTCCCTATAAATACTGCAAATAAAAAAATATTTAATGAATATTTTTTTTTTCTTTTAAAGGAAATAATTAATGAAAAATAGGAAGTTGTTCTACTATAATACGTTTTTGAACTTAGAACTAATTTTACTTAATTTTTTCTACTGCATTACGATTTTATTTTCAATAAATATAACAAATTAAGAAAAAAAAAAAAAAAAAAATTCGCCTTCAAATGAATGTATTAAATAAAAATAAGTTGCGTAATAACCGTTGCTAAGATACGCAGACGATTGAAGCAAAAGAATAAATCTATGAAAAATAAAACAAAGAAGCCAATATTTAAAATCGGAAAAACATTAATTTAAAAAATTCAAATTTGAAATTCGAAAACATCTCGATGAGGTGAACACCTGCAGGGTCCCAGGTACCTATATGCCAAAATCTAAAATGTTTAATTTTTTCTACTGTATGTGTATAACTATTTGATTTCAATAAATATAATAAAAAATAATTTCTTCCTCAAATGAATTTAAATAAATAAATAGTTTAATAGCCGTTGCTAAGATAAACCGTTGCTAAGACTTTTGAAACGAAAGAAATTTCTGAAAAATGAAACATTGAAGCCAATATTTAAAATCGAAAAAACATTAATTTAAAAAATTCAAATTCGAAATTTGAAAAAATGTCGATGAGGTGCACACTTGCACGGTCCCAGGTACCTATACGCCAAATTTGGAGGCTCTGCGATTAGTAGTGTGAGCACCAGAGCGCAGACAGATACACACACAGACACACAGACACTTCTCTTTATTTATATAGATTTAACAAATTAGGTATCGGATAATTATACTCCGTATAAAGATGCGCCTTTGCTAGGATTCATCGGAGCTGAATATGGAAGAGGGCGGCATATGTCGGAATTTCCGATTTTGGTAAATTACCGTTTTTAGCATGTTGTACTTATTTTTGAATGTAACGAAATAACAGTGCGCGTACAGTAAGACATTCGCTGCCAAAATTGGTAGACAACCGAATCATGTATAATTTCCATAATTTTTTTCTTCTAAGTGGCCGATTTAAAAGAAAAGTTTCAGCGAGGTTCATAACAAAATCAATTTGTTTAAACTAGAAGTCCGATTTGACAAGTTAAATAAAACTATTTCTGAAAGTAAAAAAAAAAAAAAAATATATATATATATATATATATATATAATATACCGGGTGATCCAAAGGTCAGGACAAAATTTAACTAGTATGTTGTGGCCACCACAATCAGTAACAATATTAAAAAAAAAAAAAAAAAAAAAAAAGATTTTTTTTTTTCTTTTTCTTTTTCTTTTTTTTTTGTGAAAATTAATACATATTCAATCACTAACAATAATAATAATAATAAAAAAAAAAAAAAAAAAAAAAAAATCGAATTTTTTTTTTTTTTTTTTTTTTTTTTTTTGGTAAAAGTAAAAAAAATCGATAACTTTGTTTTAAATTATCACAGATTTATGGTTCAACCATTCGTTTTAAAGGTATTGACGAGATCTTTCGAATGATACCCATCTTCAAAATTTAACCCCCCGGGGGGGTACTTCCCCCCCAGGGGGGGAACCGATGCCCCCCCATGCACAATTTTTTTCCCTAGTTAACTACTACTACTATCATCAATAATTCAAATTAATTTTACAATCACAAGTTTAAAATAACTCTCATTATGCCCATTTATACGGAATTTTGTCCTATGCTGCCATGTTAAAAATTTGCATAAAATGCGATTACAGCGCCACCTGTTGAGCTATTGATCCCCAAATCTAATGGGCACCAGTTCATGTCAGGGTGCAACTAAATACCAAGTTTGGTTAAATTTCATTCATATGTTCGTGAGATACAGCGTCCACAAAAAAAATGATACAGACAGACAGACAGACACACAGACAGACATTTTTTAAAAACTATCAATTCGTGTTCAGGACATCCCAAAACGTGTAGATCCGTCAAAAAACGGAGGTCGAAAATTTTCGCGAATCCAATACTTTCTCTATATTACATATAGAAGAAAGTAAAAATGAATAATTCGAAAACGAGTCAAGATACAAAGATACGGTTTGCACCAAACGGATGGAAAAGAAGCCGGGTTTTGTGTGGCAAAGAAAAAAAAAAGTTATGTTGGCGACCAACAGATCTTGCTGTCGTATTGCTGATGTAGGATTATGCAAAGCAACAAATGATATAAAAAGGAACAACTATAGCAGGTAATGGTAGTCGAAGCTTATATGCATCGAAATATCGCATTCTCAGTTGCTACTTTAATCACGCATGGCCTCCAAGATCTCCCGATCTGACACCCTGTGACTTTTGTCTGTGGGGATTCTTGGAAGTCAAAAGTGTACCGCAACCAACCGGCATCACTAGCAGCACTGAAAGATGCCATCCGCCAAAATGCGTCTGCCATAACGCAAGAAATGCTTTTAAATGCTATGAACGTGAATCATCTCACAGCTGTACTTCTGAATGATGAACATTGCACAGTTACTGTAGTAGTACAAATTAACTGTAATTAAGCTGACTTGTAAGTTGTCAAAATTTTTTTTTTCATTTGTAAATCATCTTTTGGTGAAATAAAACACTATAGCGCCATCTGTTGCTCGCCAAAGAACTAATTTTTTTCCTTTGCGACACAAAACCCGGTTCCTTTTTCATCCGTTTGGTGCAAACCGTATCTTTGTATCTAGATTCGTTTTCGAATTATTCATTTTTAAAGTTTGTCCTGACTTTTGGATCACCCGGTATATATATTACTTTCCGAACACTATAGTGGGGAAAGTATTGTAATCATGTCAAAAATCCGAATTTGAGATTTTGATGTTTCTATACGTTTCGAGGTCCCCTGAGTACGTTTTCACTATTTTTACGATGATGTATGTATGTGTGTGCGCATGTCTGTGAGTGAACACACTAGCGTCTAAATGCTTTGTTCGAATAAGCTGAAAGTTGTTACGTATATTGTAAGTCAAAATAGTACGAACCCTATTGATTTTGGTGAATCTAGCACTTATAGTTTTTTTTACAGGGACACTAGGAAAAATTCTTTACCATTATGGCCTATGGGGCCAAATTTTTAAAAGTGTGATAGCGTCTAAACGCCTTATCTGAGAAAAAAAATACGCATGTTATAGTTCACTGTTGCACTAACTGTATAGATTTTGGCGAATTTAGCACTTACAGTTTTTTTTACGGGGACACAAAGAAAAATTCTTTATCATTATGGCCTATGGGACCAAATTTTTAAAAGTGTGATAGCATCTAAATGCTTTATTCAATTGAGCTATTGAGCTTAAAATTTATATGAATATTATAAATCATTGTTGCACTAACTATAAGCATTTTGGTGAATCTAGCATTTAAATTTTTTTACAGGGACACAACGGAAAATTCTTTATCATTATGAACTATGGGCTCAAAGTTCATTAGCGTTAAATAAAACATCGTGTAATATATGGAGAAAAATACTCAAACATTCTGTTATGGTTTTCTCTATTTTGTTTGTTTAACAACTCCAGTTGTTACTCCAGATTCTTTTTTTTTCTTGGCATTCAAATATATGTTTATTATAGATCTTAATTAACACAAATTCATGGTTTAACAAATCATTTTAAAGATATTGACGAAATCGTCTGAAAAATACTTATATTGAAATTTCCCACCATAGGATTTGGAAAGACGCCTACGCATAAAACGTTTTTTCCTTGTTGATTATTACTTTTAATAATTTTTGTGTTTTATCTGATAACGAAAGAATTGAAAAAGTTCTTCTTTTACACATTTACACAAAATTTTGTCTTATACTCTGCATGGTAAATTTTTATTAAAACGGGATGTTATTGCCGCCTAGTCAACATTTTTTATAAATTTGTATTGCAACTATATATATATATAGGGTGTTTGGGATACATCTGCCGCTTTTGGATAATAGTAAAAAACAGGGAATATTGTACTGAAAACACATTTTATTGAGCTCATGGAAATTGTATAGTATGAGGAGAACAACATAAAGCAGAATCTCTCAAAAAAAAATCATCCTTTGTGTCCAAAACTGTCTCAAGGAATCTCCTGAATCTGGAGCTTTCTGCCTTATGATATCCCTAGGGCGAGCTACAAATGCTGCCTTAATCGTGTCAGTAAACTGAGGCTTTGTGTTTTGCTACCACGCCATACACATAATAATCCATAGAGTTGTAATCAGCGAAGTTAGGGGGACAGATGCCGGGACTGATGAAGTCGATTGCCTTGACGAGGAGTTTACCTTGTGCCCCTTTCAGTCAAGAGTTGGCATCTGTAAGAAAGATAACGAAGGTCCTCCTTCAAAGCCAGATCCATGGTTGACATGGTGACACACATTCCCATGCAATAGCATGGATTCCCTTCTTTGGATATTTCTACACATTCACTTGAAATTGGCACATGATTCAGGTGTGTAGCGACAATTGAATCGTCTACAGAAAGCTTTTCTAGCAGCCATGCTAATAGACACTGTTTATATTTCTCATTTCCTCTCGTATCGCTTACACTGTGTTCAAGGAGCACCGCTCAACAGTCCTGATTGCAGAATTTCATTGTCTGGCGCTGGAATCATCATGTGGAGATAACCCCTTTCCAATATTCTGCTACCTTTCCCCAGTCCTTTGCAGTCATGCGATAATCGCAGCGATATCGCTAACCAACGAGAACTAATGCGCGAGAACGCTGGCAATACCTTAAGGCAATTCATAGATTCATGCAATAAAACCAACTGTCAAATTTTTCCCGGACTGCCCGTATATATATATATATATATATATATATATATATATCTGTTATAGTTAAGCTGACTTTAATTGGGAACATGATAGCTGCATCACTTTCGCTTTTTGAATAATACTTTCTGTTATTAGCCTCATTAGATTAATTTAATAACCGAAATTCAATTTGAAAATAATACAAGTTATTTTTTAAATATAAAATGGTATTCAAAATCTTAATACTTGGCAGTCTTGCACCATGGTATTAAAACTTTTTTTTTTTTTTTTTTTTTTTTTAATACAGTAATTGTACGTTCATTTTCTTTTTTTTCAGTATTAAAGAGAAATAATTACATCTTTTAATCACATAAAAATAATTTCGAAATTCGCAATTATACTTTAGGTTGAAGTGATCAAGCATGGTATTCATTAGGGAAAAATATTATGCACAATAACAACATAAAATCAGTAACGCAATCGTTGCCACTGTCTTAAAACTTACACATTTACATTTAAGGTTTTGTTGCTGCATTCCTTTTTTTTTTTTTTTTTTTTGTGGCTATGTTTTATTTAGATGATAATCGTGCTTAATTAAATTATTCCAAAGCATCTGTTCCGAATTTCTGCATTTAAAAGTTTTTTGTATTAAAGGCGTTTATTAATTACCTACAACTTACAAATTTAGCGCAATTTACTAAAAAAAAATAAATAATGTATCATTTAACTAAATAATATTGTTCTGCATTTCTGGAATTAGAAAACACATTATACAATTTTCGAACTAGTTTAAGAAAACACAGATAATATACTCCTTATAATTCGTTCTAATACAAACTTCGTTCTAATAAAAATCACGATGAATAAACTAATGTTGATAGATCCTCTTGTATTCTTTATCTATCTCTTTGATTTTGTAGTCTATGATTTTTAGACCAGTGACTAGAATTTTTTATTTTATTCCATTATAAATGTTCCTCTGAGAGTGAAAACTTTTTTTTTCTTTATATTTTTAGTTTTGAGAAATATTTATTATTTGTAACTAAATTTACTCAGAATCAACAATTCTACATATTTTTAGTCTTCTTATTTACTGTATAACACATAATTTTGAAAACATGGTATTTGTGCAGTTTTATTGAAAAAAAAAATCATCTATTAAGAAGGATTGAGAAATAATAAGCATTACTTTAATAGAATATATTTTTTCATTTGTTTAGACAGAATTGATAAATTCTCAATGTAAATTCAATTGAATATCAAAAGCATATTTTATACACATTTTATTTAAAATGAACATTGTTACAATAAATTAATTTAAAAGGAAATAAATATAATTTAAAAAAATCTTCACGATATAAAGTAATTTATTTGTAGAAAAGTAGAAATAGTTTCATTTCAAAGTGTTCTTTACTTTTATAGGGATTCCACTACAGATTGCTGTATAGAATCTGTAGGTTGGTTGTTTCAACAGTCACTACTGCTGAAACAACCAACATATGTGTTAAGTAACTCTATGCATAAGCTTGCAGGTGAGTACAGATTATAATCAAGAATAATGATTAAATAGGAGAGCATGGCCCGGAAAGATATTTTAAAGGATTAGAGATGTTGAAATTATTTATATTTATTTCAGTTCTGGTATAAAATCTATCATTTTTGTGCATATGCGTATTTTAAATGATCACAAGTAATTTTTTGAAATAAATGATTGGAAAAACTTACTGGATTTACTTTTATGGGAAAAATAATGCAAAAGAATGACTAATTCCAAAATGCTAAAAGCTAATTTCATTTTAAAGCTTCATATTTTTTACCATTTGCTTTTTGTATTTAACCTAACACATTTCTGCATTGAATTTTTTATATCACTTTGACAGAATTAGCCACAAACAAAAAAGTGTAAAACTTAAGTTCTTCAAGGATTTCGTCATGTGACTGAATTATAATGTAGTTATTTTTATTTCGTAATAAATGTAACAATTTCTGGTTTCAAAATAAACTTTCATTTCTGTAACTAATAAACTGATTAAAATTTATGACTGTGGACAAAAACAAATTTGCAGAAAAAACACTTTAAGTAATACATTATTTCCAAAACTTGGAACCCAAAAAATATAAATTTAAAGTTTCAAATATTGTAAAAAAATTTAAATATTGTTTGAGGTGTTGTAGAATAATATTATTATTTTAAAGGTGTTACATAGATTAATATATTCTATAACAACTATCTAGATATTTTTTATCTCATTAATTTTAATAATTTTCATCTTTGCTTGTCCTCTTACAGCTTTGTTATTTTATCCATTGGTTTAATATAAATATGGGGACTTTAATGATACGGAAATATTCACACAGTGTTACACACGTGTAGTTAACTACGAAATTTATGAAAGGTAACATCACGAACTACTGATACTTTTTTTAATAAATCTAAGAAGGAGTTTGTTTGGTTTTAAGTAGTTGGAGAGCAGAGGGATACCCAAGGAGACTAACCTTGAACATTCACAAGGGAAGCGATTGTTAACACTTTGAAATGTCGTCAAAGAGAATAAATTGATTGCGCTAGTTTTTATAAGTGACACCAGTGACACATTGGAAATTAAAAAAAAAATGTCTGATGTATTCTCGGGATGCAAGGGTAGGTGGGACATTTAAAAAAAAAATATATTATCATTCATAAATTATTTAAAGAAAATCGTAGAAGTTAATTTTAATCCTTGTCTTTAGAACAATTTTCAATAACCTTTCAACCGTCTCTCATTTGGAATTTCAAATCTTGTTCCTTAGACAGCTACTATTCTTCCAAGCACCAAACAAAAAAAAAATAAATAAATACACGTGGCTATAATATTTACTAACAACAAAAGCTGAAAAAGCGCCATCTATCGATCATTACAAACGCGGATAGAAGAAAGTTTTATGATGACCACATCATACTAGGTTTATATAATTTCTGAATGGTTTTGAATATTTCCTCAGAAATATGAGTCGTTAGTTGTTACATTTATACGTATCTCCAGTAAAGATTTTAAATCAAATTTGACCTTTTTTTTTGTTAAGTTTTTCTTGACGAAAAAATATTGATATTTATTGAAGCTATATATAACACAGAGTAAATATAGTAACTAGAGAGCACACCCCTATTGTGTCGTCCGAATGAAAGTGTCTCGAAGGTGAAACACGTGAGTTTAGGCATTTGGCGATGAAGGGGTTGCTTGTTAACGCCAGTTCCATTGCTTTATCACAGTTATTGGCGTGAGTGTAATACTCCTATGCGGCAAACGGGTGAAAAGAGAAAGGGGAAAAAAAAAAAAAAAAAAAAAAGGATACGTAACAGAACATTTACTGATACTGATATGTTCAACATAATTATAATTACTATTATTTTATGTAATTATCACTCGTTATATTATTATTTAAATATGTTTGTCTTATTTATTTATTTATATTTTAATGTAGTTTATCAATAAATAAATAACATCAAACAAACGTTGCCGCTTTGTTTGCAACACTCGCCCCTACTTTGTTCACCTGACGAAGGTTTTTTTTTTTTTTTTTTTACCTGAAACAATTGTTGCCAGCTTGTTGCAATTAATAGTATTTT
This sequence comes from Salticus scenicus, assembly GCA_963930645.1. NCBI lineage: Eukaryota > Metazoa > Arthropoda > Arachnida > Araneae > Salticidae > Salticus > Salticus scenicus. The sequence goes on along the minus strand of OZ005655.1, from coordinate 86,856,954 downwards.
TTTTTTTTTTTTTTAAGTTTCGTACTTTTTAATGAAAACGCTAGTTCTGTGGTGTTTCTTAATAACTCTACCTATGAACTTTCTATTTTAAAAACTTTGTAACTTATTCAAAATTTAAATTTAAATTTTTAAATTATTATTATTTTGTTCTAAATTTTTATTTTTGAAAAAAAAAAAAAAAAAAAAAAAAAAAAAAAAACAGTTTCACACAAACAAGCGTTATTGTTTTCTTATAGTATAAATACAGAAATTAAAGATAACAAATCTATGATGGGGAATAGTGAAGAAGTATAATTAGGTAAATTAATTTAAATACTCAATCTTTTTAAATATCAGTGACGGGAAAATATGTCTTGTAAACCTTAATTACTAAAAAAATTCATTAAATGAATAAATAAAATATCTTAAATAAATTCAATTTAATGCTAACCTCTACAACGTTCTTTTTTTCTTTTCCTTTTTTTTTTTTTTTTTTTTTTTTTTTATGTAATTTAATAGATGTTATATAACTTCAACGAACGTATTTCTTTTAACATATTTTTAATTCAATTGTAACAAGATTTTTTTTTAATGAATAAAATATTATATATATATATATATATATATATATATATTAAAATGAAGCATTTCAAAATAGCATTTTAGCATAAAATACAGTAATAACATTTCTAAATTAATTTTAGCAATACAAATTTAGTACGCACACATACAAACATGTACTGAAAATTAAAAAGGACATTTTTTTTTTTTTTTTTTTTTTTAATATATCAAACAAAAACAATAAGGAAAAGTACTTTTTATTTTATATTTTTATGGTTATTTTTATGATTATTTGGAAGAAAGTAGAGCATTTCAGCGAACGGAAGAAATTTTCTCTTGGCGACAAACTCTATCGCCAAGATTCGATAGGCATTAAATTTTCTAAACTACAGATTAATTAAGCGTTTTTAATAATTATGCATGGAATACTTTAACTGAGGATGACAAATGATTCTATGCTCTATTGTTTCATACATATACTTTTATTTTTAAGTAAAATCTATCGAAAACATCAAGGACATTAGCGACTACCATATAAATCAGTGCTACAGTGATGCTCAGGGAAAAGTGTTTTGCCAGAAGTTACGTGACACAATCTTCCTCCCACAAGTACCGTTTTATTGCTCTCTCTAGTTCCTATACTTACTCTGTGATATATAAGCCGAAATTAGTAAGTGTCATTGTGTATAGATTTCGCTAAGATCATAAAATTAAATAAATTAAATGTAACGACTCTTAATGATTAATATTGACTTTAAATGGTAAAATAAAACAGTGTTAAATCTAGAACAGACCCCGCTAAAATGTATTAAACTTAGCCAAGAATAATAATGAAAAACTAAAATCAGTCTTTCTTTCCAAGTACTTTTATGAAATTTAAAAAATAAAGAGATATAATACTTTGTCGTATATTTTTTGACATCTTACACGGACGTATATCTAAAGAACAAACTTTCATTAAATTATTTATTTTAATTTATAGTTGTTGCCAAGAAAATTAAACTTTAAATTTTACATCTACTTTTTAAGATAGAAATCAAATCATTAAATTCATATTTTTATTTATTTGTATTTCAAATTATTGCACGCGCACTATTTATTTCCTAATTCAAAATTATAAAAAAAAAACTTTGTCGATATCGTTTGTAATGATACTGTATAATTTTTTTTTTCTTTTTCTTAAAAAAAAAAAAAAAATATTTTGATGAAATTCTGGCAAAAGCAGAATTTACTTTAGGACGGAGGGCTATTAGTTTTTTTTTCTTCCCAATTATAACATCGCTTTCAAATTATTCAATTATATTTTCGATAAATTTTAGATTTCGATAAATGTCCAACTATCGAAAATGATTTCGACAAATGTCGAACTATCGAAAACGACAACGCAAAAATCGCTGTCTGAGACTAATAGGCCCTCAGTCCTAAAAAAAAAAAAAAAAAAAAAAAAAAAAATCGAACGAAGTTCGATTTTTTTCAATCAATCAATTCGATTTCAATCAATCTAATGTTCAATCCTCAATATTTAGATTGATTGAACACGTTTCTCTTTATGGTTTTCAGAAATTCCAACGTGTCACAAAATATAGTGTTGAGGATGTCTGTTTTTGCGAAATATTTAAACAAATATAAATCTCTTAAAAAAATAACAAGACAAAACTGTCTTTTTAAACTATTTGTTTTGAGAAGACGTTTGCATGGGGAGCTAACAAATACTCTTTCCCATTCAAAATTTCAAAATGTCTTCGGAAATTTCATCTTGTTTCCCCTATGTCGTAACCTTAATTGTTTAAACTAAACTGTCTCAATTAACTTGATAAAGCATGTTTCTTTCAGAAATTCAATGCTGATCTGTAATTCAGTAAGAAGTATGGGAAGACATTTAGCGAAACCTTCAATTAGTTACTTTCTTTAAAAGTACACAACTTTATAGAAAAAAAAATAAATAAAAAGTACCATACCACCTAGCTAATCCGAAACCCTTTTTCCATTTGAAATTTCTACGTTTATCTCCCCTGATAAACTTGTTAGCAGCCAAGTCATTTTTTTTTTAATGCAACCGAGGTACAATTGGTAACAAATGTATCCCAACACTAGCAAAAACTCCTGTATCAAAAGAGTAGAGTTAATACTGTTTTGTTAAATAAATCCTTGTCGAATCACGTTCTTAGTCAGTTTAAGAACATGATTCGACAAGGATTTACTTAAGAAAACAGTATTAACTCTACTTTTTATACAGCAATTTTTGCTAGCATTCGGATAGTTTTGTTACCGACTGCACTCTTCAAATTGATTGAATTTGTTTTTTGCACTACATAATATTATGTTATACAACGTTATTACAGTACAACGCTATACAATATTTTTTGTGCTATATTTTAACGTGAGCTCAAGTTAAAATTAGTTTGGTCTGTTTATTGAGACACCTTGTATAAATGTAATACTAAATGATTATATACTTGCTCAAATTATAAATTTTCAGCCTTTATTTATTTATTTATTTATTTATTTATTTTTAATGTAAGCGAGGTACTCTTCAAATTGAATGAATATGTATTTCGCAGTACATAATTTTACATTGTGCAACGTTTTTACAATACAATACTATTATAATCAGTATTTTTGTACTTGGTTTAGCTGCAAAATTCGCAGAGCGTTATGGATTTTTTTTTAAATTAAATTATTCTATTCTAATAAATCTTTAATACAATTAGATGAAAAATTAAAAATTATATTAATATGCACCGCATTTTTTTTTCACATTATAGTATACTCTCTAGAACACCGTCTTCTAGAAAATTTGTATTGTCTGTGTTACAAAGAATATTCTCTACACAAAACGTAACGTGCTTTTACTATACACGATAAAAGAATAAAAAATTATAAAAAAATTTAGAAATGTATCTTTCTCAATATACTTAAAAATAATTTTATGTATGGTTTCTAAATTGAAGAATTTGTATGTACAGCTTGGGCATATGGGAATAGAAAATATTTTTGTAAGTAGAAAAATAAATTAATCAAAAAAAAAATTCTATACATGTATATAAGAAATTTCGTTTTGTTTTATTTTAGTATTTTTATTTTATTTTCTAAAAATCTGTACTTCATTGAAATAGGTTAAAACAAAATAAAAATTATGGAAATAAAACTTTTAAGTTATAAATAATCAAGGGAAATATTGCAAGACTGTCAAATTAAGTGATATTTTATTAGAAGCATTTGTTGCCCTTCATTCGTATAAATAATTCGTTTGTTGCCCTTTATTCATATGTTCTTCAATTAAAATTCATAGAGTTATTGCATAAAATTAGTTTCGATTTTTCCTTTTTATGTCTTGCCCAATTCATTTTTTACTCTTGCTTCTAAAAAAATCAAATTTGAAATACTATTTAAATTACGTAACTTAAAATGATTATGTAATTTAACTTAACAACTACGATTTATTCAATTAGCATTAGTAAAAAAAAAAAAAAATCTAATTAAAAGATATAAAATTGAGATTAAAAAAAAAAAAAATGTGGTGCTTCACTCGTACGACTTTCTCTTACCCTGAAATTTAATACTATAAATACAGGTTAGAGAATAAGGGGTAAGATATCGAGTTCCGTTATGTAAACCTATGTTAAAACAATTTAAAGTAGGCTTCGGAAGAGTTTTATATGATAATTAGTTCAACCCCCCGTTTCATTACTGCACCTACATATATATTAGTTTAGATCAAACATTTCCAGCAACATACTTATATTAATTTGAAAATACAACTTTTGGATCTCCTGAAATTATTCGTTTTTAAGTTACTCTAAGACACACAGACAAAGATCAAACTTTAAAAAACTTGACATAGGAAGCTTCAAATCAGAAAGTTTCAAAACGTGTAAATATTCAAAAAAGAAAAGATGAATATTTAGCTTAAAAACACACATTATTTACAATATGTTTATGAAGAATTCATTTCAATTCCTGAGCAGCTTTCCTGGACATGGTAAAATATTATATTAAAGCACTTCCTCTAAGAATAAAAAAGAATGTTATCGCTTAAATATTTGCAGCCCTGTATATCTTTTGAAGATTATGGACAAACACATGGTGCTCCTAAACATAATCCTATAGTAATAATACACGGCACAACCTGAATTACGCTTCCACCAAATTTCAACTATTGTCGCCCTATGATATAGCTCTTTTGTGTAGCCCTGTAAACGAACAGCGAATGATATCCTAACCATATTCTGCAATAAACATGTTTTTTGACGCTTATAAAAATATATATTAATTTCATTTGGTTTTGTGCTGTTTATAGACGTTAAACTCTACTTACCTGCAATTTCCCTATTAGACGTAATGCATATGAATTCTCTTGGGTGTCTCTGTACACGAACCATTTGCTTCATCTCAACGAAACTTTTAGTGTAGCATCCCTATATGACACAAATTTAGAATTCCAAGCTTGGACTTTCTAATTTTATTTGTCCTTGAGATATGCTGATTACAGACACACAGACAGATGAACCGCCAAAAACATGATTTTTGAATTCAGGGAACCTCAAAACTTGTAAATATAAAAAAAAAAACTCACCTTCAAAAATTTGACTCAAAAACAATACTTTCTCTACCTCATGAGAAAGAGAAAGTAAAAAATGTTACGTAATTCAAATATAATATTTCTGTTTCTACATAATTAAACTCCTATCTAATTAGTCAAATAATTTGGGATAATAATTAAGCAAGGTAACACTGAAACTAACGATGTCACATCACCGCATGTAAAATTTGAGTTTTTCTGAAGAAAATACAAATTAATTTCACATAGTTAATTTAGGGAAATGCACTTCTTCTTTTCTTTTTCCTTTTTCTTTTTTCTTTATATTCTTTTATAAAAATAGACATTCATAAGTAGAATAAAATTATAAATATAGAAACACATAACTGAAAAAAAGCAAAGGAGATAATGAATTTTCATTGTATATATATATATATATATATATATTAGAGTTCTGCTATTCCGTATTACTAAATATATAAATATACATACTGTACAGGCTTATTTATTTATTTTAATTTTTTTACACTATAATACGACTTTTACACTTATAAAAAGATATTCATATCTCTTTACCTATTTATGCTTTACACGATTAATTGTAAATATGAAGGTATTGAAATTATTCATTACTGGCGACTTCTTAGTAGGTAGAGAGCTGATATCGTAATTGAAAGATTGCATGTTTGATACTCGATCCGGTCGCAGACAATCGTTCACAGTCATTATGGCTGGTGCGCATAAAATTCGTCGTTGCTGCAATGATCTCCATGGTCACAAACCGAAACTAGGCAGCCGTTCCCTCCGCAAAGGGTTGGGTTGTGGGGACTGAGTGCCCTCCGTGGGGTTCTTTCTAAAGGGTCCTAGCCCGTATTTACGCGAGTTTCGGAGAAAACCACCCCTCTGCAAAGGTTAAAAAATATATCAAAATATGATATCATGTCTCCTGACCATTCTAGATGCGAATACCACACTATTGCCTAACGCCCACTGTGAAGCTATGATGCGATGGTTAAAACGGACTACATTCCACTTCTAAAATTTATATTAAATATGCCAATGCACATTTTGTTTTATTCAAATCTGCGGATGGAAAAATTCCTCCGCAAAGGATTGGGTTGTGTTGGGCTGTGGGCAGTGAGGCTGATCCTAGGCCTGAGTAGAAGTGCTCTCCGTGGGGGTCTTTCTAAGGGATCCTAGCCCGTATTTACGCAAATTTCGGAGAAAACCACCCATCTGCAAAGGATAAATATATATCAAAACATTATATCATGTCTCTTGAACTTCCTAGATGCGAATACCAGACTATAGCCTATCGCCCACGTTGAAGCTACGATGCAATGTTAAATGTCTATTACACTTCTAAAATATATATTAAATCTGCTAATGCATATTTTGTTTTATACAAATCTGAAGATGACAAATTTTGTATTTATATTTATCACTTTTCTGACAAATGTTAGATTTCGTTCTTTAAGTTTTCGCCTTTTTGCGAAATTTACGTTTTTAGGCGTTATTGAGGATATAAAGCCAAAATATACTATTGAACAATGCATTCAAAGGTGTATTCAAAATGCACTATTAAATAGATATAATTTATAAAATATATTAGACATAACTAAAGATGAAACAAAACAATGGCAGAAGTCCATTTTTTTTTATTTGAAAAATAATTTTAACACTTATATAAAAAATTTCTAATTCCATAAATCAAGTATTAGATAAAATCAAAATTTTAAAATGAAATTCACAGACAGAAAACTCAAAACACATTTTCCGATATCGGAAAATGGGTACACAGTTTGTATCGACTATCTGCCAGCGAAAATAAAACTCTAGGTTAAAGGATTACCAGAAAATTGAGTAAGATTTTATACTGAAATAACATAGAGAAATCGTTATGAAATTCTCTCTCTATTTATCCCTTTACTTCTATCTCTCTATGTAATTGTATGTATATATATTAATACATGCATGAATGATTCCTTATTTTCAGATTATTTTGAAGTAAGAAAGGATGCTGTGTAATAATATGAAGTGGAAATTCTGTAGTTTGTCATGTAGATTCTGACTAGAAAATTAAATTAAAAACGCAATATATTTATTTATATAGAAGCTGCCGCCTGTGTGTCTGTGTGTATTTGTGTGTAGAGTCGCACAAAGACGGTAGCTCGGATACCCACGTCATTCGATACGAAGGTGTTCCCAAATGTGTCCTAGTGCACCTCGAAGCCCGATTTTTTAATTTTTGATTATTATTATTTTTTTAATTAACTAATATATGGAAATAATAACCTTATAATAGCTTTAAAATTAGCGATTTAAATTTATGATTTAAATCTAACTGTTGCAAAAGAAAATTTGCGGATTCATTTTTATTATAGATAAAATTAATTATATTTTCACAGAAAAATAAAGGATATCAAAATTTATTTATTTATTTATTTTATTTTTATTTTTTTTTTTTTGTCATATGATAAATTAACGTCAGCGTAACTTTAAAAAACTTCAGCGTAACTTTAAAAAACGTCAGCGTAACTTTAAAATTAAATAATAATAATAATAATAATAATAATAATGACTATAAAAACTCAGCCTGTTTCTTCCGAATTTTGATTCATGAGCTTTTCATTATCCTCAAATTTACTTATTATTATTTTTTTAATAAATACATTTTTGTAACGAATAATATCAAAGCTAATAATCTTTTTTTTAAACTTTGACGCTAAAGAATATCAAACATTTATAGCCAAGCATTTTAATTTCGTAACAGCCATTTTAAGCCAAACAGTGCATAAAAAGCATTAATGAATCATAAAATATATATAAAAAAAAGAAAGAAAGAGAAAGAAAGAAAGAAAAGGATACAATAATAGTAGAAATTACCTGTTTTCGTCTCTGACTATGCATTTTATAGAAAAAAGTGCACTTTTAAGAACATAAAATTTATTTCTACAAGTTCTATTTTAAACCTATTCATGCATTCATAATATAAGCAGAATAGGAAATATTTTTATAAATTAAAGAACTTCCGTTTTTATGCAGGAAAAAAAAAAGTTCATTGCCAAAATGGCGACAAAAATTCATATGTTGCCAATGAGGGCTATAATAAAGCTATATAAAGATTAGGTTTGCTTGTATATCTATTTCTTTTTCTATAGATCAGCAGCTATTAACTAAACGTAAAATATTTAAAATGGAAAATATATATAAGTAAAAATAAAATATAGTAGTCCCAAACGGTAGAAGTAGCGTTCATTGCGTATTGTAATATTATATTTGTCGTGAAAGCGCTATCATTTTTTGATCGACCGTATAATCAAATAAAATATAGGAAATAACGTGAAAGTAAATATCATACATAGTGCGTATAGTATTGTTCATATGCAATTGGGATTCAAACATGAAAAGGTGGCATCGATTTTTTTTATACTGTCCGTTTCAAAACTGTCATCCAATAATCACCCAAATATAAATCAACGGGTAAGGCATTGTCGTAGGCAACAGGGACAGGTACCAGAGGTTTTGCTGGTGAGGAAAACGCTACCGAATGCAACAGGGATCCGAAGTGAGGTTTTGAGCAATTACAGGGGAATTATATATATATGTGTGTGTGTGTGTAAAGGAATATAAAAAATAATGCGATTCTGCTTTTCAATTCCTTTATATATAGTAGCCAAGTGACCAACGAAGCGGGTGTGGCCTGTCAGAAAAAAAAATTATTATTATAATTTTTTTATTTTTAATAATTCTTAATGAACATACTTCACATTATTTTACCTTATATGACTTATTATTATATACTCAATTTTCTGAAATCAAAGTCTACATTCTACAAAATCTAAATATATAATCTTTATATCTTATTGTATGTATAGAATTTTGATACTTTCTCATTTCCACGTACCCATAAGAAGTAAAATTGTACTACCGTGAAATAATATACATAATGCTGTAGAAATAACTGTATTGACAGAAGAAAAAAGTCATGTGCTTGTAAATATGCCATATACACCTTAATTTGACTCTAACTGCTGTGTCGTAGCTAGTAGTTGATATATTGTCCTACAAATCTTATGAAAGGCTATAGATCGGGAAAAGAAAGTTTAGATTTTCCTGTTCTGAAAAGGGAAACTGTCTAACTGTCTTCCTGGGTGGCTTGGGTATGAATACAACTCGTACATAATCATGCATAAGATTCATCATGCTCAAATACTTGATGTCATTTTACATGCAGAAGTTCATTAAACTAGAGACATACTCATATTAGAAATATATGATGTCGTTGTTGGGAATCAGGATGATTGTCTACACTTGAGATTTAATGCTATGTGGGATGACCTTTTTCGTGTGTCTTTCTAACAACTGTATTTACCAATAAATTCAATTATCGGTTAAACGCGAAATCTTAAAAAGCGTATAATGTCAGGGTTCAACTTTTCAGCAAAATTTGACGCATTCATCAGCCACCTAGCGACATTGTAATTTTAAGATTTTTAAGGTGAAAAGAACCAATCAAGAATTCTATTAATTCTTTGACTCTAGATGACAGGAACAGCGTACGAAATTTTCTTGGAGTGCTTCACTTGACTTTTAGATGATTTTGAAAATTTTGCGTTGAATTGGGAGTTGAAGGTAATGGTGGATAAGACAGTAAACTTATACAGCACAGAATGTTTCAATTATGTTGCAAAAAGCTTACAATCTTTAAAAAACGTAACAAATTTAAGTATGCATCTGATACCTTTCTGAAACATTCAGACTTTTTAGTTTTCCATCAGATAAGTAATTGAAACGTTTCTGTTACGTATCTGAGTTTTTGTTACGATCGTGGACATGTCGACGTTTTTAAACTAATCAGAAAGCAAACAGAACGTTTCGAAACGTTTCTGAAATATTTCTAAAGTTTCGATGTCAAGTGAGGATTACATTTCTGGAACTTTTTGTACTGTTAGGGAAGGCATTACATCGTTTTCATGCGAGCGCGTTTCTTTTTTTTTTCTCCTCTCTGTCTGTCTGTCTGTCTCTCTTTTAATTTTATTTATGTAATTATTTATTTATTTTCAAGAATAGAAATCATGGAAACTTTGAACAGATAGGTCTACAATTTGGACATATTGGAAAATATTTTTAGTCACAAGTCATAGTTAAACTTCTTGCCGTCATTACTAATTGGAAATTTTTATAATTAAAGTTTTCTTCAATATTCTTGGAGGTATAATTATGTGAGAGATGGCCAGCCAGTACTTTAATATTAAGACCTTATGGCAGAATTTTTTCACTGATTGGGAATTTTGTCTTGGTAGCAGATCAAATAAAATACATTTGGAATTCCTTATAAATAAATATCAGCTTCTGCTGATATGTTAAATAAAATTACACTTGTTTTTTTAATAAGAAATTATTTAACAGTTTATTATCTATAATTAATCACGTTAATAATATTTTTTAGAATTTTGAAGTTGAATAAAAAGACTAAATTTCAAGTAATTACAAATGAACATTAAGAAAAATAACCATTTTAAAGCTAGTATGCTGTAGAAATTAAAAGACTTTCTATATTTTCCTATATGAATTCCCAAATTACGAATAATTTAGTAAAACGATTGTATATTAAAAATTATATTCCTCGATGAGAATAACCAATTTTAAAGTAGTATGTTGTGGCCATTACAAAACTTTCTATATTTTCCTAAACGGATTTTCAAATTACGAATAACTTAATAAAACGATCATATATATTAAAAATTACATTCTGTGACGAATTCAGATGATTTTCATGCCTGAGAAATATTTCATTAAATGTTGAAGGAAAGTAAAATTTTTCTCGTGGAATTTTTGCTGAAGAAATTTTGCTCTCTTTTTTTTTTTTTTTTTTTTTTTCCTGCGGAATTGAACTTTTGTAGAACAAATTGAATTAGGGATTTACTTAAGAAAATTAGTTTACTTAATTTGTGTAACTGTATTTTAAATGGAGAAATTGGTAAACAATTGTTTCCTATTGGCAGATGTATTAAAATTCGTGAGAGGAGATTGTAATAAATAATTCAAATAAACTAATATGCGAATCTGTTAGAAATCTTTAATAGAAATCTTTAATAAATATATTTATCAACCTTACAGTCAATTCTTTTGTCTATTCCACTAAAAGCTAAATACAAGTCTTATATTGTCTTTGAAACCTGAGATACTTTTTACAGGAATGTTTGTGTTCCGGAGTTTTTCAAGTCATTACTGTTCGTTTGCAAGTATTATTAAACTTTATTTTTGAAAATTAGTATAAAGAAATCATTTTTATTACTGAAAAAATCCCCAGACTCATTTTTGCAATTTACAGGATTATTATATATATATAAAAAAAAAAAAAAAAAAAAAAAAAAAAAAAAAACATTTGTATACTTCAATGAAAAAAAAAAAAAGAAATCAAATTTTCATTGAAATGAATGTTTCATCTAGTTCACAATGTCGTAAATTGCTATCTACATAAACTAACCTTAAAATTTTTAGTCGTATCACTTATCAGACAAATACATATTTTGATTTAGCTTTAAAAATATTATACAATGATAAACATTTGTTTTTATTGTCATTTGTTAATAAATTCTAATAAACAATGTATAACTTTCTTTACATTATTACACAATGCACAAATGTACTATTTTCATAGCTTTCGTTACACAATTTTATAAAATACAAAAAGTTAATCAGTAACAGCGGGGAAAAAATAGACTTTTTTGAATGTTAAATAAGTATTAACACATATTAAAATTATTAATGCTACAACCTATTTCCAAAGAAAGAATATTACTACAGTCCATAGATAGATAAACTCACTAAAAAAATAAATTTTTAATGTGATAAAAATCAACACATTATGAAGGAATGAAAAATTATCAATATCGTCGATATGTTGCTTAATCTGGATTTTTGAATAACTAAAAAAAAAGTCTTCAAATAAATTGTTTACGCTAAAGATATTTAAATTATTTATGTTATAAATTAAAAAATCTATTAAAAAAAATATTTGTATTTTAAATCATGTGTTATTTTGCATTTTAAAAACATGTGTATATATTTTAAAACATTACATTCCATTATTGTAAAAAAAAAAAAAAAAAAAATCTATGAATACTTATAAACAAAACTAATATAAATATTTGCATACTCTAAAATGACAATTGACAATAAGGATTAAACGATGTCCACTAAAGTCATTATTTCCAATTTAATTCTTTTCATTGTTATATAGTGTACATTTATATAAATTTTATATTCTATGAAATCACATTTATGAGCAAATAACACGGATCAACAATAAATTTTTATCAAGGATTAGTCTAATTTTTTACAGGAATAATTTTATTTGTGTAAATTCAACATAATGTAACTGCAATTTACGAGAAATTGTTTTAAAAGGTATAGTTATAGAGAAATATTACATTATTTAGCGATATTGAATATGCGTTTAAATTTATTACTTGATAGAATCATGCATATATCTACGATTTTTCACTTAATATTTCCGAAAATAAAAGGTATATCATGCATTTGATTCTTTATTTTCTAAGCGCTTGTACATTTATTATGAAGATATGCGAAAAATTGCAATATCAAGAAAATGTAAATACAATTTCGAAAATATTTCTTCCGCAAAAGAAATCTTCAAAACATCTGTGCCCCGATATTTTCAAAAATCTACTTAGGAAAGACACAACGGTTTCTAAAATAAAGAAATGTATTTCCTGAATTTTACTAAATTGAATTTATGATGGTTATTTAAGTATATTTTCTTTTCGAGAAAGTGTCTCCACACTGTCAAAACTAGATCAGAGAAAATATTTTTGTTTTCATTCGAGAAAATCAAATCAACGCTATAAACTTCAATAGCCGGAATATTTCCGAAAATGTTTCTTGACAATATTTTACGCAATAAAGTATGATTGTTTTCTTCTTTTTTTAATACAGAATGAAATAGCAAATGTTGTTATCTAAAAAAATAATGAAATATAATTTGTAATATGTTATTGTTGCTGCAGCTTTTTTTTTTTTTTTTTTTTTTTTTTTTCGCATTACTGGTGCTTTTTTAGAAATTAATTTTATGCAATTTTAAATTGGGTACTTTTTAACCCTCTGACCGAAATTAAAAAAGGACAAAATTGCAATACTGTTTTCGATCTACTAAAATAATTTTTATTCCAACTTGTACTGTTAAAAATTTCAACAGAAAACTCTGTGTAACCTATTATTTTATGTCTTACGTAAAATTACAGAGAAAGATAAACGGAGATGTTAAAAAACTTATTTTATACATTCATTTTAATAACTAATATTAATTTAATTAATTAATGGTGAGAATGTATTTCGTACTTAAAATGCTTTTTCTAAAGTAGAAACAGTCATTTTTAATTTTAATTAAAAATTGAAAATTAAAAATACGTAAAATCACAGAATAAAGATTGAGAATCTCGATTATTCACTTTTAAATAAGAATTACTGTAAACTTACAGAGACTCTGGATAAATATTTACATTAAATTTACAGAACTGTTTAACAGTGTGGGATCAAAATTATAAAACTGCACATCATTGTAACCATTATAACATTTATTTGAAATATTGAAAAATAAAGAAAAGCTTAAAATTTATAATTATGCACTATCTACTAATACGTGTTTGGACACCTTCGAATTGAGAAGTTTTATCAAATATCTAGAAAAGTTCATTATTCATCATCTCGAAAATTTAGCAGAGTAAAGAACATATTATACCTAGTACACATTTCAGGAAAATCTGTGTCCCGAAAGGTAAAAGGGAACACTGTTAAAAATTTCTGTAAATTTAATGTAAATATTTATCTAGAGTCTCTGTAAATTTACAGTAATTCTTAGTTAAAATTGAATAAACGAGATTCCCAATCTTTATTCTGTATTTTATGTAGTTTTATTATTTAATATTTAATTAAAATTTAAAATGGCTGTTTCTACTTTAGGAAAAGCATTCTAAGTCCGAAATATATTCTCGCCAATAATTAATTAAATTAATATTAGTTATTAAAATGAATTTATAAAATAAATTTTTTAACATCTCCGTTTATTTATTTTTTCTGTAATTTTACGTAAGACTTGAGATAATAGATTATACAGGGTTTCTGTTGAAATTTGTAACAGTGAACCAGATAAAAACTAAACAAGAAACAAAATGTTTTAGATTGCCCTGTAAAAAAATAATTAATTAAATGCGTTTTGACTGTAGTATGTGATTACTAAGATTTTACTTATTAAATGAATAAATTTTTATGATGATACCACAGATATTCATGGATATATAACTTTTTTTTTTTTTTTTTTTTTTTTTTTTTTAACTGACAAAAAATCAGTTTTTAAGTTATAATACCTTGGGTATTAGACCCATTTCAAGGGCATTTTTAGAAAATTTGGCATACTACATTAGACACAGCATACTGCAATCAGAATGCAAAAATATTCAACATCCTACGAAATATGAACATTTTTACTAAATAACTTTTAACAGTATCTTTTCAGAAAATTCGTTTGCATAATTTAATAGCCAAAAGTAATGAACATCTTGAAAACCCCAAACAAAAATCAGGTAAATTAAAAAAGTTATGAAAGATAGAAAGAATAGAATTTCAGTTCTTTCAAAATAAAAGCTAAACTATAAGGTGTTTTACTCACATTTTTTTTTTTTTTTTTTTTTTTTTTTGATTCAGTCAGTCCCCAATGGTCAATGTTCGCTTATTATAAATAAATGCTGATAAATCCCCCTATCAACTTCCGTTCCTTCCTTTCTTTCTTTTCTTTTTTTTTTTTAGAACTAAAATTCTGTTTATTCTATCTTTCATAACTTATGAAATCGCTCACATATGCCTGTTGCCTAAAGTAACCCAACACTAGAACGAAAATGTCTGTACATTTCTTATACGTTATGCTACGCACACCATTCCTCTAATTTTGTCTGAGATTAATGATAAAATTTTTGAAGTGTATAACATGAAGTTAGAGAGTACATTACCAAAATTTATTTCTTTTTAATAAAAAAGATTTATTTTGTTGTAATAGAAAACACATAATAAAGTTTACTGATCATTATATACATTAAGAACATAAGAACATTGAGTAAATCAAGAATTTACAGTTTTGATTCTTTTTTTTTCTCTGTGTGTGTTAGAGGACGAATACTTTTTTCCTAAGTATGATTAAATATCTGACATTTTGTGTTAAAATATCTAAAACGTGAGCACTTTTGAGTATCAGTGTATAGTCGCAACCAGTGCTTACCTTTATCGAATATATATGTGAAATAAAAAGATAAAATTTCTGAGAATACGAAAAAGTCACAAATGATTAAATTTAGAATTTTACCTCTGAAAAAACAAAATGGATTACTAAAACCCCTTTAAAAAAACTCAAGAACGATAGGAAAACAATCGAATGAGTTGACAAGACGAGCCTGGGGATGATAAAACAAAATTAAAACCGTATGTAAGGCGTATATAGAAATTCTAAGGTACTTCGCATTAAAAAAATGGGGCCATACATTTTACTATTGAAACTATTGAATTATGTACATCTTAAGAAAAATAAAACGGTTAGTTTCTTAGTAACAGTGGCTGAAAATGTTAATGTTGTCTTATGTTAATATTCTGGATTTTTTTTTATTCGAAGTGGTTTCTACACGGACAGATTACACATACTTCTTTGACATAAGTAGTTCAAAATATTAACTTACAAAAACATTAAGCAATAACTTAGAACGACAAAGAATGTTTCTCTCCTTAAAAAGTTAAATAATTGACGAAATAAATAAATTTACTGCAATAGATGAAATTGGAATATTAAAGAAAATTGCTCCTGGTATATTTTTTAATTATGTAATTGAAGAAAAAAAAAGTAAAGTGTTTGAATTTAAGCTTCTTTATGTGTGATAGTGTTTAATTTAAAAAACATACTTTTTTTTAGTATATATAAAAATTTCTACTCTGTTGGTTTATAAATATGATAAAACTTCATTGAATATATAGTACGTTTTTTCAGGAAATATCTACTGTGTATTGTTGCCTTAAATTTACTGACTAGGACTTTTAAAAAATTATCTTTTAGATAACTAAAAAAAGTAAATAATGAAAATAAATAATTCTTTTGTAATTCTTGAAAAAAAAAGAAAAGTTTATTTTCTAACTTTTTTTTTTTTTGAGATAACTCAATAATTTAAAAATGAAATATACAAAAGTAAAATAGTGAACGGAATTGTTGGGTAAATATTTTCTATAACAAAGTAAAAAGCAAAGAAAAAGTATTGGCAGTTTGTCTATAAAGGTAAACAACAAAAAATTCTTATAACTTGAAAGAACAATATTATTATTATTATTTTTAAACTACAATTCTCAAAAAAAAAAAAAAAAAAAAAAAAAAGTACAATTCTCAATACAAATTAAAAATGTATTTGTAATCATATTTTGTACTGAAATGAAAGTGTAACACAAAGAACCTGTTTTAAAGAATTATATAGAATAAACCATGATATTAACATTACAATCGAACTAAAATTACTTATTTCAATTAATACATAACTTATAACAAATCATATTTATTATTCCATATTACTTATTTTATGTAATTCAAGTAATTTTTTTTAATATTTTAATTCTTTATCATTTAATTCAGTTTAAATAGATATTAAAACGAATATATAAAGTTCAAAATTGAAACTTTAATTTATTTTGATAATGATAAGCTTCATTTTTCTGGTAATTGTTCAGTATTATAAATAAATTGTTTTAAATAAAACATTCTGCTAAGTGATAGTTTAATATTATTTGTATTTTTTTATTTGTTTTAGAAATTACAATTTTTAATTACAAAATAATATTATTTTGACATAAATTATATATATGATAATATTTCCAATAATTTTATATAGTATAGTTCCTCTATAACCTAAATTTATACTAATACTCTAGTATTAAAACTTCTTGACATAATTAGAGTTGTTCTAAATAGGATTAAAATTATTTCTGTAGTACCTATGCGACAGTTCCGTCATCAAACCCACGTGACCTCGCAACCAATTAAATTTAGGAAAAAATATAACTATAATCAGCAATTGTCTTTTTTCCTACCGAAAGTTTCGCAGAGTTCTCGTCTGCTTGATTATTATTTTAAAAATGTTCGAAATTAAAACTGTAATTTTTGTATAGTGTAAATATTATGTTTTTGTCTTTATTAAACTTCGTCATGTGCTAAAATGGTTGAAGAGTCTTTATCTGAATCTTCATCTTTTTATTCGACGCCTAAAATTAAATTGTTTTTATGGAAAAGCAAAGGATAATTAATCTTACGACAACATTAAGTGCTCTACTGAGCTAACTGGCAATACATATCTAAAATAACAATACATATATATATATATATATATATATATATTGTGGTATAATTTAGCAAATCACAATCGTATATGGAAAAGAAAATTAGGGATTTCTGCCTAAACTAAGAAATGGTAGAAAATTATTTACATTTTTAATTTATTGGACATAATTGTTTGCATCCACAAAATATTTATTATATTCAAAGTGTTAACAAGAATAAAAATTACGAAATTAACACGTTGAGCGCCACGCAAATTCTTAAAATCCATTAAAATTCCATAATGATTCCTCCTGTAATAAATAAAAATTAAGCAAATTTTTAACAAATTTTCAATCATTAAATGTAATATTTTTAGTTTTATATCCTATTTTATATCCGCCACCAATGGTTGATGCGGCTTTATATCATATTTGACACTGTAAGCCACCGAAGACTAACAGGGCGCTCAACAATTCATTTTTTTATTGGTACTGCTTTTACTTTCGGGGTAAAACTTTCACTGAAATATTTGCAGTATAACATGTTCTGCACACTCCTAAAGTTTCAAGATGATTCCTTCAGTATTTAGAGATATATGACAAAATGCCTAGAACCTAGAATGGCTGACATGACGCTCAATGTGTTAATATAGATTATAAATACCTTTCAACTTCTCATAACCTTTTCACCAGGTGCAGTTTTTCAATCTAAGCTGGTAGATGGGAAGTTTCAGGTTTGACCACAGGTCGTGATCATCGACCTAGTCGTTGGGGCGGTTTCTGTAGTTTTCTCATAAACTCTCGTAAATACGGGCTAGGACCCTTTAGAAAGATCCCGCACAGAAAGCTATCCACCTATAGGCCTAGGACCCTAGCGTAGTCAATCTACCTTAAACCCTACAACCAACCAACCTTTGCATCAGTTAACTTCTAAGATTTTTTTTCTGTGTTGACACCTATACAAAACGTTCTGTTTTCAATTAGAAACGAAAAAAAAATTTTTTGAAAATAATTTTTATGCATTTTTTCCTTACTTTAAAGAAAACCCATATAATTGGTATCATTTGCGTAGTCCCGAAAACTCCCGCGAAAATATATTATTTTAGCTATTCAGTAAAGATTTTCACAAAAAATCGATTTATTTCTGAAGAGAAAACATTAAAATTGGTGTCTTAATGTAGTCATGTATATCGTTTAAAATTATCATATACGATATGTGATGTATTAAAACTTCCTCATCACACTAAAGAGTTATATTGAAATTTATATCTCATAATACTGAAAAACACCTTTATGGGTCTTCTGTAAACCAATTATTTACCTTATTACGTTCTTCTGTTGGCGAAAAAATTAAATTGTAAATCTAAAATTATATATTTTAACACATTATTGGCGGGGTGTTTTCCTTTTTTTAAACAGTAAGTCCCGCTTTTTGACGTTCTTTTTATGAACGTTTTTAATTCCCCATCATGCTATAGGTATGGGGAACTTAGGTAATCGTGAAAAATTTCGACCCCGGTTTTTTTACTTTTTTATGCGTTTTCAGGTGTGAGGAATCCGAAAATGAAGAAATTTGTATGGTTTCTGTCTGTAAGGTGTCATTTAGTGTGTCAGTCCGTTAGTGTGTTAGTCCGTTAGTTTGTTAGTCTGTTTACACGATATCTCACTAACAAATGATCGCAGAGAGGTCAGATCAGTTTAAAAATATTACCTTCAATACTGGCAAGAACCCTATTCATTTGCAACATTCGAATTAAAAAACTTCAGCAGTTATTAGAAATTTAAAATTTTCTTAACATGGGAGAATAAGACAAAAAATCACTTAATCGTGCATTAACAGGAAAGGTTTTACTGTAAAAATGTCAGACCAGTTTTAAAATATGAATTTTGATGCCGGAATGAAAATCAGTAACTATAAATATGCTACTTTGAAAATTTCGCAAGTTATTTGAAATATACGAATTTCTTAACATGGCAGAATAGGGCAAAATTTCACATAAACGTCAATTTTGAGAGATATTTTCATCGTAAAAATGTCAGACTACTTTTAAAATATTATTTAGGACACTGGCATGAATATTAATGACTATGAATTTTCCAATATAAAATTAACGTAAGTTATTGGAAATTTACCAATTTCTTAACATGGCAGAATTGAGCAAAATTTCACATAAACGTCAATCTTGAAGGATATTTTCATCGTAAAATGTCAAAAAACTTTCGAAATATTATTTAGGATACTGGCATGAATATCTAGAAGACTATGATTTTTCCAATTTAAAAAAATCGTAAGTTATTTGGAATTTACGATTTACTTAACATGTCAGAATAAGGCAAAATTGAGCATAAACTTCCATTTTTAGGATCATAAATACATTAGACAACTTTAAAATTACATTTATGATATTTGTTTGAACGTGATTGAATATAAATATTCTAATAGGAAAATATCGTAAATTATTCGTAATGTACGATTTTTTCAACATAGCGAAATTGTAAATTTTTCATATAAATGTGTATTTTGAGGATTATTGCATTCGAAATAGTAGCATGAAAACTAAACAACGGAATTGACCTTGATAAAATAAATTAATAGATTATAAAAAGATAAATATATCGAAGTGAACAATGGATATAGCCTATTAGTCGGGGATTTCATTCTGTCACTGTATCAAGCTTTGGTCAAATTGATTTCTTTTAACATGATTATATTATGCCTTGCACTAGAAATTTATGACAGCATAAATATGATGGGGAACTGAGCAGAATCCACCTATGCCAACTAGTTTTTTTTTTTTTTTTTTTTTTTTTTTTTTTTTTATGAAATGTTTAAATGTGTACAGCTTGTATGCAGTGGGGTAATTGCTTGTGACCATAAAAATTAAAATACTGCTTGGAAAATTAAACCTTCCCAGATAGTGCTGTAACGGAAAATGCGATTATTGAATAACGGCAGCGCCGCTTATCGTGTATTTAGCAACTAATTTAAAATGTCCAGTTAGGGTGCAAATGCGGGGTGAGGACCGGAAGTGCAAACGTTAGAACCAAAAACACATTGAGCAGAAGGGAAGAGGACGTTGCCGAAAGCAGCGGGTATCTAAAACGTGATTTTTAAACAATTACAATGAAATTATTTGCAGTTTTTATCTGTAAAATGATTTAATTTACAATGATTAACAAAGCAGGCAAACTCTATAACTAATAAATAAAAGAATTTAAAATTGTTTCACTA
This sequence comes from Salticus scenicus, assembly GCA_963930645.1. Classification (NCBI taxonomy): domain Eukaryota; kingdom Metazoa; phylum Arthropoda; class Arachnida; order Araneae; family Salticidae; genus Salticus; species Salticus scenicus. The sequence goes on along the minus strand of OZ005655.1, from coordinate 86,836,279 downwards.
TAATTCGTTACGCTATTATTCAAATAAAATGAACTCGAAATCTTTTTTCGAAGACTTAATATAAATAACTATTAAAGCCAATACTTTCTTCCTTTTGACTCAAAAAATCTGCTCTCTACTTAGTGTCTTTTAATCTTTTGTCGGATAGTTATTTCTTCATTGCCTTATCTGAATGATGTGAACATACCTCTTGCTTCCTTAAATATCTATATACGGAAAATTTTCTTGTTAACGTTAGTATTATTTTTTTCCTTGAAAAATAAAGTACAAAAATGTACTTTGATAATGATTCTAAATTTTACAAATTTTTATTGTAAAACAAATCCGATTAAGCTTTTTTTCGAATTAACTTGAATAAAAATACACATGCAATTTCTTTTTAATTATCTTTTAAAGTTTTTTTTTTTTTACTTTTTTATTTTTTTTAAACCTTAAACGACATTCATTTAAGTTTCAAACTTCTTTAACATAAAATATTATACAAAGCTTTTTGTTTTAATGATAAAATTTAAAAGAGTATTCTAGAAAATGTAAACAGTGGTAGACATTTTTGTAAATTGTTATTCCCTCTTAACTGCTTGATAATTTATCCATTTATTGAAAAAAGTAAAGTTTTTCTTTCCGGCGTTTCTGACGCTATGTTATTTCAAATATTATTCTCCTTGATATCAGAATTGACGTTAAAACGGCAAAGGGCTGCAGTCGACAGCAAAATTATCCGAGCGCTCGTAATAATTCATATATATATATATATATACACACTTAATACTATTTTGTTAAATAAATCCTTGTGGAATCATGTTCTTAGTCAATATAAGAACATGGTTAAACAAGGATTTATTTCACAAACTAGTAATAAGTGTACATTTTTTTATATAGATATTATTGCTAGCACTCGAATAATTTGCCACCGACTATATGCAAACATTTCGATATTATAAAGAAATATTACATGTTAAAAGTAAAGATAAGAAATAAATGAAGGTAAATTTCAGAAACAGATTTGAATGAAATGCATTAATGTGTGTGGGGGTAGGATGTGGCTAACGACCATCTCAAGCCTCCGTTTGAAAGTAATTCTTATATTCATAAAAGTAATAAGGTTGTTCTCAAATTTAAAAGATTGTTTGGAATAAACATATATTCACACACCTCACTCTTTGAAATTTCCCATTATACGTAAAATTTTTCAAGGGCCACCCTCATATGCTAAACATTCTTTCTTCAATGTCCTACAAATACTTGTTTTTATGATAGTCTGATTAATAGCATACACACATATCAACTGCTAAAAACATATGTTTTCGTAATCTTGAGACATCAAAACCCAGAATCATTACAAAAAATCATAGTTGAAAATTATACAAGCAAAATCCTGTCTATTGTATGTGAATGAGAAAGACATTATTATTCCTAAGTAGATTTGTAAAAATCAGTATAGCACTTGCATAAATTACATTTAATAGAAAAGAATATTGTTGATTAATTTTCGGTAGATCTGTGTATTTTTTTATAAAAAAAAATAATCACAACACATACTGTAACTATATTAAGTACAGAGTAAAAACACAAAACATAACTTGAAATGCATTTCCAGTAATTTCCAAGTATAGTCTTTATTTTTATTTTATTTTTTTTTACGTAGGATTGTACATAAATAGTGAGTGATTTTCATACCATACTCTATAATAAACAATTTTTATCAATAATAATAATAATAATAATAATAATAATAATAATAATAATAATAGTGCTATTTCATTTTGATTTCTGCAGTCTAAAGGTTTCAAAATGTACCTACCAGAATTTTTACCATAGATGTAATGCATTTAAATTATCTTGCAATACCCTGTATATAAACTATTTATTTAAATTTAACAACAATTTTTAAGTAGAATATTCATTAAGATATAGATTTAAAATGGATATGTTTTGCTTACTCCTATTACTTTTATTGCCATATATTATGCAATTTGCACTATCTCTAAATACCAAAGAATACCCCTACCATTCTCCTCCTAAACAAAAACAGGTCTTTTTTAAACAAATTGAAAGTTTATAAAATTTATAATTAATATTTTTTTAATTCGAAAATATATTTTAAATGCTTTTTAAATTATTTAAATTGGTATCCAGAAAAAAAATGTGCATTTATTTACCGAGACGAATTATTACAATACGTAAAAATGAAAGCATATTTATTCTTAGAAATGCCATGCAAACACGCACACATATATATATCGGAAATAACTGTAACTCAGTTGTATTTTAAAATGAAAAAAAAAAATGTTTAGGCTAATTTAACAATAAACTATCAAAGGCAATATTCCCAATGCATTTACTTAAATACTCTTTAAAAGGATGCTTGTAACAATTGACTCAATTCGTTAACTATTGTTTAAATTTAAAATAAAAATAAGGAATAAAAAGAAAAAAATATCTTTAGTTGGTAAAATTATTGAAAATAAAAGAAACTATTGAGAATTTTTCTGAAACTTTAAGATGGAACATAAACTTAATTAACTTCATTGTACAACTAGAAAAAACAGAATTTCTTTTTGAAAAGAAAGAAATTGATTTCTCTCCATCTTTCACTCTCTCTCTCTCACACACACTTTTTTTTTTTTTTTTTTTTTTTTTTTAAGAAATTGAATTTCGTTGTTTTTATCGGGATTAGAGACTTAGATTTCTATTAAGAATTACTTTTATTCTGTTCTACGTCTAATCACAATTACGAAATCTCATAATATTTTTGTGATATAGATCTAACATAAAACCTTTGATCCATATGAATCTTGCTTCAGAATAATGTTGATAAAATAAACAAAAGTTCATAAATTTTAAATTAATGATAAAAATAAATTTAGATTTTAATCATTACATTTTTATTACTTTTATTATCCGACTACCGTTGGTATTAGGAGTATTTTATTAGGTCAACAATGTCGATATCTAGTTTTCATCTGATTTACACGTCTTAAGATCTCCTCTATCAAAAGAATGATTTTCAGGAGTTTATCAGTATTTATGTGTGTATGTATATGTGTATATGAGGGGAAATTAATCCTACTATCACATTTCTAATTTGAATAAAGATAAATCGTCATCATGATCATCATCAAGTGAAGGTCAGGAATCCCTATTGTGGCATACTTGCCAACCATCTCATTAATTACCGTACAAGTGTTAACACCTCTAGAAAAAACGCCTCTTTTTTTCACACCACTTTATTTTTAGAGTAATTCTCTGAAAATGTTATTAGGATTAAATAAAAATAAAATTACTCTAAAAAATTACTGGTGTGAAAAAAAGGCGGGTACTAAAAATTGCACGTTTCATAATGAGATGGTTTGCAGGTCTGTAGTGGACAAGACCACCGCTTACTTCCACCTGAATTTGAAAAAGCATGGTTAAGTGTTTCAGGGTCGAGCAAATTCGGTTTCTTGAAGGAAGGAAGTTCATGCAACAGTCAGCGTGATCATATGATGATATGATGAGCGGGGAAAAAAAAAAAAAAAAACGAACATGGCAGTCTGAAGAGAGTTGGAGAAATGAAGGGCGTGGTACAAATCTAGAAGCTATAAGATACTTGGTGGAATTCCGAAAGATCCACTCGGTCCAAAATATTATACATTTTTTTTTATTTTTCTGTTTTACATACATAAATGGATTGCATACAGTCCCGCCTCGGGGCCAACTCGGTCTGTGTGAGACAGCACGCTTTCCTGAGTTTTCGTAGTAATTTAAACTTAAACAGACTATATACAGATACTTACAAAAGGATATATGAACAAAATTAAAATTAAAGAAATGAAAAAAGTGGCATTAAGGTTTAAATGTACTAAAATGTTTTAAAAAAACTAATAAACTTTTTATAATAAGAAGGCAATTCCTTACTAGTAAAGTAACAGGCAAGAAGGTTTACTGTAGGCGACTGTGAAAATACACAGAGAGTTTCAAACGTCATCGGGTTGTAAGGGCAAGAAGTAGAAGAATTGAGATTCGTTCTACGGAGACATCAATATGGAGTTAGAATACTTACAGATAAAATAATTAAATTTCAGAAATAAGACAGATCTAATGCATTCATGCATTTTTCACCGTTTGGTGAAAATAAAAATATCGAAAGTAGAACATCGAAAAACCGAAGTGTAGTTGACCGCAAATTTATTTCTTCAAAACAGTTTTACCTATTTTCTTCAAAGTTGCTATATAAACAGCCTCCTAGATGTCCTTTAAAAAGCATTAGTAAGTTACTTCAGAAAAAAAGGAAAATCGCCCTGTATAAGTAGGCCAATTTGAAACCTTGTAATTTCGTTTTTTTTTTTTTTTTTTTTTTTTTAGAAACGGATACTGATTTTTTTCAAACTCGCCATATTAACTCTATTTAATTGTTGGTTACCGGTGAACAGAGGAATGCACCAAGTTTTAGTGAAAAATCGGGGTGTGACAGAAGGCTGAATCTAAGGATTAATTTATTAATTTATATTGGTTGTGCTAAACAAACCCCTTTTTAGACATGTATTACTTGGTTACTACAAGAAAATTAATTGATGTCCTTATTTGATGAGGTTTTAAAATTGGTGTTTTAAAATCAGTTCTGTGAATTTCACTTTAATCTAACTTTGTGAATTATATCTTATATGATTTTACGACGTATGTGTTTTCTTAAAGAAAAATTGGCAGGTGTCTGATATACTAAATAAACTTTATGTCTTCTGACTACAATATCCCCAAAAAGTGAATATGTGTAAGAAGAGTAATGGCAGTCGTGTGGTTGTTACACAATAGATATTTTTAATATATCTCTTGATAAATTAATTTATATTATAGGAAGTGTTTATAAAAAGTTTAGTTTATAAAAAAAATAGTTTAGTTTATAAAATGTTATATAAATAGGTAAAATAATAATAATAACACGTATAAAATACAATTTAGGTGAAACATAAAAAAAAAAAAAAAATCTCTTTTACGTGAGATTCGTGTAGGTTGGTATTTTGGTTACTGATTTGAATTACAAAAGCGAATGATTCTGAAGATTTATGCTTCAAAGGGTAATGCTTCAGAAGATAATATAAAAACTGACGTTATTCCGACTAATTTTATGTGTTATTTCTTTGAATGTAATTTTATATGAATAACTGACTCTTGAAGTTACGAAATCAATACGAACTTTAGTAACACAGAATAACAAAAGGGAAGTCTCAACCTTACGGTAAAAAAGCTCTTTTAAAAGTTATTTTTCTGTAACTTTGTAAGAGATTAAATTTATAGAAATATTGAAATAAATCAGTAGATTATTAAAAGTGTTGTTAAATAACTGAATATGCGTAAAACAATAAAAAATGCTATTAATTAGTTAACGCTTGAATTCCATTTGCTCTATTTAGTAGGAGGGTTATTGGAAATTTTTTAACTAAATAGTACTTCAAAAATTTCAGTAAAATTTTATGATATTAAAAATAGTTTTCTTATTCACTTGTAATGTATAACAAAGTTCTGAACTTTTAGTGCTGATATTAAAAACAATTTATATTTTTGTTGCTGTTGTGTGTGAGTAATCTAACTTCAGAGAAATAGCATGTCCTAATAATTTATATTATTTTATGTAACAAATGGTGTCGCTATGTCTTTCTCAATCATTTTTGAGTAAACAAAAGCGAGTAATTTATATAATATTTTTATTTACAAGGGTAAATTCAAGGAAAAAATATTGTTAATGTGAGTTAGCTAATACATTTCATTTTGTCCTTCGTTTAAAAAAACCAAAAATTTATACTGATGACAACAGGTTACCTGTTGATTTTATGTAAGTTTAAATACCAGAAATCATGATATTATAGTTATAATAAGAAGAATTGATTTCAGTTTAACGTAATGAATAATAAAAATGTATACTTTTGAGAAATTGAAGTATGAATAACCAAATCACATCATGGATTTTGTAGGCTTACATGTACTATATGTTCCTTTTGCTATATTTCTGGGTGATTATATTGCCTCAAAAAAACAAAGTTCCGATGACAAAATTTAAATTTAAAGCTTGTTACTGTGAAATTTCTGAATAGGTTACTCTCTTGAATCACTTCTGAAGTTTTTCCTATTGAAACTGTTTTCTTTGAAATTCTTAAATTTCTTTTGCACGATATACTCAATAAAATAAATCTGGTTTGGAACTCTTACCCTGAAATCCAATACCATAAAGACAGATTAAACAATAAGAGATAAAATAGCAAATACTGTTATACAAATAGTCGTTAATAACAATTTAAAATAGGCTTCGGAAAAGCTATATTTGACAAATAATTATGTGTGACGGGGGAGTACCGCCCTCTCAATCCTCCGTTTCAATACTATACTCATATTTTAAGATAATTCAAAAGCTGTTATTAAATTTAAAACTTATTTCCAAATAATTCACACAAACTTCACCCGCACCACATCTTCACTTCAAAATGCATTTAAGTTTGTATTTTATGCATGTTTTTAAGTTATAATAAAAAACATAGACAAAGATTAATCGTTAAAAAAAAAAAAAAAACATGATTTTATTATTCAGGGAACCTGAAAACGTGTAAATATACAAGAAACAAACGCTAAATATTTAGTTTAAAAAATATTTTTTTTACCACATGGGTATTAGGTATAATAGTTAATTTCTGAGCAGTTTTCCTGAACAATGTAAAATATTATAGAAAAGCAATTCACCTAATTTTTGGATGAGTAATTGTTTATACACGTGTAGAGAATAAATTGATAAAATATATAAAACACAGTACTTCACACATTAAAATCTAAGTCAAAAGACTTAGTTTAAAAGTTTACAATATAAAAGATGAAAATATTACATATTAGAAAATAAAAATGTTAAACCTTATGGAATCAAGCTGTAATAATAGCAACCCCCTCCAGTCTGATTAAACTTGAAATACAGGAAAAAATACAGATAATAAAATACGAGAAACGCGCCATCAATTATACACATTCTAGAGAATTGGCGAAAGTATGACAACCCATTCCACACATATTAAAGGATCAAGACGCTAACAGTAAGAGAACTAAACCTGAAGATGCTAGGAGGAGACGTCGTGGTGTTCTTCTTTTTATCTTTTATATTGTAAACTTTTAAACTAAGTCCTTTGACTTTGATTTTAACGTGGGAAGTACTGTGTTTTATATATTTTATCCACTAATTATATTGAATGAAAAAACAATGTTTTCGCTTAATTATTAATAGATCTGTACATCTTCTAAAGATTATGTACACACCACATTGTGCACTTAATTATAATCCTAAAGTAATAGCATATAGCACTGCTTGAAACGCATTTCCATGAATTTCCAATTATTATCCCACTTTATTCTCGTTCTGTTATGTAGTCCGATAAACGAACAGTGGATGGTTTTCATTCAATATTTCGCATAAAATAGGATTTTATGCCTATAAAAAAATATATATTAATTTTATTTGGTTTAGTGGCTATATTTGTTAAACTCTACTTACTTGCAATTTCCCCCATAGACTTAATGTATTTGAATTCTCTTGGATATCCCTGTACACGAACCATTTGCTCCATCTCAACAAAAAGTTTTGTATAGCTTTTCTATATAATACAGATTTAAAATACCGAGTTTGGACTACCTGCTGCTATTTATTCTTGAGATATTCTGTTGATATACACATAGATATACACAATCACAGATTAACCGCTAGAAATCTGCTTTTCAGATTCAGGGGACTTCAAAGCGTATAAATATAACAACAAATAAATTCCTAATATCTGACCCAAACTAAATACTTTCTCTAGCATAAATATGAGTAAGAGAATGAAAAAAAAATGTGACGCAACCTAGAATGACTCAAATCGTTTATTATATTTTAAAGCTGCAAGTTAATTAAAAGTCACCCTGTATATATATGTACAATGTGTTTATAATTCATGTCAAAGCACTGAAGAACGCATTAAAAAAAGTAATATTTAAAATATTTGTTTCATATCTTTTATTTTTCTCACAGAAAGAAATTACCCACTTATTGTAGAATCGCCCATATAGTGAATTTACATATATTCACACATAACGGCATGTTAAAGTGTTTACTTTTCAGAATGTAAATTATAAAGTAAATTATTTTACTTATGCCTTTAAATGTGTTTATATACTTGCTATAAATTTAAGTTTTAAATTTGAAAGGAAAGGTGAATAAAATTTACAAAAATATTTTCTCCCGCGAATGGAATCTTCAAAACATCTGTGTCCCGAGATTCTCAAAAAATCTTCTAAAAAAAAAAAAAAAAAAATCTGAAGTAAGAAAACGTATATCTTGAATTTTACTAAATTGAATTTCTGATGGTTATTTAAGTACATATTTTCCTCGAGACAACTCGGGATCTATTCAATATCGTATCTGAAAACATATTTTCATATTTTATCGGAAAATTATATCAACATGATAACTATCAAATACTTATATCTTTTTGAGAATTTTTATAAATAGATGCTTTGAAAATACATTAAAAATCATAAATACTTTTTATGATTTATGACAAAAAATATAAAAAATGCATAGATATAATTAGCATTTTTATTTTTAATTTTTAATTTTTCCTTCTCTTATTCAAATAAATTATTTTAAATCAGATTATTACAATTTTAACTTATTTAAACAAACTTGTTACATTTTTCGTAGTCCTTGTGGGAATAAAAAATCAATACTGTTACTCTGCTAATAGACTTTATATGCAGTCGTCAATAGCTCTAGTGCGTAGCACCTGTACTAGGAAAACCCACTCAATCACCCAACAAAAACACATTTTGTGCAAATGTTTTTATTGCATCTGGATCTAATGTTTTGTTATTAGTAACAGCACTATTAAAAAAAAAAAAAAAAAAACACCCCGTCCAGCAAATGCATAGATCTCACACTCCACATATTACATACACATAAATATTATATACACTTAAAATTACATACACCTATTATCTACATACACCTCAATTAACCCAGCATTCCTGTTTATGATGGACAACCCACGTATCCAGTTTGGTGCATTTATACGCTATAGAAGTTTAGATATAGATACTTCATACCTTAGGAAAATTTCAACCGTATCTTGACGTTTTCACGCTGCACTGAAGGACTCTTCTGATAATAACCTTATAGTTTTTAACTTTGTTTGTTTAATTTTCTACTTTCTTCTAAGTTAATACCCTAATTTGAGTGTTTGGTATATATATTTTTAGAAAATAAAATGATCAACTCATATGAAAAAGAGATTTACAGGTTGAACAAATATGGCATTTAAACAAAATAACAGCTGCTTAAGATCTTAACGGCACAAAATGCCCATTTCTACAAACTTTATATTTTAGTCTTCTAGTAAGTCTGGTGTTTTCTGGTACATTAATCGAATTTAGCTAAACATTCGTCTAATAGACTGTGCACCTGCTATACCCTCTCCTGCCAGTTTTGGGAATTCAAGATGTCCCCGTTACGCACACTACTCACTCACAATACTTTCATAATAAAAAAATAAATAAAATAAAATCAATAATTTAAATTGATCAAAATTAGTCCCTTATTATACATAAATATATATATATATATATATTTTTTTTTTTTGAAATAATTATAGAAAATGTAAAAATATAATTGTTTTTAATTGGTAGTCTAGATTCGAATGATTAGATATAGAATGATTAATCATTCGACTAATTTAAATTTAAACACTAGAGTTGAAATAACTGAATTATCTAACAGTATGTGATTTTTTTTTCTCTCGTGTAAAATGTTTTCTTTTCATTTTCGGAGGTATTTTAACAATTTCTATTGTAAAATAAAGTCTTAAAACCGATAACGCAAATTAAACCTAAATGCTTACTTGTTTAAATTAAAATTTCTTTTGATATTTTCGATACTTCTGTAAGGATAATATTAATAAATCAAAATTGATTCAGATTTATTACGCGTGTATTTTTTGTAGTTTATAAATTAATGAAGTACATTGTCATTTTAGTTACTTTTTTTTACCCAATAACTGAATTTTATATTATTACCTATTATATTGATGTTCTCTAAAAAAGTATTAAAAATCATTTATTTTACACAAAAAAGATGATGCGAAATTTAAAGGAAAAGAATGAGAAAGTTCTAAAATCGATATATTTCTTTTCTCTTCCGTGAAGAAGAGCAAAAATTTGAAAACTATAATGAAAAAACATTAAAAACCCCATCGAGAATATAACATTAATTTTGCTCTTTACGCAGTAAATTAGAACACCCCAGGAATGTTAATGGTTATTTTGCTTCACAAAATTCAATTACTGACTACATTATGAAAATTTATTGGACATTTCTTGTTCAATGATTCTGTTTCATTGAAGAAAAATTATCTATTCATGTATTAAAAAGAATGTTAGGCAATTTCTAAATATTTTTTATTCGTTCATTTAAAGTGAATATTATAAATTAATATTAACAGAATATGTGATATATTAATAAAAAGTAATAGATCCAATGTAAATGAAAAAAAAAATCTAATCAAATAATAATATAAATTAAATCGTCTATTTATTTTATTTATGCATTTTTTTTTATAATTCCGTATATATGTATACACTGTCCGATATAGAAAATGCAATATCGTGAAAGTATGGGTAGAATTTGAAGAAATTTGATACAGTGACGAAAAAAAAAATGCATATCTTGATAAGTGACATTATTGACAAGGAGATCACTTTAATACAGAGATGAAATACGGGGTGATCAGTAGGAAGTAGGAACGCCTCTCGTGGTGATGTAAGCATCAACTCTATGAGGTACTGATTCAATTAGTGTGTGGATAGCCTTCTGAGTAATACAAGCCCATATGCTCTGAACAATCGTCTATAGTTCGTCCTCCGAGTAAAGTTGGGCCAGAGCAGACAAACGACGGCTAATCATATCCCACATAAGCTCTATGTGTGAGACATCTGGTGATATTGCAGGCCATGGAAGCAAATGGACATGGTGCAAAGCTTGTCTGCAAATGATTGTAGTATGTGGTCGCGCGTTGTAATGCTAAAAAATAGTATTTTTCAGCCTCTGCTTGTAAGGTAGTACCAACCTCTGCAGTATCTCATCAGCATATCTCCGTGCCGTCGATGTGCCTCTGATGCGTACCAGGGGTGACCTACTGTCGTGACCGATAGCTCCGCAAAAAAATGCCTTGCAGAAAACCAGTATGGCGTTCAACTACAGTCTTCAGTTTGGTTCTATCTCCCCAACGTCACCCGACTTATACCCGGCGACTGTCATCAGACAAGCAGAAAAGAGACTCGTCGTTGAACACTACACTGTGTCATTCAGTCGTCCAAGTGGCTCGGTCCCGATACCATCTCAAACTTTCACGTTGTTGAGTTGGCGTCAAATGTAGTGTTCTCATAGACCTCTTTCAGCCAATCATCGTAAAATGGTTCTCCCAGATATTGGATTATCTAAAGCTCCCTGAACATTCTGAAAAATGTCCTGAGTAGATGATTGAGGGACCGTCACCGCCTCCCTTCGAATGCATCGATCTGGGCGTTCTGTTATACGCCTATTTGGACCTGGTGTTTCGCGGGGATTCACGTTTCCATCTTCGATCCATTTAGTCCAAATTATGTGCACCATGGAAGCGTCAACGTGCGCTTCAACAGAGATACAGCGGTAAGACGAACCATTCTGACACAAGCCTTCAATTTGACTTCTCGTAAAATCGTCTGATTGTCAAAACAGCCTTCGGTGTCGTCTCTTCCCCGGCATCTCTTAATCCAAACGTACCTTCTGAAAAAAACGAAACTTCTGAAACTTCTAAATTCCGCAGACGACAGAGAGAAGTGACTTTTGGTTAACCGACCGTTTCCTTCCCTTTTATCCCATGCTATAATCACGTGACCAACTTGGCCGTCAGATCATCTTCAAAACATGTTCAGTTGCGAATTCTTTGAAATTTGCACAATTATACGACTGAATTTTCATGGTGATGCATTTTCTATGTCAGTGTAATATATCAATAAAATATTTTTATTGTTAAAACTAAATAATATTAAAGGCTAGCTAAAATATACATTCTAGTATAAAATAGAAAAAATTACAATGCATGAATCATTTTTTGAGGATGAAAGAAATTACTTAAACACCCCTTACTAAAATGTAAGGTTTTCTAAAACTATTTCTATGGTTTTATCTAGGTTTTCAGGTATTTAAAAGGTTTCTTTGAAGTTTCGCTAAAAAATACTTCCTGAAAAGAAACCTCATCTAAGTTTTCTTTAGGTTTTATTCTTAAAACCTCCTAAAAACCAACGTGGTTTTATGTTTTCTAGAGGTTTCCCAAGGTTTCGGATAAATACATCGGTGATAATAAGTTTCCCTATGGCATTTGGATAATATCTACAGTCAAAAACGTTTTTTAAAGGTTTTATTTTTAGAACCTTTTAAAACCTGCACTGTTTTAGGTCTTATAGATGTTTCCCAAGGTTTCAGATAAATACATCGAGGATAATAAGTTTCCCTATGGTATTTAAATAATACCACCACTATACCTGCAACCAAAAACGTATTTTTTTAGTTTTAGTTTTTGAACCTTTGAAAACCTGTACTTTTTTAGGATTTATAGAGGTTTCCCAAGGATTCGGATAAATACATCGATGATAATAAGTTTTTCCATGATATTCAAAAAATACCTCCGTTATGCCTAAATCAAAAATGGTTTTATTTTTAAAACATCAGAAACCTCCCTTACTAAAATTTATATTTCTAATAATAATAATATATTTCTAAACTTGTACCTGACTAACTTAGAGTAGGTTTTTAATAATAAAATTCTCTTCTACATCTAAGGAAAATTTAAACATTTTAGATTTCAATTAAAAATTAAAATAATAATAATAATAATAATAATCTAAATTTAAAAATATATTTGATGATTACATAAATGAGATATTTTTTAATAAATAAATTATAAAACAATTAAATTTAAACACAATAAATCTTATGTTTCACATATGTGTCTGAAAAACTATATTTAAATTTATTTTATAAGTCTTTCGTCAATGCAAAGATATGTCAAATTAAATTCACTAACAAAAGAGATCATGTAACGATATTGATGTAAGATATAAAAAAAAAAAAAAAAATATGCATTTAAAAAAAAAATCACCCTTTTTTTTTGGGGGGGGGGGGGGAGTGGGGGTAATAACTGAATGAACTTATTTCCTGAATACTTCCTTTTAAATTGTAATCTTTAAAATATTTAGAAGTAAACACCTATAACGTAAGTAATAAATAATAATAATAATAATAAAATAGAGAGCTTATGTTTAAAGTTATGAATAAATGGTAAATTAAAATTTACAGAAGGAATTTTACAGCATAGGTTAATCATATTAGTGATTGCTTACAACGTATTCCCAAAACTTTTTAAATGATACGGGGAGAGAAAATAAAAATTAATTAATTAAAAAATAAAATAAATTAAGAATTCTGTCAAAGGAAGAATTTAGTTTAGCACGGAGGACTATTAATTTCAATCTGTAAAATTTTTATTTTTGTTCTTATTTTTTAATATTATTTTTTTATCTCATTTTTTGACCGTAAAACTGGGACACGTACTTTTTAAAATGACTGAAATGAATTAAAATGAAGTGTTTCCACCTAAATCTCATACTCTAGTTAATTAAAAAAATAAAATAAAATAAATAAATATAAATAATTATTGCGTCGAAAAACTTTTTGTACTCCTCAGATTCAGAAAAATCGCCCCTTTCGTTTGGTACTGAATTTGTACCGAGCCACGTACTTTTTAAAATGACAGAAATGAATTAAAATGAAGTGTTCCACCTAAATTTCATACTTTAGTTAATCTAAAAAGAAAATTGATTGTCGTGTCGAAAAACTGTTTGTTCCTCTGGATTCAGAGAAATCGCCCCTTTCATTCGGTACCGAATTTTTAACGATAGGACTGATATTTCTAATTTATTTTGGTGTTACAAAAAACTGGTCTATAAAAACTCCAGATTGAAACTTACAGTCCTCCGTCCCAATAATAAAATTAGGAATAAAAATTTAGGTCTTAAAATTAAAAATGGCAACTGAACAATTTTACAATTTCATGTTAATTCACAAGAAATATTTATATTAGCTTTAAAGCTTTTTTTTCCCTCTTCTCCTTTATTTTCGATTTTTTTATTCGTTTATTTCTTTTACATAAAAATTATGAAGAGACTCAAAAATACATGATTAACAAAACATTTGGTATCTAATATAATACATTTCTTAAAGAAGAAAAAAAAAGAATGTATTGCTTTCTATTCAAAATATTTATTTTATTTATTATTATTACGGTTAACATTTTTATTTCGTTCCAATATTGCTAACTTAAAATTATTTACATTAAAAAAGATAATTTTTTTTATTTCCTTTAAAATATTTTCCATCAAAATTCTTGAGTACACTTTTCATGTAACTTTTTATTTATTTATTTATTTTTTGTTTCATTCAGAATTTAAAAGAAAAAGTGCATTTAGAATTTAACCTGCATTGTACAATCTCTCTCTCTCTCTCTCTCTCTCTATATATATATATATATATATATATATATATACATATATTTCTTTCTTTCTTTCTTTTTTTTCTTTTTTGAAAGTGATTAAAATCCGAGTTTTAAAGCCCTTCAATGCTTTCATATCTCAAGGTCTAATTCATTCTTTTCAAGTTCAATGCATTTGCATAGTAAAGATTATTCCAAGTAAAACTTCTAAATTCTTTAGATAGTATTATCTCTATGTTTCAATCTGCGGAGAGAATTATCTTTTCAACAATAAGAACCGAAATACCATATATTCAATGAACAAACAGATTAACATTTGCTTCTAGAAAACTATTTAATTTTCCCTTCAAAGTTGTCTTCTACGGAATTTCTCTCCTAAACCCTACAACAGGGAAACTGCTGATGTGTCATTTGATTCCCTATAGAAAAAGTGATTCCATTTGCGATGACATTTGACATGCAAAGAAAGGGATAAAAATTTTCCGGGCGTTTTGGTATTTTAAGCACATACTGAAATTCCAGCTACGGTAAAGAAAGGGTTAAGGTTTTCTAAAGCCTTTTTTATGGTTTAATATCGGTTTCCAGGTATTTAAAAGCTTTTATTGAAATCTGATTAAAAAAAACCTTCCGTAAAGAAACTCCATCTAAGATTCTTTTAGCTTTTTTTAAAAAATCTCTTGAAATTTTACATTTTTTTAAGTTTATAGAAGTTTTCCAAGGTTTCGGTTAAATACATCGCTGATAATAAGTTTTCTTATGTTATTCAGACAATACCTCCATTATACCTACAACAAAAAACTTTTTTTTTTTTTTTAGGTTTTATTTTTAAAACCCCTAAGAGCCTACATTGTTTTAGGTTTTATAGTGATTTTCCAAGGTTTTGGTTAAATACATAGACACTAATAAGTTTTCCTATGGTATTCAGACAATACTTCCATTATACCTACAATCAAAAACGTTTTTTCATGCTTTATTTTTAAACCCTCTAAAAACGTTGCACTGTTTTAAGTTTTCTGGAGGTTTTCAAAGGTTTTGGATAAATACATGGATGCTAGTAAGTTTTCTTATTGTATTCAGGTATATTCTCCATTATACTCCATTATACCTGCAATCAAAAACTTTTTTTTTAAAGTTTATTTTTAACTTATTATTACTCATTAACTAAATATTTAATTAGTAAAATAATAACAATTTTGTGTATTATTATTAATAATTATCAGTTTCAATTTCTACGAAACGAAACATAATAATAAAAAAAAAATAAAATAAAAAAAATAAAACCTATAAAAAATTATTCAATACTCAAAATTAATCTGAGGTTCATTAATATTCATCCATTAATTTATCAAAAACATAATAAATATCAGTACCATCATCTCATAAATCAGAAAATAACACGCATTTAAAATTAATTTCAGTTTTAACCCATTAACCACCAAAACTAGAAATAATGATTTTTTTTCTGAATAAAAACAGTAACGTTCATTGTTTTGATCATATATAACAATAATTTAAAATAGAATTATGAAAATGAGTCTTATCTTACTAAAAATAGAGTGTTATATTTGTACAACGACAGTGGAATAAGAATATAGCATTAATGAATATAAATGTTTACGGAAATTTCCTTGAGGGCGCATAAAACAGAAAAAACTACAGATGACTAAAAAAGTAATTATTTTATTTCGACAACATTTTTAGAAGCTTTTTATATGAAACTGACTTTGTCATCGTGTCTTTGTCTCAAGCTAATAAACAAAGCGCCTCCATTTTAAATTAAATATAAGTTGCTCAATTTGTCGCTTTTTGGCTTAGTTGGTTAGAGCGTCATGTTAATAACGTGAAGGTCGAGAGTTCGATCCTCGAAGGTCCAACTGGTTAATTTTTACAGATAATTAGTGAAAAATGTGTCAATTGATGAAAGAAAATCTTTTGTTCACTACACAGTATTTCAAGAAGAGTTTTTTAAAGAAGTTTTTTTTTTCTTTTTCGATATTAGAAAACGCAAAATATTTTTGATGTTAAAAAAACTCAAAATAAAAAGTTTTAAGTAAAAAATACATTAATTAATATTTTTAGAAGCTTTTTAGAAGTTTTTTATTGAAATTGGATTTCGTTATCGCGTCTTTCTGTCACGCTAACAAGGCACCTCAACGTTAAAGTAAATGTCAGCGGTTTTTATTGCCGTTGGTTGGCTCAGTTGGTTAGAGTGTCAAGTTCCTAATGCGATGATTGTGAGTTCCATTCCCGATTCCGGGAAGAGCGATGTGTTAAATTTTGCAGATAATTAATAGAAAATATGTCAGTTGATAAAAGAAAATTTTTCATTGTCTACACAGCATTCTAAGAAATTTAAGAGTTTTTTTAAGCAGGTTTTTTTTTGTTTTTTTTACTTTTTTTAAATACTAAATAGCACACACACACACACACATACACACACACAAGTTATATATGTATATATTAGAAGCTTTTTATTCAAATTCGATTTTTGTCATCGTGTCTTTGTGTCACTCTGAAAAATAAGGCACCTCCATTTTAGTGTAAATTTAAACAACCCTTTTCGTCGATCGTTAATGCTTTTGGTTAGAGCATCATGGTGATAACGCGATGCTCGTGGGTTCGTTCATCGAACGCTGATGTGCTACTTTTTTACAGAAAATTAATAGAAACGATATCAATTTATAAACGAAAATCTTTCTTTGTCTACACAGTATCCTAAGGAATTTCGATAGTTTCTTTAAAGAAGCTTTTTGAGTTACTAAAATGCATAAAATAAAAATTTAGTAAAAATAAATAAATAAAAATAAATAAATAAATATAAAATAAATAAATAAAAATAACACTGAAAGTTTTTTATTGTTGTGAAGCCCTAAAAAGCCTGAAATAATAATAAAAAAATATTATTGCATAGACATGCTATAAAATCATAAAAGTTTCAACAACAAGAAAATTTTAAAGAAATGTATAGATATTTCCCTTTTTCAAAAGATAAAAATTTTTAAGTATTCCAAATATTTCAAAAAGCATTCGAGAAAAATATCTTTTTATATAAGTATTTGATAGATTTTTCTAGAATGTTCTATGATTTTTCTTGACTGCTGTTAAACTTTTGGTTAGAGCGTCATGCTGATAACTCGATGGTCCCGGATTCGGTCCTCGAAAGATGATATGGTACTTTTTTGCAGATAATTAAAAAAATATATATCAATTGTTAAAAGAAAATCTTCCGTCGTCTACACAATAGTAATTTTGATTATTTTTTTTAAGAAGCTTTTTTTTTTTTTTTTTGAATAACTAAAATGCACAAAATAAAATTTAAGTAAAAAACCATTTTTTAAAGTTAGAAGTTTTTTATTGTGAAGCCCTTAAAAGCATAAAATAAAAATTTATTCTGGCAAAGACATGCTACAAAGGAATGAAAGTTTCAAAACTAAGAAAATTTTAGAGAAAAATATAGGTATTTCCCTTTTCAGGGATGGAACACGGGCGCAGAATTCATACCACTATGAACGTAAGAAAATTTTCTACCTCTTAGATCAACGATATTATAGGTATGGAAATTTCTTAAACAGATTCCGGTATGAATTCTGCGCCCGTGTTCCATCCCTGCCTTTTATAAAAGATGAAATTTTTTATCAAAATATTTTTAAAAGCTTTCGGGACATTTGAAATTTATAGCCTAACTAATGATTATACAAAAACTAATAACTAAGGATATTGGTCACGAAAGCTTTTTAAAATATTTTGAACATTAAAAATTTTCATCTCTTGCAAATACCTATATTTTTCTCTAAAATTTTCTTAGTGTTGAAACTTTCATTTCTTTGTAGCATCTCTTTGCCAGAATAAATTTTTATTTTGTGCTTTTTAGGGCTTCACAATAAAAAGCTTCTAACGGTAAAATTTTTTTTGTACATAAATTTTATTTTACAAGTTATGTAAACTCATTCAGATATGAAGATATTGAAATTTTTTTGTTTGAACAGTGTTTCACGTTTGAAATCCATTTTAAACTTAAGACTATTTTTCAGATCTTTTTTTTTTTTTTTTGTCATAAAAAAATCTATCCTTTTCTCACTAAAAAACAATACTTAATATAAAATACGTTTTTTAGTTAACTGTTAAGCGCGATTATTTCTTTATTTCTGGTGTTGCGTGAACGCAACACCAGCGGGCAATGGGTTAATCTCAAAACGCTACTTTAAATAATCAAGAACCACGTAATCAGGGCCCGTCGGCCGAATGGAGAGAGCATGCAACTACAAACCCGAAGTCCTTCAGTTCGATCCCCTCCAGCCGCAAGCGTGAAAGAAAATGATTGAAAGTACAGAAGTTCAGTAATTTCTCCCTAGATGTCAGCATCAAACATACAAAATGAAACCGAAGCCGTAATTTCATGGTTCTTTATAAAAACCTTTTGGTATTTATAAAAAACCTGAAATAAATTTTATAGAAATACCTTAACCTATAGAGGTATTTATGGAGCTTTTATTATGGCTTTATTTTGCACCATTAAAGCCTTGATAATACCTTATTTTAAAAACCTCTAAAACCTGAAAAATACATGTTAAAAGAAACCTAAGGAAAAACCTTCATAAAACATTGGGAAGGTATTTAAAAAAAGCTTTGTATGTATATTAAAAATACCTACATGAGTCATGGTATTTTATGGAAACCTTTTGGTATTTATAGAAAACCTGTAATAACTTTCCGAAAATACCATAACGTATTCGTGAAAAACCTGTAGAGGTATTAATAGAGCTTTTATTATGGCTTTATTTTGCACCATTAAAGCCTTTATAATACCTTATTTTAAATACCTCTAAAACCTGTAAAATACCTGTTTAAAGAAACCTAAAAAAAACTTAAATAAAACCTTAAAATTTTAGTAAGGGACAGTCTTATTTAAGAACTTGGTACAATATACACATTTTTAAATTGTACTACCGGTTTTGAAATAACGTAGCGATTATTTCTAAGGTGCATGAGGTCTGAATACGTGCTACCACTTCGTAGGCAAACGCAAGATGAAAAGCAGGGGAAATCCCAAAAGGATTTGATGAACTAAAATAACCAATATAACAGCAGCAAACGAATCACAAGAGGACGCAGTTAAGAAACAAGAGACAACAGAAATAAATATACAAAGGAAAAGGAAAGGGAAGGGAATGATTTTTTTCTCAATATAAAATAATTTTATCTTACAATTAGAAAAAAGATTAAATGATAGATTTATAAATAAAAAGTACATAACGTAATAATAGACACTAGTATCGTCCAAAACTCGAAACGCGACCACTTTTTTTTACAAAGCAAAGTAGTTGCATTCTCGTGAACGGAATTAAATTGAAACATAACAGTGCCAATTGTTTGTCGATATGCATCCAAAGTGAATCATCAGAGTTTTTCTTAATATATGTCTGTAAGTTTGGTACAATTTAGATGCTCAGCCTTTCCTGAAATGAGAAGAAATCGCAAGGTCGAAGCGCCCCCTGTTCGGTGATATAGCACAAAAGCTAATCGGCACCAATTCAAACCAATGTCCAACCAAATATCAAGTTCGATGAAATTAAGTCCTTTGCCATATAAAGTACAGTGTTCGAAACCAAAAAGACAGATAGTTTCTAAAAATGGTCGAATTGTGTTCAGGAAATCTCAAAACGTGTAACTTCCTCAAAAACCGAAAATCTGAATCGAATGCTTTCTTCTTATACATGCTGAAGATAGAATAATAAATCCACTTAAAAAAAAAAAAAAAAAAAAAAAAATGGATAATTTTAGTTAATTCAACTGCAAGGAAGTCTCAAATCGTGTAAAATTATCGAAAACTGGAAATCAAAAGTTTTTTCAAATCTTAAACTTTCTTCTTATATATGTAGGAGATATACGTAAACGAAGTGTGACGTCACTGACTGTCATTGGGGCCAAGTAAAATATTTCCTCTGTTAATCGTCCATTTGATTTTTTGTAAAAAAACTATTAAAAATTGAGGAAAATTATTTCCCGATTTTAATTCCCATATTTGGGTGTAATTAAAAATTAGTCATCATACACATGTGTTAGATTAAGTTATTTTAGTGTCAAATTGACAAAATTTTAATTTTTAATTTTAAAACTCCAGAAACAAATTGGGCATAGATTTGATATATGTTCGTCATATGTGTTTTGTGTACTTGGCAAATAAAAACGTAATGCGAAAACATACATTGCAGCTGTATATTTTCGTAATGCATATATATTCTACGAAATATTGTTTCATATTATTGATTGCTTGTTATTAAAATAACCATGATTTTTGAAAGGAATTTAATATGATCGCAAAATAATTTACCGATCTTTCATTTATTTATTTGTTTTATTTATTTCTTTGTTTTATTTTTTTTCCTGCCAATAACAGCAGATATCAAATATGTTCCTTGGAAATGAATCTCATTCCATTGAAATTAAATGTTTATGTTTATATTCAAAAATGGAAGTTTGTTATTTTATTTTTCCAGAGTTTTGAAATTTAAAATTAAAATTTTATGAATTTTACAGAAAAAATAATTCAATCTAATACATACAGACAGTAACTTATATATAACTATACCCAGATAGGAGATTGAAATCGGAAGGTAATTTCCCTTTATGTTAAAAAAAAAAAAAAAAAAGAAAAAGAAAAAGAAATCCATTTCAATAACGAAAATAATATCTAAAAAAAATCATCTTTAAAATTATAATTTTAATTATTGATGACTCCCTTATAATGCTTATCTTTATATGTGTGCTCTTTGGCATTATTGCTTGTGATTGAGTCTTTTAACAACTTAACATTTAATTCTTATTAATACTTTGATTTTAATTCTTATTAATACTTTGACTTCAAGTTTAATTAATTTTGGGTTAATAATAATAAGTTCAATTCTTAGCTTAATTATTTGTGGTTTAACTTTAACATGTTCCAATATTCATAACTCTTAATATTTGATTGGCGCTAAAAATTCTCTTAATCTTGCAGCCAATACTTCTTAATTGCACTCCTTATTGAATTGGCTTTTTCTCCTGAAATAATTTAACTGACTTATTGTTTATATAGCTAACCGACAGATGACGCTTGCTTACTGTTGTCTTATGCATTCATTCTTTAGTCCTTTCCTTAAACGATTTAATGTTTTTTATACGATTTAGTTTAACTCTACTAGTTTAAAATTTAATTAAATTTAATATTTATTTTAACATTCTCATTTAATATTTACTCTGTGTATTTTACCTTTAATAAAAATGCTCTGAAGTTCATTCGATTAATCGATTTCTGTAAAGCTTTTACTTTTATTTTTAATTTCAATTTTTGTTTTGGCATCATACTTTTCTCCAGTTTGTGTTAACTGTTTTACACGTGGTTACAATGCTTCTTTCTCGTTTTCTCTTTGGTTTCCATGAATATTTTATTTAATCTTTGTTTTAATTTAATATTTCACTTAATTTCTTATTCTATAAGGTTCTGCTGCTTCGATCGGGGCGTGAAATGATATAAATTGCTATGATTAGCAATATTGTTTTACGAAATCGATGCAGCTTCCACAGCTTTATGAAGTACTCGCCCCCTGATTGGTATACTTCTAATTATAAGCATTTATATCCAATTAATTCTGTGGTTAATTATTTGTTTTCTCTGTCATTAGTTTAATGGTCCTTTTTTATTATCATTCATGTCGGCGTAAGTATTTTAAGTTATTATTGTAACTCATTGGTTCTTAATCTATATCGCAACTTTATGTGTCAGTCTTTAAATTGAGTTCTATATTTTTGTGTGTTGTTATTGTTTTAGTTCTATTGATTGCTAAATTTTAAGATTAAATTTTATTACGTTATCTATCATATATATATATATATATATACATATATAAATATATATATATATATCCATTTTTGTTTTTCTTATCTTTAAACTCATAAATTCGTTACAAGAGTTATATATATATATATATATATATATATATATATATATATATAAATTAAAAATAATCTGGTGTGTCACTCACACGACATTCCCTTAAACTGAAATTTAATACTATGAATACAGGTTGCAGATTAATAGGTAAGATAACAAGTACTGTTATGTAAACCTATGTTAAACAATTCATATTAGGCTTCTAAAGTGTTTTATATGATAATTTGTTCTGTGTGAGGGGGGCTGCCGCCCCCTCAACCCTCAATTTCATTAATGTACCTACATTTATATAGAATTTAATTCGGTTATTAAAAAATAATTATATTTTTAAAAAATAATTTATTAAAATTATTATTTAAAAAAATAATCTTTTATGATAAGGCAGACGATTTCCATATTAGAGAAGTAGTATAACACCAAATATCCAAAAAAGTCCATTTTATTCTCAATAATTAAAAAAAAAAAAAAAAAAATACGTTTTTTTTTTCGTTAAAAGTAAAAAAAAAATCGATAACTTTGTTTTAAATTATCGCAGATCGATGGTTCAACCATTCGTTTTAAAGGTATTGGCGAGATCTTTTCAAAGATACCCATCATGAAAATTTACTCCCTTCGAGGGGGGGATTTCCACCCCCCCCCCCCAGGAGGGGGAGACGAGGCTCCTACATACACAATTTTTTCCCCCAGTTAACTATCTCCATTACAAAAAATATATATTCGTTTCATTTGGTTTAGTGCAGTCTATAGACGTTAAACTCTACATTCCTGCAATTTTCCCCATAGACGTAATATATTACAATTATCTTGATTGTCCCTGTACACGAACCATTTGCTTGATCTTAACGAATAGCTTACTGTAGCAACCCTTTATGATACAAATTTAGAACACCAAGTTTGAACTTTCTGCCATAATTTGTTTTTGAGATATGCTGATAACAGACAGACACACATACACACACAGACACACACACACACACAGACATACAGACACACAGACATACACACAGACCATTTGCTGAAAACATGATTTTCGTATTTAAGGGCCTCAAAACGTGTAAATATAAGAAAATCTCGCGTTTGAAATTTTGACCCAAAAACAATACTTTCTCTACCTTATGGATACGAGAAAGTAATTAGTCAATTTCAGTTAATTGGAATGTTTTTGCTTAAAAATATATCTTCAATTTAGAGCTGACGTAAATCACAAAATCACAAAAAAAAAAAAAAAAAAAAAAAAAAGAAAGAAAAGCAAAGAAATTAGATCTTAAGAAAATTAGAAAAAGACAATTAAAACTCTCATAAATCAAATTCTTTTTTAACTTGCTTATAACTTCAACAGTATAAACTTTTGATCTACCACTCTTTCACTCAAATTTCTACCATCTGTTTGACCCTTTATCGCTATTTGGACTTTTAAAATTGTAATTCAGAAAATTATCAATGTTATTAGGTAACAAGACATTGCTATAACTGAAAAAAATTGTTTTTAAATAATTTTTCACATGTTTCACATTGTAATCTATAATAATTAAAGTAAATAATAAAAAACTTTTTATTCATCATTTCCCAACAAAGTATAAAAGTATTTATAAAGAAAAGTTAAACTTTTAAAGGAGCTAAATTTAACAACAAATAATAATTCCTAAACTATATTTAAATAATTTCTCGGTTAAATTTTGGTTACAGTAAACAAAATAACTAAATAAATAAAACAAAAAGAATAAAAACTAAAATGGTTTAATACAAAAAAAAAATGTATTGTACTACATAAGTAAACAAAAACGTGGATGGTTGTGATTTTTGCCAAGTACAATCTCCAAACCGTAGCAATAGAAATTTATAGAAAGTAAGCTGTTACAAACGGAGCTAACGCATAGATGTTTTATGTCACATGACTCGTGTTTTACCATGTCAGGGTTATCATTTATCACTCTACTTTATTTATCTCGTTGGTAAGAATCTAATTTTTGTATTCTGTACATCTGGCTAATCATACCTTTCGAATGGTATCATTTTCAACCCTCTACTTCCATAATTAATACGTTAAAAGTGTATCACAAATTTCATGCTTGCCTATTAATGTAGAGATATGATCATAAATTATTGGTACTTAATAAATAAATGCAAAAAATATTCGGAACTTAATAAAAAAATATAATAAAATACATAAAAGATAAAGAAATAAAAGCTATAAAACATATTTTATACAAAAAAAAAAAAAAAAAAAAAAAAAAAAAAAGACCATGTATTATTAAAAAAACTGAAAATATTGCCATCTACATAATACAATATTATCTATTGACGGTCATTTTGTTTTTCGTTCGTTCTACGAGTAGGTTTCAGCAAGTGATATTCTCATTGCATCTTCATAATATGTATTTTAAACATGAATTATGCAGTATTTGGTGCTTTTATCTCAAACTGAACATTTGTTAATCATACCCGCTCTATTTGTGGGTTACTTTCTATTTTGAGCAGTAAGCTCAATCGTATCGGTTTTTCAGTAAAATGTTACATTATTTAACAAAATGATTTTATGTAATCCGTGTTCAATTTAAGAAGAGAAGCCTACATATATGTTCACCCGTGGTTAATTCTTCCATGTATGCGAGCTGAAAGTAAAAGATTATAAAACAAAACGTGAGATTCGGCAACTAATGAAGCTTATATATTGATTAAAATAGATTTGGACACTCATTCATTTTTAGGACATAACTTCAAAACTTTCTCGAAGTGCCGAAAATTATTTTAAAGCGAAGGGAGCTTTGATTTATTATTATTATTATTATTATTATTATTATTATTATATTTTCAAATGATTTAGCAGGAAATATTACATGAATTTCTCAAATTTTCATATTTTTAAAAGTTGGAAATTTTTAAAAATATATAATTTTTTTAAAGTTTGTCACTGTCTATCAGATAAGAGTATATGAGTTAAAACATAAAATACTTTAGTCTTTTATGTTTTAACTCATATACTCGTATATAGTTAATTTAGTTAGTATAGTTTCAGTTAGTTAATTTAGTTAGTATATAGTTAATTTTCTTGCCTTTATTAAAAGTTCTAAAATTGTGTGAATTAATTTTATTCAATTATTACGTTTTAAATTAAATATTTTTAAAAATATATTAGACATAATCATATTAAGGAACTACACATAAAAATTGAAAAAGTACTTCTATCTTCGTTATGTAATTGGATTATTTATGTTGATAATATATTCATTTACGCACATATTAATTATAACAAACAAAAGGTCTGATTTTAGCTAACAGATTAAAAAAAAAAAAAATTCTCTTAGAAAGTAAGAAATCTACATAGAAAATTATATGCGTTAAGAATGTTTTTGCCTTTTTACATGCGTGTTACTTTTCTTTCAGTAAACCGATTTTTCTTTCAAAAGCTGAATATAGATGTTTTATCCTTAATAAACTTGTTTTCTGTTCCATTTAACATACTTTGAAAAGGCATAAAATAGAAAAATTAGAAATAAATCCTGTCTAATGAGATAAAATACAAATAGAGATAATGAGGTTTCTGCTCCAATCCTTATAAAAGAAAATTAGAAGAAATAACTATTTTTGCATTTTTATTATGCATAAGATTTGGCATGAAAATAAACTCGAATATTTATATATATATATATATATAGGTAACTATTGTAATGAATTTATGAGTTTAAAGATAATAAAAACATAAAAGGAGAATTGCAAACCAATGCGCAGAATTGCTGCAAAAGGAAATGCAAAACTTAAATATAGGAATAGATTATCAATGAATAAAATAAATTATCAATGAATAAAATGAAATAACCCCCCCCCCCAAAAAAAAAAAAAAAAAAAAAACGAAATAACACTGAGGTCTTCATCAGGGAGGCCCCTCAGTGTAGGGGTGAAAGAAAAGTTTCTGAAGGGACAGTAGCATTTAGCTAATAACTATCCTTAGCCCCCAACTTCTCACCAAACAGAAAACCGCCATTAACTGAAAAGAAATCTGACATCATGTAATTTAAAAAATCCCAAACAATTATAAAATTACCAAAATTACAAAAGTAGTACAATTACAACAAATTAATATACACGAGATATACAAGAAATTTCAAAATACATTAAAATGAAATACAATAAAATGAAACCCCCTACCTGATAAACTAACCCTCTTTGGCCGACGGGGCTGCTCGTCGGTACTTAAATATTGCCCTTAATTTAGGAACTAAAACAAACCTAAAAAGGAAAAAAATTGAAACACTCGGTTAAAAAATGAGACGGGTAACACTTAACTTGCAAAGTTTTTCTTAAATCTTCAAGAGCATATTTTAAATCATGATGATTTAAATAGATATATAGATAAATAGATATTTGCTAAACAAACTAGTTTTTTTTTTTTTTTTTTTTTTAGTACACAAATATATTTTTATTTTTATTTTTAACATGATATCTCAGAAAAAAATAAGTATGTCATTTTATGAAAACACCAGGTATAAGCCACAGTATATATTTGGATCATCTGCACATAAAAAAAACGGAGGGACATCTGGGGCCTAACCCTTCCACTGAATACTGCGAAATTTCGTTTTAATGCCAAATGAAAGAATCAAAGTTTTACTAAAAGTTTAAATTATATAAATGTTTATTATAATTCTTTTAATTATTATATTAATAATTATTATTTATCTTTTAATTGATTTTCCTTAAAGAAATATTTCGCGCCATTTTTAAAATGAAAATTTTCCCCTTGCATGATTTTTGAATTGCTATGACCCGGGTGACGCCCAACTTGCTTTCAAAATCAACGTTGTCGCTTATATGGATGGCTATTAGTACGTTTCGGAAATGGTTCTCTAGCGGGTAAATACAAAAGCTTTCATAATTAATACCGGAATATTTAATAAATTTCTTTTATGAGAATTATGAGAGTCATTGTCAGTACACTAATTATAAAAGAAGCTTCTTAGAAATTCTTTCGTAACTATGTAAATGTTAAAATAACTTAACTCTCCATAATATAAATTTATTAATTCATAAAGGAACAATTAACTTGTTCACTAATTAACTATATATTTTTTTTTAATATTTGCATTTTGCTATTTAATGCCTTGAGAAACAGCGTACCCCTTTTAATCACCAAGAAATACTATGTTACGTAATTGTTTTACCCCATTAAAGCAGTTTTTCCTTTAACTTTAAAAAAATCTTGATAATTCTCCATAAGTATTCACCATATATTTTAAATTAATTTCTTAATACTGAACTGTATTATACTGAACTTAAGGCATGATGTTATTTTTAGTTTTCAATCCAAAAATACTATTTAAGCGTTACCAAAGGAACCTTTAATGAATAAACCTACGTTCGGTTTCATAATTTATCTATGGGCTCTCTGAAAATAATAATTATTCCCTGCTATCACGTAAGCATTAAATATTATTCTTAAATCAACAAAAACATTTCTCTTCCTGAACACTTCTGTTTAGCAAAAGTTTTGTTTTCCGTCACTTAAAGGCTTATTTCGTAATATGCTACAACTCATCCCTGGAAGTGAAGCGCTATCTTGAAAGTGCATTGGTTTTAGTTTCCCCCGCGTCTAATTTTTTATTAGCTTTGATAAATTTTATTTATACTAATTTGCTTTATATTTCTAATTGGCATTTTTAGTTGTTGATATTTCTTCCTTTTTTCTATGTAATTCTAAGTTGTTTTAAATTATAATTATTCTTTACAATTTAATATGCGTAACTACTATTGAAATACCTAATATTTCTCGATATTTTTACCAACTATAAGGATTTTTCCTTAATACGCCCATATACAGGATATTGTGATCGACATCCTGGGTTACAACAGATAAACATATATATACATAAGTTCAATATTATATATAACTTTAAAATTTTATTAGAGTTTAAAACTAAAACTCTCTCTTTTATTATTATTTGAATTCTTTTCTTAATATAATATTAGAAAATACATGCATTCAACTTTAAATTTACAATTAGCTATAAGTTTTTAAAATGATTAAAAAGCATAATCGTAATTTTGAATATTAAAATCAAAAAACAATATATTTGTTTTCAGATGAATTTTTTTTTTTTTCTAATATTAAAAAAATTACATTATTATGTTATTCATCGGAAACATAAAATATCCCTTTTTAAATCGTATAATTTATGTGTTAAGACACGTGTCATTGATATTAAGAATAAAAACACTTTTAAAAACACGTTTTCTAAAAGTTATACTTTATTTAAAATCATTTTAAAATTATCCAAAGCTTTTCGCTTTGAAAAATCAAAGCATCATCAGAGATTTAATACATGTTTCCAATGAGCAGTTTTTTTAATTTGTTTACTTTTCACGGTTGACAGTTAAGTCCTTTAGTAAATTGAAAGTGTTGAACAAAAGAAATAGTAACTTATGAAGTCTGGTGAAAGTTGGATCAAGGAAAGAAGAAACAGACGGAGTGGAACTTTCATGATTACCAAAGCAATGCATGTAGGAGTGTTAACTATTGTAGAATCAACAAAGTGCTGCAAGTAGAAGCTGTAACTATTATAGGATAAACCAGATGCTACAAGTAGAAGCTGTAACTATTGTAGGATCAAAAAAGTGCTGTAAGTGGAAACTGTAAGTATTGTAGGATCAACAAAGTGCTACAAATAAACTATTGTAAGATCATCAAAGTCCGCCTGTAGAAGTTGCAACTGAATTTCTCTCACAGCAGTTACAGCTTCTACAGGCGGCACTTTGATGATCCCACAATAGTTACAGCTTTTAGTTGTAGAACATTGTTGACCCTACAGTATTTACGGTTTCTAGTTTCAGAACTTTGTTGATCCTACAACAATTACAGCTTCTACTTGCAGCACTGTGTTGATCCTACAATAGTCCCAAGTAGCACAGGAACGTTCTGTGAACGTCTAATAACGGTTTCAATAGTTCAAACACCGTGTTTCGTGTCAAAAGAACGTTCTAAAACACGTTCAGAAATGGTATTATTTAGAACGTTCTGAAAATGTTTGATTTGTACCATCTATAAAACGTACAATTCTAGTTCTATATAGAACGTTCAAGTGTAACACCGTCATAACACGTTCTGTAACAGTGTAATTATAACGAATATGACAAAATGACTTTTTAGTACTATTGGTTGAGAAACTAGGTTAATCATGAAAATTTTTGACTTCAGTTTTTGATTTTTTACACGTTTTCTGGCGTGAGGAATCCGGAAGTCAAAAGGTTGGTATGGTATCGGCACCTATTAGCGTGATAGCCCGTTAGTCCATGTACACGATATCTCAAGAACAAATGATTGCAGAGAGATCGGACCAGTTTTAAAATATCGCTTATGATATTGATAAGAATCCTATTGAGAGATTTGTAACATTCTAATTTAAAACTTCGTAAGTTATTCGAAATTTATAATTTTTAGCTTGATAGAGAATAGAGCATTTTTTACATTTTCAGTTTAACGTTTTGTTAGCACGTCAGTAAAGAATGCTTTTCAAGAATCAGTAGCGGTGAGGTGAAAAAAAATTACAAAATTTTAAACTCATGGAAAAATTTTGTGAATTTTGTATTTCATGAATCAATGTATGGAATTCAACCAAACTTGTTACATAATTAGATCTTGCCCTAAATTGGAGGTTATTTAAATTTCATTTAGGATATATCGTCCGATAGATTGCGGTGCTATGTAATGAAACCCTCCATTTATGGGACGGCTATATCTCAGCTTCTATAGTGTACAAATGCATTAAACTTAATATATTGGTATATATCATTATAACCTCTGCTAATACAATTTGGATGTATACATTGTCCAACAGGTGGCGTTGTAATCTGCAATTTAATCATTTTAACGGAAAGGCAATATTTTAACTCTTGTGATTTAACACTTAAATTTTGTGATACACTGAAGTTATAAGTGAAATCGATTTTATGTAAAGCTTTACTGGTCCATTTTGGATGCACATCGGCCAACAGGTGGCGTGGCTACGTTGCAATCTAATCTCATAACGGAAACGAAAAATCTCAACTTCTGTGATTTATAAATGTTGTAAATTTGGTACGTGAAATTAATATTACGTAAAACTCTACAGATTGCCTTTGGGTGCATATTGAACGACAGGTGGCACTGCCACGTTCCAATATTTTCCATTCACAGAAAGGCTATCTATCAGCTTCTGTAATATATATACTCACCAAACCTTCTGTGTGGCATACATTTGATATACATTATTGATTCAATTTGGCTGTATAACGAGTAATAGTCAAACAGTTTTTATTATTATTATTATTATTCATAGGACATTGTTTTTTCCCCTAGGAATAAGTATACGGGGATGGGGGAGGGGTGGATAAAAATTTTAACTATGATTATCTTTCAAAAGAATTCGATATCACCTTTAAAACGAATAATTGAACCATCCTTTTCTGATGATTTAAAACAAATTTACCGTTTTTTTTTTTTTTTTTTTTTTTTTTTTTTTTCATTTGTCATAATAATAATAAACCCTTAGAAAAATAAATTTTCTAAGATCTTCTACATAGCATAAAAATGATTGTCTTCTGTCATGAAAATCTGCTAATCAAGGATGTTATTGAATAAATAATCTGCTGCTTGATCAGCAAACTGCACAAGGTTCGGTCTGCATTGCATCAACATAATTGAAGAATGTGACAAAAATTTTTGCGCTTTAACTTAACGATAAGCAAGCATCTGCTATTACAGGAAGTCAAACGGTTTGGCAGTTTTATCGCTAATTTGGCTATTTTTTTCCTCTCTTTAATTATTGCTTATATTTTTCTTTCTTTTCTTTCTCTCATCCACAGATATGGATAAGAAAAATCCAAAATTTGACCCGAAAGTATTGTTTTTGGGTCAAATTTTGAAACTGATTTTTTGCAATATTTTTGCACATTTTGAGGTCCCCTGAATCCAAAAATCAGGTTTTTGTATTTGATCTGTGTGTGTGTGTGTGTGTCTTTGTGTATGCCTGTACGTGTATGCCAGTTATCAGCACATTTCAAAAACAAATAATTCCAGAATATGAAAACTTAGTATTCTACATTTGAATCATGTAAGGGGATGCTGCACTTAGCTTTTCCTTGAGATCAAGCAAATGCTTCGTGTACAGGGACGTCCAAGATAATTCAAATACATTAGGTATGTGAGCGAAATTTTTTTGCTATTTACAGTTTAATATCTGTAGCCTGTACTAAACAAAAATAAGTTAACATATATTTTTTTATATGCATAAAAGTATGTTTAGTGTAAAATATGGCATGAAAATCATTCCCCATTCATCTACAGGGCTACCTAGGAATGATAATTAATACTTCAAACCTACAGAGTAAACAAAGAAATTTTTTAAGTGGAAATTTTAACGCTTTTTCCCCTATAATTACACGTTTTGAGGTTCCCTGAATACTAAAATCAAATTTTTAATGGTTAATCTTTGTGTATGCCTGTTATCAGCTAATTTTAAAACAAATATTTGCAGATAATTCAAATTTTGTATTTTGAAGTTTATTTTGAGGTTGCTAAAAATGTTTGTTCAAGATTAATAAGCTTGAAAGAGTGGTGAGAAAGAAAGTTGACTGAAAAATTTGGAATGAACTTTTAAATTTAATAATAGCCAAGAATTTTTTATAGTAGGCATTATGCAATATATTTAAACGGGGTCCCCCCCCCCCTCCTCATTGAGAGAGTTATTCGTCAAATAATATCTGTTCTTAAAACTAGTTTGAAATTTTTTAAACGTAGATTTATAGATAGTATTTGTTATCTTACACTTTAATCTGCAATCTGCATTTATAGTATTCAAATGCTAGGTAAGAGTAAGAGACAGGCCATGTGAGTGTCCCACGAAATTATTATTAATATTTAAATAAAAACAGTCTTTTTTAAATACTGATAATGCATAATTAAGTAGTAATTTTTATTTTATTTTTATCTATTTATTTATTTGGGTTGAGAAGTGATGTGTCTGTCAAATGAAAGAAGAGATTTAATTGATGGTCTACATTCATGATGACGGTTGTTATAAAAAAAAAAAAAAAAATAGCGATATCTTCAAGTTTCACACATTATAAAATCCAAAATTTTGCTTCAAATTATCTTGGAATGGCGAATTTTGGTTGGTGGGTATTGATTAAGTGTATGTAATAGGCACTTCGGTGGTATTTCGCGAAACTTCTAACTTACCCGCCGAAGAGGGAGAGTAAAAAGTGGGTAAGACGCTGCCGAAAGCAATGGAAACCCAGACTAATCATGTTGCGAGCGGAAGAACCATTACCAAACGCAGCTGGAACATCAACTTAAGTTTCGATTGATTTCAGCGATTTTTTTTTTCTTTTGAAATTTTATTAATAATGACATGGAATTTTGAGAATTTATTTAAATATACTATGCAGCAAAGCGGGCAAAGCCTGCTACTGTTTATTTAAAGCATACTTAGCTATGCTACACGAAACGTAATAAAATTATCAAATACTGTTCGTATGCACATAAAACATGTTTCCAATAAAATATTTTATTGTTAGCTTATGATTCATAAGGCCATATAGAAATATTTAGATATATTAGAGGATAATAAGCGAAAATTGATCGAAGTGTGTCTTAAATTTTGTTAAACGTTTTCAACTTTCCAACAAGTTAAAAATATGCTTAAAATTTAAGTTTGTCAACACCATTGTCTGTCTATTCGTTCTCTAATTTCAAAAATATATTTTATAATTCCTCAGTTACATCGTAACCGTGCTCATTTTTTATTGAAAGTATGTGTATACCGTAAGCGGTTTGATATGGGGACTCACTAAAATTTTAAACGTACAAAAGTGTATGTTTAGGTGTAGGGTGCAGGTGTTTTATAAACTAAGTGGTCCGCATGATTTTTCTCTTTTGTTTATTACTAAATATAGTAAAAATGTAGCAATTTCTGTAATATTTCAATAAAAATATAAATATCTTGCGCATTAGTAAAACAGAAAATAAAAAAAAAAAACTAGTTATACTGTGACGGCTTTAAAAGTTTTTTTTTTATTCCATTCTATATAATAGCGTCACCAACGATTTATTCGCACAAAATTTCAAGAAACTTAGCTTCTCACAATTAACTTTCTATACATATAATTTCGTACAATTTTCACCAATAGGTGCTGCTGTATAGGCAACTGGAAATCCCAGACACTAACAGCAACGCCACATTGTGGATAGATTACATCCGAATTGAATCAGCATACATTTTAATAATATAAATATCATATACCAATTTTGGTGGATTTAAATAACAATAAATAACATACGAAATATATATACCTTAGAAGAACTACCTACTCTGAGAAGCAAGGTTTTACCTTATCAGAAACGAAATTAAATTGTCGTCTGTTAGCTTTTTGTACCCAAATAAAATCAGTACAGATTTACATGATTTCCATCACATGTACAAGCTTAGTGTATTTATAACTATAGATGATTAGATGGAGCCTGTCCAGTAGGATTGCAATATAGAAGCAACATGTTATGAAAGACACATATTAAAATCTAATTAGCAGTAATTTAAGTCTAGCCAAATATTAAGTTTGTTTAAATGCTGTCCACTGGCTCGTGAGAAACAGAGTCCAAAATTTTCTTTCTGACACACATACAAAGACATTTTCTAACAATAGTCGAATCATATTCCAAAAATCACAAACTGTGTGAATTTATCGAAAGTCGGAAATTTTCACGAATCCAATACTTTCTTCTTGACAGATGTAAGTAAAATAATAATAATAATAATAAACGGTAATCATACGCTTGATCAAATCTTGAGGTTGAAATAATTAAAAACAGCTAAAAAAAATGTTTTATTTATTTATTAATTTATTTATTTTCTCCTATATTAACCCTTTGCCGGCCCTAGTGCTC
This sequence comes from Salticus scenicus, assembly GCA_963930645.1. NCBI lineage: Eukaryota > Metazoa > Arthropoda > Arachnida > Araneae > Salticidae > Salticus > Salticus scenicus. The sequence continues at coordinate 86,801,868 of OZ005655.1, read as the reverse complement.
TAAACCGCTATACATAGTATTGCCAAATTGAGAGACTCTTTTATTTAACGAACACCAATAATTTTGAGGAGTGATATTTGATGTACATAATGGACGAATAAACTTCGAAGTGATTAGACAACCGATGCAGTAGAAATTTATTGGTGGATATTGAACAAAAAAAATCCTTAAATTTGACAACATTCAAAAAAGGAGAGGGAAATTCAATAGGACCGGCAAAGGATTAAATTAAAGGTTTAAAGGATAAAATTTCGATCCGTGCAGTCATCTAGAATAACGTTTAGTATAAAAATACACCGATTATTTTTAACTAATGGTTGTGAAATGATTATATATATATACACAATACTGATAATTATTCAAAAAAACTTTTTGTACATTCGGCAGAAAAATTACTGAAGCACACATCCACGTTTCATACGTATATACTAGCAAACCCGTGCGGTATTTTCGCACTTTATTTCTTTTCTTATTTACCTTTAAAATTTGAAACTTATAAATATTATATCAATTTCACCCCTTAATTAAAATTTTAATTTACCAGAAGCCAAATTATTATTAGATCCAAATAAATATTGTGCAATAGTGAAACCAGAATTATTCAAAGAAAAGCTTCAAAATAAAATTCATGGTTTATGACTCAGTTTTCATACTTCCGTAGGCAGTACGGTTTTAGTAAAGGACCCCTGTGACGCCTTTTAAATTTTTATCGCCAAGTATGCAATGGCATTTTATTTATTTTAGCGTAATTTTTTGTAAAAAAGAAAAAAAAAATCCTAGACTTAAATTGATAATATTTTTTTATGATTGCGTTTTGTAGTTAATTTATGATAATATATCATGTTCTGTTTATATCCTTGAAATATTGCTAGGTTTATACTGACTCTTACAAAGATTTTGCAGAAATAACTTTCAAAAATACATTTCTCATAAAATAATGTCCTCAAACAAATATCGTCATGTTTTCTTTATTAGATCATTGAACTGAATCCGCGTGTTTAAATATTGTTCATTTTTAAATACTATTTTTTATCCTCACGTATTTTATTAATTTTACCACTATCGTATCATTTCAAAAAATATTAATTGAAATTGGTCCACGTTAGAGAAATATTATATAGATATTAGTTTGATCACTAATTTTTATCATCAATCTACTTTTTTATAAACAGCTTAAGACTAAGATTATGACTCGATAAATATTTACTCAACAAAACAGTTTAGGTGCAAATATTTTGATTTACTAGAGCTTCAATAATATTTCTGCCGACAGTATATGGAGTAGCATCATTCACAACCGCTCTTTTGTGCCGGCAAAATGTTTTTAATATTTTTTGAAATAGCTCACAATTTTTAAAATGAATAGTTGAATCAAGCTTCTGTAATAATTTGAAATAATTGAATTTATATATATATATATATATATATATATATATATATATATATATATATATATATATATATATATATATATATATATATATATATAATATAAACAAATAAATAAATAATATTTTTTTTCATTATTGGTTTTTTTCCTTTCTCTCATTTTTTTCATATATGTAAAATGCAGAAATAACTGCTATTAGTTGAACAACGTGGATTTGTTTAAGAAAATATAAAATACAGTTTTGTAATGGCCACGACGTACTAGCTTGATTTTGTAATTATCATCCTGTTTAGTTAGATAAGCTTTCCTTGAAGTGGCATTTTATGTAATTCAATAAAACAAGCATGCAACATTTTAAATACAAGACGAATTTTTATATCTTGCCTCATCATAAAAATAAACTATTTAACAAAATATTGTTAAATACAAACTCTGTAACATAATATTTAAATAACATTTTTTTAATACAATTGTTGAGTTCTGCATTTTTCATTAAAGTAACTACATAAAACAAAAATAGTTTTTTTCCCCCCTAATAATTAAATAATGACTATGCCACAAAATGAAAAGGACTACTTGTGTTGTTTTATCTCAAAATAGAAAGCTGCCAAATTTGACTAGACCGCCAAATTACCAACAAGGGTTGCCAGTTCCATAAATTTCAGGCGCGAAAACCAAATGATTTCATATCAATTTTCTCATGTTGATGACTTTCTGATTATCAAAGAGAGACGTAAGAGTAAATTTACTTTATATATCTTACATACATATATTTTGATACATTATTAATACTTTATTCATACTTATAATAAAAGTTTGTATATAATTATTAATCAGATGCTAAAAAGTTTGACTTGTTATTTTTAAGTTTCTTTTTTTTTTTTTTTTTTTTTTTTTTTTTAAATCTCGAGAAATTGAAAAATGCTGTTAATGTAAATCTAACTACTAATTTGTTTTCTAACAGCATTTGAATATTAGTATTACCAATGAATAAATTTTACAAGCAAAACTTGTCACATAATAGTATTATGACATCAAATATTTTTTCTGTTATAAATAAGCGGGATTTTTGTGTAAAAAAAACACATAATTTAAATTTCTCATCAAGAGAAAAAAACATATATTAATTTCTTATAAATCTAATTTTAAGGTATGTGTGCTTGTGTCATTTTGTCAGTCTTAATAAGGGTATGGTGGACGTTGAAAATCTTTCTTTGAAATTATTGTCTTACAATTGTTTGTATTGCATATAATGGGTCGTTCAATGTAAAGTGAATTATTTCCTTCTAAATAGATTTTGAAATAACGAACTTTTTGCAAATTTATATGTAGGAAAACAATTTAAGATTTTGTAAGCATTACCTATTTTTAGCGTTTAAAACAAATCAGAGTAGTAAGAATTTATAAATTATAAGAAAAATAACTTAGAAGTTTCATTTTTATAATTATTTAGAAGTTTTAGTTTTCTGAAAAAACAATGTCAGGCCATTTATGGGATTTTAATGCAATAATTAGAGGTTTTTCACTTTTATAATGAAAGATGTAACTAAATGTGGTAAAATTAAGCAAAAATATTCATATTTAAAAAATGTGGAGTTTACACCGGTTTCACAGCGTATGTTTCACAGTGTCTGTATATGCATTGAAATGTATGAATATTAAATATGTTAAAATTTCCTGAATACTACCAAAGTTTAAAAAATTAAAATTACAAATTTTAATTTTTTTTTTAAATTGTTTAAAATGCTTTAGTCTTAAGTTTTTACTTCGATCTTATATTATTATAGTTTATAAATATACTCTGAATGCATCTGTACATTTATTTTGTGGATTTATTTATAAATATATATATATATATATATATAATTTTTGAATTAGAAAAAAAATAATTGCATGAAAATTCCACAGTTAAAAATATTACAAAAATAAAAATTAACTCATCAATCGATCCACAAAGTAAAGCACAAATGTATTCAGATTATACTAATAAACAATATTAGTGCAAAATCAAGGAGAATTTTCAAAAATTAAATAACGTAGATAATTTTTTTTTTTTTAATATTATGAATTTTATTCTTTTAATTTTTATAACCGTTTATGACCATGTACGTGTGATTCTACTGGTCAGACAGAAAATTATATTTCAGTTTCAATATCCATGTAATAAATGCTAAAAAAGAGATTATGTATTAGTTTTCTTAAATTCAATAACATCGATTTTCTCAAGAGATGTGAGTAAAAGCCTGCTTATAAAAATGCTAATTTAATTTAATGTTGTAAATGTTTACAGTCAGTTACGGTTAATATTAAGAGAACATGTTTAAAAACAGAAATTTATTAAGAAATAAAAACAGAAATTTTACAAGAAATTTTTATAACAACAGTTTCTAAAATTTCCGTTTTATGGCAGAATTTCTTGAGATTATTAATTTCTTATATAACATTCATTTTAAATTCGTATATTTTTTAAAGTAAAAAAGTTTATTTTACATTTAGCTATTTATTGTATTAAGTTTCATGTTTTTATATTTTTGACAAAATATACATATATATATATATATATATATATATATATATATATATATATATATAGAGAGAGAGAGAGAGAGAGAGAGAGAGAGTTTGAAATTAAGATAATTTGTGAGTTGCGTTTTACTATATAGCAGTTCGTAAGATATCTTTCTTGTAAAATACTAATAGATAGCAGCACTACTCCGAAATTCACTTAAAATTTACGAATGCGTAGTTGCTTTAATAATATTTCGGTGCTTTCTTTTTTCACTTGAAGAAGATTCGGACTGATAATTTGACCTGAAACAGCTATTGTGTTTCTTTTATTTTCAATTTATAACCTATTTGTCACCTTCAAATCAAATGGTAATGAAGTAAAAGAAAAAAAAAAGTGCATTAAAATTTAAATAAAATCTTATTTATAACCGTTATGTTTATGCATAATGTATAAATTTCATAGTATAACAGCTTTTTACTTTTGTTTATTTTAAATAATTTCTTTAAAAGAGAAATCTTTATTATTTATTTATTTATTTATTTGTAGTATTTATTGGAAACAATGGTAGTATATAGCTGAAAAGATTAAACATATTAAAATTAAAATTTAATTAAAATTAATTTGTTTTTTTTTATTCATTCATTTCTTTTTAAAGGAAAATGTGCTTTTTCGTTTTATTATATTCATCGAAATCAAATGGTAATATAATGGAAAGAGCAGGGGCTATAAAATACATGCTTCAAAATCTAAAGAGGTACAGTTGACTTTAACATTGTAGTTCTTAAATAATAACAGATCCACCTGTTGTTGATAAATACTCATTTTATCATGGGATATTTAGATGATTTTTTTTTTTTTTTTTTTTTTTTTTTTAGCTTACTTACTGATTTTTTACTAAGCAACATACATTATATATAATATATATATATATATATATATATATATATATCAGTCGAACCTCGTTTACGGGAATCTCATGGGGAATAAAAAAAATTGTTCATGTTATCAGTAGTTTATATTGTCAGTAAATGAGAAACTGACCTTTGTTTTAGCGGGGATTGTGGAAACTATTCACGATAAGCGGTTTACGTTAATTAGATTCGACTATATATATATACTAGCAGACCCGGCCACGCGTTGCTGTGACTAAGTTATACGTTGAATTATACGGCTGTAAACTATTTAGCACAGTTAAATTATTATTTACGAACAAAGACGAAAACGTTGTAGCCGATGTAAAAACCCACACGGTTGAGATTTGAAACTTAGGTCAAAATTTGGAAGCGATTGATAAAAATTTTCGTAGTGTTGATATTAAGCACAAATTAATTTTATTGTAGGGTCCTATAAATTTTAATGGAGAAGTGATATATATTATTTCTAATGCTACTTTGGATAAAATTGCTAAAATGACTAATTTATAAATTAAATTCTATTAAAATTCTATTAAAATAAAAGTATAAAAGAAACAGACGATTTTAAAATCAATTTTTATGGAGGAGTGAAATATAATATATGCTATAATGGATAATTTTACTATTAAATGACCTCATCATTTTAAATATTTTAAAGAGGGCAACAGCTGTAGTTATAAAAGGGAAAACAATAAGGCTAAACCAGAAAAATAAGTAAATTTGATAAATATTTTAAAACTTTAAAATTGGAAATCTTATGAAATATTGGACATTTAAAGTAAATACATGTATCATTTTAAATACAAAAAGATTTTGGAAAAGTTTAGTGTATTTTAACGAAGTGATGAGAAGTTTTTGAGTATGTTAAAATTTTAATAGTAAATTCAAGTCAATAAAGATGGGAAACATTGAGGATTAAGATAAGAATAATTATAAGATTAAAAAAAAAAAAAAAAAAAAAAAAAAACTTTTTATATACCATGCTTTTAAATTTTAATATACTAATAATATACAAATTAAAAGGAAAATGATAAATATTCTATCATAGTTTGAAGTCAAATTTGTTTTCAAATGTCTAAATAAAATATCTGATGTAAGATACTAATATTTTGCAGCGGAATAGATTTCATTTCTGTCATCCTTGGCGAAAAAAAAAGAATATCGCCAAATTATCTGGCGAAAATATTTAATTCCTTTCAAAAATCATGGTTATTTTAACAACTTATATTAAAAGAGTAATGAATAATATGAAACAATATTTCGTACAATACATATTACATGTCATACATACGTACAATGAATAATACATATTACATTTCGTACAATGCATACATCTGGCATGTATATTTTCGTGTTACGCTTTTGATCGCCAAATAATAATAATAATAATAAAAAAAGCCAAGGGCGACAGAGTTTAAAAATTTAAAATTAAAATTTTGTCAATTTGACAGCAAAATAATTCAATCTAACACCCGCGATAACTAATACATATCTATACCCAAATATAAGGATTAAAATCGGGAAATAAATTTCCTCGATTTTTAATAATTTCTTACAAAAAATCCAGTGGGCAATTAACATAGGAAATCTTTTTCTTGGCTGCACAGACGGTCAGTGAGTCACACTTCGCTTGCGTATAGAACTCATAGATATAGTATAGCATATATAGAATAGAGTGATCATTGGGGAGAAAAAAGTTATTCCTTTTCATTTGGGAAAAGACGACGTTTTTACCAAAATATGGCCGTCTTTCCCCGAATGAATACACACGGGAATACATACTAATATTTTAGCAAATAAAATTTATGAATAATTTATTTGCTAAAGGGGAATGGAAGACTCCAGATACAGTTTCAAATTCATATTTCTTTCTTTCTTTTCTTTTTTTTTTTCTTTTTTTTTTTTTTTTTTCAATACCACTTAATGGCTGTTTCCAAAGCTTTTATTTTTTATCTTTTTTCGGCATCAAAAATCTTTCTACGATAACATGGGGATGAGAGATCTATATATATTACTATATCTATGATAGAACTACATTAGCACTTTATCAATGTGTATAAAATCTTTAAATTGATTATGACGTCAATTTTCGTGAGATGCATAATTTAACTTTTTATAATTTTTTAACGTTCACGTTTGATTAAATGTATTTATTTTTATGTCGAAAGAAAATGAACTCGTATTTTTTTTTTTTTTTTTTTTTTTTTGGCAACAATTAAATTAATGGAACTCACAGATATTTTGGAGCAACTTTAATAAAGGTCTATAATTAACAAATAATTGCAATAAAACAATATTGTGACAATAAATTGAGATAAAAACTATCCTATCTCTCAAGTTGGATCAAACTGCACACAGTGTGCAAAATTTCATCAAAATCAGTTCCTTAGTTTAGGAGTTTACCCCGGACAAACATCGTGACACGTAATTTATATATATATACAGATTAAATTATAAAGTTTTGATCAATGAAGCACAAATAAGTAAAAAACAGGATTAATTTCACTGTATTATCTTCATTATAATATGAATTCAATTTACACTTCAGTCTAAGTAACACGTGGCCGGCTATGCTAACACCAAAAATTTAAAAAGTGGAAATAATTGAATTATACGAAATTTATTAATAGGTTAAAAAGTTGAAGATTCTTTGTGTAGATGGCAGCACCAAATATATTTCAGCTTTCATTTCAACCCAGTCGAAAGGTATCGACATCTGTTAGAATCATTTGGAGTTAACAGATAATTGTGACTGTCAAATAATAACAGACAAATAATTAGCAATAAATTAAAATTGCGACTATAATTTGAGATTTAAACTATCCTATCTCTCAAGTTGGATCGAACTGCACATGGTGTGCGAATTTTATTATAATCGGTTAAGTGGTTTAGGAGTCCATTGAGGACAAACATTGTGACACGAGATTTATATATATTAAGATATATTGTATCAGAAAAAAAAGTAAAAAATGTACAAATTTAAACTCTCAAAGTACAGAGTATTGTTATAAAGTTTGGAATAAAATCACAACACAAAATATGGAATAGAGTTTCATATTTTTTTCCCTTTATTTTTCTCATATTCCATTTTCAGATTTAATGCATCTTTTTCAGACGTGAATTTTACTGTAATAATTTGCTTAAGTCAACTCTGATAGACAAGTTTAATGCATCTGAATGTTTGCATACATGTATTTCAATTTAATCTTTAAAGCGTTTTTATTATACCTCTTTAATTAATTGATTACGAAAATATGTCTGCTATATTCAATATTTAACATTCTTCAATATATAGCTAATAAAGAAATTTCTAAAAATATTTCTTCTTGTAACCAAATATATTTATGTTAAATGTGTAAAAGTTATTCTCACTTAACCCTTTGAGGTACAAGATAATTTTGATCATTTAAAATTATCTGCCACCAGTACGTACAAACAAATATAAGTGATTAAAAAGAAAAATGGAGTTTTTCTTCTGTATTATTAAAGTAAAACTTTGTAAAAAAAATTCTTGGACAAGTTTTTACAGTTGGGAATTAAAATTAGGTTTGATATAAAGCTTTGAAACTTTCCAAAGCCTTTGAAAGGGTTAAACGAATTTAAATAAATAAAAATGTATAAGTCTGCGTAGCTTTATATTTTTCTTTCATCTGAATCATATAGAGATCTACAAAAATATAATTAAGTGAACCTGAACATTAATGTTACAAACAATACTCTGGTTAATATAATCCTTTTTTTTTTTTTTTTTTTTTTTTTTTTTTTTTTTTTTGGTATCTGGTTGCGTAAAAACATTATGTAACATTGGGCATTATGTAAAATCACAATGCACAATATTGTTTTAATTTAATCTTTTAAAGTTTTATTTTCGTATGCATTTCGCATTATTAAGATATATATTTTTGAAAAATTTAAACTGTTGTTCTGAATTTATCACTTTTGGTGTATAACGTACAAAACTCATAAATATTAAATATGTACATAGTAGACATACGTTGTACAGTATCTAAGAACTACAATGCCGTATATTTATTAAGAGTATATTGTACTGTATGTAATTAATGAATCTGTCAATTTTATAATTAATAATCAAATAGTAATTCAGATAAAGCTAGTCTGAATACACACAAGTGTAAGCACATATGTAATCCACAGAATAATTATTGTGCATCTTTATATACGTATACAGATGATGGGGGACCAAATAAGAAAAAAAGCCATACTTTCGAATTTAAACATTTTGTCGGAAATATTGAGAAACATTTGATGGATACTTTGTGGGTGTAAATAACATGTTATATCACATATGTTTAAAAAAAAAATGCCCCAAAGATAAGAAAAAAGCCACTAATAAAATTATATTTTTACATATTTGGCACCATCTTGTAATTAATAATGCTTGAAATTTATTGTAGTTTTAGCATGTTTTTATGACGCTCTTTTTAATTATCATTTATAATTCACCATCACAGAAAATTTCTTTAACGAAATAAAAGACTTTCAAGTGTTTTTTATTTATAATAGGCACGGTTTTTAATTTATTATAAGTCATTTTTAGAAAACTTGACATAGTACATTAGACACAACATTCTGTAATCTGAGATTAAGAACATTAAATTTATGCAAAAAAATGAGCATTTTTACTAAAAGATATTTATCTGCGCATGCACAAGATTTAACGAAAAAAAAAATTGGGGTATCATTTAGTGAAATGTATAGAACTCATGCAAACATTGTGAAAAATCAAAAAGATATCGTCAACAGAATTAGTTGAAATTTAAGCACTATGAAAGACAAGCAAAAGTATAAGTATGTAATGCACATTTTTATTTTTAATAAGTCCTTGGGAATACACTGTAAGTTAATTAAATTGAAATCTTTATAAAACCACTTATCGTTCGCTTCTCTTTCATACTGCTTTAAATTTAACTAATTCTATCGATGTTATGTTTCTAAATTTCCCTGATATTGCTTTGGTTATTTTTTCAGAGTATTTATGTATTTGGATAATAAATTTTGTGAAAAAAAAAAAAAAAAAAACTTTGTCACCATTTGTGGATGCAAAGTTAAAACTTATTTAGAAAAAATACTCATATTTCATCTTATATAAATATTTTTATGTTATATTTGTATTATGTTATGTCTAATGCACTATGTCAAATTTTCTAGAAATGGCATTAAATTGATCTGAAAACCCTTTATGTTATATAAGCAAAAAATGTTTCGCAAATTTTCAATAAAGTTAAAAAAAATATATATATATACATATATATATACATATATATTCTCAATGAATGCGCGGGATACTGACAAAATTATAAATACACATAAATTAAAGAAGCCACATAAGAATAAATGCTACAGCTACAACGCATTTCAAGTGCAAATTTTTATAAATAAAAATTTACACCCCCCCCCCCCCGTTAAGATCCCTTCTTTTCTTTCTGGACAAAATCTTTACATAAATATATGTGGAATAACATGTTTTTTATACCCATGAAGTTCTATGCACTTTATCAAGATTTCTCTATGTATTTGACAAAAAGGCTAAATCGGAAAATTACACATTATTTTGCCACTCGTCTGTATATCATGGAAATGGCTAAAAATTGACTTTTAAAGTTTAGAATTCAAGCATTCTCTGGAATAAAAAATATTTATATTAATGGATACAACACGATAAAATTGTTGTGAAATATAATTATATATATATATACAAAAGAGCAATAGTTTTATTTATAAAGTATTTATACAAAAGCTATTTCTATATGTTTTCTTTCTTTAATTTTTCTTTCTTTCTTTTTTTTTTTATACTAACCTTCTGAACCAGAAAATAATGGCGTCCAATAAGTAAAAATTATGTTTTTAGCATAATCATAGACAGAGATTGGGTGAGGACGGCTTTCTTTCCTTTTACTTATGTCTAACATAATATAAAAACGGAAAAGGGAAAACGTTATCAAAACAATAAATAATATATTTAATAAGTAAATAAATAATAAACTAAGAAATGATATATTAATTGTAAATAATATACTTACTATATTTTTTATTAAAAATAATAATAATAATAATTACATTTGTTTATTATTTAATATGCCATGATAGCATAGCTACATCAAATGAGTAAAAATTGCGTTGACTCATTTTAAAGAAATGTAAACATTTAATGATTACCAATTACATAGCCATGTGGAATAAGTTTAAATATCTGTAAACATAATTTTTGTAAACTGCTGCTGTAAACTGAAAATATGATTACACACATGCACTGAAATTTAAAAATATGAAGTATGTTAAATATTTTGATTAAAAAAATTATATTTAAGTATTTGGAAATTTTTAAAATTTCTTCCTTCTAACTAATTTTTAAATTTTCGTTTCAATTTCTTATTATTATAAATTAACAATATATTCTAAACTCAATTGCATATAATTTTAGCGGTGTATTGGTGCATTAATTTTCGAAAATATTTTTTATGTTGGAATATTAAAACTTTCTATGAACTTCAGCATTCAAATATATTTTTTAACTATCCATGGACTTACAAAGTAGTACCCAGAAATGTTTAGAATATACAGGGTGCAAAGTCGAGAGCAGGCCTTTATTTGCGCAACAATTGGTCTCAGACGTTCTCCAATTACAAAATACATTTTTTAAAAAAATGTAAGCATTCATTATATGACATGTTTAAATTAAAAAAAACAATTTATTCAAAATCACAAAAATTAGTAATTTTTATACGGTTTTCAGGACGCTAATAGTAAAAGTTGACTTTCCACCTAAAAAATATAACACGAAAAGTTTCACTTTTGTGCGCCCAAAATTGTCTGAGATAGTTAGTTTCAAAATTTAGGATTATTTCGCATTTTCTCGGGCTTTATTAAAAAGACAATGAAAAATTCTTTAATAAAGCCCGGGAAAAAGCAAACAAATTCCAAATAGGATATTTAAACCGATCCCTTATTGAAGGCCGAAATATGTTAGAAAATCTAAACTTTAAATATCTTGTTCCATTTTGGGAGAATATAAATGAAACTTTTTGTTAGGATGAGTGTCAATTTTTTTAAATATCACTATAGGGATCTGGAACTGTATAAAAATTTAGTTTTTGTAATTTTGAAAAAATAGATATTTTAAATTTAAACTTGTCATACCGCTCATATTTTTATAAAAAAATTTTGTAACTGAAACTATATGTTTGCGACCAATAGTTGCGGAGATAAAGACATTCTCGTGATAATCTTTGTACCCTGTATTAAAAAAAATAATATATATATATATATATATGTATGTATAAATGAATTTTTAATCGTAGTTAAAATCAGGCAACCGATATAAGATCACTGAAACCACATAGAACAATGAGAAGGAAATTACAACAAATTTAAATAACCTGTGGAGACTGATTGTGATTTATTGAAACATTTATTTTTGTTTATTTATTTTTATTTTATTTAACTTCAATCTAATCATACATTTATTCCTAGATTATTCGTTGCAATCTTAATAATTTTGCCGGTGCGTAAAAACGACATGAAACTTAAATCAAAAGATACAAACAAGCAACGAGAAGAAAGAAAAAAAAAAAAACACAGCATTTTTTTTTTTTTTAAGGAAAAGCTCAGAACGGTGAAAAAGAAGAAAAAAAAAAAAAAAACTCGTCAGGGGTGACCTTTTTCACCGTTGAGCACCAATGTACGATTTCGTTCGTTAGCCAGCGGACACCCAATCGTACAAGAAATTAATTGAAGTTAAAAATGAAGAATAAAGTGGAATAACCAGGGGTGCAGAATATGTCCGAACGTCCGAACGAGGTTCGGGGGAAATTTTGAATATTTTTTTAAGAGAAAATAAAAATGTAAATCAAAAATAACAATTTGCTACTTTGAAGTGCTTATACACTAACAGCGATATTTTTATGTTACACTGTATGTTTATTCTCTTAAAGATTTATTACATAGAACAAATGACTTTGAATAGCAAAGTAGATTTTTGCATTATTGAGGGAAATTTATACTGTGTTTGGGGGAAATTTCCGAGGTTTGAACATTTTCTGCACCCCTGGAATAAACTATTAATTCAAGAACACAGAGAATCAAACAGAAAACAACTATAAAAAACAAACATTACTCACAGGATGATGCATCCGGAATCCCAAGGATTAAAACAAGCAAAATAATTCAAGAGTTTAGTTGTACATAGCAAATGAAGAATGATACAACACAGCAACAGGGATATGAATTACTTTTTTTTTAATTCAAATAATGTTTGAGAAATTTGAACATACTTAATTTAGACGTATATGCATGAGAAATTCCATATTCTACGACAGTAATTCCCAAAAATTGTCATAACGTGAAAGTCAACACTATATCCCTTAAAAAATTCCTTAAATTTTTGCATAAAAAAAAAAAAAAAAAAAAAAAAAAATTCTTTTTTTCCCCTAATCTGAAGATAATGGCGTTATAGTATTAATAACGAAACTTTAATAAACACCATAAAAGGCAAGAACTCGCAGCTGCTACAAAAGAAAAAAAAAAACCGGCAACGCATTCAACACACTCAACGTGCTTGTTTGCAGCTCTATCGCTTACATTGTTCGCCTGATGAAGGGTTGTGTCTTCTTTTAACCCGAAACAATTGTTTCGAGTTCTTGCATTTTATGATGTTTATTCAAAGTTTTGTAATTAATACTATAACTTCATTATCTTCAAAGCAAGGGAAAAAAAGAAATTAAAAAAAAAAAAAAAAAAAAATACAATGAAAAAATTTAAGAAATTTTTTAAGGGATAAAGAGACGTAATGGCACTTTTTTCGGAAAACTGTCATATAATATAGAATTTTTGATGCATATACGTTGAAATTAAAGGAATAGTAAGTATGTTAAAATTTCTCAAACATTATTTGAATTAAAAAAAAAAGTAGTTTATAATCCTGTTCATGTGTTGCATCATCAGCTATGTAATTTTTAATAAAAAAGCACCACAAAACTGGCGTTGTAAAAATTATTACTTACAGACTTTGAATAAACACCATAAAATGAAATAAAAGGGGAATAAAGTAAGCACGAGTGCTGCAGTCAAAGCGGCAACGCACCAATTGCGTTGCCGCTTTGACTGCAGCACTCGTGCTTACTTTATTCGCCTGATGAAGGGTCGTGTGTATTTTCAACCCGAAACAATTGTTGCGAGTTTATTGCATTTTATGGTGTTTATTCAAAGTTTGTAAGTAATAATATGTACTTTTTACTTTTAAACGCCCGTACTGTGGTGTTTTTTTTTATAATGACGTCACAGTTTTTTTTTTTTTTTTTTTTTTTCCTACACTATTTTAGAACGTTTACAGTACGTTTTCTAGAACGTTCTGAAAATGTGTATAACGTTTTGAAAACGTTCTAAAAACGTTTAGAACGTTCTGAGACCGTATACGTGGAACGTTCTCAGAACGTTTCTATAACACCGATGGTGATAGTTACACGTTCATTGAACGTTCTCTGAACCGTACTATTGTACGGCTTCAAGATGGACAAATAGACGTCTATAACACGTTCAAAGTGAACGTTCTTAGAACGTGTTTGTAGAACAATTTTTGAACGTTCAGAGAACGTTTCGGTGCTGCTTGGGGTTACAACTCCTACATGCAGTGCTTTGGTAATCATGAAAGTTTCACTCCTTCCTTTTCATCACTCCTTGATCCAACCTTCACCAGACTTCATAAGTTTCTATTGCTTTCGTTCAACACTCCTCAATTTACTACAAGACTTAACTGTCAACCGTGAAATGTAAAAAATATATAAAAACTGCTCATTGGAAACATGTATTAAATCCCTGATGATTCTTTGTGTTTTCAAAATGAAAAGCTTTGGATGATTTTAAAATGCTTTTAAATAAAGTATAATTTTTAGAAACTGTGTTTTTAAAAGCAATTTTAATCTTAATCGTAACCTTATAAAATCAATTTAGATATTTATTTTTTTTCCAAAATATTTACATTTTTATTAATTACATTCTTAATTTACTGGATTTCTGTTTTGTTTACAAAAGTAAATGAGTAATCAGGTAAACATGAAACCTAAGATTTGGAAATTAATACTTAATTGATTCTAAATATTGTAACATTACCATCCAGCTTTATAATGTTAATTTCAAATACGTGAGACAACATACGTACGAATGAGCATCTGTATTTAAAATATGCAACAGTGCTAGGTTAATGATCTGGATGATTGACAGGAATATTACTACGAATGAATAAGTGATACACCACTGTCAACTTTGAAAAGTGAACCTTAACGGTATGCAAAGTATACGCTTTTTAATTAAAAACACAAATTCAATGCTTTTTCATCAGTCGGTACATTTTCGCTGGCAGTGCTCTGTTTGGGGGAGTGTTTTGTGGATTATGGCCATTTGTCTACATGGAGACCTAAACTTGGTCTTTCTATGGAGATATTTTCTAAGGACCCTAAACCTTGAAGAATTTTCGAAAGCAAAATATCGAAAAACACAAAACACTTTGGTAGAAATGTGCAATCTGAGTTCGAACCCGCCGCCATTCGCCTACTAACATTGAAATCATCGAAACTTTTGAGATTTTCACTGACATTTTACGGGTGAAAAAACGGGGTAAAATTATAAGTACTGTCTCCTACAGTAATAATTTGTAAAATATTGGGATGTAGTTCTAGAAGAATGCTTTCAGAAAAATAATTCAGGTCTATTTATTCAAAGAAATATTGTTACTTTACGATAATGTTTCGTCCTGCATATCTTAACTTACCAAGGAACACAATTATGATAATTGGTATTATTTTAATTATAATTCGTAAATTTACAAAATGTACCTATTGGATGGAATACATATATATATTTTTTTTTTCAACGACAAAATAATAAAAATATTTAAATAAATATTGAAGCTTTCAGAGGGAAGGATACTTGAAATTTTTTCTACTTCTTTCTTTCTTTCTTTCCTTTTTTTTTTTTTTTTTTTTTTTTTTTTTTCCAAAATAACATCAAGTAAACATCTATCATTTTTTAGACGATTTTAAATTTTTTAATTTTTTTTCTGATTTTTGAGGCGAAATTTGTGTTCTTCGAATGCTGCACGGAGTATTATTAAATATTATGATATTTTATAATAGTTATTATTAACGTTACTATTAGTATTATGATTTTTGTTTTAAAAAGTATTATAAAAATTAATGCATACAAACATTTCTTTTTACATGCTATCAAAATAATTCTCCATTTAAAGAAGCAAAATTTAATTTTAATAAATAATCGGAAAGGTAGAGAAAAAGGTCAAATTATATATATTAGTAATCTTTTATTATATATATATATATATATATATATATATATATATATATATATATATATATATATATATATATATTTCTTAAATATTTACTGAAGCAAGCATTTTCTGCTTTGTTTCGATCTTTATTCAGTAAATTAAGTAGTTGAGGTAAAATTATTTAATTTTATTTAATGATGTAGCCATTAAACGAAATATTCATACCAAAGATATTTGCAATTAACACTTTTCAGGAATTCAGTTTTATGGAGAAGAATTTTGAATTATGTTTAGTTTTTCTCTTTACTTATAATTATATCGTGCAAAATTACTTATTCAGATTTACGTTTGAGTTTGGTTTGTCTGATAATTATCCATCAGCAAAACTAAATTATCGTGCATTTGAGTAGAAATTTTCAAACATTTATATATATATATATATATATATATACATTTATATATATATATTATTCATTTATTTTAAAAAGTACAGATTGTATATATTAAAAAGGAATATTTAACATTAAAAAATTCAAAATTGATTCTATAATAACACGTAAATTAATAAGATTGAATTACCCTAACTTCATAAATAGACAAGCTAACAACTGAGATCTGCATTGATATTGTATGAATTTAACAATGGATGCAAAACACAACGACGTTTATTATAAATTTTCATAAAAATGAGTGAGGGAGTTACGGTTACTCCGAGATACTAGATATTATGTCATAATGCATATTATATATGTGACACATATAGGTAAACTGAGACAGTTGGCATTAAGTGAAATTTAAATGTACAAATAACATACTTTTTTTTCTTGAAGCAGATTATTTCCCAAACATAAATTCTCATCAATACAGAAAGCTTATCAATACAGATATCCGACGATAAAAATGCTCTACTTAAATATCTGAAGCTAATTCTAGAACTGAACTGTAAATTGCATTCACGGGAACTGAAGGCCGTTATATTAAAAATTTCATTGCTCAAATAGTTTATTACAGAAATGTCATTTTGAACAAATGCAGTTACAAGCTAGTTACAAAACCGGCCAACTCCTTAAAATTGCAAAATGCTTTTTTTTATTTTTTTTTTTAATTCTAAATAAAGGTTTCTACCATCCGGAAACAAGGAAATGAGCCAAATCCGATCCATCCCTGTGTTATTTCCTTTGAAAATTACGATGTGCTGCAAATGCGGTCATATCCTGAGACTGATGAGTTTCAAAACCGGTCATCTCCATATGCGTGAGTTCGCGATTCTGCTCTATCCGACAACATTAGAACACTTGTTGATTAGGATAGTGCTATTTTAATTTCTCTCACCATTCTCTGCCCTTCTTAGTGCACACAGAGTTCCTAATAACTGAATTTTGTGTTTCCTTTGACTATGAAGAAATTTGTAGAGTTATCGTCTAATCAATCAAGGAAGAGAAAAAGTTACTCTATGACGGGGAAAAAGTGCAAAGCCAAAGTTCACTGTAATGTACTATCACATTGTAATAAGATAAGGTAAACTGATATCATAATCGCATCGTAGTTAGTATATTATGATTAATTAATCATATTTATTAATTTCATAACTTACCTATGAATATTCAGTAGGTTAAAGCAACGTGTTTATGTAAGTTTGTTTACAATTTGCATGATTCCCCATTCTATTAAGTAATAGTTCATGAATAATTAATTAGAGACCATTTATGATACATTTTCATAATTTTCTAGAGTTATTTTTTGTTAAGGATATCAGTAACTTATTATCAGTTTTTTTTTTTTTTTTAACCCTTTCCAAGAAGGCTGAAAAATGCTTCAGACTTCGGTTTGTCTGTCTGTACGCGCTGTAGGTCCGGTAAATATTCAAGGGATTTTTTGAAACTGAGATATGTTATTCAAGTTAACTATCGAATGTTTCATGTTGAAAATAGAGTACATACCACCACTGATATGTGTGCAAGGACACCCAGAAGTATTTCAAAGCATTGCACTCTATGATAGGTATTTCTATAAACCAAATTTTAATAACTTTACATTGCACCAGTCTTAATGAAATTGAAATATGTTATTCAGGTTCACTATCTGATGTTCCCTATTTAAATTGGAGTACATAACGACACTGGTTTGTGTACAGGGACACCCGGGGGTATTTCAAGACACTGCGTTCTTTGAGAAGTATTTCTATAAATCATATTTTAATACACTTACTTTGCACCAATCTTAATGAAATTCAAATACAGGACATGGAACCCTATGGAACATGGAATAAATACCACCACTCCTTTGTGCAGAGAGACACCCGAAAAAATTCCAGTGCTCTAGAGAAATACTACTATGGACCATATTTAATAACGTTTTCTTACACAAATCTCAATGAAAATGCAATATGCTATTCATGTGCACAAAAGAATATTTTTATAGTGCACAGTGCAATCATAATTAATATATACAGGGCCCCACACATAGATTGAGATATATAAACAGTATATAAGGAAATAGCTGTAATTACATTTTCAATTTTATTAACGATTTTAACACCTTCTAACAAGGTTTAAGAGAGAGTAAAATTTGAATTAGTACATCTACACACCTGTCTCACTGTCCATTTTTCTATCTGTCAATTTGTCTGCCTTCAGCGTTCATATATATATGATATATATCTATATATATATCAAGAATTCCTTCAAAATGATGTATGTGTAATTCAACTTCATTATAAAAATTATTCATTTAAAATGGTATTAAAAGTACCGGTGCAACTGGTTTGTGTACAAGGATACCCTAAAAAATTTGAATGCTTTCCGTTTAAGTGAGACATTTTCATAAATCACATTTAAATAACTTTCTGTTGCAAAAATCTTAATTAAATTGACCTTTGCATTCAATATTCCAAAATAATGTTTTGTTTAGAATATGCTATGTCCAGCATTCAGATTTGCAAGGCTACACTAAAATATTTAGATACATTAAGGGCTAGAATTAGAAATTGTAGAAATTGCACTTACGTTTGTGTTAAGAAATGTTAACCCTTTCGATTAATGTTTAAGTGTGATTACGCTCTCAATTAATCTATATGTTTGTCTTTCTGTCCTTTTGTCTGTCCGTTTTTTAGTAACGTATTAAAAGAGCATTGAAAGTTAAAATATGCAACGAGTTTTACAGTACGAAATAAGAACGAAAAAGCAATGCGAGCCGTTTGTTTTATCAGATAACAAAAATCAGTTATTTTTAAATAAAATTCAATTGATTTACTTTTTTATATTTGCAGCCCTAAAAAACGATCTAATATTCACAATAAATTTAGCGAAAATTAAGTTCTAGTTTGTTGCAAACCCGGCAAACTCCAAAATAAGTTGAAAAGGCGGCTAAATCATAATTAAAAGTATAAATAGCCACTTCACGTGCTCCGGCCATTTTATGTCATGTTTTCAAACATATTGCCCTAATGGTTAGAAAATTAAGCAGTTTTGTTTATAATTTTATTTTGGCTTGGTGTAGCAAATATTCAGATTTTCCCAAAAACTTTAATTTTTGGAGATGACCGATTTCGCAATTAGACAACAAAAATGTACATTTATTTTATTACTACATTTAAATGAAAGTTACATAATATTTCATTCAATCTTCAGAAGAATATATTCAAATATGAAACATTTTAATGTTATCAAAATATCGATATATTTTTATGCTGGTTATTATTTTTCCCATTATACATATGAGGAAGAATTACATGACAATGCATATAATTTAACTGCACTTCATAAAACAACAATGAAATTACACGCAAACACGCATGTAATCTTAAACAGATACTGTATTTTACAAAATATACCAGCGTATTTATAATCAAGCATGTAGATTCAAAGTATTTTTAAATTCAAATTTGGTGTATGAAATAACATAACACTCAGAAATTAATTTACCTACAAGATTTGTTAACTTAAACAACTTTTTGATTTAGAAATCGCTTTACGTTGTTGTATTTGTACAATAATTTAATTTAGTGACGAAATAATTAATCATATGTTGTACTAAATGATCATCATTGTATCATCATGAGAAAATAATTTTATAGTTATAATCTACTTTACGATTCAGATTTTATTCTCATTATTTAAAAGAATCTTTCAATAGCGTAAATTACTTAAAATAAATATCAAAATAAAACATCCATTTTTAGTATAGAACAATATTATGGCATTATATGTGAAATTGAAAATTCTATAACATAATAAAGTCTTTTGAATAACTATAGAATCAGTAACAGAGTGAGGATATTTATCAGTTTAACTCATTAAAGTTCATTACTTAACATTGAAACCAAATAGTTAACGTTTTTTATGCAACATTTAAAAAATACTTTTTTTTCGTCTTTGTTCGGTGAATAGCAACAATTATGTGAAAAAAAAATATTAGAGGACACAATTAGCACAATTGCTTTTTAAATTTGATAATAATTATGAGTATATATCGCTGCTTTGAAGATTCTTTCATTAATTTCTAAGAAATTAAGTCTGGTAAAACTTTCTTTTCTAATACATAAACCATGCATAAATATTAATATAGTGAAGAGAAGATAAATCTTGACTTTATGTACATACAGTCGACATCAAAATTATTGAAGCACACATTCACACTTTTCATACATTGTTTTTTAGTTTGATCTCTAATTTTACTATCAACGTACTTTTTTATAAACAGTATAACACTAAGATCATGACTCGGAAAACTTTACTTAATGAAACAGTATTAAATGCCCATAATTTAAGTAGAAATTATCGCTAGTGCTTCAATAATTTTGCTGCCGACTGTAAATTAACGATTAAAACGTAAAAGATCGTAAAATTAAAAGAAATAAATGAGAGAAAGAAATAAAGAAATTATGCATACGTTTTCTGTAAACAAAATTGAATTTAGTAAGTTCTTTTAATCTATTCTTCCATTTAAAAACATACAGTAACGTTGTTTCATTCTCTAGTATCACTAACTATATTCATTTCTTAATTTTTTTTTAGCATAGCTTAAACATATTTTAAAATTTCTGTTGTCATTTTGACGAGAAATTAAAATGGCTATCGTAATTGATTAAAGATTTTTGCGGGAATCGTCCGAGCTGCACTTGTGCCAAATTTCACATTTCGCGATGTACTATACAGACGTTGTTCCAAATCTTTAGAACATTTTTTTTCTATTTCATTTTAACTGTAAAAAAAAAAAAAAAAAAAAAAAAAAAAAAGATTGTTTATTCATTTTCTACGACACACACACAAAAAATATTTATGCATTTAATCATTTACTTTTGCTCTTAAATAATAGAATCTTTCGATATATACCGGTTATAATTTTAATAACTTTTTATTAGAAAATTTTATGTTACAAAGTGCATTTAATTTCAGAATTTTCAATACTTTCATTAAAGTTGAGACTTTTCTTGTTTTCCGATTAATTTTAATTTATTAGATATTGCCATCAATATTTTAGAAATTTTAACTTATTTTTCAGTAATTTTTAAATCGTTAATTATAAATATTTATTCATTATTATATTATATTCATTACACAGGTTGACAAAAATGAAGTTGACAAAATATGATTCGATGATTTCAGCTGATCTTTATGTTTTTTGATGAGCTGAAACCGAAAATGCAGACTATTTTTCTCTATCACGTATAGATTTTTGTCGATACAGGGTGTTAACGAACACGATTTATTACATATACCATCACAACAGTAGGTCGGTTGGTTGGTTGGTATGGTTTTACGTCGCACTAGTTCTGTGCTATTACAACAATAGGTATCCATAATTAATTAAAAATAGTAATATACTATAAAATTTACCATATAATTATATCAGTTTAAGAGTAACGGAAGATATTATATAGAAAGGCAACCTGTATTGGCAAAAATCTATACGTGATAGAGAAAAACTGGCTTGATTTTCAGTTTCAGCACACCAAAAGGCACAAAGGTCAACCAAAATTATAAAATCAAAATTTTACGTGTCGACCTGTGTTATTATTATATTATAATCTATCCATTTTTTTAGCACAATATTTCTAAATTTTATTTTAATTTTTAAAGAATGCGCGTTCATTTTTTTTCCATTTTTTTTTCTTGACATAAAAATAAACATGAAATCCAAGGTGAAATTCTACAAACGGCAACAACGCAGAATCTCAGATTGAAAGAAACAATACGACCTATCGTGATAAAAAAAAAAAAAAAAAAAAAAAAAAAAAAAAAGAGAGAGAGAGAGAGAGAGAGAGAGAGAGAGAGATAATAATTAGAAAATTGCTGGATTAAAATATAGAACAATGGTTGAATAATAGATATAAAAAATCGAATTGACAAAATGTATTTTCTATATCACTAAATAGCAATTTTAAGTAGAATTGAATATTGATAAAATAAGATTTATTTATTGTAAAGATTTTCTTCCTATAAAATGCACATAATCCTTTTATGTGTCGAATTTCCGGTTTTCCGAAAATGTAAAATGATTTATGAAACTCAATATTAAATCTCATTAGCATTCAAAATAATCCAGAACAAAAATCAGTAATTATTTATAAATTAAAAATTAAAAATTTAGAACATACAAAAAAGCAAAGCGGTTCAAAAATAATAATTAAAAGATATCTGTAGTACAATGGAACATGCATTTTATATGCTAACAGCCTTTTTATTTATTTATTTTTTAACCACCACCAAAAAAAAAAAAAAAAAAAAAAAAAACACGAGGGGAGGGGGGGGGGGTGGATTTACAATTTCGATTTTTTGTACTATTCATCTATTGAGGTTTGAATTATTGGAACACTAGTAAGCTTTCTAATGCGCGCTTCTTTACCAAAAACTTCAACAACTGTATATATTAAAAATTTAGAGTAATTTCTAAAATATTTCCTCTTATATTTTACAGGTTTCTTAATTATTGTAGAAAAAGTAATTATTGTAGAAAAAGTAATTAAAAGAAAAAAAATACGGGGGGAGGGGGGGATTTACAATTTCGATTTTTTGTACTGTTCATTTATCAGCGCTCTAACTTCCCGAAATATTACCTAACTTGCATTGAGGTGAGGTTTGAATTATTGGAACACTGGTATGCTTTCTAATGCGCGCTTCTTTACCAAAAACTTCAACAACTGTATACATTAAAAATTTAGAATACCTTCTAAAATATTTCCTCTTAGATTTTACAGATTTCTTAATTATTGTAAAAAAAAAAAAAAAAAAAAAAAAAAAAAAAGAAAAACGGGAGGAAGGGGGATTTACAATTTCGATTTTTTGTACTGTTCATCTATCAGCGCTCTAACTTCCCGAAATATTACCTAACTTGCACTGATGTGAGGTTTGAATTATTGGAACACTAGTAAGCTTTCTAATGCGCGCTTCTTTACCAAAAACTTCAACTTTAGTTTCCATACATATTAAAAATTTAAAATAACTTCTAAAATATTTCCTCTTAGATTTTACAGGTTTCTTAATTATTGTAGAAAAAATAATTATTAAAAAAAAATCCTAAGTATAAATAAATAAATAGCAAAATTCTGTGAGAATCATCAGAGAAGTATAACGAAAAGTCTTTTCCTGCAGTACAATTAAGTTTTACGGATAAATATGATGTAATCCATCACTTTAAATTTAATAACTAAAATAATTGAATAATAAATGATTTTTGAAATAATTATAAAATAACAATAAGAAACAATTAGCAAATTAAAATTTAGTTTTCATAATTTGTACTCATTACATTAGCTTTAAGAGGACAAAAGACTCAAATTATTAAGTATAATCAATATACATAAATGAATATAGATTTTTAAATATTTACATTTTTCAATAAAACGTCTTTTTACTATTTATTTTAAATTAATATTTTTTATCATTCAGGTATTCAGAAAAAAAAAAAAAAACATACATTCTCATGTATAGTAATTCCTTTTTACATAAAATTTATATATCTTGACATTTTATAGCTTCTGAATTTTACAATTTCTTTTTTCCTACACAATACGTGCCAGTAGAAATAAGATGTTAAAGAAAAATTATACTCGTGCTCGTGCATTATTAATCTTGTTTTAAGATTTTGTAGTTCTAATGTATTCATGTCACTCGCATAATATTCTTACAAGCTACGGTTGTTCAGCGCCAGAGAAACGTAAATTAAACTTATCACTACACGCATGTTGAAATATTGTAATATGGAGTACTGTTTTTCGAGATGTGCAAATTATTTTTTTTCTTAAATAGAGTAATGGGTGTCAATAATATTTAGTATTATGAATATATAAATGCATTATACGTAAGACTAAGAAAATTGCATAACAAGTCAAAATCAAATAAACATACAGAAATAGCATAACAAATAAAGAATAATAAAAAGTAATTATGAAAGAAGAAGAATTCTTTTGAAATATTTTCCTGTCATAACATTGTTCTCAAGGGTAATTTATTGCATGAAGGAAAAATAGAATACGATGTTTTAATAATAGCATTGCATAAAAAAAAAATACAGAACATCGGTAATAATTTCACGGACAGTTTAGAAAAATTAACTGTAACAGACAATATTATTATGTATGTGTGTGTGCGTGTGTGTGTGTTTATGGATAGATCGATAGATAGAGAGGGGAAGAGTGGAACAAACTTGGACATTTTTCAACTGTGGACACCTTAAATTTAGACTTTATCATTGCGAATAAGAAGTAGTTTTTTAGTGCATCATAGAGAATAGAACAGTTTTCTGTTTCCTTTTTTTTTTAGAATCCTTCAAGTTTCCTGGTAAGACTAAATATAGGAAAGAACGGGGTTAATTAGCATAAGGCGCTAGTTGGCACTTACTTTCTATTTACTGTCACAGTGCAGATAAAACTCTACCATTTTACTAATGGAAAGTGTATATACATGTGCACAATCCACCGTATGTTTAGAAGTGTCTGAAAGGTAAAAATCTTTGTTTCATCATTTTTCAGACTGGTGAGTAAATTTTACATTTTACATTTTTTTTTCGTCTAGTGAGTCTGTAGATCAAATTGAGGCTCTGCTAATGGCGGTTTTCGAAAACGTGGTTAACTGGGGTTGCAAAAATGTATCATATTCTTTTGTTTCTGATACTTAGGATTTTGTAATAAATATTGAAATTTAGGTATCCTTGTGTAGTAGTTGGCATACTTAGGTATGAGGTCGGTTGGCACAGTATAATTTACAATAACGGTAGTTCAAAAACTTAAGCTTAAAAAACTCTCCAAGATCAAGAGTTATTATTCTGAGTCTCCTGCTAAGACGTTGGTTAGGGTTTTCATTTGACGGTTCTTACAACCTCAGACGATTTCAAAAACAGAGCAAAAGGTCACATAAAGCAACATCAACAATGAATCCTCTACAATATCAAGTGCCTCCTGACCACCCAGACGGAAATTAAAGGGGTAAAAAATGTATTTAAATAACCAAAATATTTTTTTAAACATAATATCACAATTATTTATATGCGAGTAGTAGTGAATGCATAGTCTATTATTTGTATGGAAGTAATATCACTATTATTTATATACAAGTATTTTTTTTTTTGTAACCAAAAGGTCACATTAAAAAAAAAAAAAAATCAACAACGAATCCTCCATAAAATCAAGTGCCTCCTGACCACCCTGAATAAAATAAATATGTAAAAAAATATAAAATACATATTTAAGTAACCAAAACAACTTTATTTTGGTTACATGATACCTTTGTTAGTATTGACGAAGCCGATGAAAATGAGATTCGCCTGTGCACTATAGTCAAATAAGTTAAAAAAAAAAAAAAAAAAAAAAAAAAAAAAAAAAGAGAGAGAGAGAGAGAGAGAGATGGTCGTATGAGAATGGTTAAATTTTCCACCACCAAATTAAAATTGTTCAAAAATGGAACACACCTGTTTAAATAAACAAGCAAGCAACTCCCACATTCGTAATTAATTTCAAACATTGAGCTAATTCTAACTGAATAAAGACCGGTAACTATATTAATAAGAATTTTTTTCTTAGAGAATTCCTATTTGTTTATACACTTAAGCAGGATTTTTCAGTTAAATAATATTAAAATGGGATGCTTCGATTTTTTTCCTTGAAAATATCTGTATTTTGCCTAAGTATCTCTATCCGTATCACATACTCGAACTCGCCTCTATGGGTATGCTACCAAACTCCGCACTTGGGGTTAGTTGGCCTAGTTGTGATCTTTCAGCAACAGTATTTTTTGCGTTATTTAAACATGCATTTAATTGATGGATTATATATAATTTTTTAGCCTAAGACTTACGCTTTCCGAGATGTATTCATCAGGTTTTTCCTAAGCATTGTACAAATAAATACAAGATAAAAAGAATTTTTTATACACCATGTTTTTAAATTTTCTGTTGAATCATATAAAATTGACAATTCTATGTATTAATAAATACTTTTTAAAAATATTTTTGATGAATTATCCCATCAACTTGAAAGAAAATGATCCAATTCGGAATAAAGAGAGCAATTATAAGAAATTTTTAAGCATTTTTAATTGAATAAAAATATTAAAAGAATGCATTCTCGTCGTGTTTTGAGGTACTCTAAAAATTTCAAATGTCTAGATAGTGGGGAAGTTAGCTAAAAATCGATTGCAATATTTGTACTGGACAAACAAACAAGAAAGCGAGTAAATAGAAACACGGTAAAATTTAGAAGAATCAAAAACCAAAATCTATTACTACTAGCCCCAGTCTCTAAATAACAATAGTATACTTATTATTTATTTTTTTATTTTGTAATTATTTCGGACAAATAGCTATTTTGGTCAGAAATTTCTTTTATATATTTTTTCAGAAATATTAAACTTACAAAAATGAGGCGAACCGTGCCCGTTGTTGATGATTGGACAGTAGAAACAGCTGCAGAATATGACTTAAAATTCTATACATACGGAAATATTTGTTGAATTGAAATTCTAAATTTATGCATTGGAATGCTATTATTAGTGTCGCAAACTGCCACATCAGATAAGACACGACACTGCATTTTTTTTTTTTTATGGGGGGGAGGGGGTGTGTTAGGGTAATTTACATTAATGTACTAATGCTGAGAATAAATTTTATTTGAAGTAAAAAATCTTTGAGTACATGCATTTTTTAACACTTCTAATAAATACGTTACTTGTGCGGTTAAATTAAGAGATAAACTACAATAAGCTACAAAAATTAAGGTATGAACGTGATTCATTAATTAGAATTACATGAACTCTGTGTAAAAGTAAACAAAATTTCGATATGAACGATCTAATGGCTCTAAAACTCTATCTGAAGACATGGGTATAATGTAGCATTTTATGTACATTATATTATTTGGCATTAAATATACATTCGAAAAAGAATTAATTTCTTTAATTGCTGTTAGTCTTAGACACATGAATTTGATAATAACATGTCTTTTCCTTCTCTGTTTTATGAATATGGCCACTACGTTTAAGAGAACGTAATTTAAGAATAAAATAGCGTTACGAATTTCCCAAGTAGCACAGGAACGTTCTGTGAACGTCTAATAACGGTTTCAATAGTTCAAACACCGTGTTTCGTGTCAAAAGAACGTTCTAAAACACGTTCAGAAATAGTATTATTTAGAACGTTCTGAAAATGTTTGATTTGTACCATCTATAAAACGTACAATTCTAGTTCTATATAGAACGTTCAAGTGTGACACCGTCATAACACGTTCTGTAACAGTGTAATTATAACGAATATGACAAAATGACTTTTTAGTACTATTGGTTGGGAAACTAGGTTAACCTTTAAAATTTTTGACTTCAGCTTTTGATTTTTTTACACGTTTTGTGGCGTGAGGAATCCGGAAGTCAAAAGGTTGGTATGGTATCTGTTAATGTGTATCGGCACCTATTAGTGTGATAGCCCGTTAGTTCATGTACACGATATCTCAAGAACAAATGATTGCAGAGAGATCGGACCAGTTTTAAAATATCACTTATGATACTGATAAGAATCTTATTGATAGATTTGCAACATTCTAATTTAAAAACTTCGTAAGTTATTCGAAATTTATAATTTTTAGCATGATAGAGAATAGAGCATTTTTTACATTTTCAGTTTAACGTTTTGTTAGCACGTCAGTAAAGAATGCTTCCCAATAATCAGTAGCGGTGAGGTGAAAAAAAATTACAAAATTTTAAACTCATGGAAAAATTTTGTGGATTTTGTATTTCAGGAATCAATGTATGGAATTCGACCAAACTTGTTACAATAATAGATCTTGCCCTAAATTGGAGTTTATTTGAATTTCATTTGGGATATATCGCCCGATAGATTACGGTGCTATGCAATGAAACCCTCCATTTATGGGACGGCTATATTTCAGCTTCTATAGTGTACAAATGTATTAAACATGATATATTGGCATATATCATCATAACCTCTGCTAATACAAATTGGATGTATACATTGTCCAACAGGTGGCGTTGCTAATCTGCAATTTAATCATTTTAACGGAAAGGCAATATTTTAACTCTTGTGATTTAACAATAAATTTTGTGATACACTGAAGTTATAAGTGAAATCGATTTTATGTAAAGCTTTACTGGTCCATTTTGGATGCACATCGGCCAACAGGTGGCGTGGCTATGTTGCAATTTAATCTCATAACAGAAACGAAAAGTCTCAACTTCTGTGATTTATAAATATTGTAAATTTGGTAAGTGAAATTAATATTGCGTAAAACTCTACAGATTGCCTTTGGGTGCATATCGGACGACAGGTGGCACTGCCACGTTCCAATATTTTCCATTCACAGAAAGGCTATCTATCAGCATCTGTAATATATATACTCACCAAACCTTCTGCGTGACATACATTTGATATATAATATTGATTCAATTTGGCTGTATAACGAGTAATAGTCAAACAGTTTTTTTTTTATTATTATCATTCATAGGACATTGTTTTTTTCCCTAGGAATAAGTATGCATCATCCCTGGGGGATGGGGGAAGGGTGGATAAAAATTTTCACTATAATTATCTTTCAAAAGAATTCGATATCACCTTTAAAACGAATAATTGAAACATCGTTTTCTGATGATTTAAAACAAATTTACCGTTTTTTTTTTTTTTTTTTTTTTTCATTTGTAATAATAATCAGTACAAAAACCCTTAACGGGTTAAAAGTTGTGACGCAGCTACTTTATCACTATAAGAATTTGAAATATGGGTCTTAAAAATAATGATATCAAATTTTAAGTGACGCTTTTCTATTAGTTAAAATATACATAGATTTTCTTATTTGATCATTTGCTTTTTTCTTTTATTTATATTTACAGTGCAAACATAATATTTTTAACTTCAAGATAAGACAGATATATAAAATATACTCACTGATGCTTTTTCATTTGCATTTTAATTTCAAAATAACAGTTTTAAGAGGAATGATATAAAAATTCCAGTCACGCCTTGATGTCATTTTAAAAGATTTGTTTTTAGATTCCATTAAAATTACCTTTGTTTTGTCTACTAAAGTATATTTACACATTGAAACAGTGCTATTAATTTTGAAATATACTGTCAAATAATCACACTTTCACTGAGTTCGCATTATAAATAAAAATTATTTATTTCAATAAATCGATTTGTCTTTTGCGTCACGCTATCCAAAACTGCAAGTAAAATTTGTGCAAATGTTTTCTTTGCATCACACTATTTCTTTGCACAAATTCTCACTTAGTTGGGTACTATGATACAAAGTAACATTTGCATATATTTTACTCACAGTTTTGGATAGCGTGACGCAAAAGACAAATCGATTTATTGAAATAAATAATTTTAATTTATAATGCGAACTCAGTGAAAGTGTGATTATTTGACAGTATATTTCAAAATTAATAGCACTGTTTCAATGTGTAAATATACTTTAGTAGACAAAACAAAGGTAATTTTAATGGAATCTAAAAACAAATCTTTTAAAATGACATCAAGGCGTGACTGGAATTTTTATATCATTCCTCTTAAAACTGTTATTTTGAAATTAAAATGCAAATGAAAAAGCATCAGTGAGTATATTTTATATATCTGTCTTATCTTGAAGTTAAAAATATTATGTTTGCACTGTAAATATAAATAAAAGAAAAAAGCAAATGATCAAATAAGAAAATCTATGTATATTTTAACTAATAGAAAAGCGTCACTTAAAATTTGATATCATTATTTTTAAGACCCATATTTCAAATTCTTATAGTGATAAAGTAGCTGCGTCACAACTTTTAACCCGTTAAGGGTTTTTGTACTGATATCATTACTTTTTAGAGGTTATTGATCAAAAAATTAAAACAAGTCCTTCCGGCTCATAGGAAGGTTAGGTTGATTTATCTTTTCTTATCAAGTTGCCATCATTTTTTACAAAATGGCAGGTACAATTTATTAATGAATTTGGTGGATTTATTAATGATGGCTATGTATATATGGAGTGTTAAGCAAATCGGTTCAAAAGTTACTGTGATAATTTTCAAGTGGCCACCATTTAGAAACAAAAGGACAGAGTGACTGAGATGACCAGTGAACTTATCAAAGATATTTGAATGATATGTCAACTGTGCAAATGTGATTCAAACTGATTCCGTATTACAAAAGTTATTGTAATAAAAAAATTTTAAGCGGTTGCCACTTGGAAACAAAATGGTGGAGCAAGTTGCCTAGCAAACTTATCCAAGATATTTGAATTGTATTAAGTTCACTCCCCAACTTTAATTTGAACCAGTTTAGTATTCTAAAAGTTATCGTGGTGGCACATTTTCAAGTAGCAGCCTGATTTGAAGTGGCTGCAAATTGGAAACTAGGTAAATGTTGGAACAAAATTCATCCAAGATATTTGTGTGATAAGTTCATTGTCCAACTTGAACTGATTCAGTATTTCAAAAGTTATTCTGATGATAAATTTACAAGTGGTAGCCTGATTTGAAATGAATGTACTTAAGATATCGGTCATTTTGTTAAAAATGGCAGATAAAATTCATTAATAAACACTTGGTTGAGACCTTTATGTGGTCAATCTGAACATGAAAATTCAAGCAAATGCGGTCTTAACTGTTGATTTGAAATTTTCATGTAGCCTTCACTTGAAAACAAGCTGCAGAGCAACTTAGTTAATGAACTCATCTAAGATATTTGTAAGATAAGTTTGCTGTGTAACTTTGGTTCAATTCAATTTTGAGTATTATGTCGAAAGTTATCGTAACCACAAAATTTCCATTTTATATACAGAAAAACCCAATTTATACATCATTTAGACTTATACGTCCTTTTAGTGAAGTCCTGATTCATTCCTATTCATTTCAATGAAAAATTTCTTTGTTTAGTCACACAATATTAGTTATGTCTTTTCCACTTTTCTAAAATTCACAAACTAAACAGACGACATACAAATTCTTTGCAGAATCGTTCTGATTTCTAATCTTTCTCCATCCTCAATATATACCGTAAAATTCTGATAGTAACCTCCTTTTATTTTTCAATGGGAAATTTGTCAAAACTGGGGGGGGAGGGGTTATAATTGAAAGTTTCCAGAAATGTATGACGAATTCGTAAGGCGGGGGGGGGGGGGATTATAATCGGAAGTTTCACAATCTTTTCCAAAAACATAAATTTTATTAATTATATATATAATAGCTACTAAATTATATTAACAATAATATTGATTATTATTTATTAAATTTTATTAATAAACATAATTTTGAAAAAGAAAATGTAACCGAATAATGAACATGTGATGTACACGTGCAACATCTCCCCCCTCTTATAAACAAATTGCGAAGTCGCTAGAAGATTCACTAACAGTTAAACAAACAGTTAATTGCACTGCTATTAACAATTAACTGATATGCAAGAACAGAACAGGGTGAACAATAACTATTAATGTTATTTAAAGATTTAAAAGTAAAAAGAGAATTTAAAATTTAGAAAAAAGTTATGATCGCAAAAACATAGTTGCATAAACAAGATTGTGAAAGCAATGGTCGCTTACGAATAGCAGTTAATGTTTTGGAGTTTAAAGAATGTAAACAAAGCAGCATTTTTTTATTTGGAGTTATTTTACTTTAAAAAGATGAGCAAAAATAGCACTTGGATACGTTTACATGCAAATTAGTTTCTAAATAAACATATGACTTCAGATGTTACAAAAAAAGTATGTTTGCAATGATCATGGGAAAAATGAAATAATGGCGGACTTAGCCGCCAAAAGTAAGGGAGGAGGGTTATAAACAGAATTTTCCGAAAAAGTAAAGTACGTGAAATTTCAGGAGGGGGGGGGGGGGGTACTATCGGAATTTTACGGTATGACATTTTTTTTTTCCAATTTACTTAAATAGATTGTAGAAACTATAAAGAAATTGAATAGTTCAATATCTTTCACTCATATACTTTTTTAGAACACTCCCCCTTTCCCTCCACTCTAACACTTGGTGATCAAATGCAATGCAAAAGTCATGTGATTTCCAATCTTTCTCCATCCTCAACATAAATGTCAGTGTTCTCTTTAAACCAGGGTTGGCAAAAACCCGGGTTGATAAAATAAACGAATTTAAATTCTTAAGTACAATACATATTACTTAAATTTTTTAGTTCCACATCATACTATAGATGGAGAACTTAAATAATCGTGAAAATTTTCGACCTCATTTTTTTTTTTTTTTTTTCATTTTTACACATTTTCACGTGTAAGGAATTCGAAAAATGACAAAATTTGTATGGTGCGTATTAGTTTGTTAGTCCGTTAGTCTGTGTACACGATGTCTCAAGAACAAATTATCACATAGAAGTCAGATCAGTTTTAAAATATTACTTTCGACACTGGCAAGAACCCTATTCATTTGCAATATTCGAATTAAAAAACTTTGTAAGTTATTAAAAATTTATGCTTTTCTTAACATGGGAAAATAGGGCAAAATTTTACATTTAAGTAAAATTTTGCATTAAATGGAAAATTTTTATGAAAAAAATGTGAGACCAGTTTTAAAATATGCGTTTTGATGTCGGAATGAACATCAGTAACTAGAAACATGCTACTTTGAAAATTTTGCAAGTACTGGCATGAATATCATAGAGTATAAATTTTCCAATTAAAAGAATTCGTAAATTATTTGGAATTAACAATTTACTTAAAATGGCAGAATAGGGCAGAATTGAGCATAAATGCCCATTTTGAGGATCATAAATATATCAGACAACTTCAAAATAACATTTATGATACTTGTTTGAACATAATTGACTACAAATATTCTAATAAGAAAATTTTGCAAGTTACTCGTAATTTAAGAATTTATCAACATAGTAAAATGGGGCGATATCCCATATAAATATGCATTTTGACATTTTGAGGATTGTTGCATTGGAAATAGTAGCATGAAAACAAAACTACGAAATTGGTCCAAATAAAATAAATTAATAGATTAGAATATAAGATAAATATATCAAAATGAATGGTGGATAGCCTATTAGGTGGGGATTTCATTGTGTCAAGTGTTTAGTCGATTCATTTATCTTAACATGATAATCATGTTAAGAAAATGTCCTGTACTAGAAATGTATGAGAATATATATATAATGGGGAACTGAGCAGAGTCCACTTATGCCAACTAGTTTTAATTATAAAAATAAGTTGCACTGCTTTATCTTTTTTTTTTTTTTTTTTTTTAAGTTTTTTAATAGTTGAAATGGTTATAGAAGAAAATTTTATGTTATTAGATTTATAATTATGTTGCTACTAAAATTAAAATAAAATTATAAAGTTTTAAAACTAAACAATTTAATTAGTTAAATATTGATTCTGGGCAACATTTATATCCACTGTTAAACAAAAATATCGTTCGGCTTTACAGGAAAAGGAAAACTGAACCAATTATAGAAGATAAACTTGCTTTTATATTTATAACTGTAGTTACTTTTTATGTTTAAGTACTATTTTCTAGAAAATAACAATAAGAGTTTTTTCTTTAAAGTTAAGGTGTTTTCTATACTTTATAGATCGGATTTGTAAATTATAAATAATTTTTAACAAAAACCCACTTATTTGCAAAAACCCAGTGGGTTTTTGTTGGTGGGCCCGCCCAGAAAAACCCGGGCAAAGTTTTTCTGGGCTGGGCCCAGATTGCCAACCCTGCTTTAAACACCCTTTATTAAATTCTAGCAGCTATAAAGAAGTAGAATTGTTCAATACCTTACACTCATGTAATTTTTTGAGATGCCCTAATCCCTGTGCTAATGATCAGCGACCATACACCTCATGGAATCCTTATGATTTCTAATCTTTCTCATACATAACATATATGTCAATATTCTTTATAACATGTTTAAATATATATAGAGGTAGAACTGTTCACAATGATTAACTATCATCATTTTTATAACTATAATGCTTTGATCATATCTAACTGATTAACAAACATTACATATGCAATCTTGTGATAAAAATATTACCTACTATTGAAACTTGTAACTTCATTTTTACCATGTTTTATTAACTTCGATTCTTGTTTGTTTGTTTGTCTGGTACAAATCTTGCAATCTATTTTTAACTAACTCCTCTACATTTGAAACTTTTAGCATAAATCAGAACCCGGTGACAACACAATACTCCAAAGCTCGATTTTTGAATAGTTTTCTTTTAATTAATTAAAATATGAAAATAATAAGCTCCTAATAGCAATAAAAATAGCCATTAAAATATTAGCTATAATTTAATTGTTGCGTGTTCATTTTCTTTCGACATAAAAATAAACACGTTTAATTAAACGTGAACGTTAAAAAATTATAAAAAGTTAAACGATGCATCTCATAAAAATTGATGTTATTATCACTTTAAAAAATGTATACACATTGATAAGTGCTAATATAGTTCATGGTGCTAATATACGTATTTATTTTAAAAACCAACTTTTTTTTTTCATTATTATTAGTTCACTGAATTGAGTCCGCGTGCTTAAACATTGCTTATTTATTATTTTTTATCCTTGCATATTTTATTAATGATTCAACAGGAAATTTAAAAACATGGTATATAAAAAGTTTTCTTTTTTGTCTTATAATTATTTTCTGTTACTTATTGTAAAGTTATGCTACAGATTATTTTTTAGTGCCCATATAGCTGTCACAGATTCTCAGAAAAAATTCTGCTACTGAGTCAGGGTTTAAGCCGAGTAAAAATTATTTTTAGCAAAAAAGCTAAAATCAGAAAAAAAGCTTTAGCAAAATACTAAAATGCCAGGAATAGTAGAAAAAGATGAATATCAGTTTACACGTTATTCTAAACGCCTCAATATGTTTGATTTTCATTTGTCATTTAAACTTAAAAGTTTTTAATCAGGTTTTTAAAGAGTTATACACAGAAGGTAAATTTTTTTTAATTTGAAATGAAAAACAAAAAAGTAAAACTGTAACCAGATCAATTTGAATATAGTACAAGCATATATTTTACCTCATTTATTGGCAGACATGAAAAACATTAAACTTTTTAGATTATTACTTTATATTGTAAACTTTTTTAAAGCAATATGAACGTTTTAGATACAACTTATATTCTTTTTCTGGAGATATAATTATCACTATCAGGGATTAATACAGGTCGAGTTTACTACCGTTTATGGGTACCTTCACAAAAATCGACCTGGCAAAAAAGGTATCTTCACAAAAATCATACAGCTAAAATCGGTACTTTCACAAAAATCTTAGTCCTCCCAGCAAAATCTAACATTTTTAATTAGCACATTTTCAAAGGAAAGTAATTCGTGCATTTCTGTTGATGCGATTTGCGAAGCAAGAATCATACAGAATGTTGGTTTTAATCTACACACAAGCGTTTGTTATGGGGGAGAAACAGTGCAGCATATGTAAACAAAACGATCCTTGTGTGTATCGGTACAGACACGCTCTGAAATTGTGGCCATAGTGTACCGTTTGCTGATTCATCAGGTGGTTTAACATTTTGGTGACTGTATGGTGACGTGTTTATCCTCCCTGGTACAATTCATGTATACTGCAGTGATACTAACACAAATAAAAACAACTTCTACTTACACTATCTCTACTGAACTGTTTACTTCAGAGTGAAGTAAGTTTTGGATTTTGGTTCCTGTTCTGCTATAAGCCTCACACTAGCTGCTGAGAGTTAATTTTATTATTCTACTTTGTTCAAACTCCCCCCCCCCCCCTCATACACACAGAGAGAAAGAAAAAGAGTGCACTACAATTTTTCACAAAAATAAAATATAGTTAAGATTTTTCACAAAAATAGGTATTAAGTTTGAAATCTTAGATTGGCCCCTGACTATAGCATGTAAAACTACATTAAGCTTATACTGTATCTGAATATCTGAAAATAAAAACATAACTTACCAAAACAAAAAAAAGGTAAGTAATATAAGTGAAATTTGTTTATTACTATTCAAAGCTTTTCGGTTTACGATTTATAATTTTTCTTTCATTCATATTAGACTACTTTACAAATGCCTCATGTTTACAAGTTACAAGTTGATTTCCTGTATGCGATTCTTATGCGTAGTTCAGTGTTTGATTTTTCTTATGCTATATGCATGAACCAATGCATTTTTCTTGATCAACGTTGCGATTATTTTTCCATGAAAGATTCGTTATAATATTTTCGCTGAAGTTTTTTTTTTTCAATTTGTGTTTAGTAAGATGCTTTAGCAAAAAAACGATAATGTGTTATTTCATTTGGGCATTTTGGATAAGTCTTTTAGCATTTCACGAAAAATGCTACCATAGCAGAAACACTGTACTGAGGTAATGACAAAATTTCCATTTTATATATACAGTAAAACATTATTTACATGTTTTTTGCATTTATACATCCTTTTAATGAAGTCCTGATTCATTCCTATTCAATTTAATGAAATTTTTTTGCCACTAATTAACAAATTTATGTTTATTTCGTATTTTGGTACAAATAGCCTTAAATAAAAAAAAAAAGTTCTATCGATTTAGAGCAAAATAAGTCTATTTCCACAGTTTTGCATTATTAAACATACATTCGGACTGTTAGCGGCAAAACTATTGTGCATTTCAATAACAGATTACAAAATTATTGCATATTTTGGTAAACAGAACAGAAAAAAGTAAAAATTTTCTTTATAGGGAAAGAAATAATCATGAATTTTGGCAATTATTTGTATTATTAAACATAAAATTTGTTAATTAGCAGCAAATGATTCCGCATTTCAATAATAGGCCACAAAATTATCACAGATTTCGAGAAATAGCTTTGGTGGGAAAAAATAGAGAATTTTATCAATTAGCAATAAAATACTCTAATTTTAGCAATTATTTGTATTGTTGAGCATAAAGTTCCTCAATAAGCAGCAATATGATTCCATATTTTATTAACAAGCTGTAAAATTATTGCTCAATTCAAAATAGTAGTTTTCAAAATATCACAGACTTTATAGATACAAAAACAAAATAATTGTGTATTATGGCGATCGTAAGTAAACATTTCAGGAATAGCATGAAAAAAAGGGCAAATTTTATTGATGAGCAGCAAAATAACAGAATGTAAGCAATTGTGATTAAACAATGAAACTGGTAATTCAAAAATTATACTTTACTGCTCTCAATAATAAGTTTCCCACAATAATCTGCAGCACTTGCTGCATTATTGCTGTGAGCGAGAGTTTTTTTTTTTTTTTTTTTTTAAGATAACTAGCATAGGAAATTTATATATAAAAATAATTAAAATTAAAAAAATAAATAAATCATTAATCCACGATTTTAGTATACTAAGATATTTATATTTTGAGTATTGCATTACATATCTGGAAAACTATATTAGCACATTTTGAGTATTAATTATACATTTTGCATTTCTCCAATCATAAATATTGTATGATTTATAACCACATCAGTAGTTATTTAATTAAAATATAAAATTTTTCATAATCACCTGATTGTCTGTGAGTAGTATTAAGAACTTCATTGTGAATTAAGTTCTGTAAATGATTTTTTCCTTTTGTTTTGACAAAAAAAAAAAAGCAGTCCATTGCACCTTTAAAGGAACATAGAATAACGTCTTCACATTCAATATCATCAACACTTTAATTCACATGAATTTTTCATTAAATTGAATAGGAATGAATCAGGACTTCATTAAAAGGGTGTATAAATGCAAAAGACATGTAAATAATGTTTTACTGTATCTATAAAATGGAAATTTTGTCTACCTCAGTACAGTGTTTCTGCTACGGTAGCATTTTTCGCGAAATGCTAAAAGACTTATCCAAAATGCCCAAATGAAATAACACGTTTTCGCTTTTTTGCTAAAGCATCTTACTAAACACAAATTGAAAAAAAACAAAAAAACTTCAGCGAAAATATTATAACGAATCTTTCATGGAAAAAAATTCGCAACGTTGATCAAGAAAAATGCATTGGTTCATGCATATAGCATAAGAAAAATCAAACACTGACCTACGCATAAGAATCGCATACAGGAAATCAACTTGTAAACATGAGGCATTGATTTGTAAAGTGGTCTAATATGAATGAAAGAAAAATTATAAAATTTTCTACAATTTACAAACAATTCTACCTCTTTATATATTTCACAATCTAATAAAACATATTTTAAAAGAATACTGACATTTATGCGATCAGAATATCAACAGCGGCGGAGGAATACAGTGCCAAGACAGGAACAGTGTAAACTGGTAAACAACTTTAGCGTCTACAGCAAGAACCAGAAATTTTCGATCCGGATGATATACGCATGCGCTCTACAGATCATCGACCATGGTATAAATTCCTGTGCTTGAGTGCTTTAAACTCTTTGGCTTTAATAAAGTTTTAATTTATTATGAATAACGATGAAATAGAATTAAAAAATACTTCGTTTATTTTAAATATTATCTAAATACGTTTTTGACGAAATGGGAAATTTTAAAATTAAAAATATTTTCTTCATAACAAAAATTTATCAACTGCATTCACATTAGACAGCCAACCAACGTGCCTTGAAAGTAAGGACCGAATTACGACATTTTTGCCGAATAAAAGCATGCATTTTGGCGGAGTAATATAGTTCTATTTTTAAAGCAACTTTTACAAAAAACAAGAGTTTTCCTGAAAAAAACAAAAACGTTATTAGATTCAGAAAGATCCCATTAACAACATATATTAATTAAATTAAAATCGTTCGTGCGGTTTTAGAGATATTTTTTCATGAATTTAGTTCATTACATCCTTACACCTCACGTTTTTCCTTTTTGGCTTTAAATTGAGATTCAGATCTCAAAACATACTGCATGTAGAAACGTAAAATTTTCAGGATAGATTAAGACCGAAGAAAAAAGACTATTTTGAAAAGATCAGAACAAAATATAGCATATTTTCTGAGATATTAAGTGTCGGCTTTTACGAATCTCTTTGATGTCAGACTAGGCGTATATATGAGTTCGCAGCTTTCCGTCCGTTTGTCCTTCCGCTTGCGTCACTCGAAAAACTGCCGTTTTTCATGATAATAATAAACCCTTAGAAAAATACATTTTCTAAGATCTTCTATACAGCATAAAAATGATTGTCTTCTGTCATGAAAATCTATGCATTCCCCAGACCCAAAGTTTAGATACAAAAAGCTAATCACGGATGTTATTGAATAAGTAATATAGTGCTTTACGCGAGTTTCAAAGAAAATCACGGGAAAACTCCGAAAACCTAAGTCGACGAGCGTGACCAGGAATCGAAGCCAACACTTCCCGTCTGTAAGGTTCGAGAGTAGAACCTCGCGGTCTCTAATACTCATCGGGAAGTTACAGAATGAGTTTTTTTCTTCTTTTCTTTAAGCATAATTTTAAACTTTTATTATATTTTATTTATGATTCTATTTAAGTTTAAATGTTACTGATAAATTATCAATATTGATAATGTTGTTAAATCGTTACTCTGTTTGATTGTTCTTATTTTATTTTATTTATTTTCACTGAATATTTTATTCAATACTAAAATATACACTAAAACAAAATATGCTTTTCCGTTTAATTCGAGATTTTAAAATGGAAAAATAAAGTGATCTCATAAGTTTTTCAAATACTTTATAAAAATTTAAATAATTGTTTAACTCAGCTCCATTTTTCCTTAAAATATTGACCATATGTTTTCTACTTTCAAACGTTGAACTTTGAAACATGATTATTCCGGATGTAACAAGGGAAGAGCAGATGAAACTGACATCTGTGGATTGCATTTATTTAATTCTCGCTGACCGTGCAAATTCAAAGGTCTTGGGAATGTCGTGCCGTTATGTGAAGCGGTAATTTTAAAACGTGTAATGTAATCTGTTTTGTTCAGTTTTCGCGTTATAATGACTTGGATAAGCTTTAGAAAAGGTAAAAATGTAATATTTTTAACCTGTAATAGTCTCTATTTTCTATTTATTAAAGTCTTATTTTAATATCAATTAAACAATCATTTTCATATCTGCGTAAGTTCTTAAGCCTAACATTTGATACTTGTAAGTAGCATTGTATCGCAGAAAAAACTGCTCCTGTTACAGAAAACCGCTTAGAAATTATGGATTCATTTTATTAATTCAGTCTTCTGAGATGGAAATTGTTAAAATGACTATTTTTGGTTATTATGCTTCTGAATGAAGTAACATAAAGAATTTAAAAGATGAGAGCTAATTTTAAGTGAATGCCCTTCCAGACTGGTCATTATGTATTTTAAAATGCTAGTTGGAAGGGTGTTTTCTTGGAGAAATTCTTATGAAGAAAATGAGGAAGGTATGTAATTCTTTTTTTTTTTTCTTTTCTTTTTAAATTCTGAAGTATTTATTTAATGTTTATATGATAATATATATACAATCTAGGTTATGCAAATTGCATATTTTTAAAATAATATCCTAAGTTTCACCGACTTACAATTTTAAATATCTCTTTACTGTTATTTATTAAATAAAATATATGAAATTGTTTAACTGCATAATAAAACAAAGATTCAATTCAATTTTATTCCACATCTTTATAAAAAAAGATATTCTGCTTAAAAAAAAGGACGATTTACTATATTATTTATTAATACTAATAATATTTACATTTATCAATTATTTAATATGCCATGATAGCATAAATACATCAAATGAGGTAAAAATTGCGTTGACTCAATTTAAAGAAATTTAAACATTTAAAAAATACCAATTACATTGCCATGTGGAATAAATTTAAATACCTGCAAACATCATTTTTGTAAACTGCTGCTGTAAACTGAAAATATGTATGCACACATGCACTGAAATTTAAAAATATGAAGTATGTTAAATATTTTAGAAAAATATTATGATTAAATATATATATATATGTATTTAAGTATTTGGACATTTTAAAAATTTCCTCCTTCTAACTAATTTTTAATTTTTTGTTACAATTTCTTATTATTATAAATTAACAATATATTCTAAACTCAATTATATATTATTTTAGCGGTGTATTGGTACATTCATTTTTGAAATTATTTTTTATGTTGAAATATTAAAACTTTCTATAAACTTCAGCATTCAGATATATTTATAAACTATCCATGGACTTACAAAGTAGTACCCAGAAATGTTTAGAATATACAGGGTGCAAAGTCGAGAGCAGTCCTTTATTTGCGCAACAATTGGTCTCAAACTTCCTCCAATAAGAAAATGTATTTTAAAAAAAAATGTAAGAATTCATTATATGACATGTTTAAATTTAAAAAATCAATTTACTAAAAATCACAAAAACTGATAATTTTTATACAATTTTCATGACACTAATAGTGTAAGTTGAGTTCTAACCTAAAAAATATAACACAAAAACTTTCACTTTTGTGCACCCAAAATTGTCTGAGATAGTTAGTTTCAAAATTTAGGATTATTTCGCATTTTCTCGGGCTTTATTAAAAAGTCAATGAAAAATTCTTTAATAAACCCAGGGAAAATGCAAACAAAGTCCAATTAGGATTTTTAAACCGATCCCTTATTGAAGGCCGAAATATGTTAGAAAATCCAAACTTTAAATATCATGTTCCATTTTGGGAGAATAGAAATGAAACTGTTTGTTAGGATGAGTGTCAGTTTTCTAAATATGATTATAGGGATCTGGGACTATGTAAAAATTTAGTTTTTGCAATTTTGAAAAAATAGATATTTTAAATTTAAACATGTTATACCACAAATGCTCATATTCTTTAAAACATTTTGTAACTGAAACTATATATTTGCGACCAATAGTTGCGGAGATAAAGGTATTCTCGTCACAATGCTTTGCACCCTGTATTTAAAAAAAAAAAAAAAACATATATATATATATATATATATATATATATGTGTGTATATATATATATATATGTATATATATGTATGTATAAATGAATTTTTAATCTTAGTTAAAGCCAAGCAACAGATATAAGATCCCTGAAACCACATAGGTCAATGAGAAGAAAATTACAACAAATTTAAATAACCTGGGGAGACTGATTGTGATTTATTGAAACATTTATATTTTATTTATTGATTTTTATTTTATTTAACTTCAGTCTAATCTTAAATTTATTCCTATATTGTTAGTTGCAATTTTAATAATTTTGCCGGTGCGTAAAAACCACATGAAACTCAAATCAAAAGATACAAACAAGCAACGAGGAAATAAAAAATTAAGACAGCATTTTAAACATTTTTTGTAGGAAAAGCTTAGAATGGTAGAAAAAAAAAAAAAAAACTCGTCAAGGGTGACCCTTTTCGTCGTTGAGCACCAATGTACGATTTCGTTCGTTAGCAGCTATAATAGCAAATTGCTAGCGGGCACCCTATCGTACAAGAAATTAATTGAAGTTAGAAATGAAGAATAAATTGGAATAAATTATTTACTTCAAGAAATCAGAGAATCAAACAGAAAACAACCATGAAAAACAAACATTAATCATAGGATGACGCATTCGGAATCACAAGGATTAAAACAAGCAAAATAAATCAAGAGTTTAGTCGTATATAGCAGATGAAGAATAATGATACAACACAGCAACAGGGATATAAATTACTTTTTTTTAAATTCAAATATTGTTTGAGAAATTTTAACATACTTACTATTCCTATAATTTCAACGTATATGCATGAAAAATTCCATATTTTATGACTGTAATTCCCAAAAAGTGTCATAACGTGCCTATATCCCTTTAAAAAATTCCTTAAATTTTTGCATTTTTAAAAAATTTCTTTTTTCCCCTAATCTGAAGATAATGGCGTTATAGTATTAATTAAGAAACTTTGAATAAACACCATAAAATGCAAGAACTCGCAACTGCTACAAACAAAGCACGGCTGCTACAAACAAAGCGGCAACGGATTCCACACACTCAACGTGCTTGTTTGCAGCTCTCGTGCCTACAATGTTCGCCTGATGAAGGGTTGTGTCTTCTTTTGACCCGAAACAGTTGGTGCGAGTTCTCGCATTTTATGGTGTTTATTCAAAGTTTTGTAATTAATACTATAACTTCATTATCTACAGATTAGGGAAAAAAAAGAAATTTTTAAAAAATGCAAAAATTTAAGAAATTTTTTAAGGTATAAAGAGACGTTATGACACTTTTTGGGGAAAGCTGTCATAGAATATAGAATTTTTGATGCATATACGTTGAAATTAAAAGAATAGTAAGTATGTTAAAATTTCTCAAACATTATTTGAATTGAAAAAAAAA
Source organism: Salticus scenicus (assembly GCA_963930645.1). NCBI lineage: Eukaryota > Metazoa > Arthropoda > Arachnida > Araneae > Salticidae > Salticus > Salticus scenicus. The sequence goes on along the minus strand of OZ005655.1, from coordinate 86,758,033 downwards.
GTAATTCATATCCCTGTTCATGTGTTGTATCATTATTCGTCATCAGCTATGTAATTTTTACTTCTAAACGCTCGTACTGAGGGGATTTTTTTTATAATGACGTCACATTTTTTTTTTTTTTTTTTTTTTTTTTTTAACTACACTATTTTAGAACGTTTACAGTACGTTTTCTGGAACGTTCTGAAAATGTGTATAACGTTTTGAAAACGTTCTAAAAACGTTTAGAACGTTCTGAGACCGTATACATAGAACGTTCTCAGAACGCTTCTATAACACCGATGGTGATAGTTACACGTTCATTGAACGTTCTCTGAACCGTACTATTGTACGTCTTGAAGATGGACAGATAGACGTCTATAACACGTTCAAAGTGAACGTTCTTAGAACGTGTTTGCAGAACAATTTTTGAACGTTCAGAGAACGTTTCGGTGCTGCTTGGGTTCTGAATTTCCGAATATCCCAATATAAAATGTAATATGTTAACAAATAATTTTTCAAGACTTTTGTTCTAATATGTACTAATGAGATATTAAATCTTTGCTCTCTCGTCCACATTAACTATGATTCACATAGTTAATGGTCCTTTTTTGAACCATCACTTACAGAAATAAATAAAATAAAATTCAATTTAAATAATGTAGCTGCCTTTCGTAACACATTTCTCTGTATTTCAGATTTTATTGCTTTTCTTTACATCTTCCTTTGGATATGCTGCTGGATATTAAAATTGTTTCACCAAGAAGGAATGCAAATGAAAAAATAATACTTATGGAGAACATACATTATCATAGGAAGAAGTGATTGATTTTTATGTAAATTTTCAGGTATATCCAGATGAAACAGAATTTTGCAGCAACAACAGCACTTATTTTACTAGTTGTTTAAACGAACACAGATTGAATGACATGTACGAGAACAGAATTATTCGCATCTTCAGCACATTGTCAGAGTTCATCAACCATATTGACAGAAGAGCCGTGAAGTACCATTCACTCAGCAATAATTGATCAGACATTGCCAGTTGGTGAGTGATCAGGAGAATTTACTGGCCAGAGCAATGATCGTACACGCTTTGTATGAAGAAAAGTACTTACAATACATGCAACATGCGGCTGTGCATTAACTTGCTGAAATATAGCTTTATAGATAGAAGGCCTAGGGCATTCTCAACATATGAGAAATGTAATGACCGCTATATAAGAATTGATAATATGAAAAAGAGGTGATTAAGACGCATATTCAAGGGCACCCATACCATCACTCCAGGTGATATATCAGTCCGCAGCGACCATGTCTTCGGCAATGCTTGAAGTTGCCTCACATACAGTATAGCCCTCAGTTTTGTTATTAAAGTCGAAAGTGAACAAGGGAAATTACGTGATACATTTATTTTTTCAGATGAATCATTTTTCTTTTTACAGCATCAAGATGGTTGTATCCGCATTTGGAGGCATAGCGGAGAACGCACATTGCCAGATGCATTTGTTAGCGTCATACTTGCCCACCAACTGGAGTGATAGCATGTAATGCATTTCGATACGTATCTCGAGCACCTCTTATTTGAAATGCGTATATAATGAATAGCAACCTTATAATCGAAGCTCCGTAACACTAAGTTTTATAAGGGTAATGCACGATCAAATAATGCCTCTATTTTTTTTTTCGAACCTATTTTAGTAAAGAACGGGTATGCTTTGGCTAGACTGATTTCGTGATCTCTCAACACATAAATATGATTGGTCAAATATTGTTATGCGAGTGGTACTCCACCGCTCTTTTATTACTACGGTCAATGAACGATGACATCCTGTTGAACCTGCATGGAATTTGTACCCATGCATTTCATCGAAACTCACTTTGAATCTGTATCTAGGTAGGTAAGTGTCGTTATTGTTGCTCGAGATAAAATAAACTGTTGGATGAGAAAAATAAGTTTTAAATAATACTAATCCCATGTTAAAAATGTTTAAAGTGATATTATATTTGTAAAATTGTTCTTTATAAAAAATGTAAACTTAAAAAAAAAATTTACTGTTAATATTAAAAATACAGTAAAGCTGTATTCATATTTATTACTTTACAAAGATCAAAATTCTCTGTTCTCAATTTATATTGCTTGAAATAATGAGATCTTTTTTTTATATTATATATACTATATATATTATATATACTATATACTATATATTATATATACTAATATTTTACCTCAAAATATTTCACAATAAACTGGTCTAAATTGACATTCCTTAAGTAATATTACCTTACATTTCTTTAAACATTTTTGTACCATACATGATTTTGTAAATAACATACCGCTGTATTTCAATAATATTAGACATGGTTTATTGTAATCTCTATCATTTGAAAATTGGTTTGAATGAATAGATTTCATTTCCATGAAATATTGTATTGCAAAAGCCAAGATAATGAATATTTTGATTAGATTGATCTTTGATTACTATAAATATTTAGAATAGTCTTCTAAAATACGATTTCTGTTCTAAGAATTAATTATAAAGCAATGTATGTAATATTAATATATAGGAAGTGACGCAAATATAGATAACTTATTAATAATTCAAGTCTCTGGTACAGCATATAAGTTTTTGATTAAAATTGTTTTAGAATGCAAGAAAAATAATTTTCATTAAGTTTGAAAGTTTTATATTTTGATAATATATTAAATATATATATATATATATATATTTTGTACATGTATATATATATATATATATATATATATATATATATATATATATATTATTTTTTTTTTAATGGTATTTTAAATAATGGTATTTATTTTTATACAAAATATCGAAAAGATGATTTAAAATACTTAGAAAATATTATTTTATTAAATATCAATAAATATAGCTACTGCTCATTATTCCAGTTGTAAATAAAGTTAATGTAAATGTAAAAAAATCCCTGTACCCCCCCCCCCCCCTCCCTAGTTTTTAGAACATGGCACTTAAAAAAGAATTACATTTACTTTATTGTACGAGGATAATCATGATATTTGTAAATTATTATAAAAGTCAACTAAATTCAGATCGTTTTTCTGTTTCTTTATTATTATTTTTTTTTTTTTTTTTTTTTTTCAATTGGAAATGTTTATATTATTTTATATTAATGTATGTCCCTCCACTTTGTTCATTTTAAATGGACATATTGCTATTATTTTATAATATAACTTAGTGATATGTTTTCCTATTAGTTTCCTTTTCGTAACATGGAGTATCTCATTAAATAATTTCAACAAACGGAAACACACACACATATATGTAAATTAATCTTAATAATCTTCTTTGAACTTTTACAGAATTACTAAACTAGAAGTATTTAGGTCATTTTCATGAAACAGAAATATTTAATCATTTTTTTATTTCCAATTTTTTTTTCAAATTTTTTTTATTTATTTTTTTATTTATTTTTTAAATAACACGCATTTGTGAGCATATTTTACATGTGATATTCTTTCTTTGTCGAAAGCTTACTTAACAAATAAAAAATAATAGTAACAAAATAATTGTAAAACATCAATATTTATGAGACATCAAAATTACTTGAAGCAAATAATTTAAGTTCGAAAATATTTTCTTAGATGCACATATGTTATAATAAAAAAACTAATGTAATTTATTGCAAAATATTGTTATATTTCTAGTATTTCTATAAAACAAGAAGAAAGTTGTAAACTCATAAAATTTTTTGAATTTTTGTTTTGAATAGATTTAGAAATATCCTGAAATTATCTGCTTATGTATGTCGGTTATTAATAATTTATAAGCACTGTATTTAATGAAATTAATGACGGAATTTCACAAAACGCTTTATTTGTTTTGAACATGATATAAAATGTTACTGAATAAATTTTGGTATATGTCATCCAGCAGGTGGCACTGCTATTCTTCAACGTCCCCCATTTATGGAAAGACTGTAATTTAGCTTCCTGTATCTATAAGGGCACAAGTCGTAATCTGTAAAAGGGTCATTATAAAAATTTAATCGGATTCGTTGTGCTTATCAGCTTATATATGATGTTCCCAAATTGCTCTTTTAATTGTTTGTGGCCATGAAATATTTTATACTCTATAGCGTGTAATTGCACGAAACTTGATATGTGAAATAATCATTTTTGAAATGTGTGCTAGTTTTATTTGTATGCATATAAAAATAAATATGGATTACTTCAATTCTGCAAATTTCGACCGATATATCCCACCAACTGTTGTATAAAATTGTACAAAACTAAAAATTTAAAACTTGGATTGCGAAAAGCTATCTTAATATATGTAAGTTCACAGATAGTTTCAAATGTTATACATAGATATATAGAAGAAAATCTTTTGATGCTTAGAGTATACTAAGTTTCACAATAAAACGCATTTTATGTCTAAACACCCGTATATAGAAACAAATTCAAGTATTTAACATATCATTTTATTATTTTTATCCACCATTAGCTAGTTAAAATTAAATCATATTTGTATTTCGTAAATCCCCATCATAATGAAGTTTGACCTTGTTCACCGGCGACTGTAGTATGTGAAATGCTAAGTTTTCTCCGAGATATCTCGGGATGGCCGGTAAAGTGGTTAACTCTTTGCCGACACTACAGCGTCTAGAATAAACAGTGTGGAAAGCGGCGAATAAAATTGTACTAAAAAAAAAATAAGCCTGTCACCAGTTGTCATTGTAATCGAAGCTAGGGTCACGACAACAAAACTGAGACTCCCTATTCGTTAATTATATGCTTAGATCACGTGATTAAACTGACGAAACTGGAAAAAGCCAATCAGGTCTTCGATTTGAGCAATAGCTTCGATCACAGCGATATCTGGGTAAGCTTAATTTTTGTAGCATCATTTTAACATCATGGTTATAGGCGATTGCCGCACTGTTTAAGACGCTGTACCGACACTAACGCTCTAAAGCACTCTAAACAATGTTGAAACATTTTGGGACTCGTTTTCTTCAGTTATCACCAATAATTTTGAGACGTGATATTTGATATAAATAATGGACGAATAACCTTCGATATGATTAGGCAGTCGTTACAGTTAAAATTTAGAAGTGGATAATGAATGAAAAAGTCTTTATATTTGACAACATTGAAGTGAAATTAAACAGGACCATCAAAAGGTTAATAAAATTGAAAAATTAAGTCACTCTCCATCCAATAATAATATAAAATTATGCAATACATGCTAATACGCCTCCTTGTCAAGTATATAAATGTAGACTTCAGTAGCTTTATTTACTAACTTTAGGACTTTTTTTTTTTAGAGTAAATAAGTCGATTAACTTTGATTAAATACAAGGACTGAAATCCATTTTCGGATGTTTTATTAATTTCTGTCATCACCGGTCATAAATATTTTTATACATGCAAATCCAATCTCTTCTTTACAAAAGAAAAAAAATATATATACAGTTAATAATAATAATAATAAATAAATAAATAAATAAAATCATGAAATGAATTTAAAAGAAAATTAAGATAGAATCATATTTCACTATATGTATACAGGAAAAAATTCAACACGATGAAATAAATTTAGAAATATCTGCAATATACAAATATAATTTAACAGTTAATTGAAAATATTGATCTAAATAAAAATTCTCATCCTACATAATACACAGTTATTTCATAAAACAACATTAAGTATAAGTATCGCGTGCAGAAAACCATTAGATATTGTGATAAAATTTATGAACTTATTTAGCTGTAGTGAAAATTTTACTTCATAAATAAATGCTAAAAACAAATTTTTCATAATATATTCTCTTGCATATCTACATTTATATTTATATATATATAAAAGAAATATTATGTAAATGTTATGTACATTTTTTACAACTTTTTAAATATGAATATTATGTACTTAAAATATTAAAATTCTGCTATATTTGGTAATTAAATTTCTTTTATTTTTAGCATTTTTCACTTTTCTAACACTTTTTTACAAAGTTGAAATATATTTATGACTTCGTCTTGTTTGTCTGTCCACTCTTTAATTTCCGTAAACATTCATGAATTTGAAACAATTATTTGATTTAACTAAAAAATTCAGCGTTCGCTAGATTTTGCCTTGATTAATAAGCAAAAAAATATTTGTAGTGATCGGTTGAACAGTATTGCTTTGTATAACGACCTGGCATACTCAATAAAAAACGCAGTAAATTATGACGAATTTAAATGTCGATATCATGAATGCAATAGTAAAAAAAAAAAAAAAAAAAAAAACTCTTTATACTTCTCGATAAAAAAAAAAGTATATATATATACATATATTCTGATATATTACCTTTTATTCTAAAGTTTGTTAGTTCCATAAATAGTTTCAATAAATTGCATTACGACATAAAATCGGTAGAAATGCTATTTTCAAATATTCTCTGCATTTAAAAAGTAAAAAAAAAAAAAAAAAAAAAACATTAAAAAATAAATAAATAAATAAATAATAAAAAATAAATAAATGAAGCAATGAACTAGTTGAACAAATTCATTTTTAATTTAAGTACAATGCGTGAAATTGAACATTATATGGACCATAAAAGAATGAAAATTTCTTTTAAGGGTTTTTCGAGTGTGTAAAAGTATATTTAGCAATTACAAAGAGACAATTATTTAGAACCCAGTTAACAAAGCGAAATTGAAAAGATTTAACATTTATATATGTATACTTTAAAAGCAATTTGATTTACTATTTTCGATTTATATTCAAATGATTAGAATACGAAGTGAAATAGAACATTGAAATGTGAATATTGAAAAATGCAGGATACCTTAAAATATTGTCCATAAACAATACCGAAACTGTATTAAAAAATTCAATTTCCCAACCTTCATGAAATTCGCCTTAAATTTACCATATGATCGCAGAGTCTGAGTAAAAATCAAAAATGCAGCAGCAAAGTATAATTACACGATACCCATTAAACCCAACAACAATATTTTTTTCAACTCGTTCACGGCGACAAAGACCCAACCGATCCACTTGAAACTGTTGGCATATACAATATCCCTTTCACTAGAACTTATTAGGGATGGGTAAAAGAATGAAGAACGGTTCATCTGTACAGTTCTGGACGAAAAACCGAAAGAACTGTTGTTCACTTTCGCCAAGAAGAACCGTTCACTTTGCCATTTCCTGTTCACTTTCGCCAATGTAACACTGAATATTTATCTCTCACTTGTGTATGATTGCTTTACATGGATGCTGGTTTTAATCGGGGAAGAAAGGTTGCCAGGCAATCAGCCTTTATTAGTATTAACTATGGAGTTTTAGGAATAAATAGAATATCGCTTGATTGGCGATAGAAAAATCTGTTCATTTAAAAATGAGGCAGAAATCAGTCGAGTTTGCGGAACAAGTCGGAACAGGAGAACTGAACTGAATAGAATGAGCATAGATGAACAGTTCAGATGATCCCGAGCAAATGGAGAACAGTGGGAACCTCGGAACAGTGGAGTTCTTGCGAGTAGGTGAACAGTTCAGGAAAGGAGGATAGTATTTCCTTCTTGAGGGATAGAACGAAAACGCGCTAAGCGTTGCGTCGGAAAATTTTTGCACTTATTCGCGCGATAATCAAAACAGATGGCTTTCAATACGTACTGATTTACTTCTGTATATTATGTGAGGGATTATTTATTTGTTTTAGGAAATTGTTCTGAAATTTCGTGTAATAAAAACATAATGTGAGAAAAGGGATATATCAATGAAATAAGATTTAAAATATCGTTATCCTGTTATTAAAGAAATATCAATATTCTACGATATATTGATATTTAATCCAGCCTTTTTCTTGAAAATAAATATTTAACTGCATAGATGTGGAGGGGAATATTATTTTGTTATTTGTTTTCTTTTGCATAAAAATTGAAATACTATTTTGATTTTATTTTATTTTATTTGATTTTATTTGATTTGATTTTATTTTATTTCACGTTCTTGCGTCGGGCAGTGGACCGAAATAAATAATTTTTTTTCTAAATTTAATTTTGAGGTTTTTGAATTTTCTACATTTAAAGAAGTTTAATTTATCAATTATTATACAAATTACATTAATATTATTATTGTCATAAACAAAAAGTTATTTGAACAGTCATGTTTAATCTAGTGAAAATGGATTCAATTCATTGTTTACAATATAATTTAATTTGATGAAAATATTTCAAAACGCGTTGTTCGTTTAACTTTAAATGAAGAAGCTATATTTAATGTATCGAAACACTCTTCATTTTATTTTAATCTGATGAAGACAGTTTTTAAGTAGCGAAACGCGTTTCAATTTTTTTTTATCTGATGATGACAGATTTATTATATTGAAACGTATTTCAATTTCATTCGGTGATGATACATTGAATCGGTTTATACGATAAATTCAAGATGCATTCCTTTAATTTTATCTGGATAGAGAGAGAGAGGGAAAAAAAAATAATAATAATGAAAATGCGTCTCAGCTCGATCAGATTATAATAGATTAAGTCTATTATAATAATTTTATCTATCGAAATATCGTTGTAATTTTATAATCGATTTTATGTATTGCTTATCTGATGAAGATAGATTTAATACTCTGAAACGCATTTCATGCTTATTTGATGAGTACATATCTTATTGCATCGGAACAAATTTCAATTTTATTTAATGAAAAAGTTTAACGTTTATGTTTTTATATGTTGAAGATAAATTTAATGCACCGTTTTCGTTTGATGTGACGAAGCTCATTATCATTTTAAATTTCGACAGTGTAAAAAAAATCATGCCGATTTTAAATTTTGGAATATAAATAAATAAATAGATCTTTATAAATTAAAACTTAATTTAAGGACACTTTTTTTTTTTTCTTTAATGTCTATTGACCTATATAAAAACATACGGTAACTGGGTTGCGTTCCCTAGCAATGATTACTATATTCATTTCTTTAAATTTTGTTTGCAGTTTACTTTGAACCATAGTTTTAATATATTTTTTAACTTATTGCCAATTATTTTGACGATATAATTAATTTTCAATGTTAAGAAATGAGAAAAATTCATTTTTCCATTTCTCTTGCACGTTTTCACTCAATTTTATTTTAATATTTATTTTTTATTTTTGTATATTTTTTCGTGTTACCAAGTAAAAAAAAAAAAAAAAAAAAACTTTTAACTAGTCTTTTTTTTTTTTTTTTTTTTTTTTTTTTTTTCTGACAGTAATAATAGACAACTCACATATCAAATTTGATGCTTATACGCTTTAGATGCTGATATATAACCTTTCCGTACACGGAGGACATTACAGTTTATATGATTCACCTGCCACCCGATATATACCTATTTTGACATACATAGTTTTCATAAGAGCTCTTTCAAGTATTAAGTTTTGTGAAATTTTATACTACAGAAGCTGACAATTTTTTTCCAGAAATGGGGGCAATCGCATCATATCAACGTTGCTTGTTGGGTGATATAAAAGAGAGTTTGATTGTCACCAATTTATGTCAAGAGGCAACTAAATATAATTTTTTTTAGTTATGTGTATTAGTTCTTGATCTAGAGAACATAAACTAGAGATCATAAACTTTTTGTCACTTACATAGATGAACGGATATTTTATTTTATTTATTTATGTATTTATTTTTGTGGTCAAATCGTGTTTAAGACATATTAAAACGTGTAAGTACGTCGGAAGTCGAAATTTTTTACAAATCCAACACATTTATATATGAATATAACTGAAAGTAAACATTCCTGATACACTCTGTCGTATAAATATGAATATAGGTATTTAGCTTGCTAAAATAAAAAATTAATAAATAGAACAAAATAAATGTTTTAACGGTTTATTTAATTAAATAAAAAAAAGAGAGAGAGAGAGAGATTTTCGAACGGTCATTTTTGTTTATGCCCATATGTATAGATAAATAGATAGACGACCGATTCAATTTAAGGGCATTCACTACTGTCTTTTCATGATGGATCATTTCCATACTCAAAAGTTATGCTATGTTTATATTATGTTTACAGTCAAGTTTATAATATCTTATTGTTTATAAATCTTAATGAACATGCTTATTTATTTTTTAAAACAAAAGTTGCATGCGTTTTTCTTTCCATTTTTCCTCAGAAATTAAAAATAGATTTTAGAAAATTTAAAATCAATAAAGAAATTTATAAAATTAATTACCAATTTAAATAACAATATATACTGAAAAATCAATTTCCTTACTCTGTGCTTGAATTCTAGATATCAAATGTTTATAATGTGTTTTAGCCTTCTATAAAACGAAATAAAATAAAATCTACATATTCCCAGTTAAATTTGAACCACGTGTTTTACAAGTGCAATTAGAAAGAAAAAAATATCGATGTTTTACATATTCTTTAAGGACATCTGTGTTTTCTCATAGCAGAAGTGCTGAATTAAGGAATACAAACAGCTCATTTCGAAAAGAACGATCTCTTCTAGTGAAAGACAAATGCCAATGCCCATTTTATCAGCAGAACGCAGCGAACAGTTCAGGGAGGGTACCGGAAACCGTTCATTCTGAATTTCCGGTTGGTTTTCTCCATTAGACCCGTTCGGAACAGTTCTGCAGAACCGTTCCGAGTTTTCAAAGAACTGTTCATTCTCGTTCTTGAAAAAGAACGGGAATGCCCATCTCTAGAACTAATGCATATTTCCTATATCAAATAGAAAAAAGAAAACGCCCACAGCTTTAGCTAAAAACTGCGCAGAATGATAAAATATTAACATACAATTCAGCGGAGCAACGAAACTTGCTGATTACGAAAACCCGAAATATGCCTTTTATCTTGAAGCCATTGAAAATTTAAGTAATTTTGAATCCTGCAATGGCAACGAGCCCAGCACTGACTTAGACCAAAGCATCCGCCACCTAAGAGAGGAACAACCAGAAGAGCAAACAACAGCACTAGTTTGCTTGGAATCCTACCACAAAAGGTCACCTTTGATAAAGTAGGGAGTCCTGGTAAAAATGACTTAAAATGAAGCCTTATTATTATTATTTTTTTTTAACGTAAGCAGGCGTCACAATAAATGTTTTCTAAGTCTTTTATTTAATTTATTAATTTATAATTATTTAAATTAATTTATTTAATTGTTTTTTCTTTCCTTGTAATTTTACTAAGAGGATTGCTGGTCACTATATTTCAATTGAATATCTGAAACTTTTAAATAAATATATTTCGATTGGGAATTATTTTCAAAAAATCAAAATCACATCTAGTACGGAGATAACAACCGTTCATCTTATACTATTAAATGAGCAATATTTGTATATATATATGTATATTTCACTGTTCTCGAAAACGGTAGCTCGGACAGTCACATGATTTAACACAAAGGCGCCCTCCAAAGGGTCATTGTGCGCATAGAAGTCATATTTTCGAATTTTAGATTAGTTTTCTTTTAATTAATAAAAATATGAAAGTAAAACTTCCCATTTCTACAATGACGCAGAATGGAGAATCTTAGGAGAGATTTGATTGGTTTATTTGAAAGTATTTTACATTTAAACACAGCTACGTTATGGGGAATTACAAGAGATTTGAGTGGTTTATTTGATTTTCATTTATTTAAGTGTATTTTACGTTGAACAAGAGCAAAGTTATGAGGAAATACGAGAGAATCGATTGGTTTACTTGATTTTTATTGCTTTGAGTATATTTTACATTGAACTACAGCTACGTTATGAAGAATTACAAGATTTAATTGGTTTATTTGATTCTCATTGATTTGAGTGTATTTTACGTTGAACTAGAGCTACGTTATAAGGAATTGCGGGATGATTTTTTTTTTTTTTTTTTTTTGATTTTCCTTGATTTGAGTGTATTTCACGTTGAACTAGAGTTTCGTTATGAGGAATTACGAGAGATTTGATTTGATTATTTGATTTTCATTGATTTGAGTATATTTTGCGATGAACTAGAGCTGCGTTATGAGGAATTACGAGAGATTTGATTGGTTTATTTGATTTTCATTCATTTGAGTGTGTTTTACGTTGAACTAGAGCTACGTTATGAGGATGGGTTATTTGATTTTCAATGGTTTGAGTGCATTTTACTTTGAACTAGCGCTACGTTTTGAGGAATTACAAGAGATTTGATTAGCTTATTTGATTTTCATTAATTTGAGTGTATTTTACATTGAACTACAGCTACGCTATAAGGAATTACAAGAGATTTGATTGGTTTATTTGATTTTCATTGATTTGATTGTATTTTACGTTAAACTAGAGCTACGTTTTGTGGAATTACGAGAGAATTGATTGGTTTATTTGATTTTCCTTGATTTGAGTGCATTTTACGTTGAACTATAGCTACGTTATGAGGAATTACGGGATATTTGATTTGTTTATTTGATTTTCATTGACTTGAGGTAGGGGTGTCCAGTGATGTGTTTTGGTTTTAACATGTGTGGTAGTGATTGCCGCGGAACCGAGTTACGAGCGTTTTCAGATTCATGCACAGCAAGGTAGGGCTGTCCAGTGATGTTTTTTGTTTTTATAAGTGTGATACTGATTGCCGCGGAACCGAGTTTCCTGTGTTCTGAGATTCATGCACAGCGTGGTAGGGGTGTCCAGTGATGTTTTTTGGTTTTAACATGTGTAATAGTGATTGCCACAGAACCGAGTTTCGTGTGTTCTGATATTCGTGCACAGCGAGGTAGGTTTGTCCAGTGATGTTTTTTGATTTTAACATGCGTGATAGTGATTGCCGCGAAACCGAGTTTCGTGTGTTCTGAGATTCATACACAGTGATGTATGGCTGTCCAGTGATTTTTTTTCATGCGCGTGAAGCATGCATACGTGCGTTATAGTGATTGCTACAAAAATTACTTGCGTGCGTTCTCTGATTCGACCCTTCATTGAATAGTGACTTTTACTGTACAAGTAACAGCTTCAACTGTTTCCAGAATATTCGAAGAATTAACATTTCAATTTGACTGTTTTGGAGAATATTCGTTTTAATAATAGTTTTGCTGCTCAGATTTCAGAAGTTCAAAAAATGCTTGATATTGTATAGGAGATATCTTACTAAAACTGTGAAGAAAATAGTCGCCAATCGAAATATATTTATTAAACATTTCAGTTATTTATTAAAAAAAAAAAAAAAAAAAAAAAAAAAAACCTTTAAATATATTGCCCAGCGAGGCGGGCGAAGCCTGCTAGTAAAATTTACGTGACATTTAATTATTTGAGCTTTGTTATGTTGATTAGAAACTCGGTTAATATAAAATAAACTAAATTGCATTTACATTAAAGAACGTCTTTAGTATTAAATCTCCTTGGCGAAATTTATAGTTTGACACTAAAGTAGCTTGAACGTTTCTCGCCAGGATTTTTACTTACACAATTGCAATAGCCATTTTAATTCACAGGGATGATATTTTTCAGCTTTTTTGTAAATTTTGCTTTTCAGCTTTTTTCAGTTTTTCAACATTTTTTTTTATGGTTTTTATGTACATTTGTTTCATCAGCTAATCTAATGAAACTTTAATAAATACTAAATGAAGATTAAAAACATTTATTACTCTAATATGATAGATTTATCATAAAAGTTTCAGTATTTCATTTCCTTTGCATGCAGTTTCAGCTTTTTTGTCTTTTTGCTAATCTCATCCCTGAATTCCTCGCCTAAATGACGAAATGTATTAAAAGGAAGCGGTGGTGGGTGCTAAAAAGACGTAATAGCAGCAAATATCTACTATTTCTTTAAATAGGTTATCACACTTATTGTTTATGAATAAATAATTTAATTTCCAAATAAAGAATGTTTTAGTGCAAATCTAAAGAAGTAATTATTCAGATGTGTAACTTAAATCCTTAACTTATTTAATCAGATTTTCAATTTATTTCAGGCAAATAAAATCCCAATTCTAACAACATTAGATAAGTAAAATTAAACTATCAGTAAAATTAAACAATCTCTTGTTAAATTATTGTAATTTATAGATCGAGATCCTGCTCATGTTTCAATTTAAAGTTTTCCTTATAAAATAAAAATAAATATTCTGATTTGTAAATTATGCCATTTTATTTATCATTAAAAAGTAATTATCTTTCCGATTTCCTCTTTTAAATGCCTTACATTACAGATTTCTGGAGATTTTCAAATGGTCTCTCTTGATATACAGACATGGCGTATATAATTGGTTTGAGTTTTGATAACTGTCATTATTTTTTAGAATTTTTTAATTTAAGATACTTAAAAATATGTACATGTGGTGCTCAATTTGGTGTAATTCAAAGAATCACATTTCTGCAGCACTGGCGAGTGCACTCCTCTACTTTTAAGGCTTGCAATCTTCACTTTCAATCTTTAACCAGTTGCATCAACGTTCTGTGATGAATCGTCCTTCCTGTCATCCATTCAACTAATATACTATTTTTTTTTTTTTTTTTTTGTAAAAATTATTTACGTTCCGTTAACTAATTTGTAAGATCTTCATTTTGCAGAGTAAGATTAGTAGCATGTGAACTAGTAAATGAGGTGTCTGCAATTTATTTGAGATTTCATCTACATTTGCAGTGTCTTCCTCTCTGTGTTCTAAAAAAAATCTTCACCGTTAAAGAAACTTCAGTATAATTTCCAAAATTTATTTTTTATTTCATTTATTTTTTTGCAGTATAATATTCTTATAAAGGTAACTTTTGTGTATACTTATTTGGAAGCAAACAACAAAAAATTAAATGCGATATTTTAACGGTAAATCTACTTTTGCATTAAGAGAGATTTTTCCGCGTGTATATTAACCATAGTAAAACTGGCATTTGTCAGAAAATGGTTTAAATGCTACATTTGCGCTGGAATATTACAAATTTTACTGATATTGAATAAGTAATGAAATCTATTACTTGATGAATTCACGCGTATTTGGAACATGTTTAGTTTACTACTTCCGAATATAGGACGAATATCCTACGTTTATTTTGGTCTTTGCAGCCGTTTATACATTTTATATGAGGATATGCAAAAAATTGCAATATCTAAAAAAAATAATGTGAATGCAATTTCCAAAAATATTTTACTTTCAAAAGAGAAATCTTAAAAACATATGCGTCCCAACATTTTCAAAAGTCTACTTAGTAAAGACACGACGAATTTTAAAACAAAGAAGTTTATTTCTTAAATTCTACTAAATAGATTTTATGACAGCTATTTAAGTATACTTTCTTTCGAGAAAGTGTCTCCTGACTGTCAAAAGTAGATTAGAGGAAATATTTTTGTTTTCAATTGGGAAAAATCAAATCAACACTATAAACTTCAATTGCTAAAAAATTTCAAAGATTCTTTTTTTTTTTTTTTTTTTTTTTTTTTTAATATTTAATAAAATGTCAGTTTTTAATTTAAAATTCAATAAACAAATTTACGTGATAATAACCGTAATATGTATTATGCAAAATTAAACTGATATTAATATTCGTCATTATTTACATTATTTTGAATACACTGATGGAAAAAAAAAATCCCAACACCAGGAAGGAGCTGTGCTAGATAAACGAAATTTGGTAGGCGTGTTTATACATCTGAAAGATGACGTCGATTCAAATTTCGAGCTACGCGCATAAGTGTGGCGCTAGTAGCGACACTATGAACATGCAAATGAGGTTTGCTTTAAATAAGCGCTGTAAGGTTCGTGATCGTTATTTACAGTTGAGATTTGACGTAGTGGGTTAATGTTAGTCAAGGATGCATCTAAGAAGACGTAGAAGCCATTATCAACAGCTCACTGAGTATGAACGAGGTCGTGTAGTAGGGCTACGAGAAGGTGGGTTTTCTTTCCGCGATATTGCAGAAAGACTTGGCAGGAATGTATCCACTGTGCATGAGTGTTGGCAGCAGTGGTCAAGGGAAGGTACTGCCTTAAGAAGACCGGGTTCCGGGCGGCCACGTGGCACTACTGAGAGGGAAGACCGCCGTGTTCGGCGTATGGCTGTGGCTAATCCTACTGCGTCTGCAGCTGAAATTCGAGCTGAAGTTGGCACCACAGTGACACAATGAACTGTTACAAATCGGTTACTTCAAGGACAGCTCCGAGCCAGACGTCCTGTAGCGTGCATTCCAGTGACTCCAAACCACTGCCGTTTGCGACGTGAGTGGTGTCAAGCTAGAGCGCATTGGAGGACGGAGTGGAGATCTGTTGTGTTTTCTGATGAAAGCCGGTTCTGCCTTGGTCGCAGTGATAGCCGTGTGTTGGTTAGAAGGAGGCCATGTGAACGCCTGCTAGCGACCTGTCTGCGGCCTAGACACACAGGGCCTACTCCTGGAGTTATGGTTTGGAGAGCAATTTCGTATGACAGCAGGAGCACTCTCGTGGTTATCCCACGCACCGTGACTGCAAATTTGTACCTCAGTCTAGTGATACAACCTGTTGTGCTGCCATTCATGAACAGCATTCAAGGGGTGTTTTCCAACAGGATAACGCTCACCCTCATACCGCTGTTGTAACCCAAAATGCTCTACAGTGGGTCGATATGTTGCCTTGGCCTGCTAGATCACCAGATCTTTCTCCAATCGAGCACGTATGGGACATCATTGGACGACAACTCCAGCGTCATCCACAACCAGCATTAACCGTCCCTGCATTGACCGCCCAAGTGCAACAGGCAAGGAACTCCATCCCACAAACTGATATCCGACACCTGTACGACACAATGCATGCACGCTTGCATGCTTGCATTCAAAATTCTGGCGGTTACACAGGTTACTAATGTACCAACATTTCACGTTTGAAATGGCTCTTCTCGCCAATGTCTCTACCTGTGATCTTGAAACTTTAATCAATTAAATATGTTACCTAGACAAATGTATTGCTGAAATTTCAATACTGTACAATAATTTTTTCTTGGTGTTGGGATTTTTTTTTTCCATCAGTGTATTTTCTAAATAATTGGGTTGTTCGATAAATAATGTCGTTTTTTTTTTTTTTTTTTTTTTTTTTTTCATGTTATTCAAAGTGAATTTATTTATATTAACAACAAACATTAATCAATCATATATTGACCATTTTGTTGGATGACCTTTTGCCATCTTTCGGTAAGTTGAAAAATTCCACGTTCGAAGAATCCTTGGTTTTTAGAAGCGAAGGTTTTAAAAAACGACATTATTTATCGAATAACCCAATAGTTTAAGCATATTATGCATTTATATTTGTTGCTACTTTATTATAGTGCCCCTTGCTTATATTTAACAGGGAAGATGTGCCGCTCACCGCTCTAGGAGCAGTGTCGAGCGATTCCAGCTATGCTAGGCCCCTCTTCCGAAGTTTACTTAAACTGTAAAAAAAAAAAAAAAAAAGCCGCTAGAGACAGGTCTCCCACGCGACAAGGAGCGGCATGTTCTATGCTGGTAGAAAAGTGACAAGTGGCTTAGAGATATTTGGTAGCAAGGTATTGTTGAGAGTTCATGAAAAAAAATTGGTGTTTGGAAAGTCTTTATAAATTTTTGTGCTGTGAAAGTCTTTATGAAATCCTTCTCGAGAATGGGCAACGTTGTTGTTAATTTAAGCAGGAAAACTAAGTGTTATATGTGCCGGGCTGTGCCCCACGCGACAAGTGGCACCATAATAACTATTAAGCTGGGGTCAATTAACTGGGAGGTTCTTTTATGTTGATTTTGTGAAACAAGACAATAGGCTGCAGTTGTTGATGGCGATATTTTATGTTGTGTTGAAATGTCCCACAACACAAGATTGAAGAAAAGATGATTTTGTGAAGGTTCGATGACATATAGAGCAAGCAGATGTGAGATTAATCTGTGAGATTAGTCATATTCATAAGAAATTCAAATATATTATTTAGTTTAGAAAGCAGGCTTTTTCTATTCAGGATATTAAACAGCCAATCGGCTGGCCTGGGAGTGAGATTTCTTAAGTGGAAGGCAGAAGTTAAACTACAGTAGTAATAATAGTGATTAGGAGTTCCCTCCTTCCCGCAAGGACACAGAGGAGAGCGTTTCAATGAAATCTGTATAAATAGGATGGAAATGGGCCATGACCTGTCAGAAAAGCAGTCACGGGGGGGGGGGGGGTAGACACCAAGAATTTAAGTTTACGAGTGGGATGAGATTAAAGGTGTATCTTCCCTTTGGAGAAGTATCCCACAATTCCTGCCAATCTCCAAGTAATTGTTGTTTTAATACGTGTTTAACGTATGAGGGAGGGGCAGGGAGTGAAAAATCTATTGAATTGTTTTCGGTGGCTGCCTTGGCCAGTGAATCAGCAAGTTCATCGCCGACAACTCCCCTGTGGGCAGAAACATGTGCCAGGGAGAGATGTTTAGCCAGATTAATGAGTTTTGATTTAATTGAGATAACCTGTGGATGTTTACTCCTGTGGCGAGCAATGGCTAGCAGACCTGACAGACTGTCACTGAAAATATTATGGGAGGGATAGATTTAACAGGAAGCAGCCCCCGCTCATCGCTATTAGAGCGATGTTGAGCGATTCAATGTCGAGACAAAGGGGACTACTCCGAAATTTAATGAAAAAAAATACAAAGTTTCGCCAGGCTTATATCCCAAGACCGACAAAGGGCGAGAGAGGTTAAAATAATAATGGGAGGGATAGATTTTATTATCATATTGTGTTTTATAATATATGTATATTTCATATTATTCTTTAGATTTATATTTAATTTACATTATGTAGATATTAGGTCGGCCAACATTTTACTTTATACTGAAGCATTGTTCGTACACACTTGCATGCATTTTCACATTTATTTATTGGTAGTTAATTTTTCTCCAATATCATATCTGGTAGTTTTCCTGTTTAAATTAACAACAACGTTGCCCATTGTCGAGAAGGATTTCATGAAGACTTCACAGCACAAAAATTTGTAAAGACTTTCCCAGCTCCAAATCTTTTCTCATGAACTCTCACCAATACCTTGCTACCATATATCTTTAGGCCACTTTATCTACCAGCATAGAGCATGCCGCTCCTTGTAGGAGAACTGTCTCTGGCGGCCTTTTTTATTTTATTTTATTTTATTTTATTTTATTTTATTTTATTTCATTTATTTATTTATTTATTTTTCTTTTATTTATTTATTTATTTATTTATTTATTGAGTTTAAATGAACTCAGGAAGAGTGTCCTAGCATAGATATAATCGCTCGACACTGCTCCTAGAGCGGTGAGTGGCATATCTGGTAATATTTACAATTTATTCCGGATTTTCGTTAGTTCTGCCCTTTTTTTCACACCACTTTGATTTTAGAGAAATCTTCTAAAATATGTAGATATAAAGAAATAAGAAGGAAAATGCTTAAAATATACTGGTGTGAAAAAACATCGGGTCTATCAGCACTCCGGAAAAAATTATAAATTTTACCAAGTATGTAATTTGTAAATATGATTAAATAAGAAAAACAAAATATATCGAAAATAGTGGTAAAAAGAAAATAGAAATTTGGTATGTCTGTCAATTCCTGCATTAATTTGGTTTTTATGGAATTTTTTTTATTACACTTTTGGCAACGATTGTAAAATTAATACTAATGTACATTTATATATATATATATATATATATATATATATATATATATATACTTGTCTTAAATCGTACTGACTCTGAAGACCAAACTTCTTTTCTGGATTTAAAAATAAAAAAAATAGATAATATCTGGTTTATTGGGGTTTATGATAAAAGACAAGATTTTAACTTTAAAGTTTGTAATTTAACAAATTGGTTCTCCTGCATTAGTCATAAAGTTTTAAAAAAATATTATGTTCACCCAAATAAACAGAATTAAAATGATTTGCAATAACAATTTAGACCTGAATCTCGCTATGAAAAATCTCAAAAACATTCTAACTGTTAACCGCTATCCCGTTATTTTAATCAATAAACATTTTAGTATTCTTGATGACAATCCCACTTAAAGTTTGTTGTTCCATTTTGGGCGCCATTTACGTGCTGGTAAGTAGCCCTACTATCTGAAAAGGGTTCTGTGTTTATAAAAGGGGAAAGATTTTTAATTTTCCATATTCTGATGGAACACTTTGTACATGTATGTATTTATATATTTTTATATTCTTGTATTTTATATTGATGTTTTATATTTAGTGCTTTATTTCTGAGTTTAATTGTTTTTTATGCTATGTGTTAATTAAAATTTGTTTGTTGTATGGTCTTGCTTTCATCTGTGAGACGTTGGGGGCTAGAAACATTTTTTTTTTGGTTATACTACATGCGTTTCGTCAGAAACTTCTCATATTCCTTTCCCTACATTGGGAAGCTCCCCTGATGAAGGCCCTCATGTGTTTTGGGATTAAATTTTCATCTGGTTTTGATTATTTTGCTTATTTCTTACAGTTTTATGTTTCCTTTTGCTGATTTTGCACATTGGTTTGTAAAAACTTTGTTCTTGTTTTATTCATTTAATAATTCAAGTTTTACTCCCTCCTATATATATATATATATAATGTCTGCGTTTTTTTTTTTTGTTTTTTTTGTTAGTGTTGCATTTCAAGTCCTATATTTTAACAAGTTTTTTATTCACAACTAATGATTCGGGATTTTATTTATTTATATTCATAATGTATTTTCTTTTTTAAATGGAACGTTTCTTTCTTTGTAAATTTCAGGGAATGTAGAAATTTCTCTATTGATTTTTGGCATTTGATAAATTAACCTCACCAACCAAAAATACTCTAGTGATTTTTTCTAGATAACTTTTCTTTCAATCACATCATATATATATATATATATATATATATATATATATATATATATATACATATATATATATATATTTTGTTTTCAGGAAAAGTTAACCTAAGTTGTATTCCATATATATTAAAATATATAATATTTTATTACAGTAAAAATTATTATTGTTGATTAAACAGTATTCACTAATTGTATTAAGTATCTTACGCTACTTTCACTTAAATAGTTGATTTAGTTTTAAGAAACTTCTCTGCTATTTTCTTCGCTTTTAATTAATTTAGGTTTATGATAATATATATTAAAGTAATTGTGTATACCACTCTCATGAAAGTTCTGAAAATGTATTTATTTAATATATATATATATATATATATATATGCATACATATATAAAGAAGTTCAAATTGAGAATATTATGAATTTTTTTCCCTTATAAAATGAACGTTTTACTATAGCATATAACAGAATTTATTTGCGTTTTGATATTTCTTATGGCTATAATTTAATTATAATTTAAATGCTTTCTGTAGATTTTAATAATCTATATAATATTTCCTTAATGTGGATCAGTTACGACTAATATTTCTTTAAATGATAGGATAGTAACGTAAGGCGTTATCTGACTCGCCATCCCATGCCCAAAGCAAGGATCTAAATATTTCGAATGGTACATATTCTTTTATGGTACATATTAGGACGGTGGTGGCCCCATCTATTATATATATATTAATTAATTTTTTTTATTCATTACAAATAGAATTAAAAGTATTTCTTTCTATTTATTTATTTACTCTGTAGATACATTTATTAACTATGCAATTATGATAATTTAATTCCGTTAAATTTTAGGAAATAATTGATTTTTAATATAACGGTAATTTAATTTAATTCTAAGAATTAGCAGTGGAAAAAAATATTTTCTAAAATTGAAATTATAATACAAATATGAAATATTTAAATCTCTGTTACTGAAAAAAAAAAAAAAAAAAAAAAAGGGAAAATCTGAAATTCTTTCGAGGTTTTTTCTAATAAGATTTTTCTGAAAAAAATATTACGGATGTATGTAATATCACGCAGATGTTCTGCGCGAAAATAGCTAGTATAAAATACTTTCTAAGAGATATGTTCAACTGTTGTTAGGCTTAGCATATTAATATAATCCTATTTTCCATAACTTCATTGTTTTAATTTTTAATGATTTAAACCGAAATAAATTTACATCCATTAATCAAATATGTATGTTATTTAATAATTAATTATATCTATTATATCTAATATACAGAAATTAAATTTTATTTTGCAAAATGATGAACTATATGATGAATTCCAAATATTGTATCCTTATATACAAAAACAAGTTCGAATTATATGCTTTCTATATTCTTTAAACATCAGATTTAAACATCAGTCTAATGTATCTCAACATGTAAAAGAAATTTAAGAAAAAAAAAGTAAAAACAAAGATTAAAAACTCTGATGTGGACACCACATGACTTACTTATGCACCCTTGTTATGAAAACATTGACAGTGTTGTGTGAGGTATTCGTATATAAACTGGCAGGTTCCAACCACGAAAAAAAAAAAAAAAAAAAAAAAAAAAAAAAAAAAAACTGAAAAACTGCTACTCTGACTACAAAAGTTATGATAATAGGATTATATATACCCTCAAACAAATATACTATTTTTTTTCAGTAATGACTTGTTACAGAATCGCTCATTGGCAAATTTAAAGGTTAAAATTTAATAAAAATCCTCCGAGTATAGATGGCCTATTTTTGTTTTATATTTTTACCGAAAACTAGAGATGAAACATGATATGTTTTACCGATACAATTAATTCAGTTAAAATTGAGAAAGTATTTAAAATTCTGGCTATCCTGAAACAATATTTGCCGTCGAATTTGATCGCTAATCTCACCAAGTCGACAAATTTATAGCCAACGCTGATTGTCAACGCGTCTTGGCATCGATTTTGGCGATTTTGCATCGAATTTGGTGACTTGGCGACTGAATTTGGCGAAAAATTGCAGTTTAGAGTTGGCAAAGATTTGAAGCTCTAACTTAATAAGAACAGAATTCTGGAATTTTGCGGAAAAGTTCATTGGTTTATAGCGCTAAGCTTAAATTCTTCGAAAATTCTCTGTATGGCAAAAAAGACTAAAACAAAATAAAGTGCATCCGTCGACTATAACCTGGTTATATACTAAAAATTACTTTCTTCACTCAAAAATGTCGGCAACTTTCATAACAATGTCATTATCTGCTCAATATTCATTAAAGTGTATTCATCGTCGGAAATGATTTTTTTTTCAATTTATTTAAAAAATGTTTAAGTAATATCATTGCACTATTAAAATGTTTAAAAACTGTAAATATATATATATATATATGTATTGGTCATCATAATTTTTTATTCCCAGGCAATAAAATATACTCTAATATTTTCTAACTTCCAATCGAATAAAATGAATCCACAGTACTTGTATTAAAGTGTACTTGTAGAAAATAAAGCTTAATTTTAAGTATCATAGTAATGAGAATAATTGCATAGGTTATATATTTTACTTATATTTTTATTCTGCAAACAATTTTTGAAGCTTGTGAATGCTAATGTTAAATGCATGTTGCAACAATTTCAATTATATCGTCTCTCTCTTTCTCACACACACTCAAAATAATAATAATAATAATAAATAAATAAATAAAAAAAAAATAAAATATTGATTTATTTAAAACGGTATACTTTAAAACAGCTAAACATATAACATTGATACAAAAAAGAATTTAAATTATAAAAAATCTAATTTTTACATATACTTCTTTTTACTAAAAATTTTGTACAAATGTTAATATATAAGCTCACGTTAATATATAAAGCTCACGAATTTGTATGGTAAGAGCCCCGTTTATATTTATTACTTTCCGAACACTATAGTGAGGAAAGTATTGTAATCATGTCAAATATCCAAATTTGAGTTTTAATGTTTCTATACGTTTCGAGGTGCCCTGAGTCCGTTTTCACTTTTTTTACGATGATGTATGTAAGTATGTGTATTTATGTGTTTATGTCTGTGAATGAACTCGCGAGCGTCTAAACACTTTGTTCGAATAAGCTGAAAGTTGGCACGTATATTGTTAGTCACCATAGTACGAACCCTATTGATTTTGGTGAATCTAGCACTCACAGTTTTTTTACAGGGACATCAGGAATAATTCTTCGATTGCTGAAAGATCAGGAGAGCATGCTGGCCAGGAAAGCATCTGCACACCTTGCAGAGAAGGTTGACTGATACGAGAAGTGTGAGGTCGGGCGTTATTCTGCTGATAAAGGGCATTGAGCACCCCCTGAAGTTAGGGGAGTGGCAGCTGCCGTATCATACCATCCACGTATCGTTTAGCCGTCTTAGTGCAATGAATACGATCTAGAGGTGACCTGCTATTATATACAATTGCATCCTAAACCTTGATGCCGCGTTATCGCGTAGTGGGGCGTTCCACAATTGCTGCCGGATGGGACATGTCTCCTCGTCGACGCCACACTTGTACGCGGCAACTATCTCTGGAGAAACAGAAGCATGTGACTAATCTGAAAACACTATCCTGTGTCCTTTCGTCGTCCACATCGCTCCAGCATGGTACCATTACAGACGCTGGCGTCTAGGCTGTGGGAATGCCAGTCTTCTTAACGGATGCCATGAGTGCAGAACACTAGCAACCAGTCGACGGGAAATGGTTCTAGTCGATATGGGATCATCCAGGGTATCTTGAACATGCCACAGAATAGAGGCAGAAGGGGCTTATAAGTCAGCCACCGCTTGTCGGCGTATGCGTCGATCCACGCTTGCTGACATCACTATGGCTGCACCGGTGCTCCTCAAACCAGCCACATTTTCTTGTTCCAACCATCTTCGTTACAGCCGGTGCACTGTGGAAGCATCCAGGTGTGCGCCAGCTGAGATTTGCCGTAAGGCTCAACCTGCACTTCTCAGTCTGATCAATTTCCCCTCGTAAAATCGTGTGTCTGATGTAACTGCTTCTATTGACAGCGGCCTGGCATTCTCTGTTATTACGCGCTTCCTCTGAGATAAGACAAAAATTTCTACGATGATTTCCCAAGCAGAAATAACGGCACGAAAACTGAACATTGTGCAGGTTCCTTCCCTTATATCTTATTTAACGTGCGCTGGAGAGCTGAGCATGTCGCATCATTCGCATAACTCGGTGAAATGCGTCTACCCTGAAATCTGTATAATTTTCTGGCCACTTCTTCTTGGTGCTGCATTTTCAGTGTGGCGTAGTGTATATTACTTTAAATTTTAACAATATGAAAAAGTCACTCAAACAAGCATATGAACTTGTACGAATGAAAAAGGTTCAAGTATATTTACTTAAATTATGAAATGTTAAGATCATGTAATACTATTCTTTTATAAATTATCTCTAAAAAAGAAAGTTAAGTTAAAACACGTGCCATTTGCTATTTCGATTAAAAACACTTTAAAAACACGCGTTTGTCTAAAATTAAACTTTATTTAAAACATTTAAAAGAAATATCCAAAGCTTTTCGCTTTGAAATATCAAAGCATCATCAGGTATTTTATTACACGTTTCCAGTGAGCAGTTTTTATATATTTTGCATTTCATGGTTAACAGTTAAATCATTTAACAACTTCAATAGAAGCAAAGACAATTTGAAGTCTGATTAAGGTTGGATCAAGGAGCGAAGAAAAATAAGGAGTGGAACTCTTGAGGTTACCAAGCAGCTGAAAGTAGCTGTAACTATTGCAGAAACAAAGGAGCTGCAAGTAAAAGCTGTCACTAGTGTGGTTACCAAGGTGCTGCAAGTAGAAGCTGGAACTGTTGAATTTTTTTTATGTATGCAAACATAAACATATTTTTGTCTCTTTTAAGTAATATATTAATCTTTTTTTAATTAATATATTATTCTTTATAATACTCGTATGGGGTAAAATCACGGAATATAACTCTTATTTGTAATTTAAGACTGAATTTGATTATTTTCATATTTTAAATAACTTTTCTTGATAAAATTTTCTCCAAAATTCTATGCAATTTTTTAGAAGTACACTTAATTTCCCGTTCCATGATATTTGTTAGATTTTTATGTCAAGTAACGTAATAACATTATATGTTGCGTTTTTTAACTCTAATCTATATGTGATATAAATTTTACTTCAAATCCTTTGTAATGAAAATTATATACATATGTATATTAAAAAAAAAAAAAAAATATTTACTGTACATTACTCGATCTCAATTACTTTGAAAATATATATCTATATCTATATATATTGATACAGATTAATGTATATATATATGCATATATAGCGTACTCTTAGACTTTAAATATTTATATATACATATAATTTTTGCAGCGAAAGAGAAGAATATAAAAACAAACATTAGAACAAATTTTAAGATTAAAAAAAAAAAAAAAAAAAAAAAAAAAATCTCCGATACTAAAATAATGTGTAAACAAAAAA
This sequence comes from Salticus scenicus, assembly GCA_963930645.1. Taxonomy (NCBI): domain Eukaryota; kingdom Metazoa; phylum Arthropoda; class Arachnida; order Araneae; family Salticidae; genus Salticus; species Salticus scenicus. The sequence goes on along the minus strand of OZ005655.1, from coordinate 86,731,832 downwards.
TTCTTGCAGTTTTTCTTTAAAAGTAAAGCACCAAAATTCTCTTGTAACTCAAAATACGACCTTACAACTTAAAAACAAAAGAATAAACAAAAGGATAAATAAAAGATTTTTCTTTAAAAAGACGCAATCGTAAACATGAAATAAAAAGTGTGCTTTTATTTACTTTGCATTGTAAAAAATGTGTAATATAAAGAAAGTGTTCTGAAGTTTTACGTAAAGCTATTCTTTAATAGTAACAGAAAAAAGAAGAAAGAAAAATATTAACATTATTGAAATTTTACTCGATGTATTTGTAAAATATATATATTCTTTTCTTGCAGTATAATTTAAAGAGATATTGAAATCAATGTAAAAACTATAAAAATATAAATCTAATTTATTTTTAATCCAAATACTGTACTTAATAACAAGCAACAAAATATAATATATTATTTGTAAATTCTGATGACGAAAAACGGTATGTTTTCGTGAAGTCAATAGGAAATATTGGTAATGTCGATCTTCATGTCTAAAAAATATGCAAATATTCATTAAATATTTTGATATAAGGTTTTGCTTCATAATGTATAAAAGACTAAAATAATTCCACTGCGCTGTAAAAAAAGGGAAAAAAATCGAGCCCTGATACTATTTCTGCTGATTTTCATGTAAAATGACCTCCTGAATCCGAATATGGCTCCCATTTTGCCGAACCACCCACCGTTTTATCGGGGCATCAAAACTCTCCCAATTGTTATCAATGTTCGGTAATTTTATAACCATAAATTTGATTTGGAGAATGAAAAAAAATTAATTTAACGCTTAAAAAAATAATAATGTTTAATAAATAACATTAATAACAGATTCAAAAAATATAAGAAGTGTAATACACATGTCAATGACAAATCCCCCGCCCCTCTAAATTTCCCCCTTGCTGCAAATGTTCATGTTTTAGAATTTTCCAACTCTGTAGCCTCTCAGAAGATATTTAACAGTTAAAATACCCCCCCCCCTCAAAAAAAAAAAAAAAAAAAAAAAAAAAAATCAAATTTATAGCCTTAAAGTTTCCAAAAAGATCTAAAGATATGAAATCGTCCCTAAAAAACGGTGAGTAATAGGGCAAAATGGGAGTCATATTCGGATTCAGGAGGTCATTTTACATAAGAATTTGCAAAAATGGTGTTGGGGACAATTTTCATGCAGAGTAGTGTTCTTAATTAAACGTACGTGAAACCTTCTTTCAATCTCTTCAGATCATCATAGTATATAGAAAGTAAAAGAAGTGTTGAAAATAAATTTAATAATGTTTCTTTTATTTTCGTCAAAAAATGCCTCTTTAGGCTTCAATAAATAAAGTGCAATTATAATTAAAGTTGTGATTTCAAAACTTTCTAACTTCAAAGGTATTGCTGTAACATCCCTGTATTTAATGAATCCATTTAGGCACTTCCCCAGACATTACCCTGACAGCGTCATCTATAGGCACATAATTCATAGGCATATGATTTATTCCTTCGCCAAACAAAATTCCGTTGCCTCACGATTGTTCTGGTAAAATTCTCAAATCGCTCTGACCTGCAGTTTTAAAGTTAGATTTTTTTGAAATCGCAACTTTAATAATAAAAGCCCTATATATACTGTATTTCTGATAATTAAAATTTATTGAAATCGTTTTGTACTATGAATTATGTGTGTATCAATACATTCAGTTGTGTTCTATTTTTTGGTTTTGATTGTCTATGCATATATAAAATGTGAATAATTCCTTTATCTGAATTTATTACTTCCTTTTATAGCAAGAATAGAGCAAAATATTTATAATATGTAGACTTTAAAACAAAACATATTACATATATAAATAAATATCCTAAAAGATTTTTTTTCCGTAGAATATAACGAATATATTTTAAATTAATGGAAATAACATATTTCTATTTTATATATTGTTTTACAATTCTTTAGACTGAACTATTGTTAAAATAAAATGAATCTGAATTATTTTCCAGAAACGTCTTCCAAAAAACTATTGCAGTTAATACGTTTTTATTCTTGCTGACTCAAACAATCTGTTCTCTACTTAGTGTCTTTTATTCTTTAATCGGATTGTTATTTCGTCATGGACTTATTTGAATGATGTGAAAGTACTTCCTTAGTTCTTTAAATATTTATATTAGGAAAAAGTTTCTTGTTTAATCTTTTTCTCTTTCTATCTTCACATAAAATGTACAAGAACGTGTTTTTAATAATATTTCTTAATTGTATATATTTTTACTTGAAAACAAAACAAAGAATACAGATACACTGATATTTTTTTCAATTAGCATCTTAATAAAAAAAATAATAATAATAAAATAAAAATAAATAAATAAAGTTGCCATTTATTTAATTTTTCATTCTTTCAAAACTAATTCTTTGGTGAAATTATTTGATCAATTAAAAATATAATAAATAATTTTAGAAGAAGTAATATACATTCAAAAAACACTTTTCTGATTTGTGTCGCTTTTTACTGTAATAGAAAAAAAAAAAAAAAAAAAAACTTTAAAAGAAAAACGAAAAAAAAAAAAAAAAAAAAAAATGCTAAGTGTTAGTTGGGCAATATTTTTCAGCAACGATGAAATATCTTTTTAATCAAATTAGTATTTAAATGTTAGGAAAAAGAAAAAAAAAATTTATTGAAATTTTAGGAATTCTTAGCCAGTTTTTACAACTGTAAGGATTTTTAGACTAATTAATTAGCGAAGATAGAAATTGGAAAGTAATTTATGTAAGTATTTTGCTTATTAATTACTTATGATTTAATAAGCTCTCACTCTGTGTATATATCTATATATCTATAAATATCTATATCTATCTATCTATCTCTCTCTATATATATGTATGCATTTACAATAATGAGAAAATAAATTGAAATTCTTCAAGCTGGAAAATAAGTAAACTTAATTTAAATATACATTTATAAATAATATAAATTGAATAGTCTAGTCATAAAAAATTTCATTATATTTAGCGTAACAATTTACTTATCTATTTATTTATTTACATTACTTAACATTATTATTACGGAAATATTATTTGTGATTTTTTGCCTTAAGTTTTTTTTTTTTTTTTTTTTTTTTTAGGACGGAGGACTATTAGTCTCAGTCTACGGATTTTTACGATACCAGTGTTACGATAGTTAGACATTCATCGAAATTGAAAATTTATCGAAAATATAATTTAATAATTTGAAAAAAAAAAAAAAAACTGATAGAATTCCGTATTAAAATAAGTTCTACTTTTGCCAGAATTTCATTAAAATCGTTTTATTTTTATTTTATTTTATTTTTTGTTATTATTATTAGGACAGAGGACTATTAGTCTCAATCTACGGATTTTTACGATACCAGTTTTACGATAGTTGGACTTTTATCGAAAATATAATTGAATAATTTGAAAGTGATGTTATAATTTGAAAAAAAGAACTAATAGTCCTACGTGCTAAACTAAATTCTACTTTGCCATAATTTCGTCAAAATCGTTTTTTCTCTTTCATTCTTTTCTTAGAAAACAAAGAAAAGAAAAGAAAATTAATAATTTGAGCCCATAAGCCTTAAGAAAATAACAAAAAACTTTTTTTACACATGTACTTCCAAATTTAATTCTGGATTCAGTCCCAACTATTAAACATTTGTTTACATGATATTTAAAACAAACTGGCTTCATCTTTTGCAGCATGATATTTCTATCTTTTGTCTCCAAGAAATTAAAAATGGCATCATAAATATTACTGTACTACTACTTCGTATACATTTATATTGTACTTTGTTACATTAAAAAAAAAATAATAATAATAATCTCATTAGACTAATGTCGTCATTTTTTCTTATTATATCATTCAACTGAGTTCACGAGCTTAAATATTGTCCTTTTATTAATGGACAATATTCCTGTGACGTCACAGTAGGTAAAATCGCCGAACATGTGGCCGATGTTTTGTAAACAAACTAGATTCAAGATGCTATTTTATTGTTACGCATAACATTTTCCTAAATATTTCTCCAGTGAAACTTAATAATCAGATATCTGTTCAAACAAGAACAAAAGAGAAATGTAACCAACTGAATCGAATGATAAAGTTAAGACTATTCCATATCGTAAAATTGCAGAACATTTTATGTACACACACACACATATATATATATATATATAATGGATAAAAGATTAATAAGAACATTTTATACAGACACGCATATATATATAGACATCAAAGCTTAAATAATTAGAATTTCAATCACTTTAATAAAGTAATTTATTAAACGGAACATCCATTTAAATTTGTTAACATCGCCACAGTTCACATGGCAACTTTTAATATTACATATGTTGATTAATATTAAAGTATATTACTAAAACTGGATTAAAAACAAAACAAAGGTATCACTATATCACTCTTACTTCAATTTCATATAATCTGTAACTTTTATAAATAATATTGCATGATAAAAATTTTCAAGCCACAAACAATGCTTTTCTATGGTAGAGTTGAGGATCGTTTGCCTAACCAGCTGATATTCTTGTAGCCTCGAACCCAAAGTAGGAATATGGTCCATTTTATTTTTTACTTGAGTTCGTTTGGATGAGAGTACGGTCACTTTTTTTAAATCGATGTATAATAAGACAGTCAAAATGAAATATATATATAGTATTTATATATAAAATAAAGAATCTTTTCTGTGATCATTCCTTATCTGTTGGTGCTCTCTGGAGTCTGGTCCTTTGAACACAGAATAAAAAAAAATTACCAGGGACAAAGGCAATCATAAATGGGTATAACTCATCAAGAATTTTAAAATTTGAGTTTCGTATTTGAATTGCTTTTTTACGTTTTTCATTTTTTTAAATTATGCTTCGTTTCAGTTTGGTTAGATTTTCTGATTTAAACAAATTTAGAGAAACAGCAAGTTATTACACATTCTTGGTCATATTGGAACAGTTTTATAGAAACAGAAATTAAAAAAAAAAAAAAAATCTGGAGTGACTCCACTTGACTTTCCGAACATTGCGTAATTAACAGTTTTGTAGATAAAGTAAAAAAAAAAAAAAAAAAGGAGTTGTTAAACAAACGAAAGAGAGAAAAAAATAATAGAGTGTTTGAGTATTTCTATCCCTATAATACACGATGTTTTATTTAGCGCTACTGAACTTTGAGTCCATAAATCATAATGATAAAGAATTTTTCGTTGTGTCCCTGTAAAAACCTATAAATGCTGGATTCACCAAAATACTTATAGTTAGTGCAACAGTGATTTATAATATTCATATAAATTTTCATCTCAATTAAACAAAGCGTTTAGATGCGCACTTTTAAAAATTTGGTCCCATAGGCCATAATAATAAAAAAGTTTTAAAAAACTGTAAGTGCTAAATTCACTAAAATCTATGCAGTTCATGCAACTATTACCTATAATATGTGTATAAATTGTTTGCGCAGTTTAATGAGGCGTTCAGACGCTATCGCACTTTTAAGATTTTGGTCCCATAGGCCATAATGATAAAGAATTTTTCTTTGTGCCCCTGTAAATAACCTGTAAGTGTTAAATTCACCAAAATCTATACAGTTTGTGCAACTGTGACCTATAACATGTGTACAAAATTTTTGCTCAAATTAATAAAGCGTTTAGACGCTATCGCACTTTTAAAAATTTGGCCCCATAGGCCATAATGATAAAGAATTTTTCCTGGTGTCCCTGTAAAAAAAAAAAAAAAAAAAACTATAAGTGCTAGATTCAGCAAAATCTACAGGGTTCATACTATGGTGACTTACAATATACGTACCAACTTTCAGCTTATTCGAACAAAGCGTTTAGATGCTAGCATACATACACACATACATACATACATCATCGTAAAAATAGTGGAAACGGATTCAGAGGACCTCAAAACGTATAGAAACATCAAAATGTCAAATTCGGATTTTTGACATGATTACAATACTTTCCTCACTATAGTGTTTGGAAAGTAAAATAATAATAATAATAATAATAATAAAGGCCAAAAACGAATGAGCAAATAATCCTGTAATGTGAATACATTATTAAATGAAGTACACATTAGTGTGATGTTATTTTCATGACCAATGGTTGAATTCATGGGCTAAGGCAGGAGTTAAAATGCAAATTATAGCCAGTGGTGCTTTAAGGTTGAACCTGCACAACATGTGACATATTCGGTCGTAGATTTGCTGTTTCTGCATGCAATTAATTGGGATTGTTTGCTTTTTGAGTTTGACTATTTTAATTATAGTTCCTTAAACTTTTACATTTTTAAAACAAAAGAATCATTCAATTAAATATTTAATTGAAGTTGTGGCATTATTTATTTTACTTGTTTTAATTTACGTAATTTTAGTTTAACTCCTATTGTTCATTTTCATTATTTATTTACAATATTGAAAAATTTGATTTAAAAACCAGATGTTACTGGTAAACAATAAAATTATTATTATTAAATAAATTGTTGTGTAAAAAAAATATTTTTTTTTCTGGGTTTATACTTATATTTATTTATATAGTTATTATTTATGAATGGAATTTATTATTTTTTACATAATCATTTTAGATTTATTTTTATATAATTATAAATATCATATTTATATTCAGTAAAATCCTTTTAATTATTTTAAGAATTGCATTTAAATTATTAAAATGTTGCATAATATAGGAGTATTAGCTTGAAGGCTGGTAAAAGCATCCCACAATTATCAAGTGAATGAACAGAATGAAATATAATTCTACCATAAATTTAAACTGTAAAAAAGTAGTATCACCAGTGGCGTATCCAGGATTTTTCCAAGGGGGGGGGGGGTTCGTCCTTCCGAATTTTTAATTAAGTTTAATTAGGTTTAATTAAGTTTATTTAAGTTTAATTAGGTTTAATTAAGTTTAATTAAGTTTATTTTTAATTAAGTTTAACAATCTTTTAAAATATCATAATTACTTTCCGAAAATAAGAGTAAGAAAATAAAAAATAGTAAAACAAACTCACCAATTAGAAGATCAAACAAAAAATCTTTAATTAGCGACGAATAACTAAGAGCCTGTACAAACTGCTACACAAAACATAAAATTCAATACATAGTTACGCAAAATATTTCATTGAATTTTCTTATTTACAGAGCGAAGTCTAATCGACGAGAAGTTTTCGCTAGTTCATTTAAAATGTCTTCTATTGTTGGGGTATTGTTTGGGTCACTCCTTCAAGGTTACTACTTCAATGGTCACCCCTTCCCCATATGGTCGGACCCCTCTTGTCCTTGAGTATGAACTCGTAAAAGGCGGTTTCCACTAAAGTTGGAGCTTCCGGGTCCAAAAAAACATTAATCACGCTCCGCACACAAAAAGCCAAATGTCTTGTCATCAGTTGTAACCTTTTTTTATCAGATTGCGCAGTTACTTCAAAGGAAAGCATGCAAAACTGACAAAGATATCTGCCTCTGGCCCATCAATTATATCAGATGGGGGTTAGAACCAGAGACTTCCAACGCCATTCGAGGGTTTTGAGTCCGGCTGACCACATCAAAGGATTCTGAATAGAAGCCGTCGAAAAAACCGTAGTGGAAACCGGACTTAAAAGTGAAATCTTTTTCAGAGAATTGTTTTCAGGGGAAACATGTTTCGCGCCGCGCAAATGAAGTGGTTTAGTTATTTTTAGTAGTGTTTATCGCAGAGTAATGAAAAAAAAAGTTAGTCATATTTTTAAACCACTTCATAGAAAAAAGCATTCTACGCTTGCCATACATTTTTTCCGCCTGAAATGTGAAAAAAAAAAATGTAAGTAACAGCCTAATTTTTCTTATCATACATTTTGTCAAGGGGGGGGGGGTTAACCCCCCCCCTTGAATACGCCACTGAGTATCACGTACCAGTTTTGAAAACTTGAGTCTCTTTTATTAATAATAATTCAAGATTAATAATAATATTAATTATTCAAATATTTATTGTACCCATTTTAGCTTATTTTTTCGTTTTCATTTAGTTTAACTAATTTTCTTTTCTATAATTCGTTAGTTTATAATAACGTCTGCGAAAAAAAAAGAAAAAAACTGAATGTCCTTAGATAAAAAACATAATATTTTAAATAATTATTATTATTATTTTTTTATAACGGGTAAAATATATTTTTTTTCTCACCTCTCTTAAAATAAAAGAAGGTGAACTTGAATGAATTTTCCCTCATTTGATTAGAAGAAACGCGGTCTCTCATCTTGAGTTAAATTCAGTAAATTTAATGCGTTAACATAATGCCCTCAGACTTGAGTTATTTAGTGTAATTTGAGTAATTTTATTAATTTTTTAATACAAATAATTTTATTAATCTGGATCAGTTTACAATGGCATTGCGACTTGCACTTGGACACTACGGAAGAAATGCGCTACAGCGAGAGCGATGTTGCCACTTACAAGTGGTTGAATGAGTAGAAATAACTAAAGTACTGAAAAATAACGATAATTTAAGTTATCTTAAAAAAAAAAAAAAAAAAAAAAAGCTAATAATTAGATAAAACAAGTACATTTTTAACTGAAGTTGATTAAACAAAAAAAAAAAAAAAAAAAAAAACTCTGATTTGACACAGTCAATTAACTCATCTGTTTTACGAAAGAATGCATTAATATAAATGCTTCGCTACATTTTTTTCCGCTAAATAATCCTTCTTCAAATTTTATCCATTTCTTCAAAACGAAGATAAAATAATATTAATAATAATAATTTCATCATTTTTTTAGCAATTCCTCTAAACGAAGTATAAAGTTTAATACATTTATTTCAATAAACTGATTTTGCATTAGCATCAGCTTCACACGCATGTTTTGGGGAAACTTGAGCTGTTATTAGTAAGAATATATAAAAATAATGAAACAAAATCTGTTTTACGCCTGTTGCTTAGTAGAAACCATAAATAGATTAGAAGATATATTAAAGTATCTGTTATATTTAGGAATTATAATAACCTGGTGTTTACCATGATAAGTAGTTGAAATAAAGATTATAGTATAATTAACAATAAAGTAAAATTAAATAAAAAAATTTAATGATAAATATCACAGATCATTTAGTTTGTGCTGTTTGGTATATAAATGTAATGTGTTAAATTTATTGCAATTACCAACAAATCCGTTGAACCACATCATAAAATTATTAATGTCGTCAGTCCATAATTAAGAACGATTTTACATACGCGTGACATAAATTACCGTGATTCATTTGCGTACAATTAACTTTCAGAAATATCGTTTCTCCTGATATTTCTTTTTTTTTTTTTTTTTTTTTTTTTTTTTTTTTGCTCCTGTCAACAAATCTAAAATATTATTAAAATAAAATAAATCAAGGTTATTAGAATTATTATACAATAAACATGCATTTATGTAGATATATCATCATTCAGTATAAAATCTTGTAAAAAGAAAATACATTCATAAAATTTTAAGTATGAACTTACATATTATCATTTTTGCATTAAAATTTAATGCCGTTATTTTATTTATTTTTTAACTTATACCCACTCATCACAATTTTTAAACAACCATAAAATCAATATATAACTCTGAATATAATATTGATAAATAATCAAAAAATTTATATTTTATGCAATTTTTTTTTTTTATTTTCCTCATCCCAATGTAAGAAAATTATCATTAAAAATGATTATGCAAAACTGAAATTATGAAAATATTTATGCCTGTATTTAGGCATCCACACAATGCTAATTTCACTCTTTATTTTACCAAATTCAATTCATGGCTGTATTATAATTTTGATAATTATATTTATTCTCAAATTACGATGGATTTTTAGATGCTGAAAATGACTATTTACAGTATAAACAACATTACACGTAAATACTATAAATAAATTAAAAATTAATAAAAGAAAAATCTTATTCAGCATTTAATTATTACATTCTTTTGGTACCCTACTTGGAGGAATGTCAGAAAGATTTTTTTTTTTTTTTTTTTGATAATAGAGAGAAAAGAATTTTTATTAAAATAAAGCAACTGAAAAAAACCTTTTTCAAAATTAAAGAATTAAAACATTTCAAACATGTTTAGTTCCTAACATTTATAAATAATCTGTGATTAAATGACATTATTTGTGAATAAAAATAAAACTTCACGTTTTTAATTAATATGTACCCATTTGACTTGCATGCTTTTAAAAACTATGTAACTATGCAAATGTGTATATATAAAGGATATAATTTTTTTTTTTTTTTTTTGTATTCACCGTGTCAACTGTAAACGTATTAATTTCTTGAATTAAATTATTGTATGATATAGATATTTCTGAAACTTAGGCTAAAAGTTAAAAAATTAAATAGGTACTATTTTTAGAATTGAAATGATACATGTAATCTTTATATTTTGATTTAAAATTTTCTATGAAGTTATCCGATAGAAAGTATTTAATTAAACCCAAGAGAGCAGTTCAATCAATTTAAATTCTGAATATGTTTTATTATATATATATATATAAAACAGTCTGTATTATCTTGTACATTTAAATGTTAATGTCTATTGATAGTTAGGTATTTTTGAATTAACGATTCAAAAAGAAAAAAAAAAGTCTTTAAAATTATTACGTTCCGCTTGCAAATAAATAAATAAATAAATAAATAAAATAAAAATAAATGACATAAAACTAAAAATATAACTTTCACGTTTTACGATAAAGTATTAATGGGGTTTGGCAGCTTCAGCTCTGTATCAATGAGGGTTTCACATAAAAGCTGATATTTACACTTAATATTTATAAATTGAACTATATTAGGTCTGTTCATTAAAATATATATTCAGGCAACAATTCTTATGGTTTTTGATATTTTTTACGGATTTGAAATGTTTAAATTATGTTTTCTCAGTTTGAATTTTTTCATGAATTTATTATCTGCAAAATGCTTAAGATTTTACAGATAATTAGGAAAAAAATATTTTTTTTTTTTGGATGTTTAATAGAAATTACTTAAAAGAATTAGGGATGGAATTTGAAATTTATTGATTACTTATTTAGACAAAAATTAAAATGTGCACCTTTACATAAAAATTTGCGGGAAAAAAAAAAAAAAAAAAAAAAAAAAAACATGATTTTTACTGTATTTTTATTTGTAATGTTTTTTTTTAAAGATATTTCAAAATCCATCCCTAATTCTTTTAAGTACGTTCCAATAAACATAAAAAAAAGTATCTTCTTAAGTAGCTGTGAAAGTTTAAGCATTTTGAAGATCGTGAATTCATGAAAAAATGCAAATTGAGAAAACGCAATTTAAATATTCTAAACCTGTGAAATGTATATCAAAAATGAGAAGAAATGTTTCTTGAATGTATATCTTATTGAACAAACCTAATATAGTTCCATTCATAAATACTGAATGGAAATAATATAAGCTTTTATATGAAACCTTTAGTTAGCACCAAATCAAAGGTGAGAAGTCACCTTAATACTAAATAAGTTTTTATCAAAAATCAATGAAGAGTAGCAAAATTTCATTTGAAAATTTCACTAGCTAATTATATGATCTATCTAAAAAAAAAAAAAAAAAAAAAAAAAAAAATCCAACAAATAACGTGAAAAGTCAGAACCATATCGCCAATGGGATAAACTTAATTTTCAGTTCGGAAAAATAAATAAAATGTAAAATAAATAAATGGTCGATTTGTTTATTTCTTGTTTATGAACATACCCTAAAAACACAGTTAGGCTTAACTTATCCACAGTACATCTTAAGGACGTTTCTGGGATGTCTTTTCTTCCAGAAGACATCTTGAAGATATCCTGGGGTGGCGATGTGTTGTCTGGGTATAGGGTGATTATAATTAATGTTACGATTTCAAAACGATATAATTTTAAAACTGCCCATCAGAGCGATTTCATATTTTACCAGAGCAATCGAGAGGCCATGACATTTTGTTTAAGGGAGGAAAAAAGTAGTTCCAACATGTTCCTATGGATGGCGCACTCAGCCCTAACAGCACATCTCATCTCCAAGACATCCTCAGGATATCCTATGGATGAAAGTACGTCTAAAGGACATCCTCAGGATATCCTATGGATGAAAGTACGTCTAAAGGACATCCTCAAGATGTACTATGGATAAGTGTGCTGTTAGGGAGGGTAATATCAGGAGAAACGCCTAAATGGACTCATTTAATACAGGAATGCTGTTAGCAAAACAATGAAATAGCAGGAAACAATAGACTTCAAGGGTTTACTACAAATTTTTTTTAGCAAAAAAACAAGAATACGTGTTTACAGCGGAAACAGTCATAGTGAAAAGCGAAAACGAGTAGCTTCATGAAACAAATACCTACGGATAATTAACGGCACATTTTGGAACTATTTTTTTTTTCTTTTGCCAAACAAAATTCCATTGCCTCACGATTGCTCTGGTAAAACATCAAATCGCTCTGATGGGAAGTTTTAGAATTATGGCGTTTTGAAATCGTAAATTTAATTATAATCACCCTGTATGATAGACTAAATTTACGAGAAAAATATTATCCCAAAATTGTTCATATCTATAAGATCTTTTAACGTAGAAAGGACTTATTAACGTTGTAGAAATTTACTCTGTTATTTCTGTTCAGCATCATGCTTGGTTTTGTATTCTATAAATGTATTTATTAAAATTTTTACTTTTATCCAATCAAAGATGACACAGTGTTCGTACATTTTGAATAAATGTTGACAAAACTACACATCATTTCCCCCTTTTTCCTTTCTCTTACCCATAAGGTAGAGAAAATATTGTTTTAGGGTAAAATTTTCAAAAATGAATTTTTGTTATATTTATATGTTCTGAGGTCCCTTGAATACGAAAATCATGTTTTTAGCGTATAGTCTGTGTGTGCGTTATCATATCTCAAGAGAAAATAGCAGCATAAATTCCAAACCCGGTATTCTAAATGCGTATCATATAGGGATGCTACACTACGCTTTTCGTTGAGATGAAGCAGATGGTTCGTGCACACTCAAAAGTATTCAAATACATTACGTCTATGGGGGAAATTGCAGGTAAGTACAGTTTAAAATCTATAGACTGCACTAAACCAAATGAAACGAATATATATTTTTTATATGGATAAAAAATTGTCTCATGTAGAATAGGGTAGAGGAATCATTGACTGTTCGTTTACAGGGCTTCACAAAAGAACTAGATAAAAGTGCGACAATCGTTGCAAATTGATGGATGTTTATTTCAGGCTGGGCCATGTATGTTTACAAAAGGATTATATTTAGATGCACCATGCAGTCTGCATATAATCTTCGAAAGATATACAGGGATGCAAATATTTAAGCGATCACATTCTTTTTGTTGTTAGTGGATGCGCTTTACTAATAATATTTTATCATTTCCAGGAAAGCTGGTCGGAAATTGAAATAAATTCCTCATAGAGATATGGTAAATAATGTATGTTTTATGCTAAATATTCATCGCTTGTTTTCTGTATATTTACACCTTTTCAAGCTTCCTGATTACCGTAGTCATGTTTTTTAACGTTTGATCTTTGTCTGTGTCTCTTAGAGTGACTTAAAAATGAATAATTTTAGGAGATCCAAATGTTGTATTTAGAAGTTAATATACGTTTATTGCTGGAAAAGTTTGATCTACATTGATAAGATTCATTGAATGTTGCGTGTGAAAATTGTCTGTATAATTTTAAGTAAACTTTTAATTTTAATAACAGAATTAAATTCTATATAAATGTAGGTGTAGTAATGAAACGAGGGTTGAGGGTGGCTGTACCTCCCCCCCCCCCAACACAGAACTAATTATCATATAAAACTCTTCCGAAGCCTAATTTGAATTGTTTAACATAGGTTTACATAACAGTACTCTTAATCTTACCTCTTAATCTCCAACCTTAAATTTCAGGGTAAGAGAAAGTCGTGTGAGTGGCACGCCAGATAATTTTTTTAGAAAAGGGAAGTTTGCACTTCCATGAATTTAATGAGACGCGAGTAACATCAGAGTCTGTCATGGGAAAATGTCACCGAAAATACTTTCGAGCTTGCGTTTTCTGTTGTCAAGTTTTTTACGCACGCAAACAGCCTGATAGTAATTTCTAACGTGAATAACAGAGACGCAAGAAACGGAGATTTTGCTACGATCTGCGTTTCTATAAGTAATGAAGCAGCTTGACTATTTAAATGACCATTTATAAGCTAAAAAGCATTTCATGTAACTTACTTAACAAATCCACATTGTTAAATATTTCAACTTTAAAAGTTATATTAAAATTATTCATTATACCTAGTATTGCACAAATATTCACTCTACTGATTTATTAGCTAAAAAAATCATTAAATCATATTTTAATGATGTTCTAATCGGAGACGTTTAAAAATAGGTACATACAGATATTTTCTGCTATTATTATGGTATGAATTTAATTATTTAATAAATTATATTAATTCGATTTTCTTTTTTTAATATTATATCCAAATGTTTAATTTTAAATAATCTATCAAGCTCTTATTTCTGTTTACATATTACATTTACTAAATGCACAAATATTTTACAATACCGTTTGCTCTTTTTTCTTTAGATAATTACTCTACTTTTAGATAAAGAAACAGATACATCTGATTTCGGAAGTTATGTAAAATATCTATAAAAAATATTGAAAAATTTGGCGGGAATAGAAGTTATAATAACACATATATTTCAGCAAATTTGTTGCCTCAAAACGGGGAGAGGTAAAAAATTGAATAAAAAGCATATTTAAGTTCAGTCTGTAAATAGTAAAACATTAAAAGTGTACTGTTTGCAGCTGATGGCTACGAAGACTTTTATTATTGGTTATCATCTTTTCAGAGTCGCACATGTATTTGTGTAAATGGGAAATATTACTGAAAAAAAGAAATAAATAAATAAAATAAAATAAAATAAAGAAATTTTTTATTATAACAAGAAGGGTATTAGACCAACTTAATGCAATGTCATTTCTAGGAAACTTGACGTAGTTCATTAGGCATACCTTTCTGCAATCAGAATATAAAAATAGTTGATATTTTATGAGATATGAGCATAAAAGTAAATATTTTTTAATTATGCATGATCAAGATTTAAGGAAATCTAATTTGCGTCATTAATTTGATAAAGATAATGACATATATCTTAAATCCTTTAGAAAATATCTTAAAAATTCAAAACAATTCCGTTGTTAGAATAAACGGAATTTAAGTTCCTTTTAAAAATACGAAAATTATAAGAAGTTTTATAAGTATTTATTTACAATCAACGAACCTTTTATTATCAGTGACTAATCAAAATAAACATTTATGTGAACCCCCTTATATATATATATATATATATATATATATATATATATATGTTAAGTGGAAGTAAAATCTACTTCGTTTTATCAACGATATATATATATTATATATTTCATCATATTTCCTTAGGAAGTTTCATAGAGATATCTCAATACGTTTTGTTAATAAGTTATGCAAATTAAATTTGCTTAAGACTCACGCATGTGCTGTTGAAAATTATTAAATACAAACTGCTCATATTTCCTTAGATTTCTAAAATTGGCATATTATGTTTACTGTATCGAGCGTGTAATTTAGCATGTCAATAATCTTAAATATGATAAATACCTGCATGTTATAATAAAAAAATATATATTTTTTTGCAGTAAAAAAAAAAAAAAAAAATCTTAATATTTCCGTGAGTATATGCGCTAGTTTCTTATAAATGGAACAAAAAACTACTAGAAACCTCGTAATCACACACTAAAACCAGAAAACTCTTCCAACATGACGCTTCAAAAATTGGCCGCAAATAATTTGTTTATTCTTTACTGCTTTTGCTGTTTATTCTTTACTACTTTGTTCTACTTTTGCCATTTTTGCTGCATGGGTAAATTTTTGTTTGAAATATATGAGGTGTAATATGTCCTTTACTTGCCTAAAATTTCAGGGTAATTTGTAAACAATTTTCCAGATTTGATAAAATTTCTGAAAGCGAAAGTTTTTGACCGTTTATGGGAAGGTAGTATATTCTGCTCTTCAAAAGATTTTCGTTATTCCAAGCAACCATGGAATTTTTTTTTTTTTTTTTTTTTTTTTCATTGTCATAAAAATTATAAAAGATTAATAAAATGGTATTACCATTACGGAAAATGGAGATGAAAAGCGTAATAGGGCAGATTGGTGTAAGATGACAAATTGAACAAGATGTCGGTTTATGTTAGTTCTCTTTTACACAGGCACCCTAGGAAGATGCCAGGCTCTAGCGACGAGTTGTTTTTTACTTTTTTTAACGAAATTATAGCAATTTCTTTGATTATCTTGAACTGATATATCCTATCTCGTCGAATGGTAAGTGTTAAATATTTTACCTTATCTTAGTTAAATATTAAAAAAACATTAAAATCTCAAATTTTCACTTTAAAAGATTATGTTTTACCTTTATTATTATAATTATTATCCTAGTTAGTTATATAAATTCCACTTTAAACAGAAAAAAAAAATAATAATTCGGACAATTTTTAGTACAGTATTTGGTGTTCCCACAAAATCAATAAATGAGATACGTTTTCCGTTTTTAAGTAAAAAGTGGGCTTACGCCATGTTTAACGTTCTGGGGTGAGATGATGAAAATTTTTGGTAAAAATAATGCAAGAAGTTTCGAATTGAGGAAGACTGCCTGGTGAAATTAGATTTTCATTCTGTTTTAACTTTCATTTAGGCATTATTTTAGAAAAAAAAATAATAATAAGGTAATTGATATATATATATGTATATATATATATATTAGTTTTGTCTATGTCATTCATACGTTTCATAAAAATGCATAGTTTACAATGAAATCCCACAACCCGTCTTACAACGAAATAGAAAGCCTTCTTACCCCAAGATTCAAATTATATCTGGAAAGAAAGAGTTGAGTAAAACTTTTATTTTAAAGATTTTATAATATTATTGAAGTTAAGTGTATATTTCAATATGTGGTCAAAACTATAAATTTTAACAAAGTGCAATAAATAGCAAATATAACCAACACAATATTTTACAGAAATAATAAAAATAAAACTAAGAAGGTTTCCTTCAATTTGCCCGATGCTTTATGAGGATTTTCAATTGTTCCACACAATCGTCAGCACATCTGTTCCACATACGTTTGAAAAATATTAGTTTTTGGAGAATAGTCATATTATTTTCCTATCATCACACAATATTACCTATTCATCTAAGGATATCATAAATAAATAGTGTGTTCTGAACTAAATTATAAAAAACTGCATCATTGATAATGTCTGAAAATTTGTGGTTTGTAATTTAGGGACGAGTTATTAATTTTCGTTGAATAGTTAAAGTTATTAGAAGTCTTTATTAAATTATTTTGATATTTCATATTTTCAATTAAAAATTCAATATAAAACTTCTTTCTAATTTGCCTCTCGAAGTTTAAAAAAAATTAATATGTAGAGAAAAAAATCAATGCATATATATACATATAATTGTGTGTGTATAAATTTTATCGTTTACTTTATATTAAAAGGGTTTCACTTTGACTATTTTCTTAAACACTAATTTTAGATATTTTACTATATGATGGTCTATATAAACGCATATAACGATTTTTTTTTCACTGTGTAAATTATAAAAATAATCAATTTATTTATTTCTTCAGAAATGTTTATTTATTTACTTTATATTTAAGTTTTAAAATTGAAATATCAGGAACAGGTGAATAAAATTTATAAAAATACTTTCTTCAACCCATGAAATCTTTAAAACATCTGTGTTTGAAAATTCTCAAAATATTTTCTAAATAATAATAACAATAAATAAATAAATAAAAACAAATGAAAATAAGCCTTCTGAAATCTGAAAATATATTTCCTGTATTTTATTAAACGTTATTTTGGATGGTCATTTAAGGGAATATTTTCTTTCATAGAATAGTGATAGTGCTCAGGATCGCATTTCATATCACATTTTCATATTTTATAGTAAACATATTTCAACTGAATAACTATCATTTGATTCCATTTTCATGGAACGTCTTGTTAATATCATGATTTCAAATGAACCTAAAAAATCATAAGCGTCTGTTACAGATGAAGACGCAAGATTTTTTTTTTTTTTTTTTAAAGAAAAGAAAAAAAGAAAGGAATGTTGATTTCTAATTTTTCATTTTTCATTTTTCATTTTTATTTATTTATTTATTTTTGTTTTGTTGGTTGAAATTTGAATTAAACTTTCTTTTAAAATTCAGATTAAATTAATTTCGCTTATTCTAACAAAAATGTATGCGAGTTCTAATACATAATCATAGAACAAAATAATGTGGGCAGTAATTTAAAGCATAAACTATGTATGTGTGTGTGTGTGTGCGTCTGCCTATCTATACTGTAAACTGGAATTATCTACGTAATTAAATCACAAATTCCTATGAAAAACTATATTTAATTTGTATGCAAATGTTTACAGACATGTAAATTCTAGAATATGTTTTTGCCATCGTCACAAATTACAGTTTGAATACGAGTTACAACAGTTGGCATTTTTTACCTGAAGAAAAACATCTGCACTAATAACGCTTTATCCACAAAGTCAGCATCACAATTAAAACTTCAAATATGCGCAAATAGGAGGCAAAATAAGGAATAATCTGTGTTAATTGTAAAACCGTATAGTCTAAAGGGCTCTGATTTACGTAGTTCTGGATATTTATCCGTTCAGTGTCCCCCATCGATGAAAAAATGAACTTTTTTTTTTCTTTACTATCCTCCTTCACGAGGATAATTGTTTCGCAAACCGCGTTTAATTATACCAATTCCTTCAAATTTTATGAATTTTTAAAATGTCTACAGCCTTATGACACACTCGTTATATTTAAATCAAGATCTATATCTCATATCACTAATTATATTGGTAAACACTGAAGAAATAATGAAATAATTTATTTAATAAACAAGTGCTTATAAGTTTCAAATAAAATTTGTAAAATCAATATTGTTTTTTCCTTAATAAAGAAGAGTAAAATGAAAAAAAAAAAAAAAAAAAAAAAAAAAAAAAAAAACAGCACCATTGAGAATATAAAATTAATTGTGCTCTTTACTCAGTAAATTTGAGCACCCGAGGAATGTTAACGGTTATTTTGCTTCACAAAATTCAATTACTGACTGCTTTATGAAAATTTATTGGACATTTCTTGCTCAACGATTACTTTTCATTGAAGAAAAAATATCTAATCATGCATTAAAAATGAAAGCTTGCAAATTTCAAAATATATATTTTTTTGTGTGCTTAAAGTGGGGATTTTGCAAATTAATATTTATAAAATATATGATATATTAATAAACATAACAGGGCTGGAATAACATAAAATTTAAATCTAAATCTAAATTTTACCTGCTATTTATACACATTATTTAAAATTTTGTATGTTTTATTGTATACTTAAATGTGTTATTATTGTAGTTATTAGCATCCATTAAAACTAAAATTAAAATAGTATATATATATATATATAGGTTATCGAAATATGTTTATAATCAACAACATATAAAAAATATGGAACAAACATTATAATAAATGAAACTGAAGTGAAACTTAATCCAAAAAGGATATACATATTATATAACTATACAAATAAACAGAAAAAATAACAATAAAACTAGAAAAAATATTTAACATAAAAATCACTGCGTCTATCATCAGGAAGACCCCTCAAATGCAGGATGGAGAAAGAACAGGAAGACGTTTCAAAAGATACTATCAAAAACTAAACCTTTTTTAGTCTCCAAAGCTTCGCCAATGTAAGAAATCCTTAACTACTGTACCAAGAACTACCATAACTACTACCATAACTGTACCATAACTACCGCACGAATAAATTTCAGGGGTCTCCCTAAAACTGTAGATTAGCGGTCGCTAGTTGACTTCCTGCGACCATTATACTAAAAATAGCTACCAAAAAAAATCAAACCCTAGTCGCCAAAAATGGCATTTAACACTTTACTTTTTTTTTTTTTTTTTTTTGAAAATGCATGGATCCTACGATTTTTAGTTCGGCGCATCAAACCAACACCACCTGTAATAATGCCTCCGAGCTGAGCTCTACGTCACGAAAGATTGGCCGATTTCATCCAATCCCCACGATCCAACATGTATCATAGGAAGTGTTGATTGGATAAAATGGGCCGATCTTCCATGACGTAGAGCTCAGCCCGAAGGCATTATTACAGGAGGTTTTGATCAAACAGCATGAGAAAAGAAGAAAAGATCACAAGGACCGCAAATGACGTCATCGCTGCAGGGTGTGCCTTCCTTTCTATGTTTCCAAGGTCCTCTACTTCAGTTGAGGCAGGTATTATCTGATATTCTACGACGACTACTATAGAGTACCTTTACAAATTAAAAGGGTTAATAATTATTACAAGTTCCTAATTTGGAATATCATTTTATATTATTTGTAAATGGGGGCCAAAATGCTAATAATTATGAGAATAATTTTCCTGTAAAAAATTAAAAAAAAAAAAAAAAAAAAACGATTGTCTTCTGAAAAAGTGGACATCTGGTCAGCATTATTTAAGCCATTTACTTTCTAAAGGAGTAAGAATTATATAAAAATGGATAATAATTGCGGTCGTGGTGGTGGAAAAAGAAAACTTCTGGTAAAGAAGCCAAACGCCAAGTTCACCAAGTTTTTTTTCTAATGCCAATTGTTAAGATATAATATTTATATTTTTTTTATTTTTCATAAATATTTAGAAAGTAAATGCCGGTTTAAATTAATAATTTATCAATTTGAATGAAATCCGAAGTAAATGACTTTACGGCATGCCAATGTTCGGTGGATTTCCGCGTTTTAAATTATTAATATCATTATTATTATCATTATTATTATTTTCCGATTTTAATAATTTTCTCTTAAGCATTAATCAAGGATTATTAAAACCAATAAAAACTACAACGTCAGAAATGCCAAAGAAAAATACTTTGTACAGTCTTCATGCACTGAAGACGGTACAGTAAAAGCTACCGAAACAGCTGTCTACTTCCCGAAAATCTTAAACGTTGCAGTTTTTACTGGTTTTATTTATCCAGTGCCAAGTATCCTTTAAATATTCATCAGGAACCTCTATTCTAAAGTTTTAAAACTCTATAAACCTGTGGTTAGATTAATGCAGGTTAGAAATGTGTCTTGTATCGGATCGGATATCTAGTCTGGTGCAGGTCAAGTTTTTATAATTTTTTGAGTAAAAGTAATTTTCAATACATTTGAAATTTTGCTATATTGTAAACTAAAGTTTTGTTTACATTTAATCTTTCAGGGCCAAGGTATATATGGTTATTTAAAATCAAAACCTACCAGTATTTATTAACAAGGTAAAAAGAAAGGAAATAAAAGACCTTTTTCGGCAGATGTAAATATAATAATAATTTTCGGGATGAGTTTTGCATTTGGGAATAAAAAGTAATAAAATACATCCAACCGCCCTTAAATTTTATATATTTCTAACATTTTTAAGTAATATTCATTTTTCTGAATATCTGCTTAATATTATAAAAGTATTTTCTGTAATAGAATTTTAATTCAATATTTTATACCGTAAATTTAACATCATTTTAATCCGGACTCAGAAGCTGCGAGTTCGAGTCTCTTTTAAACTTGGAAATATTGTATTTATCTTATAATGTTTATTTTAAAGTGGTATATCAGTTTAACTTATTTGTTAAATGCAGTGTAATTTAATTGTTTGTCCTTATAGTGGTTAAATCCTACTCACCTTATATAGTTTCAAATGATTGCGATATTTTTACACAAGTTCACAGTAAACTCTAGCATTTTATGTAGTTTCATTGTAAAATATATTTCTATTAAAATTTTATATGTTTTTGTTGTGCATCATGTTTCCCCCCCCCCTTTATTGTAACTTGTTGATATCACTGAGAGAGAACTAATTACCTTTCTGTGTTGCCAATAGACTTATCCAAAGGTGGCGACCATTTTTTATGACTCTGGTCACCATTGGCCACCATTCATAATTGTTAGTGTAGAGCATTAGGTTTCCCTGACAGCCTCAATGTTTTTTGGGTTAATTACTTGTTTGGTTATCATTTTTTTTCTGTTTATTTGTGTAGTTATCTAAATTATATTCAGTTTTACATATCTTAGAATTGCTGCATTTTATTACGCATGTAATATGTAAATTCTGATTAAATTTTGATATCAAATTTTATTATTTAAACAATTTGATATTTTGATATATATATGTGTGTGTGTTTATGTGTGTGTGTGATATAAGAAATGAATACATTTGTGAATAATACAAAAACTGAAAACTATATGAAAGAAGGACAATGAAACTAGAAATAACAATATAAAGAAGTAGAAGCAAGCACGGCTTATATATATATATATAGATAGATAGATAGATACATATAGTGAGATAGAGAGATGCACTGGGTTTATTAAAAAATAATAATAAAATAAAATTTTATGTAAATTTGAAAAATAAAATCCTAGACATGTAAGCATCAAAATGGGAAGTTTCCTTCGTTAAGAAATTAATAGCTTAAATCAATTTTATTTGTATGAAATTAATAATAATTAAAAATTCAAACGGTTTAAAGTTATTTTCCTTTGACTGAGTAAATGTTTTTTTTTCCACAGTACACTTAAAATTCATAAGTGCACAATTATAGATTTTTAATTTGTTTTTAATTATGGAGATTACATATAATATTCATGAGCTTTATGTTTTCACGCAGAAATAACTATAATTTTAGTAAATTGTAAACAACATGCAGTGATAACAACGTTACAGTTTTGCCCTTTTCCAAGACGCTAAGACGCTCAGTGGGGTTTAAATTATCTCATATTAAAAATAAAACAATGCTTTTCCTTTTTAACTCATATTTGTAAATTGACATTCTCACAATCATTTTGTGTTAATTTAAATATATGCATATATACATCTGAAGAATACATTAATGAAACTCTGCACTTTTAAATAGATTTGCTACCGTGACAAAAAGATAATTTTCAGTAAAATGGGAATAATAAGGTATTATATTCAAAATTTTTTTTTAACAATAAAAGGAGTTTAGATATTTTATAAAAGAATACTGATTCACAAGAAAAATACAGAGACCAAAATAATTAATACACTAAGCGACAAGAAAAATAGCGAAATTCTATTACTGATTTCAATTCATTCTCATTACAATGTTTCAACAATAGCGATTTCATTTTAGATTTTAACATAATGACATAATGGAAATATGAGGAATAGAGAATTTAGATTTAAACGATAACCATTTTTAAACAATTTTCCTTGACGGTGATCGAACCCACAATCTCTGGTTTCGTACACCGATACTTTATCTCCTAGCCACGTCCTTCAGAAATGAAACAACTTTTGTTAAAATATTACAAGAGCGAATATGAAATGAATAATTAAATGAGAAAAAAAAATCTTAAAAATGAGTAGTTCTTACTCGGAGCTATTATAAGAACAGAAGCTTTTCCAAAATAGAAATATCTTGTTTATTTTTCAGAAGATCCTGCTTATTTTTGAGAAGATTCTGCTTATTTTTGAGAAGTGTGTTTTAAGAGTGTACATTATTCAAGGCGTTTATAAAATACATTAAAAGCATTTATCGTAAAGCCTTTCATGAAATTAAATTATTAGTAATTATACTTACTTTTACTAATATACCCATTTACGGCTCCTGAAATGTTTAAATAAATGTTTTCTCAAAATGGAATGAGTAGATTCATCTTCTCATTTTTAAGTAATTCATTTTTAATAGTGTATAATTATGCAATTTCAGTTTTAGGTGTGTTATAGAAAAAAGAACTGTTCAATGAAAAGAAAATCCATTTAAGTTACTCATGTATTTCAGCAATGAATCCTAATAAAATATTATAATTTATGCATGTTGTCATAATACCCATTTAAATAGCTTTTCAAGATATTCGAGGTCTTAATTTGTGTTCATCAGTACAAAGATCGTACATTAATATTTATCGGCATTACCTATAATGTCGTGGAAACTTTCTCGATATCTTAAAAATACTTAACAATTTACACAATGTGTTCTAATCCTCATTTGTTATGTTGAATCTTTGCATTATTTTTATCATATTCTTTAATAATTTTAGGTATTTTAAATTTTTTGAAAAAAAAAAAAATGTTTTTTATTTTCATTTTCATTTTTATTAATTTATTTATTTTTGTTGTTATTGTGATTCCAAAATATACAACTACTGGCATGCAGTAAAATGATAAAATATTTCTAAATTGTATGCATATAAATATAAAGCATAGAACATTTTTATAAATGAATAAAACATTAATATATTTCAAAGAATTTTTATTATTTTTATTCAAGTTTGGAATTGTTTGAATATTTATATATATATTTTTCTCTCTCTCTTTTTTTTTTTTTTTTTTAATTGCAGTTTAAAAATATTTCATAAAAAAAACAGAGATAAAAAAAAAAAAAAAGTCTGGAGTGACTTCACTCGACTTTCCAAACTTTAGGTAATTAAATTGCTTAAAGTAGTAGATCTGCAAATATGAAAAACACGCTACATAGCCATGTATGTTTCTGAAAGTAGCTATCACTCCAGCCCCTATCTACCTGTCTATATCTATCTCAATATATGTGTATTCAATTGTAACTCATAGATTTGTGCTAATTTCTTCTAACTCAAAATATTTGCCCCAAATTTCATAACAAATGATTTGATAACATATCGGAATTATTTTGCATAGCCCTATAAACTAATAATAATTCTAAGACTTTGATTTTCTGCAAAAACCATGCCTTTAAACATTCCAATAGCATATGTTTATTTCATTAAGTGTAATGGTATGTAACCATGTTACAATACCGTTTGTAGACCGTAATGTACAAAAATATTTTGCTTTTACTTGTATGTGAGCGACAAACATTATATATAGAAATAAAAATTATACAACTATTTCCTTGTAACTCATTAATACTTGAACCATATTTGACATCACTTGGATGATTGCAGTATGTCAACAGAATTACTTTGAGTGGTCCTGTAATTAAAATACTTAGTCTATAGCACTTTTGTTTCTAGATTAAACATGTTTAAAGAATCTTAAAATCATGTGTTAATTAAATTATGTTAAATGCAACATAAGCGCATTAAATTGTGCTTAAATAAAAATCTATCCATAGACTCCACACTTATGAAATTATTTTGTGTGTCTCGGTTATCCAGCCATAAACATTACATACTTCATTAAAAAGTATACAACTTATTCTTTGTAGCTCAAGATTAATTGTCCGAAATTTGACATCATATGGATGATTACTTAACATTGACGGAACACTTTTTCAAGGTCTTGTACATTAACTATTTCATCTAAGAACATACTCTTCTACAGAAAACATGTGGCCAATCTTCTCAAAAATGGACGTTTGTTTCACTTTCTTTAAGAATGTGTAACGATGTTAAAATACGTCTAAAAGAAATTATGTACTCAGGCCGTAATGATAAGAAACACCTTTGCGTGAACACAAACCATAATCAATATAAGCATTAAAACATTATCTAGCTATTTCTGTGCAGTGTCTGAACATGTGTACCAATTTGTAAGTTAATCTAGAGATTTTTAGAGCCGCTATCGCAGCACGCACATGTTTACGCACAGTCGCAGACAAATAGGCAGACACATAGAACCCAAAAATTTTTTGAGTCATCACATGCAGTCCTCCAGTGTCGTTTCGGCAAAGGAAAAAGTATGAGAAGTCTAAAATTTGATCAGCTCATTTGAATAAGTCGTTTAGCTCTGCTGCACTTCAAATAATTTCAGCTCATAGTTCATAATGATAAAGAATATTTTACGGAATAACTGTAAAAATCTATAATTGATAGATTCAGCAAAATATATACAGTTAGTACATCGGTAACCTGTGACCTGTATATAAGTTTTCAGTTGAATCGGATAAGGCATTTAGACGCTACGGCACTTCAAATGATTTCAGCCTGTAGATTATAATAATAAAGAATATTTTGTTGCGTCCCTGTTAAAAAAACTATGCGTGTTAGATTCACCGAAAGCTATAGCGTTGGTGTGACTGTAACCTATAACATGCATATAAATATTCAGTTCAATCGAATAAAGCTTTTAGATGGTATAGCACTTCAAATATTTTCAACCTATAGACCATATTGGTAAAGAATGTTTTATTGTGTCCCTGTAAAAAAAAAAAAAAAAAAAAAAAAAAAAACTGTAAGTGTTGGATTCCCCAAAATCAATAGGGTTCGTGCGACTGTGACCTATAACACACACATAACTTTTCACTTCGTTTGTATAGGGCGTTTAGAGTCTATTAGCCCGTGAAAATAATTTTAGCCCACGTAACATAATGATAAAGAATTCTTTGTTGTGACCCTGTAAAAAGACTACAAGTGCGAGATTCCCTAAAATCAAAAGGATTCATGCTACGGTCCCCCATAACATACATATCAGCTTTCAGCTCATTCGAAGAAAGTGTTGAGAGGTTATCGTGTTCAATACACACATACACACCACCATACATACATACATCACCAAATCGTGTAAAATTGTTGATAACGCTAAAAGAGGGGCTCGTGTCTTGGAGATGTTGTACTAGATATCATTAAAATCACAAACGTAAATATGCAACTTTTTTTTTTTTTTTTTTTTTTTTTTTTTTTTAATGAATGCGAGGTACAAAATTCATTTCACAAATCATGACTACAATACTTCCCTTACATGCATTGTTCGAAAAGTAAAAATGGAATTCACTCATTCAGTAATAATAATATTCATAATTATGATCTATTAGTAAATTATTTTACAGGTAAAATAAATACTTATAAATAAATAAATACTTCTCTGCTTTGGGCTAAAATTTCAAAAACATTCTTTCACATAAAACATGTATTTATGCCGAAAATTATATTACGTTATAGTTATTTTTTTGTTGTTGTTCATTAGTTTGTTTTTTTCATCTTCTTACATGCGGATAAGCTCTAGTTAAGAAAAAGCTTAACATAGATGTTTTACCCTTAGCAAAACATGTTTTCTGTATCATTTAACATGGTTTGCACGGACATAAAATGGAAAATTCGACGAATAAATCCCATCTAATGAGATAAAAATACAAATAGATATAATGAGGTTTCTGTTGCAATCTTCACAAAAGAAAATTAGAAGAAACATTTTTTTTTTCTATATCTTCTATTATAAGTAAGATTTGGCACGAAAATGAACTTTATAAAGAAATACATATAAGCTTGCTATAGAAATGAAAATAATAAAAATAAAAAAAATGTATTGATTTTGTTCTTCATTTACAGTGGATAATACTCTAGCTACAAAACATGAAACAAATACTAATGTTGAGAAAAGATTTTATGAGTAAAATTATGTTGTATTTTAAAAAGAGTACTATGTAAAACAATTTTTGAAATATTGCAGTATTATTGCATGCCTTGTTTGAATGGAGAAACTTTTACATTATTTTTATTTTTAAATGACTTCTAAGGTACAAAAAAAAAAAATTTCCATACCTTAATTTATTTTATATAACCTAATTTGCCTTCTACCTTTTGAGGTGTGACTTTCTTCCTTTCTTTTTTTTTTTCATTTTATTTGCATATGCGATTGACGATGTTTTACCTACAGCCTACAGTTCTCAACTGAGATTAGGCTTCGTCTCAACTGCAATATTTTTGAATAGCATGCATTTATTTTTATAGATATTCTTTCATCTGTAAAAGTTTATTTATTTTACACGAAGTAAGAAATATCATAAATATATATATTCTCAATCTTCAGTTGTCATTGTACGCATTTCAAATGAGTTTATAATTATATAAAATAGTAAATATCTTAAAGCTGCATTTTCTTACCCGAGTTGTAATAATAAACATATGATTTATTAATAATATGTTGCATACATCACATTTGTATGTTTACATGTTCATCTTTTTCAGCATTGCATCTAGCTACATAACAGCGTGAAGAAGAAAAGTATGGGGTATATTAGTAAATATTATTTAAAAAAAGAAACAAAAAGTGATTTTTATTTAAAATTTATTTTATATTTTAAAAATCTAATAAATATTTGAATACATGCATCCTTCTGCGTTAATGTTTATGGAAAATTTCAAGAAATGCTGAGAAATGAAATCTTAGAAAAAAATTATCACCTAAAAGTTTATAATGTTAATATAAAATCTAAATTCCTTATTTACACTTAACTGATTATTGAGCATAAACATTTACGATTAAAATACATTTTGACAGTTATGAAGCATTTATTTTTATTTATTTATTTTTCATTTATATTTATATAATTTTATTTAAGAAAAAAATTAAAATACAGTGTCGGCAAATAAAATTTTTACACTTAACGGTAAAAAAAAAAAAAAAAAAAAAAAAAAAAAAAAACTTTACATGTCAGTTGCCGTTTCTACCATAAAGATGTGTCGAACCTCATTGATGACACGTTATGTTAGTCGATTACAGACGACCTTTCCCTATCCTATCAACACTCAGTTCGACACGTGGATTTTTAGAATAAGGTTGTATTCTCTTTCCTCCCGCCAGCCAGTATTTCGTTCATTTGTTAAAAGTTTTAGAACCTACGTCGGTATTCCCACTCCACACAATGGGTCGGATTAAGCTTAAAATAGAAGAGAAATCTCATCTAATGACTCTCTGCTAGAGAAAGGAATCTCCGTGACTGATGTAGCCAGAGGTCCGTCAGATCATTCTAGGCGTAGCCAGTTTTAGCCATCTGGCAAAAGTTGCCAGAGATCCGTGTCTATACGGCTGTAGTTGGTGATAAAATTTAAAGATGAGATGACAAATACTGACTGCCAATATGATATTTACAATAAACGACTAGAATGTTAAGATTTTGTCTTAAATTTTTACATTTTAATGAGCTTGTAAAGATTTTCTACATCTGGCTACATCTAGAATGATCTGCCAGATCTCTAACTACATCAATCACAAAGATTCCCTTCTCTAACAGAGTCAAGGCATGATATTGCTCTTCCATTTTAAGCTTTTTCTAACCCATTGTGTGGAGTGGGAATACCGATTTAGGTTCTGAAACTTTTGACAAATAAATTAAATGTTTGCCAGCAAGAGCAATACAGCCTTACTCTAAAAGTCCACACTGCGAATTGAGTGTTAATAAGATAGGGATAAGTTAAGATAGTTAACTTTTGACAAATAAATTAAATGTTTGCCAGCAAGAGCATACACCCTTACTTTAAAAGTCCACACTGCGAATTGAGTGTTAATAAGATAGGGATAAGTTAAGCTAGTTAATAAGATAGGGCGATAGTCTGTGACAGACTAACGCCCTATGTTATCACTGAGGTTCGACACACTTTTATGGCGGGAACGGTAATTGATATGTAATATATATATTTTTTTTTTCCCCGCTAAAATGCAATATTTTTTCCGGCATTGTAATAATAATACTAATGATATAGCGTATAAACGGTCTTTATTCCTTTCCTTAATTATTCTATCATTTTTTTTCGTAATTATCACTCTCTGTAATTTGTTTTCAAGATGAGTAAAGTCAAAATATATTCTATAGATATAATTATGGAAGAATAGGAGATATGTCGTCATCTTATAATTTAAAACGTAAATTCTAAGTATTCTCTTTTATAATTCAATATACAGTCGTATGCAAGATAATTAATCATGCATGGAACATACGTTTATGATTTTATAAAGCATTCTAAAATTATATATATATATATATATATATATATATATATGTATGCGTAACAAAGCCTTTTTTAATCTTTTGCATGGATTTTGAGAACAAAATCTTGTGGGATTTTACAAACATTTACTTATGGTCTATGTATCATTATATTTTTTAATCCGTTTTTTTTTTTTTTTTTTTTGTGTGTGTGTGTGTGTAAGACAAAAATTGGGAGAATAAACAATCTATAAATTTAATGGTAAAAGAAATATAAAGTCAACTTATAGTAAAATGTAAAATGTGTAAAACATGACAATTTTTATTACTTTATTACTTTTATTCATGCTGTTAATATATATATATATATATATATATATATATATATATATTGTTTGAAATTGTTTGATAATTTTCATTTTATGAAAAAGTATATTGTGTAATTATTGTGAAAAGTATATTGTGTACAAACATTTTGTGTAATTTTATGCTTATGAGTGTAAATTTTTAGTACAGTCGGTAATGAATGTGTCCGAACAATAGCAAAAATTTTATGTAAAAAAAAGTGCACTTAATACGGTTTTGTTAAATAAATCTTTGTCGAATCCTGTTCTTATTTAGTGTAAGAACATGATTCGATAAGGATTTATCTAACAAAACCGTACGAAGTGTACTTTTTTAACATAGGAATTTTTGCTAGTGTTCGGACACTTTTTTTACCGACTTTAGATGATAAATGCATGAACTGTAGTAATTTTTTGTAAATATTAAAAACCGTATAGTAAAAAAAAGATTACGAATGATCAACCCTTTTAATTTATGATAACTATAAGAAAAAGTTAGCAGGGTAAACTCGCATAATAATAATAATAATAATAATAATAATAATAATAATAATAATAAAGCCTTGGCAATGATGTTGTCCTCGGCACAGATTCTATATCATTAATAATAATAATAATAGTTTTTATTTATTTATATATTTTTTTAGATTAAATATAATTTTAATAGCAAATTTTCTTATTAATTAAATTTATTTTCGTAATCAAAGCAGCAGCAACTAATAGAACTATAGAAAATTTTGATTACAAATATTGAAATAAAGGAAGAAACTATTTCCTTTATGAATCAAATTTTTCTATATTTAGTATTTTTTTTTTTTTTTTTTTTTTTTTAGTCTTGTCCTTGGAAGCTCTAGTAAACGAATGAAGATGTACAACAAGTTATATATATATATATATAGTCTATTATATTTCCTTACCTAAAATTTTGATATAAAAAAACTTTTCGAGTAATATTGATTTTAAATACTCAATAGTTACTATAAAATTGAAAATTTCATTTTCGAAAGAATCACACAGTCGGCGGATAAAAAATTATATCATTACTAAGTGAATAAGAGAATGTGTAGTGCTGACTTGACAGAGCCTGGAGGCCAGGAAATTCCCTTAACTTATAATTTATTACTGATAAAAGCCAGATCTTTTTTATCTTTCCTACTTATTTTTTAAAATTTCTTTTGAAGATCTATTAACTTAAGTTTTTGCTGATAAAGGTTATTACATTTTAAGACTATAGCTTTATAAGATTGTTATTTTTATTCGCTTCCTTAATCTTTCTTAATATTTAAAATCATATATATATATATATATATATATATTTTAAAGAGAATTATAAGTTAATGAAATATAGTATAATTAATATGATATTTCATATTTAGAAATACCAATATATTCCTTTTCAAATGAAATATTTTTTTAAAAAACTTAAATCAGCAAAAATATAAAAATCATGCTATTTAACTGAAAAATAATTTTTTTTTTATTTTTTTTATACAAGTAATTTTTTAAATATTGGTATGTAGGTAATACATTTAAAGCCCTTATTTTCGTTCAAAATTTTGAAACGATATGTTTTGATATTTAACTTTTCATTTTTAATTAATTGGTGGATAGGTTGGGTTTAACGTCGCACTAGGTCGCTATTTGACAATTGGTGACGGTTTGGGACTCACTCTTACGGATGGTCCTGAGACATGCCACCGCAATTTTGATCCCCCACGGAGATGATGGCTGACCCCTATTCGGTAATCCCCAGAGATATAACTTGGAGGTTACGTGGAGGACATTGCGGCCACGACGGATTTTTCGTGCAAAACCCGCCAGTAGGTGTGCACGACGGTCTTTGGACGGATCGAGTACCGAAGTACCGAACCCGCAATATTCCAATTACGGACTTGGCGACCTACCGACCGGTAGGTTCCTTTATTTACTTGGATATTCGTAAACAAAAAATATATCAAATAAATAAATGAATATATATAAGTTTTATGTAAAGCAATTTATGTAAGAAGAACATTCATTCTAACAAAGGTGTTAAGTCTTGTTGGTATATTTCTCATGAAATTTTGCAATATATATATATATATATATATATATATATATATATATGTATATATTTAAGTGGTCGGTGTGATCCTCGCCCCCCCCCCCAAAAAAAAAAAAAAAAAAAAAAAAAAAACGGTCAGCCATTCAACGACAAAGTCAAAAGACGAGGACTAGCAAAGCATAATGCTATATACAGTCAGCAGCAAAATTATTGAATTACATATCCACACTTTCCATGTTTTTTTTTTTTTTTTTTTTTTTTTTTTTTAAATAAATTAAATTAAATTAAACTAGCTGGAACCCGTCGAAATCGACGATCACTTTATTAACTGTAATCTTTCAAAAATCGTCGCATCACTATTTAATTGTATTTCAAGTTAAAACATCTAATATAATTTACGATATTTCACTTAAAACAAGAAAGAAAAATCATGCAGTACGCATTGATTAATAACACTTTCCAACTGTACACAATTGTTGTATCGAATAATTATAAATATTATTTGCCTACGTTATCACACAACAGACAGAAGGACTAATAAACATACAGATAGACAAATTGATTTAAAAATTACTCTTAGGCCTTTTGGAAAGTGTTAAAAAGGCTTAACGCAAAAGAAAATGCAGCCGTTAGATTATAATTACATCTTTTAAACTCTCTGAATACTTTACTGTAGCCCTGTAAATCTGAAAGTTAATCATATCATATTCTATACAAAACATTTTTTTTTTTTTAGAATATTAATAATACATGCCAATGATTTTAAGATTTTTGTAGTAGAAAGTTTTTTAAATATAACTTTAAAAAAAATCTGACTTAAAATGTAATACATTGTTTTTTTTTTTTTTTTTTGTCCCTGAAACAAACTAGTTGTACAGAACCTATTAATGACATTTTAAATAGGAAACATTCCATAGGGAATATGAGTGTACCTTTTTAAAAAATTCTCAAAATATTCACGGATGATAGGAGCCGGAGACAAACAAATATTAAGGTAGAAAATCGGATAGACCTGCACAAATGGAAATCATATTCCCACTTAAATTATAAGAAAGTGTTACTTTTGTGCATACGAATAATATATTTCAATTGCATTAAGCTTTGTGGAAGATAAAATTATTAAAATTTGATTTATAAAAATAACTCTCATACAACACAATGCTTTGGAGTACTTTCAAGTGCCCCTGTACACAAACCAGTTAGAAATGTACTCTACTTTACATAGGAAAAATCCTATAGGGAATTGAGTAATATATTAAAATTTCATTAAAGTTTCTATACATTAAAGGTATTAAAATATGATTTATAGAAACTTCTCTCATAGAACATAATGCTTTCGAGTGTTTTTGAGTGTTCCTGTACACAAACCAGATAAGATATCCATTCCACTTTCAATAGGGAACATCCGATAGTGAACTTCAAAAAAATATATCGGTTTAAAGAAATTTCATAAATATTTACGGGAATAAGAGTGCAGAAAGACAGACAGAGAGACAGACAGAATAACAGTCAGACATATACATAAATTGAAATTATATTCACTCTAAAAAAATGTTAGAAAGTGTAAAAAACGCTTTATGTAAACGAAAGTACTATTCTAACAATTTTTTATTAATAGCTCTTAATATAAATGAATATTTTTGTGTCACCCTGTAAATCTAATGGTAACCATACTATATTCTATGCAAAGCATTCTTTTGTGCATATAAATAACATATATATATATATAGGCATTGAGGTAAAAAAATAATCAGCTGTAAAAAAATAAAAATAAATAAACCTCGAACCGAACGAAACTCTGCCTTGTGACCCGGTGCCTGCGACTACGCATACGCGGGCCGCTAATAACATAAAAAAATTCGAATAAATTAACCTGGATCCGAACGAACCCGCCCGGCAATGCCCGGGCGTATGAAAATAACCTTAAATGAACTTCAAATTTGTATGATTTTATATCTTTAATCCTCAATTTTGTTTGAATTTCTATTTTTAAATGAAAGCATCACAAAAAAAAAAAAAAAATCATCTTAAAAAAAAAAAAAAAAAAAATCATCTTAAAAAAAAAAAAAAAAAAAAAAAAAAAAAAAACTTAAACAGAACGAACTCGGGCTCGTGACGCGGTGCCTTCGGCAGCCTATATGCAGGCCGCTAATAACATGAAAAAATTCTGAAACATTAACCTCAAACCGAACGAACCTCTAACTCGTGTTACCTCTGCCTGTGGCTGCGGCACCGTGAAAAAAGTCTGAAACATTAACCCCAAACCGAACGAACCTCTAACTCGTGTTACATCTGCCTGTGGCTGCGGCACCATATAGCAGGCATGTTACGCATGCGCTGTATTGTATACAAACCGCATGCCCTATATTGTATACAAACAACCCCAATCAACATGAAATTTCAAAACCTTTAAAATGAGGTGCTACATGTGTGGGTCTAGAACGGATTTTCCTCTCAAACTATTTTCCTCCTTCCCCGCCACTCAAAATATATTTCCTCCCCCCCCCCCTTAAAAATCGAAAATTCCAAAATCACAGATATTAATTTTTTAGTAATCGAGTCTAGTCCCCCCCATGTACAATTTCTTCTCCGTAAAGTAATTTGGAGCTGAGTTAAGCTCGTAAACGTGTTTTTAACCCCAGCCCCTCAGGGGGGGGGAGAACCGTTAGGCTTTTTTATTTTTCTCTTTTCATAACATATCTATAGACCGAGATCTTTTTTTAGACACCGCAACCAAATTTTTACATCTAGTAGTTCTCTCAATTTAGTGGAGAGATAAAAACATGTTTCAAATTAATATATATATGATAGGGTCTACTACAAAATTACCTAGTACCATTTTTAACCACCAGGGGTCGCACTATATTGTTTACAAACAACCCCAATCAGCAAGAAATTTTGCGACCTTTATCACCAATCATTTTGAAATTCCAAGACCTTTCAAATAAGGTGTTACATGGTGGTATCAACTTCAAAATACTTTAGTTGCACTTTCCACCACACGGAGGCACAGCGTGTTCTGTACGAACATCACCAACGGTCAGGAAATACCAAGACCTTTGAAATAAGGTGTAACATGATAGCACCTACTACAAAATCAACTAGTTCCATTTTTCACCACCAGGTGCGCCCTATATTGTATACAAACTTCCCCAATCGACATGAAATTTCAAGACCTTTAAAATGAAGTGCTACATGTATGGGTCTAAAATGGATTTTCTTCTCAAACTATTTTCCCCCTTCCCCGCCACTCCAAATCTGCCCCCCCCCCTTCAAAATCAAAAATTTCAAAATCGCAGATATTAATTTTTTAGTAATCGTGTATAGTCCCCTCATGTACAATTTCTTCTCCGTAAAGTAATTTGGAGCTGAGTTAAGCTCGTTAACGTGTTTTTAACAGCTGCCCCCAGGGGGGGGGGGGGACCGTTCGACTTTTTTTATTTTTCTCTTTTCATAACATATCTACAGACCGAGATCTTTTTTTAGACACCTCAACCAAATTCTTACACCTAGCCGTTCTCTCAATTTAGTGGAGACAGACAAAAACATGTTTCAAATTAATATATACAGTCGGCTGCAAAATTATTCGAGCACTAGCTGTAATCCTTGCCAAAAAAAAGTACACTTAATACAGCTTTGTTAAATAAATCCTTGTCGAGTCATGTTCTTAATCAGTCTAAGAACATGATTCGACAAGGATTTACTTAGCAAAACAGTCATAAGTGTACTTTTTAAACATAGGAATTATTGGCTAGTGCTCGAATAATTTTGCAGCCGACTGTAGATTAATTTATTTTTTTAGTTGGATCGCTAATTTTTGCCATCAAATTACATATTTTATAAACAGTACAGGACTAAGATCATGATTAAACAAATATTTACTTAATAAAACAATGAAACAGTATTAGGTGCGTATCTTTTAAGTAGGAATTATTTCCAATGCTTCAATAAATTTCTGCCGACTGTATTCTGTACTTAACATTCTTTTACAGTTGTACTAGCCGCCGAAGCATTTTTCTCGAAATGTTTTTGTTCTATCAAAATAGTGTAAATGACTTTTCGTGATTTTTGACGCACTTTATAATGAAATTCGAACGGTGTTCCTAAGATAAAATACTGTCCATATCAAATGCATCCAATGTATCTAGAAAAATTTTATTTCCTTAAATGTACATAGAACATTTATTAATCATTATGCATTTCACTTTCACAGTACACAATACGAAAAAAACAGTAGTAAAAAACAATTAGTAAGTCTACTATGCGAGTCCATAGACAGAACTTTTAAGAAAAAAAGTACAGATTTTCAAAATTAGGCTTGCAAATTAGGATATGTCGTACAGTGGATTCGAAAACCGCTCTCTCATATATTAAATATAGAAAGTGTAAGGAGGTTTGCTATGCATGGTGTTGATGAAGAGCAGTTATAGTACTTCCTGAAAATATAATAAAAGATTTACTCAAGCAAGAGCTGTCTTTTCTAAAGTTGAAAAACTGAAGGATCGGGTGGGGGGGGGGGGATAATAAAAAATTTTCAGCAAAGTGTTTTGATACAGTCGGTAACAAAAGTATCAGAACACTAGCAAATATCCCTATATAAAAAAAAAAGTACAGTTAATACTGTTTTGTTAAAAACATCGTAGTCGAATCATGTTCTTAAACTGCTAAGAACATGATTTGACAACGATTTATTTAACAAAACAGTATTAACTCTACTTTTTTTATACAGGAATTTTTGCTAGTGCTCAGATATTTTTGTTAGGTGTGCTATTGATGTAAATACCGGTCGTTTTAATGGAACTTCTGTATTATTGAACAATTATTTGAAAAAGGTCAGTTTTCTGTCAGTATACAACAATTTTGCGAGTATGATCCCCGTGTTTTCTACTGGATTCAGATAGAAACTGCAAAGCTGACAGTCGTAAAGTCTACAAAATTATCCAAAAACAATTGAAAAGTGGTGCTTAGAGTATGTGCAAGAGCAACATGAAGTGCGGGTCTTCAATGTTTTCTTCATTTGGAAGAAAATATTGTTGAAGTAGGTGGGGATATCCTGCAGCATTTAAATTTTCCACTACAGATGAATCAGTTCGAGCAAAAAAGCTCCATTCTTTTTTTTTTTTTTTTTTTTTTTAATTGGGATAGCAGTGTTTATAGCGCTTTATGGTACACTCATTAGTGTATATTGAAAAAAACGTCAATATAATAATTATTTATGGTGAAGCAGGAGGGACCAGTATTATTGTTGCGAGCAAAAAAATCTTCAGTCCAGGACTAAAGACCATACTGCTTACAATAGACTTCTTTCACTAGATGACACCACACGAGAACAGCTTTGAGACAGATATATCTAAGTTATTTTTTTATACTCTTGAAGAATATCGACAATTGTACAAGCAAATATTTGAAAATTGGTAAATGTAATGAAACATGTAATAAAAACGGTAATAATTATTAAGATATTTCAAATATCAATTAGATAATAAATGTACAAAACTCCTTTTTTTTCTCCTTAATTATAATTAAATGTATTGAGTAGTTTTTTTCGACAGTCTAATACCACCTTATTCTGTGGATCAATGATCAATTTATCTTATATATTACCCATTACATAATATATATATATAGTATAATGTATCATTTTAAAGCTGTAAAGTGCGAAAAAATAACTAGGAGCATTTTTTATTCTTTCCAGTTTTAAAATAGAATTCTAAATAATATAAAAAACTACATTTTGAAAACGATAAATATTTTAACGGTTGTAAGTTTTCTAAATGTGAAAACGAATTAAAAAAAAGATATATATATATATATATATATATATATATATATATATATATATTGGTTAAGGAGTAAAAGAAATTTCTCCATAAAATAATATGGATTCAGACTGCTGGTCAAACATGCAAAGTATCCCCTTAAAAAATGTTTCATTCTTTGAAAACATCTTCACATACATATAAAAATGAATATTTAAGATTATTTCTTATAAGATAATAGAAAATTGAGAGAAGTAAACCTATTTTTTACATGCATGCGAATAATTTCAGTATAGGGACTTAATGATTTTTTTCTATATAGCCTAAATATGTAAAATAGATGTTGAATATTTTTAAATACATAATTCATGCACAAATACAGACGAATAACTAAGATTATTTCTTAAACAATATAGAAAATTAAGAGTATCTATAGATAATACATATGTACTAAATGAGTTATAAAAGTTATCATTTCAGAGTCTTAACTATTTTCTGAATGGCCTAAATTTTGTATATTAAATTTTAACCCTTTCAGCGTTAGCTGCTTTTCGGTATATCTGTTTAATGATTCATAAAATTAATATTATGCGCAGTATAAATATGATAATTTAATACTGTATACTATACATGTTAGTTGTGCTATTGATGTAAATACCGGTCGTTTTAATGGAACTTCTGTATTATTGAACAATTATTTGAAAAAGGTCAGTTTTCTGTCAGTATACAACAATTTTGCGAGTATGATCCCCGTGTTTTCTACTGGATTCAGATAGAAACTGCAAAGCTGACAGTCGTAAAGTCTACAAAATTATCCAAAAACAATTGAAAAGTGGTGCTTAGAGTATGTGCAAGAGCAACATGAAGTGCGGGTCTTCAATGTTTTCTTCATTTGGAAGAAAATATTGTTGAAGTAGGTGGGGATATCCTGCAGCATTTAAATTTTCCACTACAGATGAATCAGTTCGAGCAAAAAAGCTCCATTCTTTTTTTTTTTTTTTTTAATTGGGATAGCAGTGTTTATAGCGCTTTATGGTACACTCATTAGTGTATATTAAAAAAAACGTCAATATAATAATTATTTATGGTGAAGCAGGAGGGACCAGTATTATTGTTGCGAGCAAAAAGAATCTTCAGTCCAGGACTAAAGACCATACTGCTTACAATAGACTTCTTTCACTAGATGACACCACACGAGAACAGCTTTGAGACAGATATATCTAAGTTATTTTTTTATACTCTTGAAGAATATCGACAATTGTACAAGCAAATATTTGAAAATTGGTAAATGTAATGAAACATGTAATAAAAACGGTAATAATTATTAAGATATTTCGAATATCAATTAGATAATAAAAGTACAAAACTCCTTTTTTTTCTCCTTAATTATAATTAAATGTATTGAGTAGTTTTTTTCGACAGTCTAATACCACCTTATTCTGTGGATCAATGATCAATTTATCTTATATATTACCCATTACATAATATATATATATAGTATAATGTATCATTTTAAAGCTGTAAAGTGCGAAAAAATAACTAGGAGCATTTTTTATTCTTTCCAGTTTTAAAATAGAATTCTAAATAATATAAAAAACTACATTTTGAAAACGATAAATATTTTAACGGTTGTAAGTTTTCTAAATGTGAAAACGAATTAAAAAAAAGATATATATATATATATATATATATATATATATATATATATATATATATATATATATATATATATATATATATATATATATATTGGTTAAGGAGTAAAAGAAATTTCTCCATAAAATAATATGGATTCAGACTGCTGGTCAAACATGCAAAGTATCCCCTTAAAAAATGTTTCATTCTTTGAAAACATCTTCACATACATATAAAAATGAATATTTAAGATTATTTCTTATAAGATAATAGAAAATTGAGAGAAGTAAACCTATTTTTTACATGCATGCGAATAATTTCAGTATAGGGACTTAATGATTTTTTCTATATAGCCTAAATATGTAAAATAGATGTTGAATATTTTAAATACATAATTCATGCACAAATACAGACGAATAACTAAGATTATTTCTTAAACAATATAGAAAATTAAGAGTATCTATAGATAATACATATGTACTAAATGAGTTATAAAAGTTATCATTTCAGAGTCTTAATTATTTTCTGAATGGCCTAAATTTTGTATATTAAATTTTAACCCTTTCAGCGTTAGCTGCTTTTCGGTATATCTGTTTAATGATTCATAAAATTAATATTATGCGCAGTATAAATATGATAATTTAATACTGTATACTATACATTTTAGGTGTGCTATTGATGTAAATACCGGTCGTTTTAATGGAACTTCTGTATTATTGAACAATTATTTGAAAAAGGTCAGTTTTCTGTCAGTATACAACAATTTTGCGAGTATGATCCCCGTGTTTTCTACTGGATTCAGATAGAAACTGCAAAGCTGACAGTCGTAAAGTCTACAAAATTATCCAAAAACAATTGAAAAGTGGTGCTTAGAGTATGTGCAAGAGCAACATGAAGTGCGGGTCTTCAATGTTTTCTTCATTTGGAAGAAAATATTGTTGAAGTAGGTGGGGATATCCTGCAGCATTTAAATTTTCCACTACAGATGAATCAGTTCGAGCAAAAAAGCTCCATTCTTTTTTTTTTTTTTTTTTTAATTGGGATAGCAGTGTTTATAGCGCTTTATGGTACACTCATTAGTGTATATTGAAAAAAACGTCAATATAATAATTATTTATGGTGAAGCAGGAGGGACCAGTATTATTGTTGCGAGCAAAAAGAATCTTCAGTCCAGGACTAAAGACCATACTGCTTACAATAGACTTCTTTCACTAGATGACACCACACGAGAACAGCTTTGAGACAGATATATCTAAGTTATTTTTTTATACTCTTGAAGAATATCGACAATTGTACAAGCAAATATTTGAAAATTGGTAAATGTAATGAAACATGTAATAAAAACGGTAATAATTATTAAGATATTTCAAATATCAATTAGATAATAAATGTACAAAACTCCTTTTTTTTCTCCTTAATTATAATTAAATGTATTGAGTAGTTTTTTTCGACAGTCTAATACCACCTTATTCTGTGGATCAATGATCAATTTATCTTATATATTACCCATTACATAATATATATATATAGTATAATGTATCATTTTAAAGCTGTAAAGTGCGAAAAAATAACTAGGAGCATTTTTTATTCTTTCCAGTTTTAAAATAGAATTCTAAATAATATAAAAAACTACATTTTGAAAACGATAAATATTTTAACGGTTGTAAGTTTTCTAAATGTGAAAACGAATTAAAAAAAAGATATATATATATATATATATATATTGGTTAAGGAGTAAAAGAAATTTCTCCATAAAATAATATGGATTCAGACTGCTGGTCAAACATGCAAAGTATCCCCTTAAAAAATGTTTCATTCTTTGAAAACATCTTCACATACATATAAAAATGAATATTTAAGATTATTTCTTATAAGATAATAGAAAATTGAGAGAAGTAAACCTATTTTTTACATGCATGCGAATAATTTCAGTATAGGGACTTAATGATTTTTTTCTATATAGCCTAAATATGTAAAATAGATGTTGAATATTTTAAATACATAATTCATGCACAAATACAGACGAATAACTAAGATTATTTCTTAAACAATATAGAAAATTAAGAGTATCTATAGATAATACATATGTACTAAATGAGTTATAAAAGTTATCATTTCAGAGTCTTAATTATTTTCTGAATGGCCTAAATTTTGTATATTAAATTTTAAAAGATTCCAGAAAATTTTCTAATACGCTAGATTATATATATATATATATATATATATATATATATATATATATATATATATATATATATATATATATATATATATACATTAGTTTTTTTGCACTTACAGGAAAAGAGTACCCCCTCCCCCCAGGTTTCTCAAAAAGTGTTTTTAAGGACTGAAGTCCTTTCTGTGTGCAGCGTTTCAAATGCTATATCAGTCTAGTCTGCACTTTACAATTACAGACCACAGTGGAAACAAAACTAATTTGCTCTTTCGTGAATATTTTTCTTTCGTTACGCAGATCTTGACAGAAATATCTCAGCCATTTCGACCATCTGGTTTGATTTATTTTTAACCCCTGAAAATCTCTAGATACCACTCTTCTAACCAGGACACCATTTCCAATTTAAATGCCGCTTTTTTTTTTGTGCTTTTTAGTTAATTTTACTTTTTTTTTTTTTTTTTTTTTTTTTTTGTATTAAGTAAATTGCCGAATTTCTGTACCACTGTGTAGACCGAAGATTTTGATGTTAGAAAATTTTGTTGTTTGGTTAAAATAGACAAGCTCGTTTTTCTTCAGGTTTGAAATTTTATGACCTTTTTAAATCCTTGATTGATTTACCTTACTTTCCGGTGGGGTATTTTTAATGTGTAACTAGATGATTTTTAATACCATTAGCATTTCTAATTCGCAAAAAATTTTAAAAACATTATACTGTTAAGAACATCATCTGTTTATCAGTTTAACTACTTCTCTTTTTAAATTTAATCTCTTCCTTAACGCATAATTTCCCTCCTCGATTACTGAAAGACTACAGCAAAAATCCCATCCCATTTGATTACTACGCTATTAATTTAATGAACATTATGGAACAAATATTTATAAAAACTGACCTATATTTTTTGAAAAATCTGAAAATAAATATAATTTTTTAATAATATTTAATTATTTATTTTTAACAATTTGCTTCCTGATTCCCATTACATTTAATTTATACATCTCTACCTAAAAAATCATTTTTATTCTTATTTAAGTGTCGAAACGTTCAAAATGATGGTAGGCGTATAATTTCAAATTACATTTTATAAAAATAATATAGGCTATTGGGATTCGTGAAGTACGTATAAAATAAATATAAATATGTATGCGTGGCAATGAAAATATCTTAACTGTGGCACATCTCAAACTTTATGCAAAAACACGCCAATTATTCTTGTAATATTAAATAACTATCTTGTTCTTCATTCTACACAAGCGCATTTAGTACCAATAAACAAAGAACACACATTTTAAGATATGTATCGTTATTATTGATTTTCAAACTGCATGATATATATTTCTTTATTTATGACGTACATAAATAATAATAATAATTTAAAAAAAAGTACCTGATATTTTAGGTACATGACGTTTTCTGGTAATTGTGTCAATGTTTAGAAAAAAGATAT
The DNA here is from genome assembly GCA_963930645.1 of Salticus scenicus. Taxonomy (NCBI): domain Eukaryota; kingdom Metazoa; phylum Arthropoda; class Arachnida; order Araneae; family Salticidae; genus Salticus; species Salticus scenicus. The sequence continues at coordinate 86,688,699 of OZ005655.1, read as the reverse complement.
ATTTTCTTTTATTTTTCAATGACTTCAAAAAACAATTATCTGCAAATCGTTTACAGAAAATTAAGATAACGTTTTTTCCCTTCAAGAGTTATATAATTTTTTGACCTATTTCGCATATATCTGATTTTAAAAGTTTCACTCATAAAAGATTATGATCGTATGGTAACATTTTATTTAAATAATAATAATAATCAGGAAAATTATAAATTATATATATATATATATATATATATATATCATTAACTCGAAATTATTTTCTGAATAAAATTGACACAGAAAATAAAGAGACTAAAACAATTTCCGCATAATATTATTTAAAAAAAAATTAAGTGCGTTTGCGATGTAAAATGCGTATAATAACAGGAGACTTGGCGTTGGAATATTAAAACCCGAATAAACTACTACGTCAGAAACGCCAAAGAGCAATATTGCAAATGCATACACTTGTTACGGTAGCCTAAAGCGTACCGTCATCAGTGCAAAAAGGATGATGCAAAACAACTGTATGCATTTGCAATATTTTTCTTTGGCGTTTCAGACGTAGTAGTTTATTCGGGTTTTAAAATGCGTATGCCTTAAATTTTACATCTTAGGAATAAATAAAAATAATATCTTTGCATATTTTCACATCTAATATTTTTCTGTAAAAACAAGATGTTAAAGCAAACTTATATTCATGTTAGTGCACCATTAGTCTTGTTTTTATATATTCATTGTCACGCTCATAAAAGTTTTACTGCCAAAGGTTGGCTTATACCAGACAAATAAAATAAGGCATTTCTCATACATGTATATTTAAATCAACAAATTCAATATTGTTGAATTAAATTACTGTAGCCAGATGGTAATCATATTAAAAACACTGGTCGCATAATATTTGTGTATAACTATGATTGTTGTTGATGAAAAAATGAACAACGAGTAAATAAAGAAATAAAAACTCCATAAATAAATAAATATAAATAAATAAGGTATCGCTTAAAATTTCACTAGAAAGACATTGCGACGCTTTTCTCGTATACCGCCCCCCATCAATCAAAAACTCATTATTAAAATAACCCTATGAAAGCGCAACTTAAAAGTCCTGTGAACTTATGTTAAGCAAAGGAAACACTTTCTACCAATAGGAAAAACGATCTAGATGTTTGGAGGAAAGAAACATCGCGCGAAATGATGGAAGGAAATCAAAGAGGAAGAGAGAGGAGACGCTGAAAATATGACTGAATTGCTAGTTCAAAAAAAGGATGTCCTCATACTTACAGTAAAAATGGCGCAAGTGCACAAGAAACTCTAAGCAAACCCATAATTAACGATGAAGCTCTCGAGAGATGCTAAAGCCTATTAATAATGGTCCATTAATCTACAGGTATAAATTTTCAATGTCCATAAATACAATATTTTAAACTCTATGCACTAAAATTCCCGCTATTATATTTTATAGCATTACTAGGCGTGCCTCAATGGCTACTGGTATATGGCTAATTGACTATGGATGCTTTTAGTAAGACTTTTGCTGTGCTTGACAGTTATGGAGTATCTGACTAATTTTCTGAACAACGATAAGTGTTATAGCCAAATTTATCTTATCTCTGTATAAATTACAAGTGGAAGTTGAGGAAAAGACCCCTTATTAAGAAATGTGAAAATTTTAATAACTTGACAAGAAAGATAAAATACTTTTTCCGAAAATCTCTTTTCTGCTCTTTCATGAATCAATTATGTATGTGTTGTAATGCAATCATTTTCAGTTACAATTATGTAGTCAATGCAAAATTAATACCTTGTACTTGCACATACAGATTTTCTTTGTGGTGGATAATAGTGTGATTTTATTTTAATTAATTAATTTAATATAACTCCATTTAATTTTTTGTTAATCAAAATCTTGTGATTATTGAATGAGTTATGTTATAATTTGACATAAATTCCACTAGATGTCACGTCTTTCCTGAGTAGAAAAAAAAATAATAATTACACGAAAAACCCTTCAATAGTGGCCGTTATACAAATTGTGGTAATGCATCTAGTGGTGGAGAAGTTTTATAGTAATGCATTTTGACAATTACTAAGATTATTTATGTATATTTTATAGGTTAATTTTCTCTTTAACACAAACAAACATATGTATATAGTAATATAATATTATCAGTGCAAAAATTTGAATTTTAAAGATGATTTAATTTCAGTATTCAAACAATTATTCTGATCAAAAACGACCACCCAAATCAAATCAAATAAGAAATAAAGTAAAATCTAAATGAATGATAGCAAATTGGAATGAGAAAAAAGCATTATTTGCATTCTAACGTTTTCAAGGACCTGGTAGAATGAAAATATGCTAAAAAAATGGATGTTTTTCTGTCACAAAGAAAGCAAAAGCTAAGAATTTCTTTGTTCACAGGCCTGAAACACCCATAGTAAAACCAGAAAAAATGAAGATAAAAATAAAACACCTCACTAAAAATTATATATAAATATATATATATATATATGTGTGTGTGTGTGTGTGTGTGTTTGTTTGCAGAGCAGGGACATTACAGATGCCGTGAACTGAGCGCCATTGTACATATGAAAGAGGCATTTTGAAATATGAAGGAGGAATTATCCAAATCACCACGCTGGCCAATGCTTCTTGGTACGAGCCCAACAGTGTTCGTTCGTAATGCAATACAGTACGTACTTCAAGAAGTAAAAAATAATAATAATAAATTGGGAACAAAAAGGTATAAAAATTGATGGACAGTTTATAAATCATTGGAGATTTGCGAATGATATTGTACAGCTAGCCTCCTCGTTTGAGGATTTGCAAGAATACAATATGATATAAGCAAAGAAAACAAGCTTGTTGGATTGAAAATGTACCTCAGCAAGGCAAAAAGTATGTCAAATTCCTTTGTTTCTCCAGTGAATATCACTGTTGATATGGATCAATTAGAAACGGTATGCAGTTAAACTTATCTCGGACAAGTCCTTACAATGATCGGGAACATCGTGGAAGAAATTAAAAATCGAGTTAAACTTGCATGGAGAACATTCGGAAGAAATAGCACTATATTAAAAAGTGACCTCACTATTCTTTTGAAAAGAAAAGTTTTTGATCAGTGTATTTTACCTGTTTTAACTTATGCTTCAGAAACTTCGACATTAACATGTAAAGCTATGGAAGAATTTCAAACAGCCCAAAGAAGAATGGAGACATGCATGTTAGAATTCAGCCGAAGTGACAGAAATCGAAACACTTGGATTAGGAAGCAAACCGAAGTTTCTGATGTTATTTCTAGAGTCAATAACTTAAAATGGAGCTGCGCGGAGAACTTTGCGAGTGGAAGTGATGATAGATGGATCACCAAAGTCTTATTTTGGATACCAAGAGATAAGAAAAGACCGAGGAAGTATCGTTAAAGATATGAAATATTGAAATTTGAAGAGCAGAATGGAGAAGAATTGCAGAAAATAGGGCAGTTTAGGATCACCTAGGAAAGGCCTTCATCCTGAAGTGGATTGATAAAAGCTGCAATTGATTATTATTATGAGGATGATATATATATGCATATATACAGTATTTCTATGAAATTTTTGTTTTGTTAAGTGTGTTCAGATAAAATACATTATTATAATTTTATCATATTTTTTAAAGTTGGTTTATACCCATATTATCGACAGCTGTACTTTTCACGGAAGTATTTGTCTTTGCATGTAAAGGTGCATTTAAAACTCACAGTCAACATGTATGGGTGGATGTAAATCTACATGCCATATTTTCATCTGTGTGTCATCAACATATTTTTATGAATGTTTGAGTAAAGATAATCGTCTATCAATTTGACCAGAAGAACTCGAATCTTGCCTTCTGCTGAATGATTTGACGAAATTAAATATCTTAAGTTTGTTCAACAGGGGGTGCTAGACATGTTGAACGATGCTCCCTCACCTATCCGGCGTGTAATATGGATCCAGGAAGATGCAGCACCAGAACATTAAAAACGAAAGCGCTCTTTAGAGCTTTTGTCTTTTAATCCCGACCATGTGTTATTTAATTAAATGTGTCTGATTGGATGTGTACCATTAATTCTTAAATTTTGCCCATCTTTTATGAAACATACTGTATATAATGAAAAAAATATCTCGCGATGATTTTCGAAATACTCAGTGAATTTGAAGTTGGACAATCAACATATATTTATTTATTTACTCTAAATTATATAAACAAAAAGAAATGAAAGGATTTGGCAAAATTTGCAACATTTGATTTTTGGTGGATATACGTGATACGTATTTTGATCTTCTGAACGTGACTGGTCGTTTTTATAAAATCTCTGTATGTCCATTTTGTCTGTGTGTATAAAAAGATTGTGGCTGTTGTACCTCATGCACATTTGGAAAATTTTAATAAGATTATATATTCAGATAGACCTTTATTTAAATTGATGCTGATTACATATGGAGATCGATCGCTGGACAGGTGTCGATGATAACCAGATTTTTCCTAAATTTCATATGTTGCTGCCTCAAAATGTTACAACAGTTGAATATTGTTCGAATGTGACACTTTCCGATATAGACCCTGTATAACTAAAAGCGCATTCAACTTGCGAATGATGTAAGTTTATTTTTATTTATTTATTTATTTTTTTAATAATTTTTATATGTCTTTCAAACGGCACCTCCATTGACATGTAAATGGAATCGAGAAGTTTTTGTTGAGTCTTAAAAATGGAAAAAAAACAGGGAAAATACATCTTTATATGGCCTTTAGTGACTTTGTGACAACGACTTGCTACATATTTTTCTGTTCATTATATACAGGGCGTCCAAGAATTATCTTTACAACTTTGAAATTTAATAACTTTTGAAATAAAAAAGATATTCACATTCTGTGTTCTGCTGTTATTAGTGCAACTCATAAAGTTTTTTTTTCTGTTTTGGTTAGCCAGTTGTAACTGAGCACGTGGACCCCCACAGGAGAAAGCACAATGTGTGGCATGGTTCATTGAGAGCAAATCGGACACACAAGTTCAAAGCAATTGCGGGACCAAATTTGGCAAGGCGCCAACATCCAGCCCCACCATCCGTGCATGGCACGCCAGCTTCATGACCACAGGCTCACAGTGTTACATAAGAAAGGAGCAGGGCAACCCAGCACAAGTGATGAAACTGTTGAGCAGGTTCGCGAAGCATTCCAGCGCAGTCCAAAAAAATCAGTTCGTTCGGCTGCTACGAAATTAGAAATACCCAGATCAACAGTCCACAAGGTGCAAAAAAAACTTTATGAGTTGCACTAATAACTGCAGAACACAGAATGTGAATATCCTTTTTATTTCAAAAGTTATTAAATTTCAAGGTTGTAAAGATTATTGTTCACCTTCTCTACATACCGCATTTAACAGGAATTCTGTGGAAGATGTTTGTGTAAAAAAGGAATTAATATAGAATTTTCCATAGCTTAAGAAATTATTCAAATTTTCATTTTGAATGTTGACTTATGGACCCTTGAAAAATTTAACAAATTAGCATTGGTAGAAATCTTTCTATATTTTATCTTTTAACCACATAACTGCTGGTAACATTCTTGGATAAAATTGCAGATGTTGTGTACTTCAGGTGTGTTATTCTCTCAAATTCTTGCGTTTAATTGCAATGAAATTCATTTCAGTGTTTAAAGATGTGTTAAAATCCATTCTTTTTTTCAATCTAAGTAAAATAATTCGTGTCTTCATTACTGTTCTGTTCACGGCATTTTTCAATCAATAATTTTTATCTGTGTATTTAGTGGATATTTGCAAACAATATAGCTCCAGATATAGAGTTTATGCTTTTTCCCCCCTTGTATGAGGAGCAAACATTCAAACCGAGTTTTCTCAAAAAAAAAAAAAAAAAAAAAAAGCTGATTTAGTGATTTTTTTTTTTTTTTTTTTTTTTTTTTTAAACACAAAATAGCATGCCCACCTATCTTTCTAGATATGTCTGCTTATCCTTGTAATTATAGTATTACATCTAATTAACAATAATTAGGGTTTAAATTTAATTATTTTTTTATTTATTATTTTTTTTATGTTTTCTGAAAAATCGTATCCTAAGGAGAAAACATGGATTTACTGTATGCTCAGCATATATCCGTTTCACAATGAAGGGGAAAAAATCAATATTTTTACAAAAAATACAAATCATTATGAAATAGAGGTTACACATTCATAATAAGTAACATCGAAAAATATATATGTAGAACCGAATTTTACCTTCGGAAAATTGGTCAAAATACATTTTTTTTAATATTTTTGTTTTGTTATTGATATAATAATTAATGCAAAAAATGCAATATTAAATAAAAAATATACTGAATGTTTTCAAAATTTTTTATTGTATTTGCAATAATAATTATAAACATACTTTTTGTCATTATTATTATTTTTATTTACTTTAGACTCTTTTCAAACATTCAAAATAATAATAAATTCTTATTTAGGGAATATTTTTCAAGATTACGAATTCCACGTTAGTAACAGCAACTGATTTTTTAATGGAATATATTCATGTAATTCACCGCAAAACGATTGTTCATAAGTTGAATTAGTTTTATATTTCGCGTGTTATTGTATCTCGATATTTTTAACTTAAACTGAATGAATTTGTAAACAACAATCCACTCTATCTCAGCATTAATAAGATCTGCTTTGATGTAATTCTCATGCTTTGAAATTTGAATAGAATGAATAGACTAAATTTCTATGCAATATTGTATTATAAAAGCCAATATAATGAACATTTCGGTTAGAATTGAACTTGGAATACGATAAATATTTAGAATAGTCTTCTGAAATGCAATTTCTGTTCAAATATTAATTTATAAAGCTATGCATGTAATATAAATATAAATAAAGTGACGCAAGTACAAATAATTTAAGATTTTAGAATTGGTGTTGTAATTTTAAATAAGATTCCGAAGAAAATACCTTGTCAAAGTAATATTAAAAAGAAAATACTTTTAATTAAATTGGAATATTTTGCATTTCAAAATTTTACTTAAATATATATAAAATTCCCATTCGATAGATAAAACACATGCTATTGTACAGTAAAATATGCATTTCTTTTGTAACTGAATTTATAGAATAATTAGTTAAACACATATTTTTAATTTGTACGAACAGATGTCTATTATATATAATGTTAAGATATAATAATTTATTTATTTTTTACTATTCTTTTTGGACAGTTATTGCCTTTTTAAATAAATAAAAATGATGTTCAGTTCGGTGTTTTATGCAGTTTTATTTATTTATTTATTTAAGTACATAGTTTCTTTACTGGAGAATTGCATTTTATACTAAAATGTGATAAAGGACACACAGGTTGGACTACATTTGCATATCACTAAGAGTCCATATGCAGAGAGTCACGAATTTAAATGCGTTCCATTTACTCACCATCGTTTCGTTTGCCGAATTTCGACGAACGCCATTCTCAGTGATGTATTTCAAACAAAAGGCTAAATTTCTCCTGAACTAGAACACCGATATGGTTTATTGTGGGCTCATTCTAAAGCTTGTGGAATGGAGAAGTTTTTGGTAAATTTGACCGATTATAGCTTGAACGGTGTTTGCAGAATTGCCGGTTTAAAAATTTGGCGACAACTCGATTTTAAACTTCGCCAATGTTTTAGCGCTTGTAACTTGCCGTTAAATTAAGGTATCCTGATGTAAATGATGTCCCCCGATAGGATTTTTCTGCTCTTTCCAAATATGTGCTTGTTTTGCGTGTAAGTCTTTCAGAAAGCTCACAAATTTGGGTTTTTTTCAGACGGGATGGAAAAAAAAAGAGATTTTTCTTCTGTCTACCATAACTCTGAAACGGTTAGAGATAGGACAGGGTTTCTGTGATGTTTTATGCTCTCCATTTGCTGTTCTATAACCTCCTTTCGTTTGGCAGATTATGTCAAACTCATCCTGTATATACATAACTACTTATGAAATTTCTTTAACAAAAAAAATGACATAAGTAAGAGATATTAGTAAGCGCGATTTGATAAATAAGAGTATTTCAACCAACATTTTAGCTATTTTTTCTCTTCTGTTAAAGTAACATGCTTCTGTGAGATTCTTTCTTTCTTTCTTTCTTTCTTTTTTTTTTTTTTTTTTGCATTCCTTGTCAAAAAAGAAGTTAATAGTATTAAAATAACATTTTTATATAACTAAAATTTAAAATGTAAATAAATGAAAAATGTAAGGCGGATTTATTTTACTGAGAACAATGTTTTGTTTTATTTCTATTTGACATTAATAAATGAAGAAAATAAATTAATTATAAAATATAGTTTTATATTATTAATATGTTTCTCACCTTCCAAAATCTAAACAAAAAAATATATATTAATAAGTTAAAAATAATTATAAAATAGAATTATATATATATATATATATATATATATATATATATATATATATATATATATATATATATATATATATATATATATATATATATATATATATACATATATATATATATTTATTAATATCATTATTAAATGAAGGATTTTTTTTCACATTAATGACTGTATATAAATATAAAGTGACCATTATACACCGGTTTATTTACTTTCTTCTTTACCAAAGAAAATTAACCCAGAACACAGGATTTCAAAATTTGAGCTGTTGATTTCCCAGTCTTTGAAAATCAATTTTCCTTTTCAATAAAAATTCATAAAAAATAACTGTTCCTTTTCTGGACATTTTCAGTTATATTGGTGTAAAGTTTTTTTTTTTTTTTTTTTTTTTTTTTTATCAGAGACATTTACTATAACTAGCGTTTGATATCTCAAGTATTGTTTTCTACATATGATTATGCACGAAATGTGAAGTAGTCGCTAATTAAAGCATTTTGATATTATATCTCTTTATATATACACACCGCTTGCTATGTGTTAGTACTGAACATTTTGTATTTTCAAAAGAAAACACATGTAGTATTTTCAAGAGCAAGCAAAGTAAAAATTAAAGAGATTGAAAATAAGAAAATTAAAGAAGTGTGCATCAAATAATTGAACTGAAAGACTTCTTTATACACCATAAAATTAATGTAAGCACTGCCAGTTTAAAAAAGATGTGCCCTTTCTTCATCAGGTGCAAAAAATATGTACCTTGGAAGCGATAATTGGAACTCAGGTGTAAAAAACACCTCGGAGGTAAAAGAAAGACAATGTAACTTTTTACTTCAAGGAAGTAGCACGTGTTTTTTGCACATGAAAAGGTAAAACAACATCCTTGTAAAATCGTCACTGCTTGCATTAACTTTATGGTGTGTGAAGAAGTTTTAAGTGCAATTAGATTCAAAATGTATGTTTAAATAAAGAATGATGTCTTCAGTTGTACTTATACATATGTAAGAAGCCTATGTAAAATTTTATCATTAGCTAAAACAATATATCAGAGAAAGATTTAACGGCTTCATTGACGCATCCCAATTGCAACAGTTCAGTTTTTTCTTTTTTTTTTTCTTTCAAATTGAGTTGTGATTAAAAAACAAATAATAATAATATTCCTACTGCATGATAATGCTATGATTCCTCAGCTATATCATGCTTTTTTTAGTTTTTTTTCAGCGTTTATACACTCCTTTTTGAAAAATAAATAAATAAATAAATAAACTCATTATTATTTTCAGTCTGTATTTCGTCTCAAGGAGTTATAACAAAAAAATTTATTGCAAAATGAATCTTTGCATTTTCTTTATTTACATTTTAAAAGATTTAAATTTTAAATTTTGAGATTTACATTTTAAACTACATTTAAATGAGGTTTACATTAGGAAAGTGTTAATACACAGTGCTAAACACATGATTTTAATTGTTTGTAGATGCGTTCAGTTGAAATTTCCTAAACAGCTTACATATTTTAAGCAGTGTCTGAGAAATCAGAAATAAAATAAATTATTTCATATTTTTAAATTATAAATTAAATGATATGAATACAATAGGAAAATATCAAACCTCATAGGGAAATTTCTTCCTTTTATAATCAGAAAACTGAAATACTAAATGTACACAATTCAAATATAATAACCCTGCGCAGAAAAAAAAAATCGACCCATGATACAATTCCTGCTTATTCTTATATAAAATGACCTCCTGTATCAGAATATGACTCCCATTTTGTCCAGACACCACCGTTTTCTCGGGACACCACCCTCTACCCCAATTTTTATCACAGTTTGGTAATTTTATGGTCATAGATTTGATTTTTAGAATGAAAGAGAGTTAATTTAACACTTTAAAAAAAATTTTAATAAATAACATTAATATTAATAATATATAAGAAATGTAACGCATAATTTCAGTGGGAAATCCTCCATAAATGTTCCCCTTGCCGCAAATGTTCATATTTTAGAATTTTACAACTCTGTATCCCCTCAGAAGATATTTAATAGTTAAAATAATACCCCCCCCCAAAAAAAAAAAAAATAAAAAAAAATAAAATAAAAATAAAATAAAATTTATAGCCATAAAATACCGAAAAGTTATAAAAATAGGTAGCTCTTCCCAAAAAACGGTGGGTGATTGGGCAAAACTGGCGTCATATTAGGATTCAGAAGGTTCTTTTACACAAGAATTTGCAAAATTGGTGTTGGGAGCAATTTTCCTGCAGAGCAGTGTAATTAAAATATAAGTGTCTAAACAAAATGCATTTACTTTTTAATTTTTGAAGAAAAACATTTGAAAATTACACAATCAAGCTTTTTTTTCCTAACATACATTTTTAAAATAACTGAATAAAATTAAAATTATTATTGAATAAATTATTAAATTATTAACTTAACAATGCTGAAAATGAAATTTGGTTATTATTTTATTCGTTTTTTAAAGTGTCGTATTAGTATTAATGTATACTTCATCAGAAAAGAAAAAAAGAAAGCTTTACCTACACTGACTAATTCAATTTTTTTAAATATATCTACCAATAATCCTATCATTTTAATTATGATTTTCAAAATGTCATTTTTTTCCCCTCATGAAAGTTTAACTTTTACAGCATAATGAAATATTTCTCGTTATTATTCATCTTATCTTAGAGAAATCCATACACGTGATTGTGAATACATTCAAACTACAATATCCTAAAACAGGACTTGTAACACGCAAACACGAATATAAGCTTGCTTTAACATCTGTTTTTTGGTGGATACTAGTATGTAAATTAACTGACAGTAAAGATATTCGCCTGGAATAATTTACATTCTGTAGAGTCGTTAATGCGCAACGTCTCACGCATTCAAAACTTTACATATATTTCGTAGACATTTAAATTCTGCTAAAGAAAAAGGAAAGTTATTGCTTTTTAAAGGACATTTTTCAAAGAATAACTTTTCCAATGCGTTTTTTAACATATAATTAAGAATAGGTTAATATGATTTATAATTATATTTAAAGTTATATGTAGGGTGATAAAATCTCAAAATGTTACCTTTGATGGAAATGAAATTTAATAACTTAATACTTTAAAAGTCTTTTAATACGTCTTCACTACATTTCCTAAAATAAAAAAAAAATATTTAAACATTTATAAATCAACATATTATTTCAGACAAATCTAAATAATTTTTATGCTCTTAAGAATATTTCCAAAATTTAAACTTGCATTTTGTATTTAATTAATTATTTTTATTTTTATTATTATTATTTGTATATTTTTAATGTAGAAATATCAAATTCAAACTTTAAAAGAAAACTTTTGAAGGGAAGGAGTTTACAAAAATAACAAAATATTGTTAAAAAGCATAGAATTATTGAGCAAATAATAAAAAATGAAATTTTCATGTGTTTTTTATTATATCTTAAATGCAATGAAAAGTAATTGTTTTTCATAAGAATGGTTTTTTCCTCCTTTCTTTTTTGAGAAATTCTTATTTTTGCTTAACCGTATGATAAATTTAATTGTATATACAAGTTAATAACCATACTTTGATATTTAAATCTTACAATACTTAATTTTTATTGTTTGTCTTTTTTTAGTACATATATATGTTATTATATCATTTGAAATTTGATAGATAATTTCATATTTACTTAAAATTATAAATGTGAAAGTCAGTAATAATAATAATAAGACTTTTTTTAGTTAATTACAATCTGTATTTTAAAGCTGAAATTTACAAAATGTTTGAATTTATATATTTAAATTAAAATTAATATATATATATATAGATATTTTTTTTATATATATATAATTAAACAAAAATTTAGCTTTCTTAAAAAAGCAACACAGAAATTGCGGATCTTAAATCTGATTTTGCTTCATATTTGAAAATTAAGTTTATTTTAATTTTATTTTTTAATTTAATTTAATTTAATTTTTTTGCTCATTCTGTTTTCTTATTATAATTTGAGTAAAAATTCGTTTAAACATACAAAACTTATTAAATATCATTTAAAATTTAAAAAAAAAAAAAAAAAAAAAAAAAAAGATATTTCGTGAGATAATCCTCTTAAAATTTAATAATGAAATTTTCTTTGAAAAATAATTAAGTAGAAGTATATAACTGGGAGTTTCATGTACAAAATAGAAATAATCTAAGTTCTTGAATATTTTTATTGACACTTTATAATTAGAAACAGGAAAACAATTATCCCAACTTATAATAATTTATCTTTTTTTTTTTTTTTTTTTTTTTTTCTAAAAAAGATATATTTATAGATTCTCAGATTTTTATTTAATTAGATTTATAAAAAATATTTTTAATTCTTTGAAAGATCATTTGTCTTGTATAAATATAATATAGTGAATATCCATAGTGAATATAATACAGTATGTACATGAGATCTGGCTGTAAAATAATGAGACTGATGCTTATTCAGAAGAAGTAAGCATGTGCAAAATGCGAACTACCGACACGTGTGTACCATAAAGCTTTCTCTTTCGAATGCAACACCTCCTGTGTCTCTAAGCAAATAAGTCTGGATGTTACCGTCATTTGTATAATAGCCGTTGCTTTGTTTTGCCTGAAAAAATATAATGTCATAATAAAAGCAACGAATATTCGTGAAAGTTCATTCACGAAACTTGAAAAAATCGCTACTCCAAATCACCTTTTATTAATAAAGTGCGTGGAAATTAATGTGTGTCACGTGTGCAAGTTTTTGAGTGATTTAAGTATTCCCATCATGGCCGGGAGGATGGTCAAGATAATTCACGACTGGATCGTCCTTCTGCATTAAAAAGAGATAAACATATCCAAAAAGTCGATAATCAAGTTCGATCAGACTGCCGGTTACTACATTGAAATCCTTCCTCAAATTCCTGAAATTACAACACTAAGAAAAATTTCCGACAATGAAATCCTGAAACTAAATGGTCGCTTTATTAAAAATTGCTTCATGTTATCCTTATATATTTTAGTACCCTTTGAAAGTGAGTTCTAGAAACCCCTATTAGATTTCTGGAGCATTTACATACATTATCATGGTCTAAATTATTTAAAAATCTTTGAAAATAAATGCGAGTACAAGAGGCGCGATTTAGAAACTATAATTCGAGTTTATGACGTAATTCTAGTAAATCAAGCGAGAATTTCTCGCAGTACAAAGGATTCGTAATATTCATAATATTGTGTGATTCAGAAAATGACTACTTATTTGTTCTACATAAAGGCGATATATATATATATAATTATTCAAGGCCCGAAATTTCAACTTAGATTACACTCGCTGAAAAAAAAAAAAAGTTACTCGCCAAAAAATATCATTAACTTACACTATTTTTTATGTATAAAGTGACCAGAATTTTTTATTGGAAAAAGAGGGGAAATTACGCAATGTCTTTTATTTTATAAGAAAATAGAAGACATTCAATTTTGAAAAAGAAGTCATTTTAGAGGACATAAAATTAAATGAAAATGATTATATAAACCGATTCAAAAGCTACATTACACAAGTGGTGGTAAGATTTTTATCTCAAATGAGGAAATTGGATCAGTATACCTTAATTTATATTAATAATATATACGGATACGAGAGGAAAAATTCCTAATTTCCCATGTTTTTTTTAACTTATATTCTTACTAGATGACCCGACAAACGTTGTTTTGTCATATAAATTATTTCTAGAGAATATTTTGCTAGAAAAAAATAACTAACTTATAGTAAATGTGTAAGGATGTGGTATATAAGTGGAAGATGTATGGAGCGCTGTGAACGGTGAAAGAATATAAAAATAACAAAACACCAATGATTTATTTTTTTAATTTATTAAAATTGATTCTTTAAAATTATATACATATCGCTACTTAAAACAATATTACTAAAAAACAATATCAATCCCTTAATGCAACAGAGTGTACAATATTTTTCGTTATCCCATCTTTCGCCAATACAAACAAACTGGATGGTTTGCCCACTCGAGAGCCACGTATAATTGTCCGTGTGAAAAACATTATGTGCTCAAATCTAAGCCACAGACAGACATCGTTTGGCCCTGAGACTTATTGATAGTCATTGCAAATGCCAATCTAATTTGAGGGCGTTTAAATTGAATTGGCACATGTGTGGGTATAATAGGGATTCGCAATTAGTAATATATTTTCACCTCGGAATTTGTCATTTAAAATGATGGCTTCGATAACATTTTTCATTAATTATTTTATGACTAATCGCGAGCCGTTGCACAACCGTTGTGGGTTCAAATTACGAAGCAAAATAACCGGAGATCCAACCTTCAGTTGTAAAATATGCGGTGGCATGCCTGGTAAATCCAATGAGTTTAAAAACTTTGTTGGATAATTTACAGCTTCGGTGGCATCGCAAACTGTATCATTAGACTTGTATGACACCAAGTCTCCTGGTAACAAATGTTGTATCTTGAGATTCAATTCGTTAACGTCCACATTTTTTGCTGCTAAAATTGCTCTTTCTGCCAGCCACTCATGATTTGTGTATCGTCTGTGTACATCGGGAAATATCTGGTCAATAAGAGCGTCTTGAGAATCAATGATCGTGCATAATTTTATGCATCCATTTTCATCTGTAGTAACTTTTCCATCACCGATATCTAACAATTGTTTTGAGAATGTTCCAGCGGATGGATCCTGAAGCTTTTGAACGCACAAATTTACTTTCAGTTGTACTTTTTCAACATTACGCCACAATGACGATGATTTTAAGCACGCGTTGATCTCATCGGCGTATGTTAAACGCGGAATAACGGGAAGCGCTTGTCTGAAATCACCCGAAAAGAGTAACAGAGTGCCGCCAAATAGTTTGTCGTTGTTTTTTATATCTTTCAATGTCCTGTTCGACGCCATAATCGAATGTTTGTGTGCCATAGTGCATTCATCCCAGATAAGAATTTTACACTATTTCAGCACTGTGGCCATAGACGATTGTTTTTTTTTATGTTGCACACTGCGTCTGGGTTATTTTGAACATTTAGTGGCAGTTTAAATAATGAATGAGCTGTTCTGCCTCCATCCAATAAAGTTACCGCAATGCCAGATGATGCAACAGCCAATGCGATGCTCTTATTTGATCGTATTTCGGCGAGAATTAGCGAAATAAGGAATGTTTTGCCAGTTCCACCTGGTGCACCCCCCCCCCCCCCCCCAAAAAAAAAAAAAAAAGAATCCACCTTGTCCTGCGAAAACTGCGAGCATGATGCGGTCGTAAATGGTTCTTTGTTCTTCATTCATTAGTGGGACATTGCGAGAAACAATCGCTGCCATTTCTACAGTATTGTATTGTAGTTCACGATTCAATTCAGTACTTATTAAATCAGATGCATTTCGATTTGTTGAATGCATACCGAAATGACTGAGTGGTAAGTTGGCAATGATAATGCAAAGATCTTCAATAGCAATCAATGCTTCATTGTACATAGCGTCACTGAATACTATCGTTAGATCGTTGCACCGTGAACGATGATGATGCAATACATCATCAGTCATTGAATCTTTGTGATTATCCCATAATGTCTCTGCTCGGGGCGGGAAACATGTAGGCAACACTATAGCGAATAGTAGACGAATTTGTTTTGCTGTACAGTTCAGTCCTACTTCAGCAAGCATACACTCCCACTGGTTGTCGTCTTCCAGCAAGCCGAGTTCAAGGCATGCATCTTTATATGTTGGATACTGTTGTCCATTCACTTTACGTAAATCTTGAAATGACAAAGGGCCGATGACATTAACCAATAACAGTCGAAGATAAAAGCACTCAGTCTGCCTTGGATTGACTGTAAATACTCGTCCCAAGGTGTTTGATTTAAATAAACCGGGACATGCATCAATCGGCGTGCCTTGCTTGCGGGGCATCCATTTTTTTGTTGGAGCCCATGTGAAATAGCGTGGTACGTCTGAATAGAGTAATGTCCGTGCAAAAGCACCAAAAGCATCCGCACGATTACACAATTCAAAAAATTCGGTGAGTGTAGTTTTTCGTGGATTTATAGTACGATCAATCGCTGTCTCGCTCGTGAAATATACGCGCTGGCCATTTTCAAGATGGACGGCTAAATGAAGAACTGCTGGATCCCGTTCATGAATTGGGAAACCAAAGATACGCCAAACAGCTTCAGTGGAGCTGACGTATCGGCCAATTTGGTAAAGTGTTATTTCATCGTTGTTATTCACCGGAGGAGCATTCACATTGGTATTTTCAACTCGAAATACAGCCATATCACAGCCTTTATTCACATACTTGCAAATGTATTTGATGCTCTTCACTGAACTGCAGAACTGAACATTAATATGAGCACCAAAAATAAATTAAAAAATCTGGCGTACAGACAATAGCAAGAAATTCAAACTTCTTCACACACCATAAATTTTAAATCAGCTCAACCGGTTTCGAAAGGACGTAGCCTTTCTTCATCAGGTGCAAACACGTGCAACTGCCTTGGAGGCGAAAGCAAGACTGAAAGCAGGACAAAATCCAGAGGGGGAGGAGCAACACAAACAACCAATAGGAAGCAACATGCAGGACAGGACCAATCAGAAAGGAACACACGTACACACACACCACAAAATGAGGAGGGAGGAAAGGAGTAAACAATTATTATTATTATTTTTTCAATAATATTAAACTAATAAGTAAATTTAATAAAATTTATCCATTTATTATTATTATTTTTTATTTAAATTAGAATTATTTTATTATAACTAATATGATGTTATAAACATAATGAAGGAAATTATTTAATTGAATTAAACAAATATTTCCAGGCTGTAGACAGCAAAGTGGAATCAGATTTTTCATTGACAATTTTATCACAATTAAGGTAAATAGCTAAATTTTCTAAAAAATCCAGTTCGGAAACGCGTTTGGCATGAAAGATAATTTTGGCACTCTTAAAATTAAAACTATGATCAAATTCCCAACCGTGCTTCGCAACAGAAGATTTAGAAATTTCTTGATTAACAACATACCGAGAATGTTCACGTAAACGACATTAACTGGATTTTTTAGAAAATTTAGCTAATTACCTTAATCGTGATAAAATTGTCAATGAAAAATCTGATTCCACTTTGCTGTCTACAGCCTGGAAAAATTTGTTTAATTCAATTAAATAATTTCCTTCATTATGTTTATAACATCATATTAGTTATAATAAAATAATTCTAATTTAAATAAAAATAATAATAATTAATGGATAAATTTTATTAAATTTACTTAGTAGTTTAATATTATTGAAAAAAAAAAAAAATAATAATTGTTCACTCCTTTCCTCCCTACTCATTTTGTGGTGTGTGTGTACGTGTGTTCCTCTCTGATTGGTCCTGTCCTGCATGTTGCTTCCTATTGGTTGTTTGTGTTGCTCCTCCCCCTCTGGATTTTGTCCTGCTTTCAGTCTTGCTTTTGCCTCCAAGGCAGTTGCACGTGTTTGCACCTGATGAAGAAAGGCTACGTCCTTTCGAAACCGGTTGTGTTGATTTAAAATTTATGGTGTGTGAAGAAGTTTGAATTTCTTGCTACTAATATGAGCATTGAATGTTTTGCTCAGCAGAGGCGAATATGGGACCACCCAACGGTTATCAATGTCAATATCTATATTGTTGACATAGATGACCGCCATAGATGATAAGATTGTCCGCCATTATCGGGATTTCTTCGACGATATATTGGATATCCGTCAACATTTGTGATCGTGAAATTTTTCGGAAAACTTTTAGTACATTTTCCATCTGCACAAATAATAATGGCCTAAAAATTCATTTTTCATTTTAACATAAAATAACTCCGTCGGATATTGACGAATTTTTTAAAAGAATATACCATTTTAACTAATTTTAACATTTTAACAATATTAACGTTAAAAAATATTTTAAACACTTACGGTTAAAAATTCATTTTTCATTTCAACATTAAATAAATTCTGACATCGTGTTTACGATTCTAAAATATTAACTTTGAAAAAATATTTTAAACACTTCGTAAGATACGGTTAAAAATTCATTTTTCATTTCAACATTAAATAAATTCTGACATCGTGTTTACGACAACTCACGCCATCTAGGTGGAAAAGTTGTTGAAAGAGTTGGTTAAAAATTAATTAAGAAAGAACTAATTAAGTTACAACTTTTATTTGTAAATCTAAACCATTCTCGAATCCACCTGAAGACACACAAAAAATTTAGTTAAACTCACTCCAGCCATTTAGGAGGAGTTCAGTGACATACACACGCATAAAAGAAATATATATATAAAGATTTGTTTGTTTGTTTGCCCGTTACAAATATTTCAATCGAATTTTAACTAACTTCCTTTCTAGTTAGACATTTGAAACTTTGACAGTAGCTCAGAACCCAGTGACAACACAATACTTCAAAGTCCGATTTTTGAATTTTTGATTAGTTTTTTTTTTTCTTTATAATTAATTAAAATATGAAAATAATAACATTCTAGTAGCGTTAAAATAGCCATTAAAATATTAGCTGTAATTTAATTGTTGAAAAAAAAAATTACGAGTTCATTTTCTTTTGACATAAAAATAAATACATTTAATTAAACGTGAACGTTAAAAAAATATAAAAAAATAAGTTATACATCTCATAAAAATTGACGTCATTATCATTTAAAAAATTTTATGCACATTGATAAGATCTCTATGATTCATCAGAAAATTTAAAATAAAATTTAAGTAAAAAATAATTTTTTAAAGTAAGAAGCTTTTTATTGTGAAGCCCTAAAAAGCATAAAATAAAATGTATTCTGGCAAAGACATGCTACAAAGAAATGAAAGTTTCAACACTAAGAAAATTTTAGAGAAATATATAGGTACTTTCCTTTTGCAAGAGATGACAATTTTTTAATGTTCAAAATATTTTAAAAAGCTTTCGAGACATTTCAGATTTCTGGCCTAATAAATGATATTACAAAAACTAATAACTAAGAATATTGGTCTCGAAAGCTTTTTAAAATATTTTGAACATTAAAAAATTGTCATCTCTTGCAAAAGGAAAGTACCTATATATTTCTCTAAAATTTTCTTAGTGTTGAAACTTTCATTTCTTTGTAGCATGTCTTTGCCAGAATACATTTTATTTTATGCTTTTTAGGGCTTCACAATAAAAAGCTTCTTACTTTAAAAAATTATTTTTTACTTAAATTTTATTTTGTGCTTTTTAGTTACAAAAAAGGAAAAAGCTTCTTAAGAAAACTAATTAAAATTTCTTAGGATATTTTGTAGACAACGGAAGATTTTCGTTTATCAATTGACATTTTTTTTTCGATTATTTATCTGCATAAAAAGTACAATATCGTCTTTCGAGGACCGAATCTGGGACCATCGTGATATCAGCATGACGCTCTAAACAAAAGTCTAAGAACTGTCAAGAAAAATCATAGAACATTCTAGAAAAATCTAACAAATACTTATACAAAAGAAATATTGTTCTCGAATGCTTTTTAAAATATTTGGAAAATTTAAAATTTTTCATGTTTTGCAAATGTGAAATATCTGTATTTTTCTTTGAAATTTTCTTGTTGTTGAAACTTTTGTGATTTTATAGCATGTCTCTGCAAGAATAAATTTTAATTTTTGGCTTTTTAGGGTTTCACAATAATAAAAAACTTTCATTGTTATTTTTATTTATTTATTTACTTACTTATATTTTTATTTATTTTTATTTTTACTCAAATCTTTGTTTTGTGCGGTTAGTAACTCAAAAAAAAGTTTCTTTAAAAAACTATCAAAATTCCTTAGGACACTGTGTAGGCAATGAATGATTTTCTTTTATCAATTGGCATCGTTTCTATTAATTATCTGCAAAAAAGTAACACATCGGCTTGCGAGGATCGAACCCACGAGCATCGCGT
Organism: Salticus scenicus; assembly: GCA_963930645.1. Taxonomy (NCBI): domain Eukaryota; kingdom Metazoa; phylum Arthropoda; class Arachnida; order Araneae; family Salticidae; genus Salticus; species Salticus scenicus. The sequence goes on along the minus strand of OZ005655.1, from coordinate 86,668,403 downwards.
TATCACCATGACGCTCTAACTAAATGCGCTAACAAACGACGAAAAAGGTTGTTTAAATTTACGTTAAAGTGGAGGCGCCTTCTTTTTCAGAATGACACAAAGACACGATGATAAAAATCCAGTTTCAATAAAAAGCATCTAAGAGAATGTATATATATATATATATATTTAACTTTATATTTTGTGTTTTTGAGTATCTAAAAGAAGGCTTCTTTAAAAGAACTCTTCAAAAATTCTTAGAATACTGTGTAGACAATAAAAAATTTTCTTTTATCAACTGGGAAATTTTCTATTACACATTTCATCTGTAAAATTTAGCACATCGATTCTTCGGGGATGGAACTCACCACCGTCGTATTAGCAACTTGACGCTCTAACCAACTGAGCCAACGAGTGACTATAAAGACTGCTGATATTTACTTTAAAGTTGAGGTGCCTTATTTATTAGCGTGACATGAAGACGCGATAACAAAATAAAATTTCAATAAAAAGCTTCTAAAAAAAATGTTTATTTATTTCTTTATTTTTATTTAAATTTTTATTTTGTGCTTTTAGTTACTAGATAAAAGGTATTTAAATGAAATCTTCAAACATTATTAGGCTACTGTGTACACAACGAAATAGTTTATTTTATCAATTGACACTTTTTCTATTAATTATTTGCAAAAAAGTAACACCTCGGCCCGGCGAGGATCGAACACACGACTCTCGCACTATCAACATGACGCTGTAACCAACTGATTTATTAAAAGATACAATGATTTGCTTACTTTTATATATATATATATATATATAATGGAAGCGTCTTGGTTTTTTAACTTGACAAAAAGCCGATGACAAATCCAATTTCATATAATAGTAATATATAGTTTACATATATACACATATAAAGCTTCTAAAAATATTTTTTTATGTATTTTTTACTTAAAACGTTTTATTTTGTGCTTTTTTAATATCTAAAATGTTTTGTGTTTTCCCAATATCTAAATAAATAATTATTATAAAAAAAATTATTCTTAAAAAAACTCCTCAAAAAATTCTTAGTGTAAGCAACGAAAAAATTTCTTGTATCAGTTGACACCTTTTCTACTAATTATCTGCAAAAATTAACACGCTGGACCTTCCAGGAACCGAACTCATGACCACCGTGCTACTAACGGGACGCTCTTACCAATTAAGCCACAGAACGACAAACGAAACAGCTTATATTTACTTTAAAATGAAGGCGCCTTATTTACTAGCGTTGCACGAAGACACGATGACCAAGTCAATTTCAATTAAAAACCTTCTAATAACAAGATATATAAAAAGTTTTTTTTTTTTTTTTTTTTTTTTTTAAATCTTATAATTATTTTTATAGCTGTCACTTTTTTTTTTTTTTTTTTTTTTTTGTGGTACTTTCATGCAGTTACATTAAACAAGTTAGTATACATTTTGTTTTATTTAAATCATAATCATATGATAAAAAATAAAATTGGCAAACGAAAAAAAAAAAAAAAATAATAATAATAATAATATTCGGCAGATGAAACGATTTGTTTTAACGAACAGTCATTCTTTATCAATCTTTTATAAAACTTCTCACAAATATAAAGTAAATTAGTCTTAGTAGTTAATAAGTTTTAGAGTAGGCATATAGAGAAGATTTTTTTCACGTCTACATTTTGTTCGTTGAAGAAAGCAGTTGCTTTGTGGAAGCGTTTTTGCCAGAAGGACATAAAATGAATTCAACTAACTTTTGCATATTTTTGTGAGGTGGTGGTAGTGTTATCATTATGGCCAATTGTCTGCACTAGAGCTCTAGGCATGAGTAGGAGAGTCCTCCGTGGAATCTTTCTGAGTGGTCCTAGACCATATTTACGCTAGTTTCGGAGAAAACCACAGAAAACTCCTAAAAACTAAGCCAACGAGCAATGCCAGGTATCGAACCCAGCCCTCACGTATATACCATGTACCGAGAGAACCTCTCGGTCACTGGTGAGCCTATTTTTATGAGTATATTATTCATGCAAAAGTGAGGACACACGTGTTAACCCACTGCGTATGAACCGGAGCACCACCTTCTTATGATTTCATGACAATTTCGATAGTGATTCAGTATTCTGGGTCAAAGAATCATACAAATACAGGGAATACTTTTATTTCTTTGTGATTCGAAGAATCTGAAGAGATATAAACCATAATATGCTTTGGCAAGTTATCGATAATTCTTTTTTTTTTTTTTTTTTTTTTTTTTTTTGGTAACACCGTATATTGTAAGAATTCTATTTTCATTTACACCAAATCTTTACTCGCCACTGTAAAATTTCCACTCGCCAAAACGGAAATTTCGCGCCCTGATTATTATTTTCTAAGTGAAGGAAAAAACTGGTTCTCGATCAAGACTACGCGCCGGCTCATTCTCCTTGTTTGTCAAGACATTTCTAGTCACACCAACATCCCAGTGTTAGACTATCTACATTATTCGATTGACTTTGTTCCACGAGACTTTTATCTGTTTTACAAAGTTAGATATAGTTTAAAAAGAATAAGATTTCAGTCCCCTAATCTTAAAAAATAAATAAGTAAATAAATAAAAGTAATAATCCGCGTGCATCATGGGTCAGCTTACAGACGAAGAATTCCAGCACAATTTCTGACAATGTAAAATCCACATACAGCTTGTAAGACTAGGGGAAGTGTCATAATAAAGTGATAATAAGGAAAACTATACTTTCCAAATAAAATGTTTTGGAGCAATACCCCCCCCCTTTTTTTTTCTAGTCAAGCTTTCTAGTATATTCGAAAATTAGAAAGCCCTGTCTACAGCTTCAGGGACACAAGTCCATTCATCTAACTTTATTATTATTATTATTATTATTATTATTATTATTATTATTATATTTTTTGCCTTTTCTGATCAATGATAGCTAATTTGCATAAGAGCAAAACATTAATTTAAATACAATTACTTAACTAACGTTAGTTTATCCAACATTTAATTAAAAACGGGCCTTTTAATTCAAATAAAGATTATATTTTGCTATAATTCCGCCAAAATACTCTTATTGAAAATCGAAACGCGAAAGTATTAATTTTAATATAAAAATAAAAAATAATAATAATAATTAACATTTCCCGGATGTGTTCGTTAAAGCAGTTTGGGTTAAGGGCGATTAGCAAAGCTATGGGGTCCTAGACCCTGGTTGGATGATTTTGTTAAAGGATCCTAGCCGGTATTTACTTGGAGATAAATACAGAAATCACGGAACGACTAGGTCGACGAACGCGAACTGGGTAGAACCCGGCACATTCGTCTTTAAGCTTTGGATGTATTTATTTATTATTATTTTTTCTTTCTTTCTTTCTTTGTTATAAACGAAGGTCATAAAGCAGTGTGAAAGCGAAACAGTATGCTACTATTTTCAACAACAATAATAATAATAATGTTTTTCTTTGTTTAACTATATACATATTTTTAAAATAATATATACTTAATAACTTTAAAATATTAACTATTTCTTTATTAGTTAATTAACTACTTTTCAATCATATCATTAATTATTACATTTAATAGGACATATTTAATCGGATTAAATTTTTTTTTTTAATAAATTGCTATTTATAATAAAAACATTAAAATTTTTATATTCAAATAATCCTCTGTTCTATATTCTTCTTTTATTTAATGACACTAAATTTCAAAAAACTAAATGAAGGGATAAATTGACTGAACAATTTCAAAATTAATTTAAGTGCAATGCGTGAAATTAAACATGATGTGAACCATAAAATGCTGAAAATTACTTTTAAGAGCTTTTTGAAATTGTAAAAGTAATTTCAGTAATTACAAAGAAACTATTAGTTACAATCCAGTTAACAAAGCGAAATTGAAAAGGAATCAACATTTTTGTATGTGTACTTAAAAAGCGTTTCGCAATTTAATTCTTGTTTTATTGTTAGCAGAATTGAATATGAAGTGGCTTAATAGTTTAAAACATAGGTTCTTAAATATTTATAAGTATTATTTTTATTTGCGTTTTAGTAGAAATGATAAAATAAAATGAACAGTGCAATACTAAAATTTAATTTAGTTTATTATCATTTTAATTAATTTGATTACATTTTTGACACTCAAATTCTATTTATAAATAATGTGTTTGAAAATATATTAGCTTAATATTTATATACATTTAATTATTTGTAATTTGAGGAATGAAAATGTACGTTTAAATAGATTTATGGAGATTTTTTTTCTTTTTTTCAGTAATAAATTATCCACTAGATGAAATTAATTAAGCAATGTAAAAGAGAGGTTCTACCTCCTAGTTTTAGTGGAAATCGGTTTTGCAACAATAATTAGGAAGGAGTGTCACCGACAAGAAATTAAGTGCATTTGTTTTTATTTAGTTTGTTTGGTCAAAACAAGGGTTTAGTTTAGCCATGCAAAATACTAAGATATTGTCAGTTAAAAAAGGCAAAAGCTAATATTTTTCGAAAAAAATCGTTTTGATTAGTGTTTAGAATACACATTTTTTTTCATCCATTAATTCACTTTTTGTAAACAATATTATTTAAAGTCAAAATTTCTCTTTCCTTCCTCTACAAATTTTTATCTCCCTAAAGCATTCTGAATGATAACAAAATACTAAATTCTTTAATGTCACATTTAACCTTTTATTACAAAAATTTAAACTGTTATTTAATGAAATATCAATCTTCATGATAAGTAAATTTGAAGATAATAATAAGTTAATAAATAAAATAAAAAAAATGGTGAATACTATCAAATTTCTGTTTTTATTCAAAGACCTTGAGTGGTTTTAATAATCTCAAAAGAGAAGCAAAACACATTCCTATCAAAATTTCTTATGTTCTTACTTATATCTTTTATTATTATTAAATATTTATTTAGAACTATCGTGCAATATATTACCACTAACAGATTTAAATAAAACCATTACTGATTCTATTAATATATATATATATATATATGTATACTAGCAGGCTACGCCCGCTTCGCTGGTCACTATATTTAAATGAATTTTCGAAAGAATTGAATTAATATTTATTCTTTTACACCACATTAGAGACAGAAACTTAAGAAAAAAAATGAAGAATAAAAAAGAAACTGAAATGAATCCAAACCTTGCTTCGGGTACCCGCTGTCTACGGCAGCTCTTTTGCCGCCCGCACTGCATCAGGTCTAGGTTTCCCATGCCTGCAGAAAGATCTTTCCCGGGCACTTCAATCTGGATATTTTTCGACGACAGGGGGAATCCGCTACTATTTAAGAACTGCGATTTTAAAGATGACTGTATCTCAGCATCTATTAAATATTTTAGTTTTGAACCATGTATTTTATAGCCCATGCTATTTGCACTATATAACGATTTGATTCTGACCAATGTAATAAAATAAAGTAAAATAAAAAGTAGATTAATATGTGTATATATATATATATATATATATATATATATATATATATATGTGTGTGTGTGTGTGTGTGTGTGTGTATATAAAGAAATAAATTTTAATCATTTTAATCCTTTTTACTAATATACTACCACTTTTCCCGATAAATACTGTAAACAAAAAAAATAATGAATAAAAGTTTTTTCTTTTAAAGGAATTAATTAAAAAATGAAAAATAAGAAATTGTTCTACTATAAAAAAAAAAAAAAAAAAAAAAAAAAAAAACATATCTGTTATAAATACGTTTTTAAATTTAAAACTAATTTTACTTAATTTTTTCTACTGCATTACGATTTTATTTTCAATAAATATAACAAATAAAAAAAAAAATCGCCTTCAAATGAATGTATTAAATAAAAATAAGTTGCGTAATCCGCGTTTGTAATGATCGATAGATGACGCTTTCTCAACTGCAGTTGTTAGTAAATATGATAGCCACGTGTTTTTCCTCGTTGTTCTATCACTGTTTCAGCGTGAAAGCTATCAGTGGTATAGGTTGCGTGTAGTTTGCATAAATAAGGCTTCAAATCATGAAACTAATATTATTTACATACTATTTACAATCTAAATGATACAAAGGATGAATTAATTATTTATTGCAGTAGAATGTATAGAAATATAAGCAAGCATTATTACAAATATTTTAGCTCAGAGACAAAGTAAACATTGTTCCACGAAAGTTTAGGTTTCTTATCGCTACCTAGGAAACAAAACGTTTTTTGTTGCCAGATGCGTAAAGTCTTTTTTACTATCGGCAGTGTTGCCAGTTGGCTGCAGTGGTATGATAATTTCACCTTAGCCCACCAGAGGGCGAGCATTTCATTACAATCGCGGATAGCCGTTGCTAAGATACGCAGACAATTGAAGCAAAAGAATAAATCTATGAAAATTAAACAAAGAAGCCAATATTTAAAATCGGAAAAACATTAATTTAAAAAATTCAAATTCGAAATTTGAAAAAATCTCGATGAGGTGCACTCCTGCAGGTTCCCAGGTACCTATATCCCAAAATCTAAAAATTTAAAATAGGTAATTTTTCTACTGTATGTGTATAACTATTTGATTTCAATAAATATAATAAAAAAGATTTCTTCCTCAAATGAATTTAAATAAATAAATAGTTTAATAGCCGTTGCTAAGATACGCAGACAATTGAAGCAAAAGAATAAATCTATGAAAATTAAACAAAGAAGCCAATATTTAAAATCGGAAAAACATTAATTTAAAAAATTCAAATTCGAAACTTGAAAAAATCTCGATGAAGTGCACTCCTGCAGGGTCCCAGGTACCTATATCCCAAAGTCTAAAAATTTAAAATAGGTAATTTTTCTACTGTATGTGTATAACTATTTGATTTCAATAAATATAATAAAAAAAGATTTCTTCCTCAAATGAATTTAAATAAATAAATAGTTTAATAGCCGTTGCTAAGATACGCAGACTTTTGAAACGAAAGAAATTTCTGAAAAAGGAAACATTGAAGCCAATTTTTAAAATCGGAAAAACATTAATTTAAAAAATTCAAATTCGAAATTCGAAAGAATCTCGATGAGGTGCACACCTGCAGGGTACCTATATGCCAAATTTGGAGGCTCTGCGATTAGTAGTGTGAGCACCAGAGCACAGATACACACACAGACACACACACAGACACACAGACACTTGTCTTTATATATATACTAGCAGGCTTTGCCCGCTTCGCTGGACGTTAAACTTAAATGATTTGTCAAAATGCCATATGTTTATTAATTAACCTAAGTTCTCGCTTTGATTGGTAGAGGTTTTCTCGCTCCCAATGTTAGGAATCTGGGTCCCCACTGTCTTCGGCACAACTTACCCACTTCTTACTTCCCCACCCTCAGCGGGTGAGTTCTAAGTTTTGCAAAATCCCACTAATGTACATAATGCGTACACTTAATCAATTTCCACACACCAAAATTCGCCATTCTAAGATAATTCAAAACGAATTCAAACGGAAAAACATGTTTTTACACATGTTTATTGCCCTCCGACTCCGAGAAGGGGGGGGGGGGGGGAGATTTCGAATTTCGTGAAATGCAGTTACAATAAGTGCCGGATGCATATTAAAGATCTTGGCGAGAAACGTCCGAGCTACTTCGGTGCCGAATTTCAAATTTTGCCAAAGGGATCCAATACTAAAGCTGTTCCATATCGAATCTGGGTTGAAAACGGAAAAAGGGTAAAATAAATTAGAAATATCAGACCTATATTTATAAATTTGATACCAAATGAAAGGGGCGATTTTGCTGAATCCAGGGGTTCAAACAGTGTTTCGATGCGACAATTAGATTTTTAAAAAATAACTAAAGTATGCAATTTAAGTGGCAACGGAAAAACGGATAAAGGGAAAAATAAATTAGAAATATCAGACCTATCATTACAAATTCAGTACCAAATTAAAGAGGTGATTTTTCTGAATCCTGGGGTGTAAACAGTTTTTCGATACGACAATTAGATTTTTTAAAATTAACTAAAGTATGAAACTTAGATGGCAACACTTGATTTCAATCTTTTCATAATTTGTATTGAAAATCACGCGAATACAAAAGTCTTTAACTTAAAAATTTATTTTTATATTTTACTAGCAGGCTTTGCCCGCTTCGCTGGACGTTAAACTTAAATAATTTGTCAAAATGCCATATCTTTATTAATAACCTAAGTTCTCGCTGTGATTGGTAGAGGTTTTCTCGCTCCCAATGTTAGGAGTCTGGGTTCCCACTGTCTTCGGCACAACTTACCCACTTCTTACTTCCCCACCCTCAGCGGGTGAGTTCGAAGTTTTGCAAAATCCCACTAATGTACATAATGCGTACACTTAATCAATATCCACACACCAAAATTCGCCATTCTAAGATAATTCAAAGCGAATTCAAACGGAAAAACATGTTTTTTACACATGTTTATTGCCATCCGACTCCGAGAAGGGGGGGGGGGATTTCGAATTTCGTGAAATGCAGTTACAATAAGTGCCGGATGCATACAAACAATTTACGCACCAAATTTCGTGACCACAGAAGTCTTTAATTAGACAGTATTATAAATAAAAAAAAATAAATAAATAAATAAAAATTATACAGACACGACATTATTTCATTATTTAAAACATGAAAATCTGACATTGACAGATTTTAATTTAGTGACAGAGGCCTACTGCTAAACTTGTTAATATCGACAAATTCTTCTTTAGTTAATTCGTGACGATCTAAATTCCATGATAAAGTTTTCATTAAATCAAACCAATGTGTTTCAGCTGCAGATATTGTAACAAATAACGTTGGAAGTCCAAACTGTCTTATAGCCGAAAAACAACATTTTTTCTCTTTTTTCCAATGAGGGTAGGTGTGCCTTGGGGGGGACTCATGTCAAAGGTGTGCCTTGGGGGGGACTCATGTCAAAGTTGTACCTTGGGGGGGACTCATGTCAAAGTTGGGCCTTGCGGGAGACTCATGTCAAAGTTGGGCCTTGGGGGGGGACTCATGTCAAAGTTGTACATTGGGGGGGACTCATGTCAAAGTTGGGCCTGGGGGGGACTCATGTCAAAGTTGGGCCTTGGGGGGGGAATCATGTCAAAGTTGGGCCTGGGGGGGACTCATGTCAAAGTTGTGCCTTGGGGGGACTTCATTCAATAAATCCCCATTCAATAAACCGACTGAAATAGGCCCTTAGCACTATTAAGAGTGTATTATAAAAATTCGACAACGCTGTACCGACTGAAATAGGGGTACCTTGGGGGGGACTCATGTCGAAGTTGTGCCTTGGGGGGACTTCATTCAATAAATCCCCATTCAATAAACCGCCTGAAATAGGCCCTTAGCACTATTAAGAGTGTATTATAAAAATTCGACAACGCTGTACCGACTGAAATAGTGGTACCTTGGGGGGGACTCGTGTCAAAGTTGGGCCTGGGGGGGACTCATGTCAAAGTTGTGCCTTGGGGGGACTTCATTCAATAAATCCCCATTCAATAAACCGACTGAAATAGGCCCTTAGCACTATTAAGAGTGTATTATAAAAATTCGACAACGCTGTACCGACTGAAATAGGGGTACCTTGGGGGGGGGAGTCATGTCAAAGTTGGGCCTGGGGGGGACTCATGTCAAAGTTGTGCCTTGGGGGGACTTCATTCAATAAATCCCCATTCAATAAACCGACTGAAATAGGCCTCTAGCACTAATTAAGAGTGACCTATAAAAATTCGACAACTGTACCGAGTGAAATAGGCCTCTAGCACTAATAAATACAAAAAGCACAGCTTAAGTATCGGAACCTTTTGGGGACTTAAGTCATTTTTGCGATGAACTGAATTGGCTATCTCAATTGTGCAATTAAAGATCTTGGCGAGAAACGTCCGAGCTACTTCGGTGCCGAATTTCAAATTTTGCCAAAGGGATCCAATACTAAAGCTGTTCCATGTCGAATCTGGGTTGAAAACGGAAAAAGGGTAAAATAAATTAGAAATATCAGACCTATATTTATAAGTTTGATACCGAATGCAAGGGGCGATTTTGCTGAATCCAGGGGTTCAAACAGGTTTTCGATGCGACAATTAGATTTTTAAAAAATAACTAAAGTATGAAATTTAAGTGGCAACGGAAAAACGGATAAAGGGAAAATTAAATTAGAAATATAGGACCTATCATTACAAATTCAGTACCAAATGAAAGAGGTGATTTTTCTGAATCCTGGGGTGTAAACAGTTTTTCGATACGACAATTAGATTTTTTAAAATTAACTAAAGTATGAAACTTAGATGGCAACACTTCATTTCAATCTTTTCATAATTTGTAGTGAAAATCACGCGAATACAAAAGTCTTTAACTTAAAAATTTATTTTTATGTTTCATTTTTTCATTCAAAGCATTTTAGTGAAAAGATATTTATGGCGCATGCGCAGGCGTTTTTTACCCACAATTTAAACACTAATTATAATTTTGAAAATTTCTATATATATAATTTCAAGTTGGGTGAAGACCTAAGTTTCTGCCAAGCGCCGTTGAATTCCGTCCAGCCATTCTCGAGTGATGCCCGGACAAACGTGTTTCAGTCTTTTACCCCCTAGGGAGGAACGGGGGGGAATTTCCGAAAAGTTGATAGATATAATTTTAAGTTGGGTGAAGACCTAAATTCCTGCCAAGAGTCGTTGAATTCCGTCCAGCCGTTCTCAAGTGATGCCCGGACAAACGTGTTTTAGTCTTTTACCCCCTAGGGGGGGAACGGGGGGGAATTTCCGAAAAGTTGATAGATATAATTTTAAGTTGGGTGAAGACCTAAATTACTGCCAAGCGTCGTTGAATTCCGTCCAGCCGTTCCCGAGTGATGCCCGGACAAAAAAAGCGACATTCGGACACGATGACATTCACACAGACACACACACACACACACACACACAGGCAAAATTTTCTGAAGTCATTTTCGGCTTTCATGGGGTGTGAAACGTGAAGATATCGCAAAATTTTTCGATTCCGACAAATTTACAGACAAAACTCTGATTTTATTAATATAGATTTTTTCATTCAAAACATTTTAGTGAAAAAAATATTTATGGCGCATGCGCAGGCGTTTTTTACACAAAATTTAAACACTAATCATAATTTTGAAAATTTCTATAGCTATAATTTCAAGTTGGGTGAAGACCTAAGTTTCTGCCAAGCGCCGTTGAATTCCTTCCTGCCGTTCTCGAGTGATGCCCGGACAAACGTGTTTTAGTCTTTTACCCCCTAGAGCGGGAACGGGGGAGAATTTCCGAAAAGTTGATAGATATAATTTTAAGTTGGGTGAAGACCTAAATTCTTGCCAAGCGTCGTTGAATTCCGTCCAGCCGTTCTCAAGTGATGCCCGGACAAAAAAAGCGACATTCGGACACGATGACACACACACACACACACAGGCAAAATTTTCTGAAGTCATTTTAGGCTTTCACGGGGTGTAAAACGTGAAGATATCGCAAAATTTTTCGATTCCGACAAATTTACAGACAAAACTCTGATTTTATTAATATAGATAAATATAACAAAAAAAAAAAAAAAAAAAAAAAAAAAAATCGTCTTCAAATGAATGAATTAAATAAAAATAAGATGCGTAATAGCCGTTGCTAAGATACGCAGACGATTGAAGCAAAATAATTAAATTTATGAAAAATGAAGCATTAAAGGCAATATTTAAAATCGAAAAAACATTAATTTAAAAAATTCAAATTCGAAATTCGAAAAAATCTCGATGAGGTGCACACATGCATGGTCCCAGGCACCTATATGCCAAATTTGGAAGCTCTGCGATCAATAGTGTCAGCACCACAGCGCAGATACACACACAGACACACAGACACTTCTCTTTATTTATATATATATATATATATATATATATGGTTTGTCTATACATTCTGTGGAAATGTAAAGATTCGGTTTATTGGTGGAAGAGGCATTAGGCGATAGAGTCTGTACTCTGATTTTGGAAATCACAAATATTCAAATTTTAGTTAAATGGGTTTTGTAAAATAAATAATATATTTTAAAGACAAAAGTAAACCTGATATTTCATGATTGAGGTATACTAACAAATATGATATCATCAATTACTTTGAATCTATATAACAAGATAATTCAATATTAATTTTCTTTGAGAAATTCGTTATGAAAATAGTAATCAGGACAATTAAATCTCACTTTCATAATGTCTACATATTACATTAATTTGAAGACATGAAAGAAAAGGAAACAAATTTTCAGTTTGTAGATGATAAGTATCCATAACAGCACAAAATGTTCCAGAAACGTAACAATCATATAACATTGAAACATTATAAATATTTCCGAAACATTTAAAAACGTTCAGATTGCTTTCCGATTAGTTTCAAAAACGTAGAAATTTCCGCGATCGTAACAAAAAATCAGATACGTAACAGAAACGTTACAATCACTTAACAGATAGAAAATCAAAAAGGGCGAATGTTTCAGAGAGGTATCAGAGAGCCTACTAAAACGTGTTACGTTTTTGAAAGATTGTAAGCTTTTTGCAACATAACTGAAACATTCTGTGCTGTATGGGATATAATTAAAATATAAAAGAATATTTGATTAAATAAGAATAATATTGAAATAAATAAATGAAAATTAATTTAAATGCTTAAAATAGCAGAGGCATATAAAAATTCTAAAGAAGTGAGAAAGGCGATGTGAAGAAGTAAATAATGAAAAAAAAAAAATGATAAAATTCAACAAAAATTAAATAAGTCCACTCCATCTTGTTTTCCACCCATACTAAATCATTCTCTACAGATTTACTTCCATTGGTCGTCTGTCGAAATCTCAGCAAATCTGTAGGAACATATTATCTCTATATATCTGGGGAATAAATCATGTATAAAAATATTTCATGCTTGTGTATGCTTAATTAAGTATCATTTAATATAAAATCTCATATTTTCTCAGAAGTTAAAAAAAAAAAAAAAAAAAAAAACTCTATTGCAGTTAAAAAAAAAAAAAAAAAAAAAAAAAAAAAGAGCCTGAATGATATAAATATGATATTTACCATACCATCGGCATGATAATGTTCCGATTTATGTAAATATATTTAAACGTCTACAAAAATACGCACTAATATTATAAAAATAAATACAGATCATTCAAAAAGCTTCGTAATAACATGCTACAGGTTTAATCAATTTCAAGCACTATTTTTCGCAAGGGGATACAGCACATAATGACCATTTTTAGCACGGGATCAAAATATTTCCTGAAATATATGAAGTTTCACGTGCTATGTTATTTTTAAGATATTTCAATAACTATTTTGCTATATATTCGATGAAACGTGTAAAATCGAAAATATGTTCATGATTCTGTCCACCACCAATACTAAAAAAAGTTAGAAGTCAAAGAAAATAAAAATTGTAATCAAACACATCTTATTCTAGTCATACTTATGTTCATTATTCAAATATTATGACAACGCCAAATTTAGTAAGGTAGCCGATTGTTGGAGAATGTGCAATTTTCCAAATGATACCGTAGACCTATAAAAGAAACACTAGAACCTAGAACATGAATAGAATTATTTTTTGTTCGATTTTTTTTTTTTTTTAAGAATTCGAGTAGTTTTCTTTATCCGTTGAATATTCAACATTGGAATCCGTTTTATACTCAACATTGGAATGAATTCAGGATAAAATTACGAAAAATGCATAAAATATTATTTTTCATTAAAATAATTCCATGGATCAGATTAATTTTATGATTAATTCTATACGCCATTTTTTATGGCCCATAAATTATATTTCTGTAAAATATTTTATTTAAATTTTTAATTTTTGCTTGATGTCTTTGCAAAATTTTACCTTTATGAAACATTTTATATGACTGATAACTATTGGTTAAATTACTACGCATATATTGAACATTTTTACTGAAAATGCTCTTTTATAAAATAATAATAATAATAATTTACATTTTCCTTAAAATAAATTTTATTATACAGCTTGAAGTTACTATAAAACAATTTTATTATACAAACATAACTTTGCAAGATTCACAATACTATATTTAAATAATATAGCTCTAGTTCAGGAAAGTAGTTGATCATTATGTGTATAATATAGTCAAGACATTCTCCGCAAGACACTTCATCATATATGAAGTTTAATTTACATTCTACAAGTAATGCTATTTCATTATTTTTAACTAATACCAAGAACATAGCGATTTCAATCAAAATTCAGGAGAATCTAAATATTAATAAGACTAGCTTTGGTGTAATCTAGGCATTCTGAAATTGGTTTGAATGAAACTATGTCATTCCTATATAATATTGTACTGTAAAAGCAAATATTCGATTAAAATTAAACTTTGAACACTATAAATATATAGAATTGACTTCTGAAAATCCATTTCTATTCGAAAATTAAATTATAAAGCAATTTGTATACTCTCAATATTATGTAAAATGTCTATAGACTGCTGTGGTAATTATTCAAGATTCTACAATTTTAGAAAATATTACAAATAAGGTTTTGATTAAAATGTTCCTTATATAAGTTTTAAAATGCCCTCCATTTGATAAATAAATATATATATATATATATTTTTTTACATTGAATATAGTATATAAATATGGCGTGTAACAATAATTAAAATAAAGTATGATTTTATAAAGTATTTTCCCGTAATGTATTCAATAAAGATTTAAAAAAAAAAAAAAAAAAAAAAACATTTTAAATTTGTTTTAAAAAATAATCAAGCATTTAAGGGCTAAATTAACAAGTATTGCTTGAAATAAGTTTTTATTATTTAATTCTTTAAAAAAATACTTAGTATTATTATGTACTTTCTTAGAAAATATATATCATAATTTTGCAATTAATTTTATTTACATGGATTAATTCAACTTTTTAAATGAATTTTACATTTTCCTAATATTAAAGTTATCAATTTTAAAACATTTCTCTATTTAGTTTTTCATGAAATTTTAACTTTTTGCAATATAATTTTTTTGTCGTTCTTATTCATCTTATCGTAAAGAAATCCATACGCGTGATGATGAATACATTCAAACTATAATATCCTAAAACAACTCTTGTAACACGCAAACACGAATATAAGCTTGCTTTAACATCTTTTTTTAGTAGAAACCCTTATGTAAATTAAGTGACAGAAAAGATATTCGCCAGGAGTATTTTACATTCAGAAGAATCTTTTAGTGTTAAACCTCACGCCTTCAAAATTTTACAAATATTTTGAAAGTACTATTTAAGTTGTGCTAAAGTAAAACGCTGATTATTCTTTTTTAAAGGATAATTTTTACAGAATAACTTATCCAATGCGTTTTTTTTTTTTTTTTTAACATAGAATTAAACATAGATTATTATTGATTATAAGTATTTTTGAAATTATATAGACATTTTTCTAGGAATAACTTGTATAATATGTTTTTTAATATGTAATTAAGTATGGTTAATACATATTACACATATTCTTAAAATTATATAGATAACACTGAGAAAAATAATGTGCCGCTTTTATCTAGGATGAATAAGTGGCCATTTTTTAAATCTCTAAACAATATAGATTTTCCAGCTATGTGCATAAGGCAGGCCAATAAACTGAATGGAAGAAATGATCGAAAATTTTTAGTCTACTCATTTCTAGATGGTGAAACAATATTAGGGATATTCTAACTATTCTTAATCTTTAGTATTGCGAGAAATTCTCGCTTGATTGGGTCATAAACCGAAATTATAGTAGTTGAGACCCGTCTCTTGTGTTCGCATTTATTTGCAGAGATTTTTAACTTTGCACTCGACAATACAGGCAAATGCTCCAAAATTCTGATTGGGGTTTCTAGAACTCACTTTCGAAGGGAGATAGAATTTATAAGGATGGCATGGATCTATATTTTTTAGCGCCATAATTTAGATTCTAGATGTCAACTTCAGAATTTTTCTCAGTGAATGATAAATTCTCAGAATGTTATGTGTGATTTAAAATCAAACGTAATAACTTTTTAGGCTTTAATAATCTTTTAATAGCGTTTTACTATATTTAGTAATATAAAAAGTATTAAAATATTTATAAATCGATACATTATTTCATACTTATCTTAGTGTAATTTATGCATTTAAGCAACATTTTGTAGCTTTAATTTCTACAATTTCAAAAGACCTTGTACAATATGTATTTCAAATGCAGTAATATCAGATCGAAACTTTAAAGAAAGATTATATATGTGAAGGAATTTACAAAAATTACAAAATTCTTTAAAAGCATATATTTTTGAGCAAATAATAACCATACAACTATCATATATTGTATCATATCGAAATTGTAAAGAAAAACATTTATTACTTATACTCATGATTGTTCTGAGAAACAACCTCTTTTGTGCTTAATTATATTATAAACTAGCAGGCAACGCCCGCTTCGCTGGTCACTATATTTAAATGTTTTTTTAAAAGAATTGAATCACTGTTTATATTTTATATCACATTATAAATAAAAACTAAAAATACAATTTCCTACATTGAAATCGCCCTAAGCTTTGCTTCGGCTACCTGCTGCCTACGGTAGGTGTTTTCTCGCTCGCACTGCATCGGGTTCAGGTTAAATATGCCTGTAGAAAGGTCAATTCCGGGTACTTCAATTTGGGTATTTATCGGCGAAAGGTACATTTGTTATTGTTTAGGAGCTACGATTTCAGAGATCAGCTTCTCAACATCTATTAAATATTTTAGTTTCATTATTCAGTAGCAAAATTTCATTATTCGCGTGATTTTTTTTTTTTTTTTTTGTCGAAAACAAGGAACTGGAAAACTTTTTTGGTAGCAATTAAATTTAAAACTAATATTTAAATGGGTAATTTTCAAGCTATTATAAGGAGATTATTTTTATATTTTAATTAATTAAAAAAAAGAAAAATGAAAAATTTAACTAATATAAAGGAATCTCAAATGCTTTTTAAAATACTTTGATTAGTTAAAATGTTTCATCTCTTGAAAAAGGGAAACATCTATATTCTTCTTTAAAATTTACTTATTGATGACTTGTTGATTTTTCTATAGCCATATCTCTTCCAGAATAAATATTTATTTTATGATTTTTAAAACTCCAGTGTTTTTTTTGTTTTTTTTTTCACTTAAATTTTTATTTTGTGCGTTTTAGTAAGTAAAAGGAAGCTTTTAAAAAATCTAATCAGAATTTTTAGGATACTGTGTAGACAATGAAATGTTTGCTTTTACAATGGAATTCTTATCTATGAATTATCTGTAAATAAAGTAATACCTCCGCCACCGAGTATCGAACCGACAACCATTGTATTAACAACCTGACGCTTTAACCGACTGAGAATTAACCAACATAAGTAACGTCTCACATTTACTTTCAAATGAAAACGTCTTATTTTTTTACACGGAAACACTATAGCAAAAACCAATTTTAATAAAGGAAGAAACTTCTAATTAAAACAAAACTAATCAAAAATTCAAAAATCGAGCATCGAGGCGCATCGGGGGGGGGGGGGGGAGGGGGGTCATTACGAACATCCATGCAAATTTGTGTAGATCTGTGATCAGCCGTTTTCCTAAAATGCTCCGGACATACATACAAAATGACACACACACGCGCGTGCACGCACAAGCATCTTATTTCATTATGTGTATAGATTGAATTGTGTATACAAATGAATAACCATGTTTTGATAAGAAACTCCGGTACTCTAAAGAACATGTTATACATCATATATTTCAGCAAAGGCTTTGTACTGGAGAGGAAAATGGGACCAGTAAAAAAATTAAACATTAATCAAAATGTTTTCGATCACCCTGTAAAATTTAATGCTTTAAATGTGTTTTGGCTGAAGCATGTGTTTATGAAGAATTTTCTCATTTTCTCATTGTTTTCTAAATTATTTTTTCATGGAAATATATACATATACGAAATGAAAAAAAAAATCCATTTTTTAAATTATAATTGTTTTCGCAAGAAACCTGGCAAAGTACCTTCCGCTAGGTTCCTTCTAAGGTGTCTTAGTATTTATCTAGTTTAAAAGAAAATTATGGTTAATTTAATGAGTGCGACCTGGTTTTGAACTGAACACCTCTCATGTGCCAGCTTCGAGAGCAGGATCTTCTAGAAAAATAAAAAGTACTTAAATAATAATTATTTAAGTAACTTCAATCAGTTTTGAATTAAAACTCTTTATTTTAATTCAGATAACCTTTTTTTTTTTTTTTTTTTTTTTTTTTTTTTGCTATAGCTACGTTGAGGTAATCTTATTAAACATCGGAACATGAACGAATTAAGCTTAATTAAAAATAATAATAATAATAATATTTTTTTTTTCTCTTGAGATTGTTATGGTTGTGTGCGTTACGCGCTACGCTCAGTCTCTAGATCAGGGTAGAAAGCCTTTAGGAGTATGTTATAAGGGTAAAATAGCTCAAATATTTAAAAAACCCTTATTTATGCAATTTTTGGTAATGACCACTGAAAAATCGGAACACCTAAGCCGACAGCGCGATTTGGGTTCGAACCCAGCATCTCCACCTTTCAGTTTTCTATTTATCTTTTACGAAAACATAACGCATGATACACCTAAAGTCAAAACTTTATGTTACTTTTTGAATAAAAGTACTATTTCAATTTCTTTAGCTATAGGGGAGAACCGTGTATTATGGAATGCTCATGAAGAATGCTCATAAAACTTAAATTATTAAATTAAAAAGATTTAATTTCGTGGCTCCTCATTACAATTGCAAAGTTACATAGTTTAAACTTGGTAAAGTACTCTGGGAACTATTAATAATAGCAGAAAATAATTATTTTATTTACGTATCGGTGGTCCATATTGCACGAACGTATATGTAATATGGACCAAGTGGTCCATAGTCGTCCTTCCCGTTCCCCAACAGTTGACACACTTGGAATTGTGAAATGAACTGTCCAGCATGTTCCCTCACACACTTGTACATTTCTTGGGATGGATGGATGGTTGGGTTTTACGTCGCATTAATGCTGCGCAGATGGCCAATTGGGACACAAACCTAGAGGTGGTCCGGAGACATGCCATCACAATTTTGATCCTTCACGGAAGGGAGTACATCTCCTGGAAATAGTAGAAATAGACGAAAAAAATAGTTAATGAAAAAAAAAATAGTTAATGGATAAAAAAAAAGGGGAGGGTGTCTAAAGGTCATATCCAATGGGTAGTGTGCGAAAGAAGTGATAATTTGATTACCTCTGCTTCCCTGGCCTTCATTCTATAACCTCAAGATTTTGAGTATGCGACATATGTACGCCGAACATTAAAAAAATCTCTCTGTTTTTATTATGGACCACTGGTTCATATTACACAACATAGCATGGTTCATATTACACGAGTAAACAGAGCAACGTGGTTTCCAATCAAAAATCGCTATGCAAACTGATGCCCATAAAACGCATGTCTAAATTGTTCATAAAATAAGTACATTTGCTACTATTAACGCAAAAAGTATATTACAATTATCTAATAGTAGAAAGTAATACTTTCATTTTAACATACTTATTGCATCAGTGATCATATAAACCGAAAACTCAATTTCATAATCGTCCAAAAACAGGTAAGCACGTACAAGTCACTTCCTGCTTTAGATAAAAATAATTTTCACTAAACGCAGTGATTGCATCATCTAGTGTTGAACATGCAAATTTCCTCATGGTCCGTATTACACGATGGTCCCTTATACGCGGTTCTCACCTATAAATAACAAAATATTTAAACAGTCAGATCATTTAAAAATATTAATAATCTCTTTGATAATTATTTAAAAACTGTTTACTCTTTTAATTAATTAATAATTTTATTTTATATTAATAAAGTGTTTAATAAATTGTTATTTATAATGAAAACTGTAAAAGAATTGCATCGAAACAATTCCCTATGCCTTTTATTTTTAAATAACAACACGGAATTTAAAAAACAATGGAGCAACAAATTGACTGAAAGTTTTCAAAAATAATTTAAGTGCAATGCGTGAAATTAAACATGATGTGATTCATAAAATACTGGAAATTACTTTTAAGAGCTTTTTGAATTTGTAAAAGTAATTTCAGTAATTACAAAGAAACTATTATTTACAACCCAGTTAACAAAGCGAAATTGAAATTGTATCAGAATTCCTATATGTGTACTCAAAAGGCATTTCGTAATTTAATTCTTGTTTTATTGTTAGAAGAATTGAATATGAAGCGGCTTAGTAGTTTAAAATATAAATTCATAAGTATTTATATGCTTATTAATTTTTAGTTGTGTTTATATTGAAATAATTAAATATAATTTACAGTTTAAAACTCAATTTTTTTATTAATATTTTTAATAATTTGATTATAATTTTAACTTTTAATTCCTTTTCCTAATTTTGCATTTCAAAATATATGAATTTAATCTTTAAAAACATCTAATTATATTTATTTTTTAATCGTTTAAATCGTACTTCATTAATAATACTTCTGGTTAAAAATTCAACAAGCTTATTATTATTTATTTAATATTATTTTTATTTATTTATTTATTATTATTTTTTTTATAAACTTACCGCCAGATGAAATGTTCTAAAACTGGAAATGTAAAAAAGATGATCATAGTTTTTAATAAAGGTGAGTTCTCGGCATTAATTAGGGGAATGACAATAACTTCTACAAAAAATTGTGTTTAGATAACATTCTGCGGTCAAAACAGTTATGCGCTAATTACTAAAGCATTTTTCACATTTTGTCCAGGTTTCAGTACTTCAAAATGAACTGCTTTGCGAATAATCCAATAAACACACAAAAGCGCCTCTTTGAGATATAAACCTGGATTAACAGTACTTTATGGCGATTCCTTCGATAAGAGCCACAGCCTTTCGGATTTTAGATTATCATATAGGACCTAATTTTCCTCTCCAGTGGTCAAGTGATCGACAAACGCTTCTGTTTTTCGCCATTGAAGCAATAAGTTGCAAATGAACGACTGGTTAACTGGAAGACCCAAACATCTGCTCTGCTTACTTTATTAAAGCGCCTATCAGACGCGACGTCTTTATAGGCGATTTTAGAGCCAGCCACTGATCAGCACCGATTTTTCGGATAAAATTGTTTCTACTCCCAGTGTGATAGCGCACACTGAAGTTGCCCAACTTTTTCAGAGCTGTCTTGATAAAATTGTCTCTACACATAATTTTTCCACAGACTCATCCAATCAGGATGATACGCCATTTTGATACGCCGTATTTCAAAGTTGGCGGAACAAGGGAATCACTTAAAGTGGGGATTTGAACTAGAAATATTATCGTTAAGCACATTTATTTTACCGTTAAATGATAAGAATTGGAATTAACCGTTTTTACTTTCGTATGGCGTTATGACAGTAGTTGTAACAAAGATCAAAATAGAAATAATAATGCGATATTTTACAAAAATGAAAGGGAATTTTAACACTAATCATTGCGTATTTTATTCGCGCCAAGAAAAATGAAAAGTGTCAAAAGTTAGTCTTCTTTCATCCAACTTTTCACCCGCCTATTGTAACCTCTACGGTGCGTCGAGGAAAAATCGGCGCTAAAGTCGGCTCAAAAATCGGTTGTTTCTAAAGTTGCTGGGTAGGATACGCGCTTTAAGGAGCTGCAAATGTTCTTGGATGGTAGACCAAGGTTGGTCAAGAGTGTTTGACAGTTTCTGGATTGCTTGACACGGATTTGCTTCCACTTCCATCCTTAACTTGTCATTGTCTAAAGTTGTTTTTCTTCTAGATCAATATAAGTTATAAAGATCAAAATTATCGAATTTGAACTTAAAAAGAAAAAAAAAAAAAAAAACTTCTTGCACTTAAGAATGTTCAATGCATTTGGATAAACATCGAAAATGATTTTTATAGCAAATGTTGCGTTAATACCCTTTCTAAACTCAAAAAACACGCAATGCCATAGACCTACCTTTTCTGGTATTTGGCTGGCCTTTTCACTGTAAATTGAAAAAAAAAATCTTTAATATTTTTCTAGTAAACATGTCAATCTAAAATTGAAACGTTATTGTCATGAGTTCATGCACTCAATGAGCTAATAAATGACAATCTGATATCGAAATAAACGACGCTACTTCCCAGTCCCCCTAATATTACTGCGATCAATGAAAGATGCAGAATTTCTAGATTTTGATAATTTACCCCGCATTTTAAAACTATACAGGCAGTTTACAGCTTAATCCGTAAAGTTAAAAAGGTAAGATAATAAGGTTCAAACTACTTTTTAATAAAATCTAAAATAGGTTTAAGTACATTTTTATTTAACATATGGTTGTGTTTGGCCCTCTCAAATCCACCCCCCCCCCTCCGTTCAATTGCAGTACCTACATTTGTTGTTATTTCTTTTTTAAATGAAGGGTGTTATTAAATTGCGTTCAAACTTGTCAATCTTGATCAAAGTTTCCAAGCGGCAATGTAGTACGAACTTTAAAATAAAAATTTTCCGCAGTTATTTCTTTTTACGTTATGTTGAAAAGAGATACAGTTACCGATCAATCGCTAAAAATTCAAATTCCGTATTAAGGGATCCTCAAAATGTGATGTTATACGATAATCCAGAGTTAAAAATAGAATTTCAAAAGATAATTTGTTTACAGAAAGGGTATAAAATATTAGTCATCCTTCCTTCGTAGTACTCATCGACATAGTAAAGTATAGTAAAGTACTTACTTCAGTTACATTTAGTGGAAAAGAACGTTTAACTTAATTTTGGACAACCATGTATTTGTTTATATACTACATGCACATTACACTGCGTACTTAAATTTACTTTTCTATGAAAACAGCCCTAACACAAAATGAAATACGCTTACAGAAATTTCCAAGTATAGCCCCAATATATCCAAATATTTTGGGTAGCCCTCTAAAAATGATGAATGGTTTATATACACCAATCTACACAAAACATACTTTTACAAATATAAAAAATATATTCATTCTATTTTGTTTAGGACAGTCTACATATGTCACATTGTTCATACCAGAAATATTCCCCATAGACGCAACGTAGGTGAATCCTCTCGGGTGTCCCTGTAACGAACCATTTGCTTCATCTCAACGAAAAGTTTAGAGTAGCATGACTATATAATACGGATTTAGAATACCGGGTATGAATATCTTACTACTATTTGTTCTTGAGATATGCGTATAACAGACACACACAGAGACCAACCGTTAAAAGCATGTTTTTCGGGTTCACGTTATCTGAACCTTGTAAATATAACAAAAACTCAGTTTCGAAAATTTGACCAAAAACAACACTTTCTCTACTATATATATGGGTAAAATAAAGTAAAAAAAAAATGTTCGATTTGTTTTATGAAAAATATCCAGTAATTTTTATAACCTCAATGAAATATTCGAAATAATGAAAGGTATATTTTAACAACCGCATTGAATACGTTTAAGAAGAATTTTCTGTAAAAAAAGCATATTTGAGATTTTCTCAGAATTGAATTTTATTTTAAAATTTTAAACTACTATATAATTTTTTTCTTATATAAACTTAACTTTGCAATATTTAGAATACTATATTCAAACGATATTGCTTTCATTAACGAAAGTATTTCATCATTCTATATACAATGTAGTCATTCAATTCTCCACGAAATATTTCATGACATACGAACTTAAATTTACATTCCGCAAGTGATGTTGATTTACCATTTTTAACTAATGCCAAGAACACAGCGATTGTTAATCAAAATTCAGGCGTAACTAAATATCAATATGTCTAGCTCTGTTATAATTCAAAGCTCTGTTATAATCCTGTCATTCGAAAATTGGTTTGAATGAAACTATTTCATTTCTATATAATATTGTACTGAAAGGGCCAAGATAATGAACATTTCGATTAAAATTAAACTTGGAATACTATAAATATTTAGAATAAACTTCTAAAATTCCATTTCTGTCTTAAAATGAAATTAATAAGCAAAACGCAAACTATTAATAATATGTAGAATGATGTCTACAGACTGTGCTAGTTGTAATTCAAGATAATACAATTTTAGAGCGTATTATACATAAGGTTTTGATTAAAATATTTTCTCGAAAATGTTTAGTAAATTGTTAAAAAATACATTCAACTGGTACAATCAATATATATAACGTCCAATGTATGTGATTAAAATGAAAAGTATAAGAACGAAGATGAGACAATCATATAATTACCACAGAAAACATACAGATGCAAATAAGGGGACATTTTACTAACATTAAAAACCTTTTACTTACATTATTTTTTTTAAAGATTACAAGACCAATCGAAAACAGAATAAAAAGACCATGCATTGTGATACATGAGAAGCTCAGATTAATTATGGACAACACTTGAATGGGAGAAAACGATCTTAATAAATGAAAAAAAAAAAAAAAAAAAAAAAAAAAGAAACCTTTTTTAAGTTGAGACAAACAAGAATAGCGAAAAGTTCGGACCAAATGACAAAAACAAGATGGAAATTCAATTTAAAAGCTCAAAGGCAGTAGGACTCATCAGGTCTATCCCCATTGCACTGCACACAGAATCGTAACTTTTCTGTAATCGGCAAGCATTCAAACAAAATACCGATGATAGCACAAACCTACAATAAAAATACCATGAATTGAAACATTAAAATAATGACAAAATACTTCCTGAAAGATTATAACTGAAAATTTCACCATAATAAAAATTGAAACATTAACAAGCACATGCAGAACATCGTATTTCATAAATTAATTTTAAATTCGAAGTATAGTCTAATTTAATAAAATCAGATGACTTATTATTAATGAATAAAGTGATAACGACATCAATGTAATGGTATAATAAAAATAATCAAATGTAAATTTGCACTCATATTGATAAAGATACAGATCAGCCAACATACTCGAGCTACAATCACCTTGCGCAATGCCTACTTTTTGTAAATAAATAAGGTTATTGTATAATATTTAGTTATTATATACAATGAAATTAAGGAGATTTTTAAGTTTTTCATCATTAAAGTCATTAGATAATTTAATCTGATGTTTGTTTTTAATAAAAAGATGATTGATAATTTGATAGAGGTCTGATAAAATAATATTAGTAAACAAATCTTGAAAATCATAAGTAATTATATTATCTACATTATAAAGGTTTTTGAGATGGTTAATGAGTTGGTAACTATTCTTAAGGCAGCGAAAGTTGTTATCTTTACAAGTGATGTTATAAACCTGTTTGTTTCAGATTATCATGAAGTAGTTTATTAGCATTAATATTGTATGTATTACAGCCAATAGTAAC
Organism: Salticus scenicus; assembly: GCA_963930645.1. Classification (NCBI taxonomy): domain Eukaryota; kingdom Metazoa; phylum Arthropoda; class Arachnida; order Araneae; family Salticidae; genus Salticus; species Salticus scenicus. The sequence continues at coordinate 86,643,133 of OZ005655.1, read as the reverse complement.
CGTTCTAAATTTAATAGGAAATTTATTAAACTTAGGAATTAGTACAATACAAGGATAGTTGAAATTATTAAAAGGAAACTTTAATAATTTATAACAGCTGTGATTTTTTCTATTGTTAATGGTAACATTAGTTTGAGCTAATGAAAATGTACTGTTGTTAGTTATTGAACTTTTAGGTGAGATTTGTAATACTGTTTTCAAATAATAGTATAGTTATTAGGTGACTTATAAGCATAAGTTATGGCATAATGATTATGGAAGTCGTTTATTGTTTTCAGTAAATCAAGTTTTTTATATTCTACTATATAACAATAGTTAAACTGTAATTATTTAGTTAATTTTAATAAAACGATACATTTCTATTGATTGAAAAATGCTAAAGGTTTATTGTATTTAATTTAAATTTTATATACAAACAAATCCAGATCATAAGTAAACAGTTTGATAATTTGAGAAAAAATGGTTTTTGAAGGAAGTCGAAATTTCTCATGAACTATATTCAGGTTACCAGTAATAGTACGACTATGCTTTCTGTCAACATTTTTTTTTTTTTTTTTTTATGAAGGATCGCTGCATTTCCACATAGTTGAATATTTTTCTTCCAAGCAGAATTAGATACTTAAAACATACTTGCCAACATATTAATTAATATTCCGTAGTATTGTTAGCCCCGCCTTCTTTCTCACAGCAGTATCATTTTAGAGTATTTTTCTTCTTATTTTATCGTAATTGCATTCGGAGAATATTATTTTAAAAATTTACTGGTGTGAGAAAAAGGGCGGAACTGACAACACTACGGAATATTGATTAGGATGTTGGCAAATATGCTGAAAAGTACAGGAGATATGTACATCTTTGAGCGGAAAGATGCAATCTTTATCATTAATAATAGAAGTAATGTTAATTTTATTGAAAACCTGGTTTGAAAAATTGACAATAATTTGTGTATTTGAATGAACATTGTTAGGTTTTTTATTAATTTTTAAATTAAACTGTTCAATTTTCAACATGATTTTATCAGAAAAAATATCAGAAAAATGCTGATTAAAAGATTGATTAAGAAACACTTTTAAAAAATCAATTAAATACTTCTTTTTAATAGCAAAGTGAAATTTCGTACATAAATCCAATCAGAGTAGATAAGATATTGAGATTGCACCTCCAGAATTTTCTTGAGCATTTCTTTTTTAGTAATTATATAATCATTAGATTTGGAACCACGTTTTTTATAGTAGTTTTATCATTAATTTTATGGTTAAGTTGTTCATAAATAGTTGTATAATCATGGATCGGATTAATGTTTGAGTAAACTTTGACAGTTCAGTTATAACATTCAGTGGTAAGCCCATAAGGTTAAATAGTATTAAAAAAATGCATGTATTTGGATTCAATAAAAAGACGCTCATGTTTATTTTTGTATATTTTAAGTATTTCCATGGTGCAGGAGTTAAAATTATGAGAATGAAAGCGTTGTAATTCAACAGTAGATTTGCATTGAAGTGCACCAGAAGAGAATTTTTTAGAATCAGAACGATTCTGATTAATTCTAAGATGTAGGGGTGTGGAGGTTTCACCAATATATTTCATGTTACAAAGACCACAACTAATTTTATAAGAAAATTGAAAGCCTGACAAAAAGGGATCAAAGAATCATCGTCGTGAATTTGGGATTTCAAAGCCTTTCGGCTTGTTTTGCAAGGAGCAGAAGCACAAATTCTAAATTTAGCAAATGCAGTAGGAGAAGATAGGTAACTGGATGACGATCCAAGAATATCCCTATAAATATTCTTGTACCGGGCACAATACTGCTGTAAAGCCAAGCATTTCTTGTCGGTATCTAAAAACTTGCTATGAACATGCATTTTATTTTAAGGATCAATTTATTTATGTTTATTTGCAAATGCTTACACTACAATTCATACTTGGTTAATTAAGAGTAAATTTACATGTTTTGCTAAGATAGATGCCAACACAAAACATAATTTTTGAGATTTTATAATAATGGTATCATAAAAAGTAAGAAAGGAGAAATATATATCTATATATATATACATATATAAACTCCCCACTGAAAATAATCTGAAGACATTATTGAGAAAATAGTGTTTTCTTAAGACACTCTTTAAATATTTTAAAATATTTTAAAGGTTTATCTTCTTCCATAAAATATCTGCAGAAACTTTAAAGTCATTCTAAAAAAATTTTGTACACTTTCTTAAGACTGGGCCAAATAACTTGAGATATTCTGTAGATAATCTGCAGATATTTTTAGAGAAAATCTTGATATTATTTTTAGTACGACTTTTTTTACATTTTTAACAAAATATATTTTTTTAATGTACATATATATATATCTATTTTAGAATATTTAGCGAAAGTTCGCTATCCGACAATAAATGAACAATCCCTTTTTTTATTCACCTAATTAAAGAAAAAAAATAATTCAAATATACAGAAACTCTCAAACTAGGCAATTTGAAACAGTATGAAAAAGGGATTACCATTTCTTTATAGGCCTTGCCATTTAGTTGAGATGCTTTGCATATAATTTAGCATATCTTACGCTTATTTTTTAATTCGTTTATTTTCTCAGTTTATAGCTAAGGGCGGTAGGGTTTAATTGTATACTTACATTTATCATAAAAATCTGCAAATAGATTCTTATATATATATATATATATATATATATATATATATATGCAATAGATGTGGACGCGTAAGAATATTTTGAAGCTAGTCTCAAATTACAGAATCAAAGATTTTACAACGCCAAGCCAATCAGAATTCAGGACGAATTCATAATAAGAATAAGTGCATTCTGAATGCATTTGTAGTTTTCTAATATAGTTATGACGAAAATGAGTCATGGCTGATCAAACTGCTATAGTATATTTTAAAAAGATTAATAGAAAAATCCTACAGTTTGCGGTCATTCGCTGCACTGTCTGAAAAGGGAAAATAGCCCCGAGTATTTGAAGATAGAGAAATGAATCAGTTGTAAAGTATTAATTCCCTATTTAAACAAAAGAAAAATTTTAAAATTTTTAATTACGGAACCAATTTTCTTTAAAAAAGCATTTCATTGCTTATAATAATAGAATTTATTATCTGATAACTGACTGATACCACTTCAGTTATCAATGGTTGACTGTGGCTTAACTTCTTACTTTTTGTTACAGACAAAACTTGTTCACACAATGTTAAAAAATGTCGCAAAGCAAACTCGACGTTAGCTCTTTTCGTCGTGCAGTGGCTGCGGTACCCAGATAAAAGCAGTGAAAAACCTGCCCTTATTGGGCTTTATTTAAAAATGTTATCTCTTATGTTTTTAATAAAAACAATAATTAATTCCAGCCCTAAATGAACTTATATATGGATTTTTTATTTGAAATTTTTAGCGTACATTTAACTTTAAATGAAAAATGTGTTAGATATTAGCTAATGATCTCAAGTAAACAATCACATTATTATTAACAAACATCTAACATATTTCGAATTTAAAATCAAATGTACGCTAATAATGCCAAGTAAAAAATGATATCTACAGCGTTTACATAGAGCCAGAATTAATTAGTGTAAAATTCAATTTTTTAAATCGATCTTCTAATATTGTAAATTGTATTGTAAATAGGAAAAAAATCGTGTAATTTTAAATCAAGAAGAAAATATTAATGTACGCAATATTCGAAATTAAAATTTTGGTTAAAAAAAAAAAAAAAAAAAAAAAAAAAAAAATGTAAAAAAAACAATCGCTTATAAAGGATGACTTTATCACTATATTCCTTTTATATAAAAAAAAAAAGGTATATCATGTACAGTAACAAAATATATTTTTAACAGTAACAAAATATGTTTTTAATCACTTTATAACGAAATCTGTATCAAAAATAACATTGAAGAATGGAAAAATATCATTTAGAAATAAACAAATATAATATACACTAACTTGCTGTAGCCTCATAACAAATCAAAGCAACTGAATTCAAAATTCAATAGATTTTCTCATGATCCGTAATGAATGAAAAATTCAAGAGATTAACATTTCAATAATTATATAAATAGTTAGAAGTATTCAAAAAGTAAATTTTTTAAGTTAATTTTAAAATATATTACTTATCTTAAAATACGGGTAAATATGCGAAATATGAATATTTTAAAAATTCGTAATTTTTTTCGTTCAGATGTGAATTTGTTCAAAAGCAATTCTATTTTAATTTTAAATATGAAGCTTCGCGTGAATAAACAAATTCTATTGGAGCATGCGCAATTTCAGCCTGAGTAGTTCAGATACCGCCAGCACCAGATGTCTTTGTCATCGATAAGTGATGTAACTATGGCATAACCATGACGTAGTATGCTACCCATTGCTCCATTGTGAAGAATACGCTTACTCAGGAAAGCTTTGGGTATAGGTCTCAGACGAGAGGGTGTGGATTAAGTAGGCCAATTTCAATTTTCTTTTCTTAAAAATTAGTCACTATAACTGGAAACGAATTTTCAAGTGTGCGGGTTGAAAAATCGTGCTACTTTCAATTTTCAGCCCAAAACGCTAACTTAAAAAAATATATAAATAAATAAATAAAAGTAAAGCGTATCAAGGGGTAAGTTAAATATTACAATTAATATGCTAGAACACAAACACTCTTGGTAATTAAAGAGCAAATTTACCAAATTTTAGAAACAAACCCCTAGCATATTTCCAGAAATTTGTCACATCATTCTCAATAGCTAACAAAAACTGAAGAAAATTAATATTTATGCCAATATTATAAACAATGCATAACTGTTTTAACATTGCATAAAACAGAAGTTATTATTTCTTTTTCTTGAAAAGTTTATATATATATATATATATATATATACGTATATAAAAATTTTCCAATACGGATTTAATCATCACATACAAATAGTACCACATAAATTTCACTCAACGAACTAACTCAACCAACCATTACGGATTTATAATTCCCCCATACCCATACCACCATAATCATGCTATTAATATTCAATTATATTACGATAGCAATAGATGCGAGACAACTGAACGGTCTCCTGTAAACAGCACATCGTCTGCTAAATCTTTGTCGCCTGCAACACCGGCAATTGCTTAAAGTAACAGAGCAGCAAAACGCACTCAGCTGAAGCAAAGTAAGCTGAAGAAATCTTAAATATCGCATTTATAGCCATTCGCAAGAAACGAGGCTATTAGCGATTCCAAAGATTTTTTATTTTATTTTATTTTTATATTTTATAGTTTTTAGTCATAAAATATAATAAAAAAATGTGGCTCAACTCTTTTAAAAATGTGACTCAATTCTCCTTCGAAGCTAGTAAAGCCTGCTAGTATTTTTTTTTTCTTTACTTTCATCTCTATTCAATAGAAAAGTGTACCTAAAAACCAATTTCTGGAATTTTAGAAATTCAGATTCTAAGGGTGGAGGAGGCAAAATGTGATTTCAAATAATCCTATATATCTAAAAAAAAAAAAAAAAAAAAAAAAAAAAAACAGACATATGTGAGATTTTTGTTCTATAATATAGCTTACACAAATATCTAAAAACCATTCTGAAATCTAAGATATTCAGCCCTTAAATGTGGAGGGGGCAAAACGGGCTTTCAAATAATCCTTTATATGAATATATATAAATAAATATATATATATATATATATATATATATATATATATATATATATATGTGTGTGTGTGTGTGTGTGTGTGTGTGAGATTTTTTGTCTAAAATATAGCTCACACCAATGTCTAAAAACCCATTTCTAGAATTTTCGGAATTCGTCACAGGTGGGCAGGAGGAAGGAAAGGGCTGTGGAGCAAAAAACAAAGAAGAAAGAAATACAGTTAAACCACTCAAAATTGAATTATATATAGATGTTAGAAGCCTGTAAGTCGAATGAGGATACATTCGAAAGTGTAAAGTTATTTGAAGCGGCGGAACAGGGAGGCAGGGTGTGGGGCGGAGGGACAAAAAAAATAGTGTTAGATCCTTCAAAATTTGTACATATAAGTTATTGGTACCGACAAATCGATTGCGGATATTTTTGAATTTGAAAAATTTTTTCGTAAAATACTTTCGTAAATATTATATGAACATATATACTATCTTTAAATTCATTTATCAAAATGTATAATGTTTAGCATAATACTGGCAAATAGTTTTGAATACGTTAGTTACTCCTCTGTTTATGTGTGTTTCTTAATGCACAGGTTCTACCCAGCAAATCTGTATGCACGATTCGGAGAAAGAATCTGCTTAAGGAAAGTTACATTCGTGTTTGCGTGTTATTAATCTTGTTTAAGTTCCAGTAGTTTTATCATGTTTCACATCACGCATTAGCATATCATACTGATCAGTGTATATATTTACCTACTGTTAAATATAACAATATTCGTGCTTCGGTAAAGTTTTAGTTTTATATTTAAATGAACACATTATATACTTAATATATACTATTGGAAAATGAACTCTCTCTCTCTTTTTTTCTGTTTTTATCTCTTTATGTCACACACACATATATCTTAAAAAAAAAAAAAAAAAAAAAGCTAAAATAGCAAAATATATGTATTGAAAATCATTACTATATATATATATATATATATATATATATATATATATATATATAACGGATTCTTAATGTTTAATAAGGTTTATTATGCCATAAGGTTTTATAAAAGGTTTCTATATAATTTTTTGTCTCATAATGCAAAAATATTAATAAAAAGAGAAGGTGATTTTACAAATTTTAAAGCATTTTAAAAGCACTTTATATGAAAACATTATATTGACTAATTATTAAATATGGGTTTTTATATTATTATTATTATTATTATTATTTTATTGAAATGTAAAACCTAAATCCTCTGAAAGAAGAAAGTAACTTTTATTATTATTAGTATTATAAACCGTATTTAAAAATAAAACGGTGGGCGTGAGTAAAAGTTCCCCTCACAAAGAATTATATTTCCAATAAAACTTTTCCTAACCGTATTTAAAATTATTTTTAAAGTACATTGAAATTAATTATCTTACTTTATTGATCTTAAGATTTATTATGCAATCATTATTATGCTGAAGTAGTAGCATAAAAAATATAGATTTGTTTCTATAAATGACACTCTTTTATTTTGATTTTTTTAAACTAATTAAATATTATTAATTTTGTAATTTATGGATATTTTATTTTCTTAAAATTTTTCTTATTAGCGTTTTCCCTCTTAAGAAAACAATTTGCAATCGAAACATTTGTAAGAATGTTTCCACAATCTACACTTTCTTTTTAACTAATGTCACATAATTTAAGCAAGTAAATGAAGCAATAAATTGGTTGAACAGTTTGAAAATTAATTTAAGCGCAGTGCGTGAAATTAAACGTTATGTGAGCAATAATAGACTGAAAATTACTTCTAAAGACTTTTTAAATTTGTAAAAAAAAAAAAAAAAAAAAAAAAAAAAAAAAAATGTAATTACAAAGAAAGTACTATTTACAGTCCGGAAGACAAATCGAAATTGAAAAAAAAAGTAAATAAATAAATAAATAAAACATTTATATATATTTTTTTTCCTAAATGTGTATTTTTAAAGATATTTTGTGTTTTTTCTTCTTTTCTACATTGATATTAAACTAAAATTTATAATAAAACACTCTACAGAATTATTAAAACTTAAAATTCACAAATATTTTGTCTTTATCATGTATGTATGTTTAGTTTGAAGTAACTGAATATAAGCAATTTGAGAAGTATATTGAAAATATTTTTTATATTATATTGAATTAGTTTAATAATCGTTGTATATTTCTTAACAATCCAATTTTATTACTACATCATTATATATTACCGTTTCAGAAATGTAAGGCACAGAGCAAGTTGAAACACACTAAATAAAAATCTGCGCCATATTCCCATACCTGCGTACATCTTCACACTTGTTTCTCTTTCATTACATATTTCCTAAACCCTATACTTCAAGTTATTGAATATCTCTAGTTATTGAATACATTATTGAAACTCGCACACAGCTTCCACTTTGTCTAACTTCCACCAGCTTTCGTTCACCACTTTTAAGAGTTATAGTATCTATATATATTAATTTAAAACGTGTTTTGTCTGTATTCTCTAAATTGAGAGAACTGCTAAGTGTAAAAATTTGGTTGAGTTGTCTAAAAAAAGGTGTTGGTCTGTAGATGTGTCACCAAAAGATAAAAATATAAAAAGTCGATCGCCCCCCCCCTAGGAGGACTGGGCTTAAAAACACGTTTGCGAGCTAAACTCAGCTCCAAATTACTTCACGGTAAAAAAATTGTACATGGAAGAACTAGACACAAATATTAAAAAAATCGGTTTGTGCGATTTTGAAATTTTCGATTTTGAAGGAGGAAAGTAGACTTGGGGAGAAAGGGGGGGGGGGTTTAGTTTTAGAAGGAAATCCGTTCTAGACCCACACATGTAGCACCTCATTTTAAAGGCCTTGGAATTTCATGTTCAGTGGGGATATTTTTTATACAATATAGTGCGCCCACTGGTGAAAAATGGAATTAGGTGATTTTGTAGTAATGGAACTAGGTAAAAGTTTTCTAGTAAATGGAACTAGGTGATTTTTGTTCTGTAGACCCTATCACGTTACACCTTATTTTATAGGTCTTTGCATTTCCTGACCGTTGGTGATGTTCGTACTGAACACAGCGGTAGAAAGTGCAACTAAAGGATTTTGCAGTTGACACCACCATGTGACACATAATTTGAAAGGTCTTGGAACGTCAAGGTGATTCGTGATGTTCGTATACAACATACTGGATTTTGCAGCTCGTGCGTAGCATGCCTGCTATACGGTGTTGCGGCCACAGGCAGCAGAAACATGAGTCAGAGATTCTCTCGGTTCAAAATTAATTTTTGAAATTTTTTTCGTGTTATTAGCGGCCCGCATATGCGCTGCCGCAGGCACCGGGGTCACGAGCCCGAGTTACGTTCTGTTCGTGGTATATATATATATATATATATATATATATATATATATTCCTTACAGATGATTATTTTTATTCGCCATGCTTTCATTTAAAAATAGAAATACAAAAAAATAGTGTTAAAGATATAAAATCATGCAAATCTAAGGTTCATTTAAGGTTATTATTATAGGCCAGGCAAAGCCGGTCGGGTTCATTCGGTTCCAAGTTAAATTGACTGTCATAATAAATTTTATTACGTATTTACAAACACTTTTTATCAAATAATTTAACCCTTTCAAAAACACTGATTATTATCATGAAAAATATATCAGGTTATGAAATGATAAAGCACTTAAGTATCAAAATAATATTTACATAAATATTACAAAATAGTAAACATACTAATGCAAATTGATGATAAAATTTCTTCTAGAAACGGTTCTACACAGTTTCAAAAGAACACCGATAAAATATACGTTTGCGTGATATTCAGCATCAAAATTTTAGTTGGAAAATTATGAATCTCATTTCATATGCAACTCCTATGAATTATTTACATATAAGCTTAAAGAAAACTTCTGTTTGCAAACTATTTTAGTTCGAGTCTACTTCTGTAATTGAAGTATGAAAACATCAAGACGCGTTTTCTAGTCACGCTATTTTTATTCTCTTATCAGTACGTTGAAGGTAAAAGTTGTTTTGTGTCAAAATTTCCTATTTCAAGATGTGTTTACATCAACTAAAATTATAAAATATTTTTATCAAATTTAAATTCACTAATTATATTTAAAGTATATTTATTAAAAATGGGCAACGATAAAAATATATATGGATTTGTTTCACGTTGATTTCCAAAGCATAAAATGAGTAAAATTTTGTTTGAAGATCGAGAAACTTCCTGTTATTAAAATAATTTTATATAAAGGAAATATTAAAACCAATGTAACATTTAAAATGAGATAATGAATACAAAAATTTTAAAATTTTAAAAATACATTTTAATTAAAAACATTAAAATACACGTCAAACGTTTTGGCTAGAACACTAGCCCTCCTCAGTTTCAAACATACAAGCACAAAATTTAGAAAAAAAAATCATAAGACATCATAACAAGATTATGTGTTCAGGAGGAAAAGCTCGTTCAAGGCAGAATGTTGCATTTTAGTAAAAGTACCCTCTAGAAAAATACGGGATTCATATAAATTTATATTAGAGGCTAGAGTTTTAAAGTTGTCAAAATCAGGAATATGATCACTATTGAGGGAATGGGTTACGAGTTTCGATTTTAAATCACCTGTTTTACATGAGCGTTTATGTTCCTTTAATCTAATTTCACCTGTTCTGCCAGTTTCACCGATATATGGAGAATCACAATTTTTACAGGTTATACATTAGATTACACCAAGACATTTAAGGAGGGGGGGAGGGGGCAGCGGGTTTCAAGTTTCAGAGAAAGTTACTAATACAGAGATGAGGTTTAAAGCTAGTAGAGATATTAACTGTTTTAAACAATTTAGCGATATTTTCGGAAATACCTTTGTAATAAGGGATAATAGTACGGTGAGTAAAATTTTTAATTTTAGGATAAACTGATTTGGATGAAAAATATAACTCTTCTTTATAATTTCTTTTAATAAAACGAGGGGGGTAACCATTATCTTTTAAATCAGAAAATCAGTTTATCCTAAAATTAAAAATTCTACTCACCGTACTACTATCCCTTATTATGAAGGTATTTCCGAAAATATCGCTAAATTGCTTAAAACAGTTAATATCTCTACTAGCTTTAAACCTCATCTCTGTATTAGTAACTTTCTCTCAAACTTTCAACCAGCTGCCCCCCCCCCCCCCCCCACACACACTTAAATGTCTTGGTTTAATCTATTGTATCCCCTGTAAAAATTGTGATTCTACATTTATCGGTGAAACTGGCAGAACAGGTGAAATTAGATTAAAGGAATTTTATACTATTTTGTTTATATAAATATAAGGAATATTCTTAAGAAATATCGTAACACACAAATTGCGAAAGAAAAGCCCACTGGAGGAGTTACAGATTTCCAAATGACGTGAAACTACGTCAGCGGTCTCGAAAATGTTAAATATTCTTTCTCAGATATTAGTTTAAATCTTGTTATCTATATTTTTGTATATTATATATTGTTGGTTTGTACGCCTAAAATTAAATGTTAAACTTTATAGTAACACTATCATGCGGGGCTTACTGTATAAAATAAAAATATACCCAACAAGATAATTATTTTTCTTAAATATTAGATACTTTTTTTTTTTTTTTTTTTTTACCGTTATTAATATTATCATCGTTATTGCTATTATTTTTTTTACCTTGGTATCTAGATTTTTGTAATTCTACATTGTAGGGTTCACATGATTCAAGCTATTTAATTTTCTTCGTATGAAGCGATTTGTTTAACTATTCGATATTTAATAAATAGAAATCAATAAAAATCTTTTAATTCATAAACTAACACAGAAAATTCTGTGATTTAGAGTTGTTTTTTTATATTATAAATAACACTTCTGAACTTTTTTTCCGGTGTAAACTTAATAAATATTGTATATTGGGTGGTAAACCACGATTTATGTTTTATAAACGTATAGACGGACCCCTAATACATTTCCACGTGTAACTCTATTTAAAAATGATTTAAAGTAAATAAATAGGTAGATTTTCCGAACCGCCTTGATCTTAGAAATCTGAATATGAGGCCAAAAATAGGGGTCGTCATTGCAAAAAGTGAAGTTTATGCCTGTTTTAATATGTAGATGGCCCCTTAATTAAAATCTAAGTACACCATCCCCACTAAAAATAATCCGAAGATATTCTGGAAAAAATAGCATTTTCTTAAGACTTTCTTAAAATATTTTAGCATATTTTGAAGATTTATCTTTTTCTATAAAATATCTTTGGAAATTTGGAAGGCAATATAAAAAAAATTTGCAAACTATCTTAAGAATGGGCCAAATAACTTAAGATATTGTGCAGATTTTCTCTAAAAATATCTGCAGAATATCTTGAGATTATTTTTAGTGGGGATTAAAACCAAACGTTATTACAGATCGATAGGTATCAGCCGCATGTTCCTACGATAATTTACGGCAAAATAATTTGGGTGGGGGGTGGCTTTTTTTTCCGACTGTAGATGCATATGTTTTCTTTTACGTCGCACAAAGTCAAACAAATACTTCTTTATTAGTATAAAGCAGGTTTGCCAGTTTCAGTGGTCACTAAAGAACTGATTTTTTGAATTGAATAATTAAAATGCTTAAATAAATACATTTCTACTGGTGACTCATTTCAGTAAACCGGCACCATGGTCAAGTACATTGATATACAGCCTTTAATGAAATGTAAATAACATTTAATTATTTAAGTTTCGCTATGATAATTATAAACGCGTTTTCCTTTCTTTCTTCCATTTTTCTTTTTAATAATGGCATAAATATTCATTCACATTAGGTAACATGTTTAGTATATGTCCCCCTAGGTGAAATTGGTAATTTAGCAAGCTCGGAAGATTTTAATATTACTATTATTATTCTACGGAACTTTACGAAATAAGCAGAAATGCACAAAATCACCTTTTATAAATAACGTACTGTTTTGAAAAAAAAAAGCCTAAAGGCGAAATTTTTTTTGTTTTGTTTTATCTACTTTTACAAACACTCATTCACAAAAAATAAAAATAAAAAAATCTTCTGTCTTTTGAATAATTACTCTTCTAATAAAATACTGTACTAAGGATTTCGTATGCATTTATTTTATATTTTATTCTGTCATTTGTTACTTTATCCGCTGTTTTACATTTGTTTACCAAATTCTCTGAGAATTATACATTTTTTTTTTGTCTCTATTCTAACAATATATGTGCAAAGTATTATTAACAATGTAACTTTTAAACGCAATTACGTTCTCTTCGTATTTTATAAAAATGTAACTTTAGTCAAAGCGCTTAGCAAAAATGTTTGAAGTACACAGATTTATTTAGACATTTTCCTAAATCTCAATTTAAACAATTTCAATATGTGTTTCTGAAATCTATTAAAGCCTTTAAATCGTATTTGAATATTTATCAGTATTTAGATTATCAGTCATTGCTAGAGATTACCATATAATCACGGTAGATTCCGAAAAGCTCCATCCAAAGGAATTTCGTAGTTATTTTGATATGGATCAGATGCTTAATTTGATGCGCAAAATTTTAAGTTATTTGAATATTTATATTTAACTGTTATTATAATTATTTATATTTAACTTTTATTTAAAAATTACATCATATTTTTAATATTTCAACTGAGTTACTTGCGATATTTTTTTTATTTTATAATTTGTTTTATTATGCATCATGTAGTATGTATATGTGTGGATGTTAAAACAAAAATTATTTTGTTGGAATACATTTGCTTTATATAATTAAAGTTCTGACAACTAATTTAATGTTTTACATAAGTTACTGTAAAAATATGAAATATTTTATTTATTTATTTATTTTTACTCAATAAATTATAAACCTCAAAAATTTCGAGCTTCATATTTTCAATATAATCCTATGCATTCTAATTTTTAAGATTTTAAATTGTTAATTTCTCCACTTTTAAACTTCTGAAACTGTATTTTGGTTATTACGGATTATCAAAGTATATTTTCGAAATATTTGCTATTTAATATAGCTTTATATGTATATATATATATGTATATATATATATATATATATATATATAATTTATCGATCAGGTATACAGAATTAAATTTAACTACATTGGAATTTATTGTTGATTGTATCTTATAGTTTGTGTTTTAATACTATATAAATTCAGAATATCTTATTTTGTTTTTTCAATAGAGTGTTCTGCATTATTTTATATTATAGGTATTCACAAAAATATTTGAATTGTTCATGGTGTCATATTGTATATTTTTGAAATGTAAAAAAAAAAAAAAAAAAAAAAAAAAAAAAAAAAAAACAGCTAAAAAGAGAGCTATAAATCATTAAAATATTTCTAATTTTATTTCCAAATCACATGCCATTTAAAACCTTTTATAAAATAAAATACATGCTTTAGTTACTTTAACCAAATGTGACAAATTTATTATATTTGTAAATTTACGATACTACCAGTTAGAGTATATTATTTATGATTCACATAATTATTTATTTAGTACTTACTTACATACTAATTATTTATTTAGTAGGTATATTTGTACGACAGTTCGTACGATTTCATTCAGACCGCGTTGTTGCCGTTGTTACAAATTTTTATCTATCACCTTGAATAAACATGTAAATATATTATTATTATTATTATTATTATTAATATTTAATATATAAAGCTAAATACTTATCATTGTGTCTGTCTGGAGTATTAGAGTTTTTCGAAAATTATTTGTTAATCAAGGTAAAATGTAGCTGACGACGGATTTTTATTTTTAGTTTCTATTTAATCAGATAATTGGTTCAAAAAATATCAAATAAAACTCTATTTTTTTAACTTTAAAATTATACTAAAGAAGAAATAAATGATGCAATAAGTAAATAAATACCCTTCTGCTCAAAAGTTTAGTAAAATTTGCAAACGATCAGTTTTTATTTATTTATTTATTTGTTTTACTTTATTTATTTATTTATTTATTTATTTTTCAAAACTTATCTCTCGGTGAAATGTTTTCAAAGATTGGGTATTTAAAGAACTGGGTTTTCCTCATGTTTTTCAGTGAAGATTGGTTTAAGATAACATTTAGGGGGCCAGAAACAAGTTGAGAAAAATTAATATTGTTTGTGATAACCCTGTATCATTAAGTGAACGAAATGAAGTGTAACTTAAAGATATGTTAAAAAAGACCCAGTTTAATTTGTGGACGAATTTGTGTGATGATAGCATATTAAACAAAAGAGATATAAGCATTTATTTTAAAACTCCCAGAAAAAATCAGCATGTTTTTAATCTATAATATACAAAATTTTTAACGAAAAGTATTCCCACTTGCAGATAAGTTGACACTTTTGAAACAATATACTGCAATCGGATTACAAATATCTTAAATATATAATGAAATGTGAACATTTTTATGAAAAACGTTTTCACTGCGCATGTGCGAAAGATTAATTAAAAAAAAAAAAAAAAAAATGCATAGGTGGAAAGGAAAATATATAGGGCAACATTTATGAAAAGTAAATTTGAATAGAGTAAAAATTAAGCAAAATATTCGAAAAAGAACGAGATAGATTTTAGATAATTTCCAAGAGTTGCAATTTCTTAATGGGTTTTCACAGTCCGCGTAATTAATTTAAATATTTAATTATATTAACCACTTAGTAAAAGCTCTTTTTGTGAAAAACCCTTTATTATCTCACAAATTTTAGTAAATAAATAAATAAAAAAAATAAGTAAAATGTTAGAGTTACTAGCTTATAAGTGGTTTTTCACAAAAAATTACATTTGGAGTGTGGTTGAAATAACCGGATCTTTAAATTAATTACTCGGCATGTGAAAGACCCCTTTAGAAATTTCAAATATTAAAAAATATATAGTCTCGCTCATTCTTTTTCGGATAATTTGCTTAATTTTTACTCTATTCAAATGCACTTTTGACCAATGTTTATATATCCAGCTTACCTATGCATTTTTTTTTTAAATATAAATATATATATTTCGCACATGAGCAGTGAAAACGTTTTTCATACAAATGCTCATATTTCATGAGATATTTAAGCTATTAGTATTCTATTTGCAGTATATTATTTTAAAAGTGTTTTTGCAACATATCTGAAAGTGGGAATAATTTTCATTCAAAACTGTGCATAACATAAATATAAAACATGTTTTTTTTTTTTTTTTTTTTTTTTTTTTTTTGAGTTTTAAAATAGGTGCGTATATCTCCGTTATTTAATATGCTACCATCACACAAATTCATCCACAAATTGAGCTGGATCTATATTAACATATCCTAATAGTTACAGTTCATTTCGTTCACTTAACGATACAGAATGATCAAAATCATTATTGATTTTCCCCAATTTGTTGTGGGACCCCTAAATGTTGCCTTAAAACTATCTTCGCTGAAAAACATGAGAAAGACCCAGTTCTTAAATACTCATTGTTTGAAATCATTTCATTGAGAGATGATTTGTTAAATTCTTGCAAAACTTTTAAGCAGGAGTGTAAACAAATAAATATACTTTATTTTATCTGAAAAAAAATATTAACATGCAAACATTCTTTTACCTTCTAACCGCCTTTGTCATAAGCAAAATTGTATTGCTCTTTTCACTGCACAGTTTTTCAGTTTGCTACAATAATGCTTATTCTTACTTGAGATTAAAAATGTAACTGAGCTCAGGTTTATGATATTTATTGCTATTATTTAAGACCTTCAATCTTGAATAGGAAACTAAAAATTCTTAATTATATAATTTAAAATTTTAAAAGTGTTGTGTGAAAAAGAACAGCTCAGTGACCGGATATATCTGTCAGTGGCGGCCAGATAACCATCTGACCGCCGTTGACGTATGTATCCGGTTAAATAATTTTAATTAATTAAAATTGAAAAAAATCGTGCCAAAGATATAGAACAGCTTCGGCATTGAATCACTTGGCGTAATTTAAATTTGGCATCGAAGTAGCTCGAACGTTTCTTCTCAAAATCTTCACTGACAGAACTATGATAGCAATTATACCACATCGCAAAAATTTTAAAGCTATCAAGGAACTATTATGCTAAAGGTATACCAAATACATTTTAAGGAATGAATATTTTAACCAGTGGTAGAAAATGAAAGACAGTCCCTGCATTCATTTCTATGGAAGAATAGATTAAATTAAGTCATGTAGTACTGAATAAAATCTTTTTTTTTTTTTTTTTCAGAATTTTATATTTATTACTTAGAAAAAAATAATAAGCTTATAGGATTTTTCTTTTTCTTTTTCATTTTCCATTTTTCATTTTTATTTATTTATTTTAGTGCAACAGGTCGTAGAATTTCTTTCAGAGATCGATTTTGCTTTGTCTATGATTTGCGCTCTAACACATTGAAAGGGATTTTTTTTTTTTTTTAATTTTTTTTAAATTAAAATTATATAATTATTCTATATAATGCTGTATGTTTATAATTATTTTATATAAAGCTGTAAGTTTGTTATTGTATATGTCCATATTTTTATTCACTACACAAAGCTACACCATTCAACCGATCACCACAAAAATTAATACACTGATTAAACAGGACAAAATGCAACATCTTTTTATCTTTAAATCAATTGGATAATTGGCTCAAAAGGCATTAAACATAAACCCTATTTTAACGCTAAAATTATTATTAAAACATTGATGTTAAACATAATATGATAAGCATAAACTATATGATTAAATAAAAATAAAAATAAAAAATGAAATGTGTACAATAACCAATGACAAAAAATGAAACAAAGTTACTACATGCCTTTATATAAAAGAATAGAGTAACTACGGCTTAACGTACTAAAATAAATTCTGTTTTGTACAGAATTTTATATGTATTAATTAGAAAACAAAAATAGGCTTAAGGTTTTTCAAATATTAATTTCAATTAATCTAATAGTATTATATGTTTTTTTGTTTTTTTTTTTTATCCTTCCTGGATATATATATTTTTGTTAATATTAATTAAGAAATATATATTAGTTATTATTAGTCTGAATTATTATTATTATTATTATTATTATCTCGATGTATCAAAATTAAATAAGCAGGTAAAAATTGTGTGGAACTTTTACACCTTTATTCGACACAATAAAAATACTTGCAATGAAGAAGAAATTTCAAATATTTTCAAATTAAATAAACTGGTGAGATACAATCTGCATTCTGTAAACCTAGAACACTATAAAGTATTTTGATACTTACACTGTTTCAAAATGACCGACGCAGTTCAAAATAATGTAGAAACTAATATTAGAATCTGTTTTAATCGACATAAATGTTTTTTTTTTCTCATTCGAATATTACAATTGCAAGATATATATAAGGAAAGATATTTATGGTTTAAAATTCTCCGATACTACCAGTCAACGCCCGCTTCGCCGGTCACTATTTTTAAATGAATCACTATAATTAATGCATTGAAAATTTCATTATTTTTTATCCCGTGAAAAAAAAAGAAAAGAAAAGGAAAGGAAAGAGGAAAATTCTGATCGGTAAAAATGTGGAACAGTGTTCCCACTGCTTTCGGCAGTGCAGGCCATTGTGCACGACGCGCGCGCATTTATGTTCGACACTCTTATTGAATCACTATATTCCCGTAAAGGAAAATCACAAATATAAAATACAAAAGAATGAAAAAAAAATCCTTTCTCATCGGTTGGTTAATCGGTACGGGCCCCCACTGCCTGCGGCAGCGTGAACACGCACTCTCGGCGCTCGTGTTCCTTCGCCCACCGCTCCCGCCCCTCTTAATTATTTTACACCAGTTACCTAATTAGTTTATACCGGGTACCTTTTTTTTTGAGGACACTCTCAGAGATAAATTTTCGCCTATACTTTTACCAGTATTTTTATACAATAGCCTCTATTCTAATTAATCACGATACACGACTATAATTATGCAGATTTTTGCATGAAATCAGTGTTGGCATGAAAGGTGGAAATATTTTAACGCTGAGAGTGTCCTGAAAAAAGGGCGGGGATTACGACCCCTGTTCACAAGCTCGCAGATAGATGTCCAGAGCTGCCAACCTAATCCGGCAAATTGTTAACGCCTATTGAAAAACGCCCCTTTTTCTACACCACTTAATTTTTAGAGCAATTCTCTTCAAATGTATCTATGATGAATTAAGTAGAAAAATACTCTAAAAATTTATTGGTGTAGAAAAAGGGGCGGTACTAACAAATTGCCGGATTAGATTGGCAGCTCTGGATGTCAGTACCCCTTCAACATAAATGTTTTGACTTTCTGACTTATGATAAATTAATCCCAATTTATTAGTCTTTTTTTTTTTTTTTTAACGAAAAGTACTTCAAAATGGATTTGATAACGTTTAAATTAAAGTTTGTCAGAAAATTATTTTCCCACGAAGTGTCCAAAAAAAAAGTTCTGTTTTAAAAGTTTCTACAATGGTGTTGTTACCAGGTCGCATTATTTTCTAATTATTCGAAATTTTCTATGATTTTCTCCGAAACTCTAAAGAATATGTGTAAAACCCCTTACTAAAACAATTAACCTTAACCCTGCCCCACCATAGTCTTAGATTTTTTTTTTCGAAAATTCATGTTTATAAAAAAATATCTATGCATAAAAACCTAATTAATATTTAACCTAAAATGTGAAAGCGTTTTACAAAATGCATCAATATTTAAAGTTTTTATTCAAAAGCATTTAATATTTATTTAAATCTAAACTGTATCCCTAAACACAGCAATAAAAATAATAGAAATGTTCAAGAATAATAGTCAGCAAATATACTCTAACCAAAAAATTCTCGAATTCTTCCCACGAAAAGAAAATAGCATCATAAATTTTAAACTGAAATCTTTCAAATGAATTATATTAGTTTTAGAAGTAACTCTTATAAATCACGGATGTTTTTCTCTACTACCTTTTGTGCTATTTATAAAGTTTATTCTTTGAGATTTCTAAAGTTTCATAAGATTTATAGTAAAGTAAGTGTACTTTTTTCAAAAATGCTTCTTTTTTATTAAAATATAGATAACGATTTCTTTTTTTATAACAAAAAATGTAATTTAAGCCTGGAAATGTTTATAAGCTTTCGCTTTTTCTTTATTATTATTATTATTATTACTGCCCTTTCTATTTAGGAAATAAAAATATTTAAAAATGTTTGCGAATTAAAAATTTCTTTAATTTTCTAACGTGTATAATATCACATTTTTGACTTTTTGATTTATAAATATTATACAATACTGGGTCATGTCTGCTTCCTTCAACACTATATTTCACTGAGTCATTTTTATTTAATTCTTAGCAATTATACGTAAAACATAAATATATTTAAAAAAAAATCAATATTAAATATATTTTCTGTGCACAATAATTATATCCCTACAAACAAATCTTCTTTCCAGAACATTTATAGGACATCTTGAGGATGAAAAAGACCTCTTTACGATGTAATGTGGATGAAAGGGATATATTTAGGATGAACTGTGAATAAGTGCAATTGTAGGGTAACTTTCAAAATGGTATGCAGTAAGTCGAATCCGAGTTCCAAGGATTGCAACAGTCTCAAAAAGAATAAACTTTGGGTAAAAATCATTTAATTGTGTAGTAATTGAAAAACAAATTCATTTGTAAACTAACCTCGGTTATGTTCCACTCTTACTTCATCAAACTTCCTAAACAGTTTGCACAAACTTTATGAATTACAAACACATTTCCAAAAACCCATTTCATAATATATAAAAATTCATAAGATAAAAAAAGCAATATATGTATCTTATGATATTCACATTTCATAAGATAGAAAAAGCAATTTCTAACTTTTCATTATTTAACTGTCTATCTGTCGCTCTCTCTCTCTCTCTCTCTCTCTCTATATATATATATATATATATATATATATATATATATATATATGTATATATATACATTTTACTACCCCACCATACAGAAAAAGTAGTCAGCCTAGTACGCAAGCACAAATGAATCGTAAGTTTTTATAAGCGGCGCAGCGGTCGAATAAACGTGCTCAACTGCGTGCCACAGCCTCTACGCATACTTGCCAACCTAACCCGGAAGATTGTTAGTCCCGCATCTTTCCGCCTATTTTTTTACACCAGTGTTTTGTTAGAGTACTTTTCTTCTTATTTAATCGTAAATGTATTTGATGAGAATTACTGTAAATATTATATGGTGTACAAAAAGGGGCGGGAACTAAAAATCTTTCGTGTTAGGCTGGCGAGTATGCTCTACGTTGTCATAAAGCAATAGCGTTCAGTGAAACCCACCGCTCACTGAATAAACAAATGACAAACTTCGACATGATAAGCAACAGACACATGCTCTAAACAGTTTCCAGGAGAAGAAATTCTATTTAAAGTATGCGTGCATGGCATGTTACATCAAACTTTGCCTTATATCTCCTCAGTGTGCGATGGCCTAAACAAATTTTGTTTCATGTTAAAAATGTACGTAAAGAAGATTAAATACAAGAATGTGAGAAAGTAGAAAAATGGGACATATGTTCTTGACTCTGCACCTGTCCATACGTTGAGTGAAATTGCAGAATTTGTTGGTGTATTGTAGCAGACTGTTGAACGTATCTGCAAGCAGTGGTCTAATAAATCTGGCCGTGAAACCCGACGTCATAATTAAAGTCTAATAAAGATCCTGACGGAGAGGAATAGTAAACGAGTTTCACTAATGATGAATCAACCAGACCCAACAGGAATTGTTGAAGTCGGTTAAATGAATGTTCGTTCCATCTTGTTTGCAAATGAATGTTCATTCTAAGGAGAAAAATGACCGAACGTGGTTAGCACTAAATGATGCAATGTCATGTGGTCTGACGAATTATGTGTTTACCTTTATTTAAATGACACACGTAGTCGAATGCACCAAGACAAAAAAAAAAGTTAATCCTGATTGTGTGAAATTTCAAGTTCAAGCCGTATATGCGTGTATAATGTTTTGGGTATTTTTTCTTATTATGAATTGTGCTCGCTCACTGCGGTGGCCTATAACATGAACCAGCATGTTAATTTTAACATTCTGGATGATCAGCTTTTGCCTTTCAGCCAACATATTCATGAGGAGTATGGTGTTGATAAAACATGACAACAGCAAAGTTTATCGGGCTTCAAGAATATATGATTCGTTTTATTAACATTCACACATCAACTGACTTGCAAAAACAGCTGTCGTCAAAAGCTCAAATCTGTGAGATTCAATGGAGCAGCAGCTAAAACGCCGAAAGCAGAAACCCCTTACTTTGAAGGATCAGGCCCGTAAAATCCTCAGCCAGTAGCTGAAACTGGATACAAAGTACCTGCAAAAGTTTGTGGGCAACTTCCAAATCGAATTCAAGCCGTATATATATATATATACGGCTTGAATTCGATATATATATACATATATATTCTGGATGATCAGGTTTTGCCTTTTAGCCAACATATCCATGGGAGTATGGTGTTGATACTGCTATGTTTCAATATTACAACAACAAAGTTTATCGGACTTGAAGAATATATGATTGGTTTTATTGACATTCACATCCCTTATTACACTTCAACTGGCCTGCAAAATCAGATGCCTTCAAAACCACAGAAAAACTGTGAGACGCATTGGACAGTGACTAAAACTACAAAATCAACATTCCCACACTTCGAAGGATGTGAGCCATCAAACCCTCAGCGAGTAACCGAAAAGGATGCAATGCACCTGCAAAAATTTGTGGGCTCACTGTCAAATCGAATCGAAGCCGTATACATATATAATATAATAAGGGACGCATTTGCTGTATATATATATATTGAAAAATGGTTGAATAAAGGATAATAGATGATTACTTGCAAACGAACTCCTCAATAACCAAAATGAATTTATTTATTACTAAAATAAATAAACCGTGACTTCTTTAATAAAGAAATGAAAGCAATTAACAAGAAAAAACTTTAATACATTATGAAAAATCACCAAACTTACTAAAATATTAATCTTACAAAAAGTCCTAATTTATTACAGGAAAGAAGATCATAAATAAAAGAGAGCGAACCCATATTGTACATATATTATTTTACAGAAACGTTACATTATTGTAAAAAAAAAATCCCGTAAAAAAGGGAAATCCCGGCGGCTGAGATTCAAGAAAAAGACCGGGAAGAAAAAAAATACGGGCATAATATATTTTACGGGCATGTAACATAATTTAAAGTCATTATGTACTTAATTTACGGGCTTTTTTTTACGGGCTTTGTCTGGAATCTCTGCTGACGATCTTTCCCCGTAATCTCACATGATTTTTTATTTCCATTACCCGACTACCGTAGGTAATGGAAGTATTGTATTCGTTTGAAAAATTCGATGTCGAGTTTATTACCTGATTTACATGCTTTAAGGTCTCCTGAGTCCAAAAAAGTAGTTTTTGGCAATTGGCCAGTGTGTGTCTGTGTATGTGTGTGAGGGGGTATATTCTGAATATCATATCTCCGAAACTAATAAAGAAAGAGCTACGAGACTTCAGAATTAAGACAGAACAGGTGCGCAGATGAAGTTTCTAAATTTTGGTGAAAATTGGAAAAACAGAAGTGGAACATCGGAAACCGGAAGTGGGACTGTAAGTCCATATCTCAAAAACGGCTCTAATGTTTTTCTTCAAATTTGCAACATAAACACACTATTAAATGTCCTTTAGAATGATACAGTTGGTTATTTCAGGAAAATTGTTAGGAGCCTTGTATAAATAGCTCAAATTCAGATGTCACAAATGCGTTTTTTTTTTTTTTTTTTTTTTAACGGCTTTACGGATTTGTTTTCGAACTCACCATATGAACTCTCTTTTAAATATCCTTTTGTATGTAATTTTTGTTTTACGGTCAATAATTGAGTATGCCAAGATTTGGTAAAAGTTGGTATCTCAAAAGCTGGCAGAAGCAGTAATGACATATGATTTATCGGAAAATTACATATTTATTTTATGTCTATGTATATCAGACTAAGCTTGTTTATTTCTAGGTTAATAAGTAGATTTGTTAGTTTTTTAGATTGCGAGTTTCTTTTTTCGTTAGTCTGTGTGTTATTTCGAGATTGCGTGATTGTACAGATATTTTGCCAGCTTTTAAATACTATTTACAATACTAACCGAGATCTTGTTTAATTTCAACATTCTACCTTCACAACTTTAGAAGTTATTCGAAATTAAAGATTTTTTACCATGACATTACAGAAATAAAAATTTCATATAGTTATATTAAGAGAATTATCTTCAAGATATAAAAATTTCATTCATGATACTGATATTATAATTATCGAATATTAACTTTGTACTTTAACAAATGTCATTTATTCTAAATTAAAAATTTTCAAGCCACAAAAGAATAAGATGTATACATATTTCGTTTGATAATGAATAAAGTTTTTCATAATACAGAAGAAATGGACAGTGATTCCGATTGATTTGCTTTATGGCTGTTATTATTACTTCATTCAGTATAAAATTCAACGTTTTAGCTTAAAAAAGCGTTTCGGTAACTGAAAACTGCATTTTCGGTAGCGTTAAGTGTACCGTCATCAGTTCATAACGATAAGTTGGATTATAGCTCTTATATAAACGTAGGGAAGCGAATTTTAGAGTCGGAGTTAAACCAGTAGGAGCCAATTAGACCTTAGGAAACTGGTGATGATAGCCAACAGGAAATTGGGACATAGAAAGCTATTTCTGTGGTAGGTTTTATTTTATTCTTATTATATATATTATAAAGTAATAATAATAATAATGATTTAAATATACAAAAGTTCATTGAATCTGAGACTAATTGGTAATATTCCGTAATATTTATTTATGAGTAACATTAAATGGTTAAGGAAAAAAATACTGAGAGCTATGCAATGTTTTTTGTATTTGGGATTATATTTGCACACAAATATACTGCGTTCCCACTTTAAACCTGAACGATGTTAAGTTACAACTATTAGCCCTAGATGCATACAAAAATATTTCAAATCAAAAGTAGATTTAAGAATTGGTACTTCTGTGCAAGGGACTGTAAATGTATTAAAATACGAAAATTAATTTTATACGACCTCTTTTTCTCAATAACCTATATTTAGAAAAATGCGGTCCTCGTCTAAGACACACTGTAAGAAATATATATATTTTTTTAAATATCTATATATTGTCTCAAAATAGCTCCGAAACAATATATACTTGAATATGAAAACCCATGTACTCATTTTTGAGTATACGGACATGCTCAAAAATGGAGTTGACCAATAAGAATCTCAATATCCTCATGTTTTACATGTCAGTATACTCAAAAATGAGCACATGGGTTTTGAAATTTAACTATATATTGTTTCGAAGCTATTTTGAGACAATATGCACATATTTTTAAGAAACTAGTTTTAACAGCACAGAAAATAAAACCACGTTACTCGAAGAGAAATAGCCTCTGGTTTATTTAAATTTAAAAATGATGATTTACACCACTTTACCTGCAAAAATTTGGGATAAAATATTCACCCCCGAAATTCTTTAGAGGTTTTTCATGAGATAAAAAAAAATAATAATAATAAAATAAATCCATATGTTTTAAAATAGGAATTAAAATTTTTAATACACTCGAAATGAAAATTTTTAATAACTTATTTCAAATTGATGCTATGATGTATAAGAAAACATTATTAGTAGAATCTCTGAGGAAAATCATCTGCAAATTGAAACACTTTAAAAGAGATATTTTAAAAGATAATAAAGGAAAAAATGATTATATTTCGAGTGTCCATCAATTTTTTTTCAGCATTCTAATTTCTACAAATAATGTTATAGCGTCTTGAAATGGATATATGTTGTTCCATTAACTGAACCAAGTTCCTGTTGAAAATGGCACTCACTGGTTTGTGTACTAGGGTGGTTAAAAAAAATCGATATTTTTAATTCGGAATCGCGTTACCTCTAAAAAGTTGTAGTTTGGTACCCTCAATTGGGGAAAAAAAAATTCTAAGTTGACATCATCAGTTCGCGCATGAGGCTGAAAGTTTGAAAAAATATGTTGAAAATTGAAATTTTCAAAAAATAATAAAATTAGTTTTTTTTTTTTTTTTTTTTTTTTTTTTGTAATTTATTATAATGCAACAGCCATAAATTGTAAGTATATAGCATAATTGCAACCTAAATATATATATACATATATAACTTTTAGATAGAATATTCTTTACGCGCATGAGGCTTAAAATTTGAAAAAAAATGTCAAAAACCGAACACGAACAGTAACTGACCGGCAAGCACTAAATTCGCGCCGCGCAGTCGCATTCTTATTCCGCCGCTGACTTGTCTGGACAGTAGACACATTCTAGTACACAGTTTAAAAGCTCTGGTCTCACTTTATCAGTCAGTTAGTAGCCGCTAAGCAAGCAGCATCTTTTTTTTTTTTTTTTTTTGTAACTGTAAGTGTATCAAAAAGTGCAGCGTGTTTTGCTTTGAGTGGATTATTTTGTAAAGTTATTGGAGATTTTTATGCTCAGGTTTTTTTATATTGTTCTCCGTTCTCCAAATAATAAATAATCGGACCCCCGAAAACTTTTAAACGCTTAAGTGTTTGTCCGTTTTTCGGTGCACCAAAAGCGTTAAATCAAAGTGTTTTACCCACATGTGCAGATATTTTGCTAGCTTGTTTTGAAGAAACAACAAAATCTTTAAAAAAAACGAATCTTTTTCAAAGATTTCAGATTGCATTGCTGCTGAAATAGAAGAACTGTACTGTAAAGATTCTATACCAACGGTCTGTCATGAACGTATTGTTAAATTGATAGAGGAATACCATAATAATTACTACAGTTTAAGAAAGCAATTTAGAGCCCGGAGAAAAATATCTAGGACATTTCACACCTCCAAAGGCCACTGGAAGGGAAATGGCTAATAGCATCTTTTCTATTTAGAAAACAATAATTTTGACTATGTTAAGCTTGTTGCAATTGGATGTGACGGAACAGCGACTAACACAGGATGGAAAAACGGTGTTATTCGTAACCTTGAGTTTAAACTTGGTCGTCCTTTACAATGGTTTATATGTTTATTACATTTCAACGAACTTCCGTTCAGACATTTGTTTGAAAGTGTAGATGGTTATACTTTAGGATTCACAAGTTTCTCAGGACAAATTGTCAAGAAGTTGACTGACTGTGAAAAACTCCCTGTTGCTAATTTTGAAACGATTAATAGTGAGGAGATAAATGTGACCAAAACTGACTTAAGTAAGGACAACAGTATTTACTTAATATTTATCGAGCAGTCAAGACAGGAGAGTGTGCGCCAGATCTCGCTGTGAAAGATCCTGGTCCTTATAGTAACTCTAGGTAGTTAACTTGTACAAATAGGCTCTTAAGACTATATATTTCTGAAGTAAAACCTTCTGACGAAATTAAACTGTTGGTCAGCTATATTATGAAGATACACGCTCCAGTATGGTTTGGAATTAAAATGCATCCCTCTGTAAAGTTTGGAGCAGTTCACGTATTTAAGTTAGTACAGAAGACAAGACAGATGCCCAACAAGGTACGTAAAATAATTCATCCTGTCATTCAGAGGAATGCGTATTTTTGTCATCCCGAAAATCTTTTAATTTCAATGGTACTAGATGAAAGAGTGCACTTGCGACAGCTAGCTTTTCGAAGATTACTAAAAGCAAGAAAACAAGAACCAAAAGGGAAATCGGTGAGAACTTTTCAACCATCGACCATCAATATGCAGCTCAAATTACATTGAACTTATTCATTGGTCCAAGTGCAATCTTACACCTCCTCCAATAATGAGCGATGTGTCAGCGTGCAGCCTAGAAGAACTTATTAATACTAATGTTCTCCCAGAGTTCGAGCTAATTAAATTTCCTTGACACACGCAAAGTGTCGAAAGAATTGTAAAGCTCGTAACAGAATCTTGTACTAAAGTATGTAGAGAAGAGAACAGGGATGGTTTCATAAGGGTAATTTTGCTCTCAAGGTCAACTATGCCATAATTTGACTATAAATCTCAATTTAAAACAACGCCCAACACATCTGAGGAATCTTAAAGACACAAAAAATAGGTAAAATCTATAAATCATTCTGGAATTAGCTATGACATGCAATGTTATTATATACATATAAATGTGTGTGTAACTATACTTGTACGTATAATACTGTAATAAAAGGTTAGTATATTCAACAAATTTAGAATTTTTAAAATACTTTTGAAACGTAAATATGTCATGTATGTATTATTGTATATTAAACAAGTAAATTTCAAATTCTAAGCAATTTTAGCCCAATTTAAGGCGTATGCGCGAACAAAAGATATTATGTAAAATCTATAAAATATTATTTTATGTTCAAACTACGCTATATACTGACAATTTATGGCTGTTGCATTATACAACCTTTAAAAAAACTAATTTTTTTATTTTTGAAAATTTCAATTTTTAATATATTTTTTCACACTTTCAGTCTCGTGCGCGAACTGAAGATGTTAACTTAGAATTTTTTTTTCCCCAATTGAGGATACCAAACTACAAATTTTGAGAGGTAACGCGATACCGAAATAAAAAAAAATCGATTTTTTCGAACCACCCTATTGTGTACTCACAAAAAAAGTCTTTCATTTAAAATTTTGTTTAATATATTTATATTGCACAAAACGTTACAAAAATAACACGCAATATGTATTGCATATGATTTCTGTAGAATAGATGATTGTTGCTATCACTGGTTGTTTTACTGGGCTACACATGATATTTAAACTGTTTTTGAGACTTACATTAAAGGAATTTTCAGATATGTTATGAGTATATCAGGGCCCGAAATTTCAACTCAGGTTACACTCGCCGAAAAAGAGTTTTACTCGCCACAAAATAGGGTTGTCATTTTTTTTTTTTTTTAACGCATTTTGGGTTTTTTATTTTTCCTAACTATTTGAAAGGTTTTTACAAATATGTCTAAAATTATATATATTAAAAGTGTGTCATATATCCCCATGTTTCATAATCATCTATAATTAAAAATG
Organism: Salticus scenicus; assembly: GCA_963930645.1. Taxonomy (NCBI): domain Eukaryota; kingdom Metazoa; phylum Arthropoda; class Arachnida; order Araneae; family Salticidae; genus Salticus; species Salticus scenicus. Next base: position 86,614,474 of record OZ005655.1, on the reverse strand, counting down.
ATTATAATATATCGTATTTGAGATTTCAAAAATATTAAAATATCTAATAACATAAACGCAAAGAATCGTTCAAGAAAAAAAGAAGGAAAAAATTCTTTGTCAACACTATCCTGTGAAAGCCTTTTTATTATAAAAGATTAAACTTCCTTATTTATCTACTTATTTACTTAATTTTTTTACATTAGAAATGCCTTTTTTGTCCATTTTATTTTTGTAATCAGACGGAATGTCGATGTGTATAACTTGTTCATTGTTGTCAGTTGAAATAGCCATTTCGGAATAACTTTTTCGATAAAATCGTTGCTTACAAATCATTACAAGCGCAAATCATTGGCGTTTCAGTAAAAAACTGGAAAATATGAGCTGTTTTTTTAATCTTTATTCAACGAAATAAACACAACAGGGATGAAAGTGGTTATCGTTATCGGCACCACTATTTTTATTTAGAAAAGATGAGCGTATTTTTACTCTAATATCCTTTAATTAAATAGGATAAAGATAATTGTAAAAATTTTCTGGTGGAAGAGTTCCGCCGAAAGTCGGAAAACTTTCATCCCTGACATAAGCAGTATTTTTAAAAGGCTCGGGCTCATTTTCATGTGACAATATCGTATAGGCAAACTTTCGCGTGTCTCTTCTCTCGGATAGTGGGCGACGGGCAAAGAGGCTCTCTGCTCGTCTATTGTCACTCTGCTTGGAGAAATAACAATTGGAAAAACGAAACTGCCGAAGAGATCAAAAACTTTTATGTATGTACTCAATGGTATGCACTAAGCATTTTTCCTTTACTGTGTTGGAATGATCTCGGGCAACGCACACACAGACTCGGTTCTCCGAGAATCTAAAAAGGAGATGTTAAATATGAGGTTATAAGATGACAAGATTTTGCCATATTTAAATCTATAAAAATAATGTTTTCTGTCACCGTATCATGTAAGAATTCTATCTATAACGAGACCAAATTTTTACTCGCCAGAGTAAAAATTCCACTCGCCAATGGCGAGCTGGCGAGCGGAAATTTCGCGCCCTGAGTATATATATATATTTTTTTCTTTTAATAATCTAAATTACCTACTTTATAATGGGTATATTTCAATTTTGGAATAACGATATTATTGAAATATTTTTTGTGTGGTCCTGCAAATGGATAAATAAGGTTCATACATCATGCCGTTTCTGTTGAAAATTTTCTTTATTACATTTCAAAATGCATCTTAATATCATAAAGTTTATTGCGGATAAAAACGTAGAAATATATTAATATGAAGTACCTCCCAAGATCATAATATGTTCGAATCATTTTGTGATTTCTAGTTTATAAACTTCGTTTTCCAGATCTATGGTTGCATTTTACAATAAAGCTAAACAACCTAAATAACACAGGTAAGCTTCAAGGAATTCTAACACTGTTTGTGAAAATGAAAGCACGAATAAATTAAAGTGATACGTTTGTTTTTAATTTGTTGGGAAATGTTTAAAAAAATGCATATACTTGTTTCTCAATATGGGTCCACTTGTGGCCGAGGGGTACTTGATTCTATCCCAGGTCGAAAACGCCGGCCTAGATGCTTGAAGCTTTCCATGGGTTTCCTCCGAAACTCGCGTAAATACGTGATAGGATTGAATGAATGAATGAATTTATGAATCTTTGTAAGTAAAATAATTGAAAATTCTGAATTCGAATACATACCTTTAACATAAAATAACAAAAATTCTAAAAAAAATAAATATTTCAACAATGCCATAAAACAGTGTATTTTTATAATAAATACTGGTTTCTTAAATTTTGCTTCAAAAGTGAAAATTAAAATAAAATAAACAAAAATTCATTTAAGTGACAATACAGGAAAATTAAATTCTTCTAATGAAATCTCAAATTTCATTTGATTGCGTTTCACGAAATTTAATTCAACGTATTCTAGTAAAAGTAATTACATGCTTGATCTAATTTTTAAAAGTAATTATTTGTAGAAAAAAAAATAATCACTGTTCCCAAAACTACAAAAAAAAAAAATCTAAATCCACTGCAAAGGAATTTTAAAGCAATTTATTTTAATTTTTTGCTTGATAAAAAAGAGTTTATAAGGATTTTTTGTAAAATTATATGTTTCACTATTTTATTTATTTATTTTTCAATTAGTTAAAAAGAAAATCACTCGTAAAAATTTTGATAAAAATTTACCTTTTATATTTTAAACAAAGATAAATTATATCAATTTTAAAATCATGTAAAAAACCATGTAATACGCCTTATAAACAGTTCACAAAACTAATGAAAGACAATAAAAATTTAGTTGATCTAACGTTTCCTTAAATTTTGAGTAACTCAAAAATATTGCGTAAAATTTAGGTTAAAGTTTTTAACTCATAAATTTCAAATACAGATAAACTTAATCAATGTTATAGGCCCACTGCACTTACCGTTACCGGAAGTCCAAGCGAATATTATTCTATAGGAAATTTCATTTACTTATAACTCATTAACCAATACGTATTTTTAAATTCTCTTTTCACATTAAAAAAATTGACAACTGTTAAACTGACGGACATTTTTTAAAAAGAATTTTATTAATTTTTAATATTTTGAAATTGTGAAAAGAAAAATTTCACATATTGAAAATTCGTATTTTATAACTTCAAAATAAAACATTTAAAATTTAAAAAATACTTAAAAAAAAAAAAAAAAAAAAAAAAAAAAAAACGTCCGTCAATTTAATAGTTGTGAATGTGAAAAAAGAATTTAAAAATATGTATTAGATATAACTATTAGCTATAAATATGTATGAGTTATAAATAAACAAAATTTCCCATAGAATAACATTGGCTTGAGCTTCCGACAACGGAAAGTGAAGCGGCTCTTTAAAGCAATTTACATACAGCACACAATATAACATATAATAGCATTAAAAAATTTTGAAAATTCTTTTTATATCATTTAGTTATTAAATGCACATCAACAGGAAAATTATTTAATGTGGAATATTTAAAATTTTATTGTTTAATTTGCGCTTTTTTTCTTTTTTTTTTCTTTTTATAAAGATTTTAGTCTGAAGTTAGGATTACTATTTCTTATTACTTTTAATATCGCTGGTAAGTAAAAGCCTCGCACAATCATAATAAAGCCTTGCAGTGTTTTCTAAGAAAATGCAAGTTTTCATTCGGGTGAATTCTGAGAAATGATGTCATATTCAAAAACAATAAATACTTCACTTGAGAAATTTTCTGAATCTGACGTCATTTTAACCTTATCACAAAAAAAAAAAAATTTCTTAATTGCATTAAAACATTACGTCATTTTGACATATTTTGAATTTAGAATTTTTAAAAATTTAGGGGGAGAAAGTATGGCTTAGAAATAGACTATATATATGAAATTTGAAGTTTTTAGTTGCATTTTTGCTGTAGAAATCATATGAATATGTATTTTTCAAAATGTTTTTTCTTCCCATTTTCACATTACGCCTTTATTTACGTAAAACCCTCACAGTGTTGGAAAGCTGGTGAAACGTATGTGTCATGTGCGGTTGAAATCGATTGACTGGTTTGAGCGGAGATGTAAGACATGCCCACATACATACACACAATGACTTATGTTTATATAATTGCTATTATTATTATTATTATTTATATATTTGTTTTGAAACTCCTCTTATTTCTCATATTTTGAAAGTTAAACATAAAATCATTACCACATATTTTTTTCAAAAAAATATTTAGCATGACTGTATTACACGGAACATAGCGTTACGCAAAACATAGACATTTTCAAGAATGTAAAATTCCTAAGAAATAAAAAAGTAGATTATATTTATATTAGTTACTCACTTAGATAAAATTTTATATAACATTTAAATAAGAATTTATTCTACTTTCATAAGAATTCTAGTATTCTATTATACGTTTTACAATTTCTTTTATGTAAAAACTTTCTGGGGAAAAAAAAAAAGTTTCTAAAATAATCTGGACTAACTTTAAAGTTTTCATGGTATGAAAGGACTTATGTACTCATACTTTTTTTTTTTTTTTTTTTTAACGTGTGTAACGTCTGAGTTAATATAATTTGTAGGACTTTCCTGTTTCTTTTGTAAATTTGTAGTTTTTGTTTTTTAAATACCCACAAAATATAAAATTGAAAATACAAAATATTTTTATCAATTTCTTCATAAAATATTGACGTATTTTATGCAAATTACATGCAATTTAAAAGAAGAAGATATACACCGTGTCCCAAAAGTTTAGACAATCAATAAAATTTGCATGAACATAAAAAGTAATAAGGTACAGGTAAAATTCGTGAGATAGATAATAAATAAAAACAGTTTTGCTGATATACACATATAAATTATGATAAATGGTTTGAAGTTATAAAATATACATTAAATTATATAAAAAGGTGCTGTCCCAAAAGTTTAGACACAATACAGCATTACATGTTTTCTTTTAAATTTTTGTTCACAGAATAAAATATTTTTATTGTCGTCTGCTTCTATAAATGCAGAATATTTTTTCCCTTTAATTGAAATATCGTCTGCTATATATTTAGCATAGTAATTTAATGAGTTCAATTTATTGTTTTGCCTGCGATTCGGAAAAGAGGTTTCCTGCGTATTCTGATATAAAAGGCCACATTCTAAAGAAATTTCTAAAGATGAAATTATTAAGATTTTACAGTTAAAAGCGCAAGGATAAATCCTGTACAAATATCGAGAAGAATAAAGAGATCCTTGAGCAGTATTTATAAAATTTTGAGATCAGGTGGAACACGGATAGAATGTCATTAAAAAAGGCGTCACTTGATAATTTATCTGTGCCTGCAATTGCATCAACTTCCAGAATTTCAAAAAGTACTGTATACAGAAGAATTAAACCTCAAAACACATTGTTTACAGGAGAATGAAAGCAAAACCTTGCTTAAAAGAGAGACTTAAAGATGCACGTCTAAATTTGTATAGAAAGCATATGTTATAATGTGAAAAGTGGCTTTCTGTCATCTTCAGTGACGAAAATAAAAGGAATTTGGACAGCCCTGAAGGTTATAAATTTTACTGGTATGACCTAAGAAAAGAACAGAAAAACTGTTTCCGCTGGCAACAAGGCGGAGGATCCGTAATAACCTGGGGAGGTTATGTTTCAACGGGCAAACATTTAAAGGATTTACGGACAGAAAAATGAAACCGGAGGATTATCAGGATATTTTACTTACCAATTTACTGTCTATTATGGATTTCCTAGCAGGACCGGACTGTGTTTTCCAACAAGATGGGGCATCCATCCATACATCCAGATCAACGAAAACATGGTTTATGCAAAACAATATCACACTATTAGACTTAGTCCGGATTTGAATCCTATGGAGAACATATGGGGGATCTTATCTCGTAAAATATATGAAAATCGAAAGCAATATACATGTGTAAATGACTTAAAAACTACAATTCACAAAGCATGGTATGAAATATTTCCTTCTGTAATGCAATGCTTAATTAATTCTATGGAACAACGTGTATTTGATGTTATAAAGTACCGTGGCAATACGATTCAATATTAAAAGTAAGTTTTTAGTTACATTTATAAATGTAACAGCAAAAACACTTACAGGTGTCTATACTTTTGGGACAGCACATTTTTATATAATTTAATCTACATTTTATAATTTCAAACTTTTGATCATAATTTATACGTGTGCATCAGCAAAACTGTTTTTATTTATTACCTAACTCACGAATTTTAATTGTACCTTATTACGTTTTCTGATAATGCAAATTTTATTGATTGCCTAAATTTTTGGGATATGGTGTATGAATGGATATTTAAATTATATTTGAAAATAAATATAATTAATACCATGATAAGGTTGATAAATTTTGGTTTATTTTAACGGAAATAAGAAAAATAGAAAAAACGATTTCAAGTCAAACATATAATGATAAAAATATAAATTAAAATTAAAAAGTAAATACTTTTTAATAAGAAAAACCTTGATTTTTTTTTTAAATGTTTGTTTACTTTTAATACGAATTAAAAATTTTAGACAATGAGTATAGTTTGTAATCTAAATAATTCCTTATAAAAAATGTCATATCAAATTAATCACATTTTAGATAATAAAAATAGATCTTCTGCTCCCTTTTTAAAGATTATTTAAGTAGTCCACCTCCCCCTCTTTGCCTTTTTCAAAATTAAATAATTAATATTTTAAAGTTTTGTAAAATTTTTATATCAGATTTAATGAAACCATGTTATTAAAATGTAATGCTTTTAAAAATGCCTAACAGTTTTTTTTTTTTTTTTTTTTTTTTTTTTTACTTGTATTTCTATTTATCTAGATTTTTAGTTATATTTCTATTTATCCTACAAAATTTAAAAACAGCTCCACTGTAAAATTCAGTTAAACATTTTAAAGTATTTCTGAAATTAATATAATAATGATTATATCACGGAAGACAATTATATCGACATATATATATATATATATATATATATATATTTAGCAAAACTGCAAACATAGACATATTTTTTTTCTTATTTTAATATTTTTACATATGTAAAAAGCAAAACTAATATAATTATACGCATAATTCTAACATTATTAACATTTAGTAAATACTTGAAACTTCAGTGTATTAATAATAATAATTATTTTTAAATTAATATAAAAGAGAAGATATGGAAAATATATATATATATATATATATTGGTTATTATTTAAAAAAAAAAAAAAAAAAAAAGAATCCAAAATACTACCTAAAAATCAAAATACAAGAAATAAGTTTTAGAATCAAATTTAAAATATAAACTTTTTTTTTTTTTTTGTTTGTGTGCAGTTGACACTAATTGAGTCATTTGATATTGAAAGTGTAGTGCAGAAATCTGTTCTTTATTACGTGAAATGTCCCAGATTGGTTTTCACGTTATGCATTATAAATCAATAGTTGCAATTTAATGTAAAAATTTACTCTTATTTTTGGCATTTTATCTTTTGCAATATTTTCTTAATAATACGTTCAGTTATTTAAAAATGAAGTTTTACAAACTTATTCTCTAGAACATTTTCTGCATTTCTGAGAAAATATCTTTGTTTTCAAAGTTCATGTTTCCTGAAGACATGGAAACTGAAGATTTTGTTGTTCATTGCTTATCTGTATCAATCTTAGTATCTTGTGGTTATCAGGAAATTGCCGTTTATATCATTTTACATAACCAAGCCACATACAATTTACCGTGCATTAAAGTTGAATCTTAGCCATGTGGAAAGTTGTAAGAAGTGAGTAAAAACAGTTTCACTTGTCGTTAAATATAATTTTCATGCTTTCAAATTAAGTTAGCAATCAGTTTTATAATAAATATGTCACATTTCAAGTTGATGCACTTATATGCCATAGTAATTGGGATTTAGGTTTCCCATTCTCCAGGTAAATTGCAGCATATCATCACCTGTGTGCTAATAAGTACTGGAATTTAGTCAGCACAAGTTTTCATAACATCCTTCTCAAACATAAAACATATGCAATAGATTCTGAGATGTAGCTTTCCGATTCACGAAGAAAATTGCAGCATAGTATCCATTGCCGATATGCACTGAAATGAATCTGCGTAATATTTCATAGTCTTAATCTCACATATCAAATTTTGTTCGATAATAAACAATAGAATATGAGATATAATGTACCGTAATGGGAAAAATTATATTATAATAGCGCCTCTTGTTGAACCTTTTGTACTTAAATTTTATAAGCACTAATTAATGTCAAGGTGCCATTAAATTTATATGAACTTCTGAGTAGTCGTTCTTTAGAAATAGTTGCTAAAATATATTTATCACACACACATACAGGCAGAAAAGTTCTATAAAGAGTCAAATCATGTTCAGAAACTCTCAAAACGTACAAATCCTTCAAAAATCGGAGTTTAAAAATTTCTATGAATTCCATACATTCTTCTTTTGAATAAATAAGAAAGTAAAAGCTGAAAAATTTGCTTAATATGAGCAATCATTCGAGAAATCGTATCTTGTTCATAAAATTATTTTTCAGTGTCAATTTCTTAATAAATTTTAAAATAAAATTTAATTGTTTAAAGTTAAAAACTTATATATATATATATATATCCGTAATATTACGCAGAAAATACTCTTAATTTAATTGGTAACAAGAGGGAAACAACAACCGAAGTAAAAAGATAATTCAGTACTATATTTATCATATAACATTCAAAGCATACAGAACCACTAGAAAGAAAAATTAAGTCATTTTCTCTTCTTAATTAAAAATTGTTACTTTTGAGCTTACAGTTTACCTTTCCTATGAATAGAATATAAACATAATTTTTAATATTCATGTTTAGAAATATAATTTTCAACTGCGTTTATTAATTATAAAAATAGAAAAAGCTCTCGCTATACCAAAGTGGCTGTAAAAATACTTTGTAAGATCATTTTTCAGTATTTCCTCTTGGGTAATAAACTATGCATTGCGATAATAACTCACTTTCTCTGAAGTTTTCATTTAGGTTATTTCTGAAAATTTTGTTTTCTTGGTACAGCTGAAAGTTTATTTAATTAGTTAAATTATTGACTGAATGAAATTACAGTGAAAAATATCTATAGATAATTATAAATTTTAAAATTAAAGCAGTATTTTGTTGAAAAATATAATTTAAAAAGTAGATTTTCTTTAAAAATTGCTGTAAAATTTATCGATTAAAATCTTTTAAGCATAATAATACAGAACAGGAGATTAAAAAGTATGTGATATTAATAGAATAGGTTTTTTTTTTTCTTTTCCTATCATGCAATAAATATGGCGAATTTAAGGGAAGTGAAAATTATTGGCCTCGATTTTTCGAGATATTTTAAAGTTTCGGGCGTTAGAAATTTGAAAATTGCAAAATTGATGAAGTTTTTGTCTGCAGCGTGTTAGTTTGATATTCTGTTAGTATTTTAGTACGTACTTTGTTTGTCTCTACACACAATAACCCAAGAACAAATAATCAGAAAGACATAGGACCATTTTTAAAGTATCCCTTATCCCACTGCATTGAACCCCACTTTTGTTTTCATATTATAATTTAAAACTTCGAAAGATACTCAAATTTTTACGATTTTCTTATTAAAACGATTTTCGTAAAGTTTTCTTCATAAAAGCAATTCACATAAATGTTGTTTATTGGGATTATACACAATAACCCAAGAACAAATAATCAGAAAGACATAAGACCAGTTTTAAAGTATCCCTTATCACACTGCATTGAACTCCATTTTTTTTTCCCATATTCTATTTTAAAACTTCAAAAGTTATTCAAATTTTACGATTTTCTTAACAAAACGATTTTTGTAAAGTTTTCTTAATGAAAACAATTTACATAAATGTTGTTTATTCGGATTATACACAATAACCCTAGAACAAATAATTGAAAAGACATAGAAACAGTTTCAAAGTACCTGTTATCACACTGCGCAGATAGGGGAGACCGGGGCAAGATGACTATGCTAACAATTTTTGTTGTTTATTAATTTATTTTAAAGGATAGTAAAATTAATTTTACATGAACTGTTAGAGTAGTCCTTTGTAGTATTAAATATGTTTCTATTTAATTTTTCAAATAAAAAAAACAAAGGATAATTTTATTTTTTCATAACCTTAATAAATCGTCATCTTGCCCCAGTACTGGGGCAAGATGACTTTGGCCTTGGGGCAAGATGACAACACCGAAAAAGGTTGAACATATTTTATCTTTTGAATATGTTACACGGTTTAACAAATGATAACTGTGTTTTTACATCTTACAAAGTATCGAACTAAGCGTAATGCATTGTAACGTAATGCTGAAGTGTTTAGTTGTGTAGCTAACAATAGTCACAAATGAAAATGCCATTTTCATAATTGGAATATTCCTTATGCCACCGTTCTTGGCATTTACAGCACTGGATCCATTCTTCTGTTGGAGGGTCACAATATTCCTCTTCACAAGCAGGACATCCTTTGAAGTTGATGCAACTGGACTGTTTGGCCTGGATTTTATAGACTTAGGCCTACAGGAACTTAGTTTGAGTTTTTTTACTCCCTTTTTAGCTTCACGAGCTTCTTTTCTCTGTTTTTTAAACCTTCCTGTTCTTCCTTCTACTTTTCCATTTGTTCTAACATTTCTTTGATGAGTGTGCTTGTAAGAATGCTTGAGCTTAGTTTTTTTTGCTTTTTTTTTTTTTTTTTTTTGCTTTTTTTTTTCTCACACTGTGTTGCTTTAGGCAATGGTTTGAAATCAAAAACGTTAACAGGCTTCTGTGGTGCATCGAATCAGCATTTGCCATAAGTTCTGGTTCTTCTGAAGGGTTTATATGTTGGTTTTCTTCTACCAAGGTCTGAGAATTAGCACTATTATTCACTCGTCATCTTGCCCCGGACTGCCTGTTTAAAAATATTCGTTTTCATTGCCATGGAGGAAGGCGATTAAATGACATTTATTCATGGTAATAGGTAGTATTTAAACTAAGTTACTCATAAATATTAAAGAGAAACTATATATCTTACCAGTTGCTGTAGCAGAGCTTATTTACATATGCATAAAAGTTATAACGTGGCAGCGGTAAACAATCAAAGCTTCACAACTAACACAAAAATGGCGATTTCAGCGTTTCTATACTATTGTTTAACGAACGGCCGATAGAAGAGCCAGTAGTGCCCGATTGAAGCTGCCACCCAGTGGAAAACGGAAAAATTAAGACATTAGTCATCTTGCCCCGCTCTTCATCTTGCCCCGGTCTCCCCTACATCATTTTCCATATTCTAATTTAAAACTTCGAAAGTTATTCGAATTTTAAGATTTTCTTAACAAAACGATTTTCGTAAAGTGTTCTCGACAAAAAAAAAAAAAAAAAAAAAAAAAATCGCATAAATTTCGGTTATTGGGATTATACATATTAACCCAATAACAAATAATCAGAAAGACACAGGACCAGTTTCAAATTATCCCTTATCACACTGGGCAGAACCCTACTTTTTTTCCCATATTCTAATTTAAAACTTCGAAAATTATTCGAATTTTACGATTTTATTAACAAAAGTTTTATTAATGAAAACAATTCGTAGAAAATTTGTTTATTTGAATTACTTGTATAATAAAAATATTGAACAAGTTTTAAGATATCATTTATGATATTGGCATAAATGTCATTGACTATAGACATTTTACTTTCAAAACTTTGCAAATTATTCGAGGGTTATGAATTTCATAACAAAACAGAATTTAGTAATATTTCACATAAACTTGTAATACTGCTAAATGGAAACGGAAATATGAAATTGGCACTAGAAAATATCAACAACAAGTTAGGATAAATTAAATGTGTCGATGCGGTGGGAAGGTAGCACATTGGATGAAACATTTCATTATGTGATATGGTTTAGATATCAGTAGACTTATTTTATACAATGTACCCTGTAGCAGAATTTTAAGGAACAAATAATGGAGAACTGAGGAGAGTCCACCTACGCGAAGTTTATTATATCATTAACCAAATTTTCAGAAGAAATGAATAATTAAACATTTTAAAACTTCTTCCATAAATAGTAATTAACTCCTTGGCATTATACTTGATTGAAATTTTTGTCATATTGATATTATATTCAAGAAAATGTTATATTTACAAAATAATAATAATAATAATAATAATAGTAACAATAGCAATTATAATAATGTAAAATAAAACAAAATGAATAAATATCAGACATTTTTAGAACAGGGGCATTTCGGATATGGTTAATTTCATTCCTTGGGACAAAAAAAAATGATGTTATGTAGAAAATATTTGTAAACTGGTAGACAATTTAAGAGTATCCTTTGTATTTCGTAGGAAGATGTTTGCTAAATACTGTTGGATAAGAACAGAAATTAATATAGTCCGGTGCAAAATTAGCGATTATTTCATGTTTTAGTAAAAAAAGCATATTTAATTATAAATCTACGTTTAAAAAATATAGAAAAGTTATTTAGAACTAAATAGGCAACATAAACATGCAGAATATATATGCATATAACATATTGATTGAATGTAACAAATATCGTATCCACTAGTTATGCCATGGGAGCAAAATGATAAGAACGCCACAGATATCTCTAAATTTTAATAGAGTTTATAAAAATATTAGGCCTTTTGATTGGTAAAATAGAGGGAGTCATGTAGAATACAGAATGACTCGAACTTCAAGAGATAATACAACACAAAATTTACACGAGTAACAAATTCCATAGCTATTTTGAAAATTTCCACCAATTTTATCAACAGATATTGCTCTTTACGATTATTCAAATGCTCTCCATCAAATTTCATGGGGCCGCGGTATCCCGGTCGGTAGGGCGCCGAACTCGTATTTGAAAGATTGCGGGTTCGATACTCGAAATGGCGAAAGATCGTCGTTTACACTAATGGTGACCGGTACACGTAAATTCCGTGGAGGCTGTAATATCCTCCGTGTTCCCATACAATTTATATCTCTGGAGGTTACCGACGCGGTCAAGCTATCTCCTCCAGTGTGGATCAAAATTGTGATGGCATGTCTCCGGATTATCTTTAAGGGTTCGTTCCTGAAAGTCGCTAATCACCCATAGCACAGTACTACTGAGACGTTAAGCCCAACCAATCAACCATCAAATTTACGTTCGGGATATTAAGCGGCCAATCGAGTACGGTAATCTTGTTATCTCACAACCATTTTCTTGTGTGTGTTTTAAAAATTAATGGAATACTTATTTCCTTGAAACTTATATTTAAAACCCTGGAAATTTATAATTATCACCCTGGAAAATAAAATGCTTCAAATATATCGTTGCTACGATATATGAGTATGTAGATTCTTCTAATTATTGTATTCATTTGTATCTAAATATCACGCTCCACAGTTTTAGAATATTTCGCCAATTACATTTCTAGACATTTGGCAAAACTTCTGAAATCAAATTGTCCGGTAAATAATCGAAAATTAGGGTATAATTAAAAAGATTTTAAGATACAGAAAGTTATTTTACATTTTTAAAAAACTGTTTATTTTATTTTTAATTAATTTTAATTTATAATTAAAGATAAATTTAATATAAAGATATATGTTTTTACTTATATATATATAACTAATATGTTGTTCAGATTTAAAATCCATTGGAAATTTTAAAATTTCTTAAACGTTATTTTTTACATTAACACTTAATTAAACTGTATAAATTTTTCTGATATAACACAGTTGATAATAATCTTAAGTAAAGGATTTACCATAAGGAGAAAACAAATGGAACAAAGAATGTCATCATTATTAATTTTTGTCTTATCACATTAATTTTTAAATTTTGGCTTCGAAATTTTATTTCAATTCTTCATTTACAATCATGTGATCTAAAGGATTTAATAATAGTTTTCGCTTCTTTAAAAATCATTTTTGAAGAATTTGAGGTACTAAGATTAATTGTCTGTAAAGAATTAGATTATTCTTACGTGACTATCAAATCAGTAAGTTGAAAATAGCGATTATCTTGAAACTTTGTAACTTTTTAGAAAGGTAAAAAGTTTTAAAACCTTTGTCATAGAATACATTTGCGTCAGAGGTTGAAAGAGAATTCTTTATGCGTGATAGAAGAGATGTTCGCGTGATACTGTAACATGTCTTCAGGAGCATAAAATGAACTCATTTATATTTGAGAATGTTTATACATAAAGTTTATGTATTTTTATCAAAATTAAGAAGTTTATGTTAATTAGATGCAGCTGCAAAATACTCTCTGTAAGTTGCGGTATTAAAAGTGTGTTCTAGTAAACAAATATTTAACAAACAGCATGAAATTGAGAAATAAAATACTAATAATAAATAATGTATTCTACGTAAAATTATGTTAAATATTCTAAACTAGAGGAATTGTTTAACAAAAACAATATTTAAAAAATGTTTTAAAAAATTATTTTTAAATTACTTGATAAGTAATACTAAAATTAGAATTTAAATGGGTTTTTTATGTTTATTATTTAAATCTATTATTTACTTATATAAGACAATAGTTATATTTGAACTTAAAGAGCTTTTAATTACCCATAATAGTATATCATTTATTTTCAGTATATTTTTGACGTAGTAATCATATCAGTATAATTTTGGACTCTAATAAGGGTGGAAGAAAACTTGGGAACGACGTCTATTTTCTACAAAATTCTTTTTATATAAGTAACTTATTGTTCAAGCTATTACGATTTATACATTCCGTAAAACACATTGTTCTCTTATAAAAAGTAATTTCAGAAGATTCCATTCATTTGTTGTATACTGATTTCGCTCCAATATAAAATTTCCGTTTCAAATTTTCACTCTCGGAATGCAGAAATTTGTCTGATGGAGAACGAGAATATGAGAAAATTTGTATAAAAGAAAGGCTTGAGTAAATATAAATGAAAAATCTAAAATAATTTTAGCTGCCGCATATGAATTTTCAACTTTCAATACTAACATAAAAACCACCTTTCAAATGTAAGAGTAATTATAACTGTTTTTATATATATTAATCAAATATAAAATTTTAGAAAATGTTTATAATCCTTTTTAAAATATAAAACATAATGTATATGGAAATGCCAATTAACTACATTTTTCATACGAAAAGAAAAATATAGTTTTGTATATATCTGCACAATATTAAAAGTACACTAATATTTTTGTACCTTGAAGTTAAATATTGCTGCTTTTCATATATATATATATATATATATCTATTCTCGATTAAAAAAATTACTCACTCTGATCCAACTACATTACTATAAATATTTAAGATAAAAGCTACAAAAATGAAAAGATGAATTATATGCGTGATATCCATGCATATGAGTTTAATGGAAAGTTCACGCAAATCTAAAAAAATAATGTAGATAACATAATGAAGAAAAAATTAAGAGGAAAAATAAACCTGAATGCGAACCACATTTCTTTAAAATGATATAAGAATATCAAGTGTTACTCCAGGGAAGTAACTGGATTGCTTGAATTTTTTTTAGTGAGGTTTTAATCAACATTATAGAGAACACAATTTTTTGCGATTAAATATTAATAATCTGAAAGTTGTACAAAATAAATCAAAGTTTCCATGATTTTAATTCCTTTTATACCTTATCTCTTTTTCAAGAAAACACAAAGATTAAACGCTTATAGTAAACTGAAAAGTATTTCAGTAGCGTATTACTTAATATTACACACATTTTTTTATTTTTTTATTTTTTTTCTGCTATTATATATTAAGAATCTGAAAGAAATTTTAAAAAAGAAAAATCAGTTTCAGTGATTAGTTATTTTTATTTACATTATCCCCTTAACGGATGTAAGGGTTTAAAAGTAATAATACGTTGAAAATATATTTTTTCAGAATATTGTTTAATGTTACAACGCTCTCTCTATACCACGATTTAAAATCTGAAAGTAATAAAAATATTTATATTTTCAGCCAATTCTAGCACATAGGAATGCGTTCTGTCAGTAAATTGTCATTCCAAATATCAAATATATTTGTATTATTATACATAAATCATACGTTTATACATATTTGGATTTCTTCTTATACTCTCAATCAACATTGTTTGTTGTATTTCGTATTACCTTTCCCATGAATACCAGAGATGACGAGTATAATATTTCACAGCCAATATTGATATTATCAGTTTACGAGCCGAACTATGTCTGGTATAATTGAAGTAGGGGAGACAGTGCCATAGTGGACCACTTTTACACTCTTATTATTATTATTATTATTATTATTATTATTTTTTTTTTTTTCAAAAAACAGAAAATCAATGTACTTGAAAAAAATTAGGAGTACTTGAATGTACTTGAAAATCTCTAAGCCTTTCTTAACATGATATGTATATATATATATATATATATATATATATATATATATATATATATATATATATATATATATAACAATATTTCTAATACATTATTAATTAAAAAATAAATCGTGAGCGCTCTCAAAGTGGACCAATGTGCCCCATCACCGGGGTACAATGGACCAACCTATTTTGTTTATATTAAATTAATATAAATTACTTTTTTTTATCCGTCTAAAGTTAGTTTCTTATACTATTCTAGTCTAACGTAATTCAAGCATTTTCATGAAATAAAATAACAATAATTAAATTAAAATAAACAAATAAGAAATTAAATCTCAGTAAGAAAATTTATTAAGTTTAAATAGGTATTGTTTTTTATTCTTTTATTAATATTATATAAATCAAATATTTTTTTTAATTCAGATATTAATTAATATTATACTACTATTCAAATATTTAATATTTTTTTGTAATTATTTGGAGATATAATTAATTTACATTGTATTTGTAGGAAAAATTTTAATAAAATATATTAAGCTACTTCTTTTGCTTTCCACATGTGATATCTAAAAGCAACAAATATAATAAATAATGCTTACTATTTATTAAATTAGATTTTTTTAATTAATACGATATAATTCAAATAGGTTATAAATTTAGGTATTAACAATAATTATATTACTATACAAATACTTACTCTTTCAGAAATGTATTATTATCTTTATTTTATTATACGGTTAAGGTATTTATTACTTTGAGATATACTTTACATTATATTTGTATCTATAAATTTAACTAAAACAAATATATTAAATCTAATTTGTACTTTTAGGCACACTGGAAGGTGGTCCAATGTGCCCCATATCAGAGTAAAACAAATAATAGTAATAAAATAATATACAGACTATAAGTATTCTAATAAATTTTAGGAATTTAAAAACAGCAATACCTTGCCTTCCTTTAACAGCTATATGTAGTACATTTAGTCACTAGTTCAATCTTTATAAAATTTTAAAATCTTCAATGTGAAAAAAATTACTTTGAGCAGATCAAAACGTAAAACTGCTCAAAATGGTTATCTTAATATTTTTCATGTGATTTTTTTGGCTGCATACAACATGTACTATGCTGTCATACATGTGTATCGATATGAACTAAAAGAGTTGAATATTTAATAGTTTTAAATAGGAATGGTCCACTGTGCCCGTTCTCCCCTACGCATTGTATTAGATAATAATACTTTGGATTACTGGATTGACACACTAATATTTTCAACTGAGTACCATTGCCTTTTCTGTCTTGAAGGGCTCTTAAAATTATATTCCTTCATCATCTGATGTGGTAGCACTCGGGACCAATCCACGGGTTCCAGTAAATAGATTTGTAAGGATATCATCAAACAATCCTTTAAAAAAAATGACAGCAATAGTGTTTTACACATGACAGAGACAATAAATATCTTGCGTTAAATAACCAGTTTTTTTTAACTGTTTAAACTTCCTATATCAATGATACATTTGTTTTTTGGATTTTGACGTCAAAAACTTATAATTTGTTTTTTCTACAGATATTACAATATATATTTAGTAAAAAATTATGAAATATTTATTAATAACATTGAAGATTGATTAAATTAATCAAATATCTGCAGTGCAGTAACTATTTATCATTTCATTTTGAATAAGTGTCTTTGATTTTGATAGACATGCTAAATGTACATTACGAGTTTTATAAAGTCTGTTCTTTTTAATCCTTTTAAACGCAGTAAAAATATCGTACCCACTTCGAATGCATATCATGTTTCTGTATCTTTTTAAACAAGTGCTTTTAATAATAAAAAATTCTCATTTTAATTTCTAATTATATTATGTCATTTTTCTCATTAAAATTACATTTCTGTATGCAGAAAATTGAATTTCTACCAATACTTAATGCCTTTGTACAACGTTAGAAATATACATATATATGAAAACAAATCTTATTGTTTTCATAATGTACTTAAATTCATTTTTTTTTTCTTATGTGTAAATAAGAACTTTATTAAAGGTATCTTAAAAATGTCGTTAATTTTTATGTCTCAGACTATCTTGATAATATGTAATTTCAAATACTTACTTTAAAAATTATGGTTCATTCATTTATTTTTCTTTTTTTTAATAAATCTAATATTTTCATTTTATAATATATTTTGACCAATATATATATATATATATATAAGATTAAAAAAAGAAAAAAGAAAATAAATATTTTCTCTTATTTCGAGCTTTAAATGCAATACAAATTGTAAAATATTAAGAAAACACATATTACTGTGTTACTAATGGATTGGAGAAATGACAGAGCAATTACTGGTTGATTATTGAACAGTAGAGACATATTCGCACGTTTCTGAATAAATATCTCCATGCTTATACAGGGTTCGTACGGCCAAGCCTTTTTTCGTAGGAGTCTTAGACCAATAATTTTTAACGATGAATTTGTTTTGAATTTTATAGGCTTCTATTACAACAAAATTTATAATATAAATTTAGTGGTTAAAAAGATCAAAGAAAATGTAGGAGCGTGCAAACCCTGTTATATTATCAATTTAATATAAATACTACATACTAGTTTTTTTTTTTTTTTTTTTTTTTTTTTTTTATGTTACATATTTCTCTCCCGACTCAAAAAGCTGAAAACCATAAAATTCTTTAAAGTAAAGTACTGTGACTATGAACTACATTCAGAATTGAGCTTTGCATATAATCTTCTATTTTGTAGATTCTTCTATTTCATATATTCCGCATTTTATAGCAGTGGGCGTTACAAAAAAATAATTCACAGTATCGAAGAGGCTTCTTGAATGAATACCAGATTGAACTACTTTTTATGGACCTTGTAATGAGTTCCTATAAGTGCACTTGTGAAAGAAATTAAAGCACATACATTTTTTCAATTAAGTATTAAATGCGTAGGTGTGTCAAGTACTATAAAAAGAATGATATTTAAAATAAGAATGACTTTACGGGAAAAATAAAATGCTGAAAAAAAAAATAATTGAATTGAATTGAACTGAAGATATATTTACATTTAAAATTTCTGTTTAATTTAATTATTAAAATAATAAATTCCGTTTAATTATCAAAATTAAATTAAACAGAACAAATAACAGAATTAATATTAACATTATTTAATATTATAAAAATAAATCTTAATATAGGATTAATTTGCCCTAAAATATAAATATGATACTTATTTCAAAATACAAATGACACAGGAATAAACTTATCACTGTCTATTGTAAAAACAGTTTGGAATATAATATATATGTATAAACATACATACATATGAATAATTTATAAATTAATGACTGAATAGTAAATGCATAGTTATAATTTGCTTTTTTGTGGGGTTAATTGCATTTTTATAAATAAATTGCATATTTTAAATAAGAGATTTAAAGGTAATTTCAGTTTAGTTCCATTTAATTAAATTGCTTTATTTATTATTATTAATTTAAAATTTTATTAAGTTAAATATAATTTTATTTTATAAACTCATGTTTGTGAAAATTGCAACACCATGAAGGAATGCGAATATCATAATGATATTTATTGGGCTCATACACTATAGTAAGAAGAACAATTGATTAAAATTTCAGAAAATTTGGAGTAACATGTACTGAGAAAACAGTACATAAAGCAGCGCCCTCTGTGAGAAATAACTCCCTTTATCTGCCTAGGCATTGAATCAAACAGCGATTGGATGACATGTACGGGTAAAGCACTTCATGAAGCTTCAACACGATGCCACAATTCATCGATCGAAGTTACTGGTGAGTGGTGGGGGGTCAGTCGCTTTTCAATGATTAAACAGTCATTTTCATTGGTGCGAGATCTGGAGAACGCGCTGGCCAGAGCAACAGTCGAACACATTCTGTATTAAGGAAGGTCCGGACTATACTGACAACTTGCGGTCGTGCATTATCCTGCTTAAATGTGGCACTGCGGGGGCCTTGAATATAGAGAGGAGGTACGGGCATTAACTCACCAGAAATTTAATGACCGCATTTCAGAGTGCCGGGAATGCGAACAAGAAGTAATCGAAACATGTATCCAATGGGACTCCATACCATCACTGCATGTGGTGGACAGTGTGACGATGTCGAATCCCAGCTGGCATTGTGCATTATTGACAATGCCGTTAAGTACGGATAAGGCAATCTTGATGCTGTAAACAGGATTGTGATTTGTCTGAAAGGCGACTTCACGCCATCCCTGCGTCCAGGTTCGTCATTAATCACACATTAAAGGTGCTCGTATCAGTGATGCAGTTTTGACGGTAATCAAAATTTTGGTAGCTGCATACTGGGTCACCACCTGGAGGGATGGTATGTGGTACCATTGGATACACGTCTCGATCACCTCTTGTTTTGATTCCCGCCACTCTGAATACCAGCCATTACATTTCTGACGAGTTAACGCCCGTACCTCCTCTCTATATTCTAGGCCCCCGCAGTGCCACATTTAAGCAGGATAATGCACGACCGCAAGTTGTCAGTATAGTCCGGACCTTCCTTAATACAGAATGTGTTCGACTGTTGCTCTGGCCAGCGCGTTCTCCAGATCTCGCACCAATGAAAATGACTGTTTAATCATTGAAAAGTGACTGACCCCCCACCACTCACCAGTAACTTCGATCGATGAATTGGGGCATCGTGTTGAAGCTTCGTGAAGTGCTTTACCCGTACATGTCATCCAATCGCTGTTTGATTCAATGCCTAGGCAGATAAAGGGAGTTATTGTTCACAGAGGGCGCTGCTTTATGTACTGTTTTCTCAGTACATATTACTCCAAATTTCCTGAAATTTTAATCAATTGTTCTTCTTACGATAATGTATGAGCCCAATAAATATCATTATGATATTCGCATTCCTTCATGGTGTTGCAATTTTCACAAACATGAGTTTAGTTTTGAGAAAGTAGTATTAAAGAGCCTCTTTCAGCTGAATACAGAAATAAATATGTGAACGAATTAAGATATAATGCATGATTTAATAAACAAACTTATACAATAATCTTACGCATATCATACGCACGTACTATTTCATCATTTAACAGTTAATAATAATAAAAAAAAAGAAATTAAGTATTATAAATCAGTTTATAATTCCAAGATCACATTTCACGTAATGGAAAAAAATGTAAATTTCAACATTTAAAATATCATATGTTCTACAAATTTTTATAAAATCATTTTTATGTCTCCTCAAAATATATTTTTAATACATAAGCTTCCTTTTGAAATATCCAAAGCTTCATTATTCCATACACGGCATTGCAAATACATAGAAAGCAAATTCAAAAGATACAGGTCACTTCTTGAAATCGTATTTAAGGGGAAGGCTGACTCTTTCTGCGGATATCTATTCATATATATTATATATACAAGAAATGTCAAATATAAATGAATAAAAATTTTTACTTCTTATAAAATATATTTTAGGAGAAATAGGAAACATAAAGTCAGAAATATATGTATATATATATTCTTACTGAATATGAATTTAGAGGATTAGACTTGATATACTTACTATTGTGTATATAAATGATACAATCAACTTTTAATACTATATTTTTGTGTGTTCAATAAATTAATAATTGCAATATATATATATATATAATTTACTAATTAAATATTTATGTTATGATTAGCTATTTAAAATGTTTTTAAACCCAATTTTCCAAATTATATTAAGTTTTGTGGGGGTAAAAAGGAAGGAATCAGTAACAAATTAAAGAAAAACAAAATGTTTCGGATCACCCTGCAAAATGTAATGTTTAAAATTCATTGATACTAGGAAATGTGAGTGGGTGAATTCTTGCAAATGTTTGTATTCATGTCTATCTGAATATCTATTCAGGGAAATATGTAAGTTTTTTTTTTAAATATATATCTAATTTTAGCATGTATTTATTAAAACGGGGCTTTTATTCAACGCCAATTAATTGTATTTTTAGAAATGAAATGGGATACTTTATTAAAATTAAAATACTGCATTTATAACATAAAATTATTAAATATCTCTTGAAATATGAAAATGTTTCCTTAAGAAATTTTAACGGTGCATATAAAATCGTTTCTTTTTTTTTTTTTTTTTGTGATTTATTAAGCAAATGTATTGAACTATCTAATATGAAAATTCAAATTAAATATCGTGAAACTGTTTAAAAAAAAAAAAAGAAAAAAAAAAGTTACTGTCAAACCAATGAACTAAATTTTTATTCATTAAAAAATACATGCAAATACATAAATAAATAAAAGAAAGAAAAGAAAAGAAAAGAAAAAAAAAAAAAGATTCATATTTATTTACAATAAAGTTGAATTGTTTTACCATTGATGAATAATTTAGAAAAAAAAAAAAAACACGTTATAAATTTATTTTTATTTATTTTTATTCAATTATTTTTTATTACTGAATTTATTTTTTATTCATTGATTTTTTTTTTTTTTTTATTAATAATTTTTCTTCGCATGTTTTGTTTAAAATACTACGCCAAACTTCCTTAAAATAGCATTAGTGTGGAATGGATAGCTTGCACGTTATAATCAATTAACTGTCTTTTTGTGAAGCTATTTTTAACCGACTTCAAAAAAGAGAAGGTTCTCAATTCAAACCGTATGTACTTTTTTTGTTTGTTAGCTCATAACTTCTGAACGATGCTCCGATTTTGGTAGTTTTCGTTCTGTTGAAAAGGTCTTGGTCTAAAATAGGTCCCATTGTAATAACTTTACGATCTAAAGAAAATACAGGGTGCCAAAAAAATCAGTCCCCACACTTTTAACTGCTAAAAGTCTGCAGCTATTGTCATAAAAGCGGCGTTTAGGTACAATAAAGTGACCATGAGCTACAAGATTAAACCGCTTACAGCGCCACCTGGTGGAAAATAGCGGAGTTAGTGCTCCTATCTCGGAAACGGTTCAAGACAGAGAAAAAAGGTAAATTTCAAAGTTGAAGAGTATCATCGATTTAGTACAAAAAGGCAGTTTGTAGGCATTAATGCCAAAAAAAGAACGCTAAAAACGTGCATTTGTTTGTTCGCAATTTCTTACACTATGCACATTTGAACTACATTGCCCACGTTGTACACTGTAAAATATATGTCTATTTGCTGCAAGAAAATAATTATCTGTAATTTGAAAAAATACGTTCTGAAAACGTAATTTTTTCGTAAATTACACATATTTTCTAAAATTACAGAGAATTTCCGACAGCAAATAGGACATAGTTTTTACAGTGAGCGTAGCTGGTGACACGTATTCTATGTAGTTCAATATACGGTTACTATAAGCGGTCATATCAGTTAGCGCATTGTCGTTTTTAACCGACATAAGAAAGGAGGGGTTCTTCATTCCAAACATATGTTTTTGCTGTTGTTTTTTGTTAGTTTTTAACTTCGTAAGAGATACTTCGATTTTCATACTTTCTTTTGTTGTAAAGATCTTAGCGAGAAATAGGTCCCATTAGGATTTCATTAAGATCTAAACAAATTATAGGGTGCTCACAAAAGTCTGTTTTCTCTCTTTTAAATGCTGATCGGCTGTAGCAAGACTCGTAATAGTAGTATAACAGTGGCAATGCGAAACGAGATGCGACCGCTTACAGTGCCTTCGGTGGAAAACAGCGGAAATAACGTTTCTATCTCGGAAATATTATGAAGTTGGGGAAGAAATGTAAATTACAAAGTTGTAGAATATCATCAATCTAGTACAGAATGACATTTTATAAATATGAATGTTAAAAACAGAACGTTTTTAACGTGCATTTGTGTATTTGGAATTTCCTGTTCTATCGATTCCTTTCAAGCTGAAGGCTTTTGATATTAAATATATTTCACATACTTAATGGTATTGGATACTTTTATACTACATGTAACAGAAATATGTTCTTAATAAAAAATCCTGCCTAACAGAGTTTTTGTTTGCGAATGTAGCGCATCCTCTCTTTACATTTCTAAAACCTTTTTAATGTAATGTCTGTGGATTTAATAGATAGTTTTTTTTTTTTTTTTTTCTCATATCGCATAAAACTAAGAAAAGTAACACAAACTTAAAATGTAGTATTTGAGAAAAATTAACTTTAAAATAAGGCATTAACTTGAACTGCCTCTCGAGTGGATAATATTCGAGATGGAGATGTAACGTTTTTTGTGTACATTTGGGTACTTCATATATTTTTCAGTGACATAAACTCGAAATTACCATTTTTAGAGTTTGTCACTTTTCTATCGGATTGTGACATGTTAGACTGCCGTCGAAAATTTTTTCGTGCTCTGCTTTGAATACTAATTCACTGAAAGGGGAAAAAAATATTTTGTAAAAAAAAATAGAATCGACTCAAAAAATTAAATAAATAAATAAAAATAAAAAAATAGAATCGACTGAAAAAAAAAAAAAAAAAAAAAAAAAAAAACTATTATTCAGAAAACTACAAAATTAAATGAAATCGAAAATTGCGCTTCAAAGTATGAAATAAGTTCTTTCGCCAAACACAAACTTACCAACATACTAATTAATATTCCGTAGTATTGTCAGCCCCGCCCTTTTCTTTACACCAATAAATTTTTAGAGTAATGTTCTACAAATCCTATTACGTTTAAATAAGGTTAAAAAATATTCTAAAAAGTTACTGGTGTGAAAAAGAAGACGGGGCTAATAATACGACGGAATATTAATTAGTTTGTTGGCAAGTATGCAAACAACATAAACACTACAATTAATCAAAACTTTTGAAGTCGGCGCAAAATTAAATGAAAATCGATAGTTTTATTCAGTAAAAAAATCAAATTCTTTTCAAAATATACATATCATACTGACCTCTACAAAATACAGCCAAAAAGTATTTTTTTTTAAACGGTTAAGAATTCTTAAGCTGCAAATGACATGGTATATTTTCGCCCTTTGCGAAAAAAAAAAAAAAAAAAAAAAAAAAAAAAATGAAAATAAATATCTGGTGAGCATAATTCCCTTAATAATGTTTATTTTAATAAGGTAGTATATTAAAGAGCAATCAAGAATATGAAACAATATTTAGTACAATGTAGCTTACGAAAATATACATCTCGCGTGTATATTTTTGTATTACGATTTTATCGCCAAATCCAAAAACTACCAAGAACGACAAGTGTCTAAGCTATACCCAGTTTGTAAATAAAACTCTTATAACTTCTTAAAAATATAAATACTGAATTTCAAAGGATGCTCATTGTTCTCTTTAAATGTTACTAATGGACCAATTGTATACAGTGATAAAAGAATAAAGGAAACCATGGAAATTTATTAGTCAATCGGGGCAGCAGCGTTGTAGCTATCAGTCTAAAAACAAATATAATTTTATGTAATTTCGCACCGGCTTCAAAAGTTATGATTAATTGTAGTGTTTATGCTGTTTCGGGAAAGAATTTATTTCATACTTTTAGGCGCAATTTTCGATTTCATTTAATTTCAGTTGTTTTGTGGAGTCGGTTCTATTTTTTTTTTTTTTTTTTTTTTTTTTTTTTTTTTTTTAACAAAAAGATTTTTTTAAAGAAACAATTATATTTTTACAATTAATAATGCTTTTCCGATACAAATGAATAAAATTATTAGAAGAATCTACACAATATAACACCTAGAACGCATATTAAGTGTTTCAGTTTATAGGGTGGTACCAAACTTTCTCTTTGCTACTCCTTATTTTGTCTTAACGACAAAATATTTGTTAAAATATATGAGATAAATTATCTACTTTGCACTTTAACTGTTTCAGAATAATTCATGAAATATATTTCTAAATATTTCGAAAAGCGTCTGAAATGAAAGTGTGTCCGGTAAATTATGGAAAATTAGTGTAAGAGATTTTAAGATACAGAAAGTTAATTTACATTTAAAAATAAACTGTTCGTTTTATTTGTTATTAATTTAAGTTTTTAATTAAAAATTTTTTCATATATATATAATAATTCATTTAAGTTTATAATTAAAAATAAATTCCATATATAGATATATGTTTTTATTTATATTTGTAACTTTTATGGTGATCAGACTTAAATTTCATTGCAAATTTTAACAACAATGGTTAATTAAATTATATAAAAAGTAGATAATTTTCAGATATAACACGGTTGATAATAATCTTAATTAAAGGATTTACCATAAAGAGAAAACAAATGTAACAATGAACGTCATCATTAATTTTTATCTTATCACATTAATATTTAAATTTTGGCAGCGAAATTTTATTTCATTTCTTCAAACACAATCAGGTGATCTAACGGACTTAATTATAGTTTTCGCTTCTTTAAAAATCATTTTTGAGGAATTTTAGATATTAAGATTAATTATCTGTAACGAATGCGATTTTCCTTACGTGACTATCGGTCCAAAAAGTTGAAAATAGCGATTATCTTGAAACTTTGTAACTTTTTAGAAAGGTAAAAAGTTTTAAAACCTTTGTCATATAATACATTTGCGTCAGAGGTTGAATGAGAATTCGTTATGCGTGATAAACCAGATGTTAGCGTGATACTGTAACATGTCTTCAGGAGTATAAAATGAACTCATTTATATTTCAGAATGTTTATACGTGAAGTTTACGTACTTTTAACGAAATTAAGAAGTTTATGTTAATTAGATGCAGCTGCAAAATACTCTGCATATTATAACATTAAATGTGTGTTTTAGTAAGCAAATATTTAACAAATAATATGAAATTAAGTAATGGAATATTCTACGTAAAATTATGTTAAATATTCAAATCTAGAGGGCTTATTTAATGAAAAAAAAATGTTGAAAAAATTACCATTTTTAAATTACTTGACAAGTATTACTAAAAATAGAATTTAAAACTAAGTGTATTCTTTATATTCAATCTTTACTTATACAAGACAATAGCTATATTGGAAATTACAGTTTTAGATACCCATAAAAGCAGTGTATTATATCCGTATAATTTTGGACCCCAATGAGGGTGAAAGAAAACACGGGAATGATGTCTATTTGCTTCAAAATTCATTTTTAACACATAACCTATTGTCCAAGCTATTTGCGATACATAAATTCCGTAAAAGACAATCGTTCTCTTATAAAAAGGAATTTCAGAGGATTCCATTCACTTTATGTAGACTCATTTCTGTCCTAAATAAAATTCCCGTTTCCATTTTTATTCCCGGATTGCAGAAATTCGTTTAGGGATGAAGGATGAGCGAGAACACGAGAAAAATATGAACAAAAGATTGGCATGAGTATATGCAAATCAGATATCTAAAATAATTTTAGCTACTATATATGGGATTTCAAATTTCAGTAATAACATAAAAAATATTATTGAGAAATGAATGTACTTATAACAGTTTTATAAATATGAATGAAATAATAAATTTTAGTAAATTTTTAAAATTCTTTTTAAACTATAAAAATTAAATTATATAGAAATGCTAATCAATCATGTTTTTTCCTTTTTAAAAGAACGCTCCTTTTTTTTGTATATGACATTAAAGCAGAAAATACCAAGTACACTAATATTTTTGTACCATATTTGAAATTGAGTATTAGAGTTATATTTATGTATATATATATATATATATATATATATATATATTGATCCAACTACACTTCTATAATTAATTAAGGTAGAAGCTACAAAAGTGAAAAGATAATATATACGCCTGATAGCCATGCATATATTTTTAATGGATACGTATATCTAAAAATAATAATCTTGAAAATATAATGAAAAAAAAAAAAAAGATTAAAAAAAAAAAACTGTATGCGAACATTATTTCGTTAAAATTGCATAGTGAATAGCAAGTGATTCTCCAGGGAAGTAATCGGATTGCTTATTAAGGATTAAAGAAAAATATTTTTTTGAAAAGAATTCACGATTTTTAGTACGCTGTGTGGTACATTCAAATAGCTAAACGTACATATAACTCTTATGCATGCAATACAGATTTTGTGTTTCTTAAGAAAATAAATTTTAGAATTTCCAGTCAGCAAATTAATGGGTAGATCTCGTTTTGATAATGTAATTCATGTACGTCACAAAAAATCTCGATCAAATTTAGATATATTGTACATCATATAAGGTATATGGTTTTGCATGAACCTTGTTCTCCACAAATAAAGTTGAATGAATTTTTTTGTATTTAAAAATAAGAATTATGAATACATACGATTTTGGACAGAATTGAATAATGGTGTGGAGAATTTGCTTTTATACCACAATATTTATGATAATTTTTTTGTTAATATTGAATTCCTTAATATATCACTGCAAGTATCATATAAAAATGTATAAGACAACATTTTGTAAATCGAAATAGAAGAATCTTATTGAGATAAGCAATGTAAAAATAATTTTTCCATTAATATTTTCAAAGTGACAACAGAAAATCTATAATTTTGGCAATTTAATTTTTTTTTTTTTTTTTTTTTTTTTTTGTATTTTATTCTCGTTTAGAGGGCGAATAGAATCAAAGTAATGCCAATCGATTTAAAATATATAATCTCCTAAAACGTTTTTTCAGTGAGGTGTTGCTTAACATTATCTACAACATTTTTTTCTCTACCACATATTAAAAATCTGAAAGCAGTACAAAATAAATCCCAATTTTCAATAATTTTAATTTATTTTATTCCTTATCTACTTTTCAGAAAATATAAGGAACAAACGCTTACATTAAATAGATAAATATTTCAGTGGTGTATCACTTAATATTACACATTTTTTTTTTTTCATTATGTATTAAGAACCTGAAATGAATTAATAATAATAATAATAATAAATCTAAATTGGTATTTTTTTTTTTTTTTACATTATCTCCTTAACGGGTTTAAGCATTTAAAAATAATATATATAAAAAATATTTTTGCAGAATATTGTATATCCCTTTACGGCGCAAGACAATTTTAAACATTTAAATTATAATGCCACCGGAATTCATGAACTAAATTAAACTAAAAGAAATTTTAAATTTTAGGGTTTTAAACACCGGCCTTTTCTGATAAGTTATAAACGTGAATTTCTGCTAAAAAATTTCCGGGATGAATTTTTGCAGCTGGATCTTAAAATTTGCGTCCTCGCAGCGAGGACAGCGCGCGTTAAGGGGTTAATGTTACAACATTCTCACTGTGTAACGGTTTAAAATCTGAAAGTAATAAAAATACCTATATTTTCAACCTACTCTAGGACATAACAAAGTGTTCGGTCATTAAATGACCATTCCAAATGTCAAACATATTTGTTTTGTCCAACATAAATCATACTTATCTACCTATTTGGAATTCTTGTTATACTGTAAATCGGCATTTTTTTTGTTGTGGGATCTTTTAGAGTAATTCTGGGATTATTTCGTATTACCTTTACCATCAATACCGGAGTTTACAGGTATCATACTTCACATTCAATCTAGATAATGTCAGCTGCACGAGCCCAGTAGCTAGGAGAGATAGCGCAGTAGAAGAGATTGCACACATAGGGAATCGACGGAAATGAATAGAGTGTGCCAGTCGCAACTTCAAGCGTTTGTACAACATCGATATTGAAGTGTCGACTTGAATGTGCCTGTTGATTGCTTCAACAGTGTAAGATAAAATGTGATCATTTTGCCTCGTTTTCAAAAAGAAATGCTCTAATTTTCAACCCTACCCAGGATTTTCTACAGAATGGTAATAATACAAAATATTTTTAAATTAAACAGTTTCTCATAATCTATTAAACTAGACTAATGATACAAGCACCATGAATGTCTGTAAAGGCGAATAATTATGTAATAAAACACTGCTCAATCCGTCCTTCGAAAATGAGAAAGTGTGTGTTTTTACTATTTAGGATATATTGCGTATTAAAAATTCTATACTAATAGAGATTTTGCAGCTTATTGATAATAACAAAACATTGAGGATGGGTTTGTTCAATGTCTGGAACTGTACCTGGAAATAACTTCGACAAGTGACTGGACTAGATCAAACCATTCGAGACAGCGAATCTTTTAGGAGACTGCCTTCAGAATCTGAAACTCAACGTTATTCAGGAGTGACAGATCAACAAAAGCCACATCTCTAACGGTATTTAGCTCTCGAATGTTAATGTTAGCCTATGAGAAAATTATACGAAAATATTTAAATGCTATTGTATATCTGTTTAGTTTTGCGATATTTTCAAGTATGATGCAAAAGTTTTGCAGCTGTCGGCTGCTTAATTCTTTCCGGTACAGTGTTGCCGCTGCGGCAACACATTATTTTAATTCTCAAGTGTAAAAATTCATTCGAGATTTTTTTTTATAGTATTTTTCTTTTATAATATAGAGGTAAAATTTCTTCTTTTTTTCTTTTTTTTTTCTTTCTTTGTCTTCTAATGTCGTTATTGAATTCCAGTGGATGTTGATTTTAAATGAATATAATTACTCTGTGCCGGAAAGGGTTAAAAGGAGGCGATAAAACTTATTGCAAGAAATAATATCAGCCTACTCATAATTTTTTTTTTAAACAACTGTAATCGTCTAAATTTCAATATAATAAAATATATCTGTTTAGTTTTGCAATATTTTCAAGTGTGATGCAATTTTTTTTGCAGCTGTCGGCTGCTTAAATAGATGCGATAAAACTGAATGCAAGCAAAAAATATTCAGCCAACTCAAAATTCTTTCTTAAAGATTGTAATCGTCTAATTTCAATAAAATAAAATATATTAAATAAACAAAGAATTTTAAAGTTAAAACGAGAAGATTTCAAAGCAAGGGAAATTTAAGTTTTTATGTTTTGAAACTTTTTGGACGAAAGTATTTGAGAAAAACATTTTTATAAATGACGAACGGTGGGCGGATTCTGGGCTTAAAAGTGTACGGGATCATATATCATTGAACCTACCATATCGTTCAACTAACCATTCAACATTACCATATATCATTGAACATACATCATTGAACATTGAATTGTGTGCAATCTGTATACTTACGAACATACTAATTAATGTTCAGTAATATTGTTAGCCCCGCCTACTTTTTCAGCCCAGTATCTTTTTAGAGCATTTTTATTCTTATTAAATCGTATTTGGATTTAGAGAATATTACTCTAAAAATTTACTGGTGTGAAAAAAAGGGCGGGACTAATAACACTACGGAATATTAATCAGGATGTTAGCAAATAAAGTAAATCTCTCTCAAACACATTATTTTGTTGATGACGGTTGCGGGATAACTTCAACAATTACAATAACAAGTGCAACGAGTTTGGACAACGAAAGGTTCGGTTAACAAACAAGTAACCATTTAAGCTAAAAGGGATAGTTCCTATAATTTTAAGAATAACTTCGAATATTGATTTATTCTAGAGTAATTTTAACCTCGCCATTATTTCATACCATTTATTTTTCAAGAGTAACTTTATTTTGTTTTATTTTATTTTATCAAAGATATATTTTGGAGAAAAAATTTTCTATACATAAAGTGGTGCGAAATAAAAGCGTGGCTAAAAATAAATCGTAATAAATTCAAATTTTGGCATTTATAATTTTAAATTAAATTAAACGTGTTAGCTAGTAACTTACTGTTATTTTGCAATTTTTATTTGATTTTTTTCTTTAAATAATATTTTGTAATCCTTTGAATTTTTTTATTTTTCTAAATTTTAAATTAAAATAACCGGTAACATTACAAAAATATTTGTTTATAAATACATTACAATAATGTCATTTAAGTGCAATTATTATTATTAACAATGCTATTGTAGTTATAATGAGGCGCAATCTCTCCTACACATGTGCACAGTATCTCCTACCCTGTAAGGGAATAATAATAAAATAAAATAGCACTGCATAAAATAGCACTCTTGGCTTTATTACAGCAGTTGTTTTATAATATAGCAGAACAAGAACACTACAGTAATTTTTTATCATTACATTTTGAATTTAAGTGTTGTTATCTTTTATTTGGATATAAAAGCTCCTATCTACATTTCGAATATTTCGTAAAGTTTGTTACTTTTTATCCTTTTAAATACAGTAAAATTCTGTACTTACTTTTAATGCAAATACTGTTTCTAAAGTTTTTTAAACAAAGAGTTTTAGTAAAAATATTCTCATTTTAATTTCTGACTATATTACGTCATTCTTCTCATTAATTTTTAAAAGGTAAAATAATGAAATTCTACCAATACTTAGCTCCTTTAAACAACGTTAGAAATGTACATATATAAGGAAACAAACCTCATTGGTTTCCATATTGTATTTATTTATTTTTTTATTTTTTTTAATCTGTGTATAAGAACTTCATTGAAGGATTTTGATATCTTCGTAAATTTATATCTCAGATTATCTAGATAGAATATATTTATTCAAGTTCTTTCTTTAAATATTATACTTCATTCATTTAATTTTCTTTATTTAAAGAAATCTAAACTTTCAATTTTATAATGTATTAAAGAAAAACAATACATAAAAAAAAAAAAAAAAAAAAAAAAAAAAAGAACTGTCTTACTTCGTATTTTAAGTGCAATACAGATTATTATATTAGAGAAAACACATGTAATTGTGTTACTAATACGTTTGATAAATATAACAGCAATTACTGGAGAATTATTAAACTATGGAGAATTAAACCCTTGTTTCTAAATAAATATCTCCATACTTATATAATGCATATAATATAAATACTGTGTATTTTCTATTTTACTTTTTACGCACTTCTTTTCTGACTCGAAAAACTGGAAAACATAAAGTGCTTTGATGTAAAGTACAGTGAGTATGAACTACTTTAAGAATTGAACTTTTTGTATAATCTTCTATTGCGGGAATTCTTCTATTTCATATATTTCTCATTTTATAGCAGTAGGCGTTTCAAAAAAGAATTCATATTTTTACAGGACCCTACTTAAATAGACACGCAATTGAAATACTTATCAAGGACCTTGTAATAAG
Organism: Salticus scenicus; assembly: GCA_963930645.1. Lineage (NCBI taxonomy): Eukaryota > Metazoa > Arthropoda > Arachnida > Araneae > Salticidae > Salticus > Salticus scenicus. Next base: position 86,581,691 of record OZ005655.1, on the reverse strand, counting down.
TTTCTATAAGTGTACTTATGATAGACATTAAAGCACATACATTTTTTATTTAAATATTAAATGCGTAGGTGTGTCAAGTACTGTAAGTAAATTTTAAATAATTATAGCATTCATAAAAAAAGAATGGTGAAAAAGAATATTCATTCTAAATCACCCACATGTAAAAGATACATTTTACATTAAAAAAAAAAAAAAAAGTTTAATTTAAATTATTTAATGTTACAAAAATAATTCTTAATATAGGAATGACGTGTCTAAATTATAAAAATAATACTTATTTGAAAATACAGATGACCAAGTAATGACCTTATCACTGTCTATCACAAAATCAATTTGTCATTTAATACATACGTATTAACATACATATGGATAATTAATAAATTAATGACTGAATATTAATTGCATATTTTTAATTCATTTTTCTGTGGAGTTAACTGCATTTAAAAAATAAATTGTATATTTTAAATAAGAGATTTAAAAGTAGTATCCACTGTATTGCATTTAATTAAAATTGTTCTCTTTGTTACTATTAAATTAAAATATTATTAAGTTAGATGCATTTTTTCTATAATTTTAAGAAATTACTATAGAATGCCTCTTTCAACTAAATGCGGAATTATTTTAAAACAAGAAATAAATAAATGAATGAAATAACTAATATTGCATTATTTAATGAATTAACTTATACAATAATCTTACTCGTGTCATACACATGTACTATTTCTTGATTTAACAGTTAATTAAATATTGGAATTAAGCAATATAAATTATCTTATAATTCATAATTCACCGATTGCTTTCCACTTAATCAATATATATATGTAAATTACAACAACATTTAAAATGTCTACTAATTACGTATGTTCTACGACTTTTTATAAAATCATTTTTATATCTCCTGAAAATATATTCTTAGCACGTAAGCTTTCTTTTAAAATGGGAAATGCCTCATTCTTCCTTACAGGGCGTTGTAAACACATAGAAAAGAAAATTCAAGAGATACAGATCACTTCATATTTAAAGGGAAGGCTGACTCTTACTATAGATTTCTATTCATATACACTCTATTTCCAAGAAACCTCAAATAAAAATTATTACTCCTTACATAATATATTTTAGGTGAAAGAGAAAACATAAAGTCAGAATATATATTATGTATATATATATATATATATAATCAAATTTTAATATTATATTTATGTGCGTTAAATTATTTAATTATAATATCTTTTTTTTTTTTAATTAACTATATAGAGGTTTGTGTTGTCATTAGTCATTTAAGATATTTTTTAACCAATTTTTTAAAGTCCATTATCTTTGCTTCTTGTTAGAACAGTAGCCTAGACCGGGGTAACACTGGACCAATTTTGGAAATTTTAAGTGTTTACTCACAAAGTAATAATTTCTCGCTATCATAAATATGTCTGCATATTACCTACATATTGCGTCTTGTGTTGCACTAAGTCAAAAACAATAATTATGTTTACTTTTGTTTAATATATATTTTTTATTAGTAACTGACAAAATGGACCATTGTACCCCGACCTCGTGGTACAATGATCTATGACACGGGTACTATGGACCACAGGTCAAATTTAAAAAGTATACTAATGTAGTGTGTTATTAATATAAAATGTAGAGTATATTATGGGAGGCTGGTCTAAGAGTACGCACTTAAGGTTCAAACTACTCTAAAATAAAAACGTATAATTCTAAATAATCAGTTTAACTTTTATTTTGTTCTTAATTAACGCATCTTTCATAAAATAACATAAAACGCAACAAAAACATCTTTGGAAAAATAAAAAATAACAAAAGTAATAATTGCGTACTCTTACAAGTGCTATTGGATAAGAGTACGCATGTGAGGTGGTAAGAGTACGCAGGAAAAATGATCTGAAAATTCGTGCCTACGTTACTTGCAGTGGTCACAAATAAAGTTTATTTCACCTTCATAGCTCGTATAAGCTTCATGATACCACTCCTCGGATATCAGCATCCTATCCAGTCTTCGTCTGGGGGGGGGGGGGGGAGGATAATGAAAATCACATATTCTTTCTTAAAATTTAATTGCATTTAACTTCTTAAAATTATTTATTTTTCCTTTTTTAAAAGGATTCTTCAAAACGAAAAGAATTAGATTTATTTTCTCCAAAAGCAAAAGTTACATTCTTCCAGATATTGCAGATAAAAAAATAAAAAAAGAAAAGAAAGAAAGAAATAGTCTTGAATAATCTCTTCAGTCCAAAAATAAATAAATAAATAAATAAATAAATGTATAACAACGGAATGAAAATCATAAGTACCGTTGTATGTTGCGGCTGCTTGTGATTAATTAACGCATATCAAATAAGTCTAATACTTTTATCATCGGTTAATATACATTTTCAGAAATAGATTTGAAACGCGAGAAATAAAAGTTATTATTATTTTCATAATACTAAATCTGTCAATTCATCATCGAGACTCGATGAAATGTGTAGTTATATGTCAGCATGAACTATAATGTGTAATCTGACTTGATAGTCCGTAATTTCAGAATTAAATCGATTTGATTTATCACAATAATTCAACGAATCTTATGGTTAACATAAAGTATAACGTACTTATGGCGAGAAAAATCTGAGCCACAATATTTGAAAATAATATATGTAAATCTTCCTAACTGACTTTAAAAACTGATGTTGCTGCAGCGACCGAATTTGGCGAAAGTTCTTTTTGAAATTAATATATTTGTCAAACTTATAGTTCACTTTTGAACTCCTTTGCACTGTCTGCCAACGATGTAAGAACTGAAGAAGAATTAGGGCCTGTGGCTCTGGCCTACTGCCCGGTGCAGTTCCCCCACTCCAGAATGTTTTCGTAAAAAAAAAAAAAAAAAAAAAAAAAACTTTTTATGTCATTTTAATAGACGACGGTCACGTGCATTGGAGAAATGTTGAATAAACATGCAAGAGAACAAATTATGTCTCTGAGGTAATTTCGAGCCTGAACATTAAAAGAAAGCTAAGTTTATAATAATGTTTTTATTTTTCAGCTAACGTCATCGACTCAAATATTCTCTTTACGACGGGCATATTATCTCCTTAACAAGGCGTGTCTTAGTATATTTCACCACATGGTGGACATTTCTATATTTTCTTTATTGGGTGTCTTGTTTGGAACTTGAAACAATTTTTTGGCCCCTTAATAGTTGATTTTGGAATTCTTTTTGGATTTTTTAATTTGGTATCTGTTTAGAAGTCAAATCCTCTTCGAGAGCCAACTTGTATGAGGACTCACTCAAAACGTCTGATGTTGCACTTTTGCGGTTACATCTTAAGAATACTTCAGTTTGTGGTAGTGGGGCTAAATCTTCAAGTGGTACATGAGGCGCTGTTTATGTAGCTTGGGTTTGACACAATTCCTATAGAAACAGGAGGAGACCTTTCCAAAAGTTCGGCCTTCATACGCTTGCAAGGAAATATGAATGCTGGTGGATTAAAATTCAGAGAAGCATTTACGAGTGTTACGTCGATACCACGTTCAGCACAAGAAATCTTATTGACACAGTGCTTTTCCTTTGTATTGTAAATTGTGTGAGGAGGAAAATTGTAGGTATCCAACAACTTCGCCAGATTTTCAAAGTAGCGATAGCATTGATGCTTCTTACAGCCTATCGCTCAAGCAACACTTGTTGAGTTTGGCGTACACAACGACAATTCTGGATGCTTTTTCATATATAGCCGAAGCCACTCCATATCAGACATTTTCTTTTCTTTATTAAAACGATGTTGTAATTCATTAATCTCTGCAAAACTAAAAGCAACTTCTGATACATTTTTAGTGATTAGGCCGTATAACATGCTGTTTACCTTTTATTTACTCACACAGTTCTATTTCCATTTCCGGAGAAGTTTGAAAGTATCTGCCCCTGCATATGATCTTTTTAAACTCTTTCTCAAAATTGCTTCGTGCATTCATAATCATGGCTACCGCTCTCTTACTTTCACCTGCCTCGATGCGAGTTTTTGCATCCAGCCATTGTTCTAGAGTACAAAATCTTCTTTGAGTACTTCTTTGTTGCCTAGGCTTCCTACTAAAAATTGATTACGATGCATGTAGAAACTAGTCTAAAACATTCCGTGTAAGAGTACACGTGTACTCTTGTAACATACACAAGTGCGTACTCTTGCACACATTGACGTAAAATTAGTGATACAAAAAATTAATGATAGCCTTAGCTGAAATCAATTTTATCGTTTAATATTTATTTATTTATTTATTTTATACTATATTGTTAATACTTCTTCTAATTTTTTATAGCGTAAATATATCGAAATTTAACTCGTTATTCTCACACATATATTATTAAAAGCACACCACAAAAATTGTCTATGTCAGAACGTTTTATATAGAACCTTTCTTTTGTATTTAAAATAAAGTCAGCTGTGGTAGATTTGAGTAAAGAAATAATACTTAAAAAGCCTTTTATCATTTAAAGTTAAAAAATAATATAATTAAAAATTAAAAATAACAATTCATATTATGTGTTAATAAAAAATGTTTTGGGATTCAAGTTAAAATGTTTTTTTTTTTTTTTTTTTTTTTTTTTTTTTTCTGTGTATTTTCAAATTGTTCGAGTGAAATGACTAGTGGACAATGCAAAACAGTTGTTTTTGTATTTATTAAAGTTCTACAACTTTTTGAAACTGATCGTAAGATTTCTGCTGCATCAGAAGAGAAAACTCCTCGAAGTACAATCCGCTACTGATTTTCGAGCAATAAAAATTTGAAATTTGAAATGAAAGATTTATAAATAGTTGATAATCCGAATTCAATGAAGGTGAATAAAACTGCGACCTAACGAAATGAATGACAGAGTATATTCCGATAGTACTGTTGTGATAGTAGGTGTTATGATAGGATGTGTTGTGATGCAAAATTTGTGGTGAATCATTTTAATTTATTGGCGGTAAATTTTAGAAGATCTTCGCATGAAAACAACACATTTTAACCTAAAACAACTTTAACGCTGCATAATTTCCGCAACTTTGGTCCCTCGTTATTGTACATGATCGAAAACAAAATTTTATTTACCAAATTTTCACAAAGTGAAAATAGTGTTTTTTAGACAACTGAAAGAGCGAAAAGACACACACAAAAACCAAAAGAGTATGGAGACAAATGACGATAACTATCCTCGAGGAAACGGGGGTGTCTACGTCACTGAATCACAGAACTGAATGTTTTTATTCGGTTTCTTGCTTTTAGGTGCAGGGGTTTCTGCTGGAGATGATTAATTAATCACCCAGTCATTTACTCCATTACTCAGGTCAAACAATTTCATATTTAGAGATTAAGTGTAATAATTACAAGATAGATAGAACTTTTTATATACCGAGTTTTTAAATTTTCTTTTGAATCGTATAAACGCTACGGAAGGCAGCGGGAACCCGGAACAATTGGCTAAAAGTATAAAAAAAATCATTGCTATCGTGTTTTGAGCTATTATAAAAGTTTCAAAGCCGGGAAGTTAGTTAAAAATCGATTGCAAGCTTTGTACTGGTAACGCTGCCGAAGGCAGTAGGGTCTCAAAGCAGTTGGTTAAAAATATTTTAAAAATGCATTTTCACCGTGTTCTGAACTATTCTGAAAGTTTCAAATGTCTAGCAAGTCGGGAAGTTAGTTAAATAAATTTTCTGTTGAATCATATAAACGCTGCCGCAGGCAGTAGGGTCCTGAAACAGTTGACTAAAAATATTAAAAAAATTTATTGGCCCCGTGTTCTGAGCTATCCTGAAAGTTTCAAATGTCTAGCTAGTCAGGAAGTTAGTGAAAAATCGATTGCAAGATTTGTACTGGTAACGCTGCCGAAGGCAGCAGGAACCCAAAACAGTTGGCTAAAAGTATTTAAAAAATAAATTTTCACCGTGTTCTGAACTATTCTGAAAGTTTCAAATGTCTAGCTAGTCGGAAATTAGTTACATTTTCTGTCAAATCATATAAACGCTGCCGAAGGCAGTAGGGACATGAAAGAGTTGACTAAAAGTATAAAAAAAGGTATTGTCACCGTGTTCTGAGCTATCCTGAAAGTTTCAAATGTCTAACTAGTCGGGATGTTAGTTAAAAATCGATTGCAAGATTTGTACTGGTCAAACAAACAAACAAACAAACAAATAAGAATCGAAGTTAATAAAAACATGGTGAAATAACAGGATTCCACAAGATGAATGTAATATCAGAAACCTTTTCATTGCAATAAAAACGTTTAAATTGAAGAGGATAAAATTGAAATTTGATCAAACTAGTAAATTTCACATCGATACACATGCTTATTTATGTTGTTACATTTCATGAGTGTGTGTGTGTTGAAGAATATCATATCGTCTCCAGAAACAAGATCTAAATTTCTCATGATATAATTCTTATTTGACGAAACAAAAATATGAATCCCATTTTACCTTTCAGTTATGAAATCAATTTAAAATATATTAAAAATGATAAAAATAATACGTCTTTAAATTTTACGATATATGTACTACAAAGCTAATTAAAACGGAATATAACTATTACGTAGTGTTGCCAGATTTGGCGGACTTTTATTCAACAATCACCGATAATTTCTAATTATACCTTTTGCCTAATCAGATGGAAAATTAATCGTCTATTACGTATATCAAATATCACTTTTTAAAATTATTGGTGATTATCGAATAAAAAATCCGCCAGATCAAGCAACACTGTTATTATGATATTGCCAACACAAGACTTTCAGATTTATCGCTTTTATAACCATGGAGCCCTTTCGTTAAAATGACCAAAAATTTTATAAATTTATTTTATCCTAATGAAGATTTTATGCAGAAAAAATTGTGCAGTTTTGTTTACTATATGTTGAGATATATCCATCCAAAATACTGCAGAGGAGGAGTAAAAACAGCAATGCCTGCCGTCCGATGAACATCCAAATAAAATTAGAACTTTCATTTATCATAATGAGCGATTCAGGGGTGAAAGTATTTCCGTCTTTTGACGGAACTCTTCCACCGGAAATTTTTTACAATAATCTGTATCCTATTTAATCAAATGATATTAGAGTAAAATTACACTCATTTTTTTTCTAAATAAAGATAGTAGTGTCGATGACGATAACCACTTTCACCCCTGAAGCGCTTCACATATCAAGTTTGTTGCACACGAATGCTCATAAACAAAGAAAAATGCAGAGTATCAATGCCACATGTCAACTGATACGAGTTTAAACAAAAACAGTGTATTTTTTCTTATTATAATGACTACGTGTTATATAAGTTCTTTGAATTTTGTGCTATAGAAGCTTTGATATAGTGTCCAAATAAACGAAAACAGCACCGATAAGATATCTAAAACTCGCATAGACATAAACTTACATGGAAGTCAAACCACATAAAAAAGTTTTATAGAAATCTATAATTTCGTGAGGTGTACACTGCCCACAAAATATTAATAACACGCACAGACATTTTCTTAAAATGTTCAAATTGTGTTCAACACATCTCAGAAAATGTAAATACATCGAAAACCGGAAATGAAATATTTTCATGAATCCAAAACTTTCTCCTTATATAAAATAGAATAACAGAGACCAAAAAAAAAAAAAATAAATAAATAAAAAAAAAAAAAAAAAAAAAAGATGCGTTACTTGTATACTATTATGCTCATGATTAGATTTGATTCTAATCAAGAATATTGAGTTATTTTCTCATGCATTAGAGTTTCAATAAGGGATATATACAAAAGTTATTTTTATCTATATTTAGAGATAATATTTCATCTATAAAATTCTAAAATTACATATCAAAATCCCAATTTGTATATTCATCACAAATAATATTCAATATATATATTTCTGGCGTTGTTATAAAAATAATTTTATCTACGTCTCAGTTTGTGTCTGTGTGTGATTACAAACGTATTCCGCTGAACCATTTTTCAGAAATTTCTCTAGAGTAATAAAGTATGCATTGAGAAAATAACTTACTTTCTTAAAATGAAACCTTTTCATTTTCCTTTCAGAATATCTTTTAATTTTTCAACGTGAATGCTTTATATTAATTAAAGTGTTTTTGCTAAAGCACGCAAGTTTACAAATGTCTTATATGCATTAATTTTCAGGCAAAAGAAAAAAAAATACTTTTTCTCTGTAACTCAGATATGTGGAAATCTGCATATTAATTAAATTTTCTGAAAATGAAATAGCAGAAATCATACCTTTATTTTTTACTATTAAATGAATTTATTTTGTTTTAAATTTGAATGGGAACAAATCAGGTTATGAAAAAAAAATGAATTAGGAAATATTTCTTGTAAAAGGAGTGTAGAAACAGAATTTAAATGTTTGCTTTAAAAATAAATAATTGATCAATAAACTTAATTAAATCTGATTTATAAAAAATTTCACACTATGCTCCGTATCCTTGTTTCTTCTGATATACTATAGTATTTAACTATTTGGCTTTCTTTGATTCGCACTGAAACAAGACATTAAACTAAATTTTATGCAGCAATTTTTCAAAATGCTTTCCTCGTTCTAATTAATTTTTAAATATTTGTTCCTTTTAGTTTGTTAAATGGCAGACTACTCCAAAATTAAAAAAACGATAAAACCACTTTATGATAGAACCAATTAGATGAAACCACTTTAAATTTCTTAGCAGCCGTGAGTCACCTAGTTGCTTTAATGATAACTTGTGCCTAGTTTTTTAACAATTATTGCAAAGTATAACTATTTAAAAGTTATTGGTTTACAAAATTAACTTATTTGTTATTCGAATTTAATCAGGTTAAACCGAAATTTTCTCAAAAATTAAAAATTCTATTTTTTTTTTCTTGCTACAAATTTATGCTCAATTATGCGTCTAATAGCAGTTTAAAACTTTCAAAAGAAAATGATTAGTGAACATTAAAAGTTTAACACTGAATTTTGGGAACATATCCTGGGTGGGGTTATTCTGATTAGGCCACAATTCACCCGAAATTTGCAGAAAATAACCATAAAACTTTAAACGCCTTTGCTAACTCGACGACATACATTTAAAAATAGGCCTCGAACGCTTTGGTACGGAAGCACCAGTGATTGAGTCACGCGTCTTCTGCAGAAAAGTGATTGCTTTGCTAAAGCAATGGGAAGTTTTGAATTGAAACTCACTACCAAATGAAGGGGAGGGGCATAAAGAGAACTCATAAATATAAGACGTTATGAAGCTTATAAGAAAATGAAGCACAAAAACAAAAGATTGAGGACAGCATTACATAAATCACAGTCAGTTTAGGGATAATAATATTTTTGTAATTTTCAAGTGCATTACTGTTTTATTTTCAATTTTAATCAAATCACATAACTGAGCCACACACTGTCTATAACAGCTTACCTTGAAAACGGCAACTGTGGTTAAACTGCATGTTATCTCCCCCCTCCCCCTTTCTTTTGACATAAATTAAAAAAGAGAAAAACGGGGCATCACAGGATATAATCTACAAAGAGAAGTCAATGGCAAAGGTAATAGAAAAAGGAAGAATAAAAAAAAAAAAAAAAAAAAAAAAAAAAAAAATCAATACTAAGGAGAATAATATGACAAAAATATTAAGAGGGAGCTTTAAGTCGTTAGTCCATTCAATGCGTCCATTAAGTCGTGTTATGACATGTCTATTCTTATGATAGGTTAAAATTAATATGCTTGTTCGGGGTTGCAATGAGTATTCGAGACTTAGCAGGTTTAGACTGTTAGCGAAATTAAAAGATACTATAATTTTAATTTAAAAGAAATGACATTTCTGTATAATGCAAGGTTTTTTTTTTTTTTTTTTTTTTTTTTTTTTTTTGTTTGGTTTTGTTTTTCCTCTATGTTCATCTCCCGCTGTTTGATGCTGTATATGTTCCAAAAATACTTTTCATGGCTTTACTTAATATTTTGTAAAAATCTGTATCAAAATTTTGTGTTATTCGATTTAAAATTAAAATATGTAAAATTCATCGAGTAAAGCATAGTTGAATTTCACCCCTACTCACTGTAAGTAAAGGCATCACTTGTATGGAAATATTTCAGAACTTCTTATAATAATACCTTATTAAAGATTATAGATTTGTTAACTTGGGAAGATGGTCGACATTACAAATCACTGCCTGAGTTATATTAAAATATGTATGTACGGAATTTTGAATAACTTTTTTTTAAAACACTAAACGAGTTAATCAAGTGACTTGCTATATACATTTGGGAATCTCTGAAACGAATATAACGATCATCAAGAAAGTTTAAGGTTAGGTTTTCCTTTTTTTGGAGGGGGGGGGAGGGGGTATGAAAAAACAATTTGGCTTATCCTGATCTTTAACAAAATTCGAATGTTTGAGTTAATTGCTTTGAGTAAAAATCTATTATTACACTTATCCTTATCTTCATGAAAATTTGGGTTCGCCTTTTGCCCTTTATCTGTTGGTTACAAAATATGGTAGAAATTCAGTTTACTTTAAAATATATATAAGGATTTTGATAATGATTCGGAGTTAAAAGTTGTTTGGAATGAAAAAATTGACATTCCTCTTTTTACGAAATCTTGCGTTCGCTGTTAACCTTTATCCATCGGTTGAAAAATAAGGCGAAAATTCGGTTCACTCGAAAATATGAAGATTTTAAAGAAAGATTGGCGTTAAAAATATTGTGAAGTGAAAAATCAATTTCATTCGTTTTCACATTATGAAAATTTGAATTTGCTGATGTTAACCCTTCATCTTCCTGTTGCAAAATATGGCAGAAATTTAGTTTATTTAGAAATTAATATAACGACTTTGGGAAAAGATTGAGATTAAGGATATTTAGAGTGACTAATCGATTGGACCTATCCCCATCTTCAAGAAAAATCGTATTCGCTACTAAACCATTATCCGCCAGTGACAAAATGATAAAAATTGGGTTTACGGAGAAACGGATCCGACTATTCTAATAAAAAACTTAGGATTAAAAATTTGCAGAAAAAAAAATCAATGGCTATACAGGTTAGTTTCCTCCCAAACTTGTATTCTGAACTACGAGAAACAGTATGACCGAACCAGAAACAACACTAGTCATTCATCTACTCAGATGGGCTGCGAAGTTCAAGAAAGTCATCTGCTTACATTTCTTTTCGGTTTAAGTTGCTACATATGCAATGTTGCCAACTTTTATAATTTATTTCGGAGCACTTTTAACTCCACCTTATTTTCGCACCAGAAATTTTGTAGAATATTTCTCTTTAATATGTGACAAAAATTAAAAAAGAAGAAAATCACTTTACAAAATTCCCTGTATGAAAAAAGGGCGGGGCTAACAATGCTCCGGAATAAATTATAAAAGTTGGCAACTCTGCTTATGGTATAAATGCTGTAGAATTTGTAAATATCACATTTATTTTTTTTTCTACCAAAACCTACTGGATAATATTCAATTTGCGATTAAACGTCAGTATTTTTCATACGAAGATTTATCTGAAAATATGAGGGACATTGCAATCTTTTTATGATTATAACAGCAATGCAAAGTATTAAATAATTCTATAAAGTTGTTATAGGAAATACGTCGTAAAATCAAGTGATTTTTCTACATATACGCATAGTATGCGGTGCTATGATTTTTACGTGTCACTACACAACTTATAAAGCGTTATGAGTTTTGGAAAACCAGGTTTCGTTAATTTACAAGAATTCCGAACGAGTAATTAAATTTAACCTTTCCGTATTGAATTTCAACGAATTCTAGACTCTAATCAGTAATCATTTTGCAGGAAAAAAAAATTAAAATTTTTAATTTACCATTTCATCTAGTAGTTAGAAAAAATATTTTTGAAAGGGATTTCTAGTTAGACTGATGTGGTTTATCTCTAACATCATTTGCCCCTAATTATACAAGAATCTGCTGCTTAAACTGCTTTTATATCAACTGAATATGCATGATTTTGCGTACTAAGGCCGACTGAAAAAACAGGGGAAAATTTTTTAACGTGCAATTGCCAAAAAATTAAAATGAGAACATACAACTTCTTTAAATCATGTTTTTAATTATTTCATAAAATAGTAACAACCCTGCCTGAAATATTTGAAGTTCTCTAAATAATGTAATGCCTTAAGTGATTTCTTGTCGATACTTAAGACTCGACAGTTTTAAAAAACTATATTTGTGTATGGTGGTATAAACAAAATTTTATTTCCATGCCTATATTCATGCACATGACTTATTTAATCTTATAAGTCTGAAGAAATTACGTAAAATTTTGGTATGTTGGAAAATACACGCACAGCGAAACAAGATTTCATGAAATCTCTTTATTTCAGTTATTTAACTATTTTCTAATCTATCGTTTAACAGTGAAACTACATTATTGTAATCTGAAAGACTTTAAAGCCTAATGAAACAGTAATAATGCGAACTCTGTGCCTTACATAAATAAATACGTTATTTTGCCCTACTTTCATTTTACATAAATGCGACACTTACAAAATAATTAGACACTTGCAAACAAATTTTATTTTATAAAGTGCTGTTTGTAATGTTTCTATAAATCTAATAATCTAATTTTTTAAATAAAGAAAAGAAAAGAAAAGAAAAATCTGACACTCAATACAGTTTATCGATAAAATTTATTTTTAAAGTGTCTATTTATATCTCCGATTTTTAAATAACAAACTAACACTTCATTAGAGTATTCATACATATGTATTTGGGGGGGGGGGGGGCAGTAGAAGCTTTTTATCATGAAGCCCTAAAAAGCGTAAAATAAAAATTTATTCTTGCGAAGACATGCTGTTTATAAATCAAAGTTTCAACACTAAGAAAATTCTAGAGAAATATAGTCATTTCACTTTTGCAAGATATGATTTTTTTTAAATATTCAAAATATTTTTTAAAGTATTCGAGACTACGTTCTAAATTACTCATTTTTGTATAAATATTCGTTAAGACATAAATTTTAAAATGTCTCGAAAGCTTTTTAAAATATTTTGGATAGTTAAAAATTTTCATCTCTTGAAAAAGCGAAGTAATTTTCTGTAGATTTTTCTTAGTGTTAAAACTTTCATTTCTTCATAGTATGTCTTTGGAAGAATAAATTAATTTATGCATTTTTAGAGCTCTACAATAAAAAGCTCCTTTTTTTTTTTAACTTAAATTTTTATTCTTTGCTTTTTAGTTACAAAATAAAAGCTTCTAAAATACCAATTCAAAATTCTTATGATACTGTGTATGTACTGAAAGATTTACTTTTATCATTTGACATATTTTCTATTAATTATATCCAAAAATGACCATATATCCATCGACTTTTGAGGGCCGAGCCAACAACCATCGCGTTATCAGTATGACACTCTAGCCAATAGAACATGCCAGAAAAATGTAACAAACATATGAAAAAAAGAACATAGTTCTCGAAGCCTTTTTAAAAATATTTTGAATGTTTAAGATTTCTCATCTCTTGCAAACGTGAAATTTCTATATTTTTAAAATGTTCTTATTGCTGGAACTTATTTCTTTTATAGCATGTAAGAATAAATTTTTACTTTATCGTTTTTATGGCTTCACAATTATCTTTTCCCCCCTTAAAATTTTTATTTTGTGCGTTTTAGTATCAAAAATCAGCTTAAAATATTTATGAAAAAGTTCTTAGAATACTGTGCAGAAAATGAAAGATTTCGTTTTATCAATTGACATCTTTTCTATTACTTATCTACAACGAAATAACACATGGCCTTTCGAAGATTGAACCCCCCCGATCTGGTTATCAATATGACGCTCTAACCAACTGAGCTAACGAATGACGGAAAAAGCTAAAAAAAAAAAAAAAATCCGGGTACTGTGTGGACAATAAAAATTCCTTTTATCAACTGACACCTTTTCTATAAAATATTTGCAAAATTTACCACGTTGACCTTTACAGGATCGAAATCACGACCGTCACGTTATCAACATGACGCTCTAACCAACCGAGCCAATGAGCAACCGATTATTTTACTGTTACATTTACTTCAAAAGGGTGGCGATTTTTTTTTTTTTTTTTTTTTTTTTTTTTTTTTTTTTTTTTTTAACGTGACACAAAGACGCGATGGCACAATCCAATTTCAATAAAAAGCTTCCAATAAATTTTCTTAAAAATAACTAGTGTTAAATGATTGCAAAAAAATTAGTACCCGATTTATAAATTCATGATTTAGGTCATTATAATAAACTTTTTACCAATGAAAGTATTACAGACATATTGAATATCGATAATCATTTTACTGGTGTGTATTTTAAAACTGATGCACTAGAGTTCAATGTGTGTGGGTTCCAAGTGTTTTATCAAAACTGGATTTTTTTTTTTCCAATATTTCTATGCTTGCCCATTACCACAACTATTTAAAATGTCATAACCTGGCATTTAAACTTATATTTTTCATAAAATGAAAATTCTGGAAAAGCACAATTTATAGTGAGGACGGTCGAATTATTCGATTGGATCACGAAGTTTATTTTATATATATATCTCATGAGCTTTTGTAGTCGCATTAATATAGCTCTATGCATTCCCAAAAATTAAATATTGTCAACTCTTAATTAACAGATTGATCTAAGTGAAAGTTTTAATTTTGACTGTATGAGATTACTCAGGTGTATTCAAATGAAGTATGATATAAAGTAAACCTATGTGCTTTTAAATATTACATTTCTGTTCACGAATTTCTTCGATGAGTTTGAAGAGGTTCATAAGTCATAAGTGCTAATACATACATATACATACATATATATATATATATATATATATATATATATATTGTGTGTATGTGGAGGGGGGTGTTTTATATATAAAACACAGACTGTATTCCTTATTCATTAACTAAATATGGACATACTTAGCAAGCAGACAACATTATTAATGCTTGCACTGCATTGTGTATAGTTTTGAAAAATTGAAAATTAATGGCTACATACTTATTTTATTTTGGAATAAATCTACATAACTACTTTTATTTGTTTCGGTCCAAATTTAAAATCCTGCGTATTTGAAAAAAAAAAAAAAAAAAAAAAAAAAAATGCCGTTTATTGTAGAATTTAAAACCGTACGCTTTTAAAAAGTAATAAACAAAAATTTATAAATATTTAATTTTTGCATTTCTTAATCACTCACTATTTAAAACATAACTTCGGTAAAATATATTATCTAACTCTAAATATTAATTCATTGCAAAATATTTTATGTAAATTATGCTAAGAGAAACAATTTAATGCTTGAGCTTGGGGGGGGGGGGGGGGGACAAAAGATTTTTGATATTGAATGTCAAAATGTTCATTTTAAAAACCCAACTAAATTTTATAAAAGAGAGAATACATACAAAAATAAATCATTTATTGCGCTTTCAAAACATCAAATATTTAACACAACAGTTTAAAGTAGTTTAATTGTTAATTTATAAACACATTTCAGATTTATAAACACATTTGTAGATGTTTCACAACTACACTCTTCTTGGCACACATGGGATTATACATTCTGCATAGGGATGGTGGCACTAGCTTTTTGGAATCCAAGATAAATTATAATGAGTCTCATTAACATTCGACTTTTCTAGTATCGTATTATAGATCTTTTTATTCATTTTTTAACATTTATAGAACGTAAGTTCGATTGTAATTTCCTAACATTTATTAAAAGTACTAGAGTAAGGACGAAATGTATTCGTCTATAATTCACTTAATCCTACTAAACACTTATTTTAAGCATTTTAAAATTTATATTCAACAACTTAATGTTAATCGGCAGCACAGAAACTATCTTTGAAAATTAGGAAGATTGACAGGAAAGAAAAACTGCAACTTAATGTTAAAAGTAATGATAAGAAAAAAAAAAAAATAAAGTTACCATAGAACTGTCCTGCCGAAAAAGAGTAAGATATAAACTAATTACAAGATATTTTAAGCTAATCTTACGGATAAGTTGAAATAGTTTTTTAGAAATAAATTTCATGAATTATTAACACAAATTTAAACCTGCTAACTATGCTAGTTTATCCGTAATGGTATTAGGCCCCGCCTTTTTTTCCACACCATAATAGTTGTAGAGCAATAGTCTTATTTAATCATGAGAACATATTGCTGAATATTGCTCAACAACTATTCTGGCGTGAAAAAAATGCGGGGCCTAATACCATTACGTATAAAGTAGCATAGTTAGCAGGTCTACAATTTCAAAAACTTATCAACACTGAAAACTAAGTTTTACTATTCATTAAATTTTCAACAATTATAACTTTCAGTTAAGAATGCGTCGTTAGAAAAGTTAAAATATTATGAAGATATTTTACAAATCCTAACCCACTTATATTCGTATGAAAAATAGCCAATTAAAGCCAATTTTAGAATTTAAAATTAAAAAAATAATAACAAAATCTTCTATGTGAATAATTTTTGAATTCTATTGCAAAACGAAGGAATTAAGCATAGTTTGTTTTTTAGGTAAAAATTTTCTAGATCTATAAACTCATTTGCCGATAACAATTTTAAAAAACTAGTTATTGCCATCGTTACATGGGTACAATTTTAAATTATAAAGATATTCATAGATTTATCTTGTTTCTGGGTTCCTGTCCATAGCTTTAAACCTGTAATAATAAAAAAATAATAAAGGGAAGAGCTTTAAAGTTGAAACTTATACAATTTTATAAATTAAGTAATTGCGCAAATCAATTAAAATTATATAGCATTTGTTATGTCGTGCATTACCAGCAGCATCTTTGAAATACAAGCGTAGAGGTAGCTTTACATTAAATAACTTTTTTTTTTTTTTTTTTTTTTTTTTTTTTTAATTGAAAAATTAAAAATTTTCACAAATCCTAACCTACTTATAATCGTTTAGAAAAGAGCCAATTAAAGCCAATTTTGGAATTTAAATTTAAAAAAATAACAAAATCTCTTATGTGAAGGATCTTTGAATTCCAGTGCAAAACGAAGGATCTAAGCGTAGTTTGGTTTTAAATTTAAAATTTTCTAGATTTATAAATTCATTTGCCGATAACTATTTCAAAAAAGCTAGTTGTGCCACCATTACATGGGTACAATTTTAAATTATAAAAACATGCCTATGTATCCTGCTTCTTGGTTCATGTCCACAGCTTTAAACCTGTAATGAAAATCAAAATGCTTAAAGTATCAGATAAAAACTGAATTGTGAAACTAATAAAATTTTATAAATTAAATAATTGTTTAAATAAATCAACTACAATTTTATAGTATTTATTTTGTTCTGCATTACCAGCAGCATCTTTCAAATGCAAGCGTAGAGGTAGCTTTACTTTAACATTTGTGTTCAAATTTTCACACAAAAAAAAAATAAATAAATAAAATCCGTAAGTTTTTCTATGAATTTTAATTTTTAGTTGGAAGAACGCTAACTCGCAAATTATAAAACGTCAGTGCAACGATGATCTTTAGTTTTTTAAATATCCAAATTTCACCCTATTTTATTGTTTTTCTAAATGGATGCATAACTCATTTTAGCGAAATTTAAATGTTTGTCGCAAAATGTTGAAGATTTCAGATTTGAAAACAAATGCGTTTTTATGCTTTAATTTAAAAAGAATATGCAAGTTGAAAGACAGTACTGATACTTTGAAAAAAGACTTAATCCATTAAAGTGGCCTGGAGAATGAAAACATATCACGTTCTCCGTGTTTCATCTAACTTTTTATTTCAGAATTTAAAAATATATTTCTGACAAACTTAAAGAAATCATATTCACTAAAATATTTTAATACTATTTTAAATTTTTAAACTATTATCAAATTCGTTTTAAAGATATTTTCTAAAAAGTGTTCGTTTTTCTAATCAAGAAAAATGTGGATTTTAAAATATTAATACAATCTTTCAAATTACAATAGATTATAAGTTGTAAAGTGACCAAGAAGAAAAAAGTTGGACTTTTTCTTAACACGAAACCATACAATAGAATAACCAGAAAGCAAGCCAACAAAGAAAGAAAAAACCAGAAAGCAAGCCAACAACGAAAGAAAAAACCAGAAAGCAAGCCAACAATAAAAAAACAAAGCAAGCCAACAATAAAAAGAAAAACGAAGCAAGCCGACAATGGAAAAAAAAACAAAGCGCCAACAATGAAAAAAACAGAAAACAACCCAACAATGAAAAAAAAAACAGAAAGCACCCCAACAATGAAAAAAAAAACAGAAAGCAAACAATGAAAATTCATAAAAGAAACAACAAAAGAAATAATGAGAAAATACAACAGAGAAATAATATCTACAGAAAGCAATCGTGAAATTTGAAAGAAAGCAAGAGAAAAAAACCCGAGACAATGCAAAAAATAGAAATAAAACCTACAGAAAGTAACAAAAAATTTTGAAAGAAATTGGTAAATTTGAATTGCGTGCATTTTTCTTTTACGGAACCTACGGTTTCATATGAAACCAATCAAAAATAAACTGTTTTAAATTTATGTCAAAAAGCCTTGAACTAGTTTAAAGTAATGAAATTTTACGTAATATTAACTCCATTAAATTTAGTTAAAATTTAATAACGTGTAATATATAACGCCCAATTAGAAAGGTGTTATTAATTTGAATGCTGTGGCATTGTAGTTTTCAAAATACAATGATTTTAAATTGAAACGCGGATTTAATTGGGGTGGTTCTTAGCTACGTTCGATGAAAGCTTTAACTTTTTTTTTTTTTTTTTTTTTTTTTTTTTAACTAACGTGCGTTTTTCCAGGCCACTGAGCATTAATATTTAAAACTTGAGCTATAAACTTTTCAATTTCCTAGTTTTTCTGGAAATTTGCAAACTCGCCCATTTTATTTAACTTTTAAATCATGTTAGATTATAAATTTTTATTTTTTTAAATCAGATTGGAGCCAAAAAAAAAAAAAACAAAACAATAATAATAATAAAAAAAAAAAAAAACAATAATAATAATAATAAAAAAAACGGTATATATACATATTATTTACGAATTTTAAAGAAATTTAATTTAAAAATAAAAGTAGACTTTAAACAGTCATGAGTTCAAAGTCAAAGATACTCGAAATTTAGTTCAGAATTATGCAATTTAGAGATTTAAAATTACCAAATGAGATATTTTTCAAGCCACTTTGCTATATTTAAAATTTAACAACTGTCAATCTCAACTAACTTATGTTTTAATTGTTATTAGATAATATATGCCTATTATTTTTCTAATCATTAACTTTTTTTTTTCTTTAACAAAAATAAAATTGTTTAAATGTGATGAGTTTAAAGTCCAATCGCTAAATTCAATTGAAAATCAGCTTTAAAAGAAAAATATATAAGTTTAAACCTACCCCTGCGTTGCTAATTTATAACTTGTAAGCTGAATTCCTCCAACTGGATACAATTTTTTTAGAAAATATTAAGTGTATTTTTTTCCTGTGTGAGTTTGGAGGGAGGGGGGGGGGGGGGTATAATGCTACCTTCCCATGTTTCACATTTTAACACTAATTTTTCTTTTTAAAGAATACTTTTGACATTAATATTCTTTAACAAATATTACACATATATATTTTGCTAGAATTATGTAGTCGTAATCAAGCTTAACACATGCATTTCGGGGAAAAAAAATACAAGCATCACTAATAGAAATGTAATAAAATTATCTGAAATTATCTCAAAATTGCATAATGCTTTTATCACTTTCAACTCTTTAGCTTTTTAAATGTAATTTCTTTATAGTTGTATCAGTCTTCTCTAATGACAGAAACTCAGCTATAAAATCAACTCTATTTTTTAATTAAATAGTAGCAAACAAAAAGCAGAAAATTTAGTATATATGACATTTTGACATCAAAAGAAAACAGCCTGTATAGGATGAAGACAATTCCTTAAACTATACTCAATTCTAAAAGAAGCTTTTACAAAAAGCAGTTTTTAATTAAATACAGGAGTATCTTTGCTCCAAAGCAAAGAGCCTCATTTATTTTATAAAGCTTATACTATACTAAAACTTATGAGAAAGAAAAAGAAAAAATACACCTGATTTAATGAATGGCCTGGGAACTTTTCGTGTAGAAGTTTCCATACATGTTCTGTTCATAATAAGAGAGACAGCCTCAGGAATCCAAACTCACGTAGACGTAATATACCTGTCAGATCTTTGTTGTCTAGAAGATGAAGAACTTCTGTTCTTGAAGATAGGATTACTGCTCATCCGATAAAGACGTCTGTGGCGGGAAGGTTATTTTCAATGTACATCTGCTGTAAAATGTATCATTTTTATCAAATGTAGGATAATAGTCTTAGCTTACTTGAACGACAAAATTTTTAAATGAAACTAGCACCTTATGCAAAATAAATAGAAAAAAAATTGCGGTAAGATTGATAGATGTGAATGAAATGTTCCTAAAAGAGTCCATGTAAGGTTATAGTTCATGTACTGCAAAAGTAGAAACAACTCATCGGTAATAAATGTTCATATGCAATATTATATTCAATAACATCAGGAAATCTTGCTTTTCATATTTTTTAAATATTAAAACAATTTTCATGTAATAAAATTTAAATAATTGAAATGTTAATTAATGCAATCGATTTTAATTCAAAAAATACAAACTTTTGCCCATAAGCAATATAAATTAATACAAATTTTCAACTTAATCATATGATTGAAAGTAGGTTAAAATTCAAAAACTTTGAAGCGAGGATGATAGCCAGTGGCGCCCTCAGATCTCTCTGTCGTCACTTCAGCATGTATGGAAATGAATTATACATGTATGCAAACTTATTTCGTTCTGGGGGGGTGGGTGTAAATTCGAAAACGAAATCAATATTAAAGTTGAGGAACCATGGCCACTACAGTCCACTTATGTCTTAATACTTTACAATGGGTTGTTATTTCAGTTAAACCTATGCAAAAATTTAACTCAATCGGATGATAGGAAGTAGGTTAAAATTAGCTCGCAAATATTGAGTCCGAGAAAGAACAAACGAATGGAAAAAAAAAAAAAAAAAAACACTGAAGTTAACATCCGATAAAGGTATGCAAAACTTCGTTGCCCCTTAAAGCACCTCCGAGCATTTACGAATTTATACAAACAATGAATGTTAAGTACATAACTTTACTTTTTAATCAAATAGCAATTCCTCTATCTTTGTTCAAACATAAGACTATTTTTAATTGCCTGATTTAGCCGAAAAGCAAATCCTCATTAAACTAGCTTAATATATTACAAATAATTTTAACTCAAAACCAAATACTGCTGAGTGTAATTTGAATATAAAGGACATTAGCTTTTAAAATACGCAGTTATTTAGACTAAAATACGGGTAGCATATTACACGTCATATAGAGTGGACATTAAACGCCTCCATCTTGTAACACAATTCCCAAGTTAATAATTTTGTTAGTAAGAGTTTGGAGATTGTTATTTAAGACTGAACTATCAAGTTAAGAGTTTGTTAAGATTCAAGCACAAATTTTTGGTTAATAAAGATTACTAATGTTTATAAAACAGTAATTTTTGTTATCTCTAAAAATCTTTGCCGGCCGGGCTTAAGTTTAAACACTGGCAATGTGTCACAAATGGAGACATTTTTAAACGAACTTCACATGGCACCGTGGCAGGAAAAATGACAACTCAAATACAGTGCGTAAGGAAATTTAAAAAAGTATGCGTAGTCTAGCATTGAAATAAAACCAGCACGACTCTCAGGATAATTTTCACGGTAAAGATAGGATGCTTTTGAGTACGTTGCGGCACTCTATACACATTTTTCAATGACAAATTCAAATTTTCTAGTTCTGGACTAGCGATACTCATTTATCCGTGATGAGAAAGTTTAAGATTAATGCGAATAGTTTTTTCCTAATGCCTAATTTCCTGATCACAAGTTTTACTACAATCACATAGGATGGATTACTTAAATTCGCGAAACTAAAAACTTCTTTTACGAGTTAATGTACTTAATGGGAAATTAAGCCAATTGTTTAATATAAGGAAACTACTTAATAAATATTAAAAAATAAATTATAGACAGGCTCTATGTTATTTTAAGTAAAGCTACATACTTTTAACATATAATTCATTATCTAAAAAAACTTGGTTTTTTAAATTTGTCTAAACACACACTGGGCCATCACTAAGTTATATAATGCAGGCTTGAATTATATAATACATGAATAAATATTATAAGGAGGTCATACCACCGTCACGGACTTCATTAAAGTCTCTGGATGCATAAAAAATTTAAATTTGTACAAAATCTTGTTATAGATTCTCTTCTCGCGCCAGAATATTTCGGCTAAATATGAATGTAATAGTAAAAAACAGAAATAAACTACATCAGTCAATATATCGTCCAAAAACTGATTCGTAAACACTTCTCTCAAAAACCTACTCCTTCAAATTTTCCAGAGCATAATTCCTAAAAGTTGAAAGAATAATTGAATACTTTATTGTGCAGTTTTATACAACTGAATATATCTTATTTTAACGGGAAAAGTTACGATTTCACTTATCAAGATTATTTCCAAAAAAACATTTCATTTCATTAAAAACGATAAAAGGTACTAAAGCATTAGTAAATTTTAAATAAAATTTGCTCATCACTTATCCTATGACATAATCCTACATTACCCTTTAATTAGATGGTACATGAATTTCAAGTTAAAAACAGATGAAAAACGATAAAAATGGAGAGATGTTTTGCAAGATTACAATCCACATCGCATTTTGAATTCAGTGAATGTTTTAGTATTCAAGTACAACAATATATCAAAATTGCCACAGGTGCTTAAAGTTAGAGATTAGTTTATATAGTCCAGATTTTAATCGACAAAATGTAATAATCCTTCGCAATACGATGTTTATCCAACAACGCAATGATCTCTTAAGCATGGGACTCTATAGGATAAAATTTCAAAGTAGACTTCACGGTTACTAATAATTTTGAAGAACATTCAATTGCTATTCATCATACTAAACATTAAAGCAAGAAAAAACCATGTGCAAGTGCGTCTTAAATCGCTGTTTTCTACTTAATAAATAAAAGGGAGCAGGAAGGAAATTAACACTAAGTTCTGTTCTACTTGATAAATACTCATCACACATTTATAACATAGCCGTAAACTTTATAACCTTTCTTGTTATGTTTACAGATAAAGTTACCGCTAAATAATCTAAAACATCTCATATAACATAGAATTAAAAAATTTTGCACGTTTGTATGGAGTTGTGCAACTTAAAAGATTATCGAGACTTTGCTGGTTGGTTGGGTTTAATGTCGCACTAGTGCTGCGTTATGGGCAATTAGAGACGGTCTTGACTAAGCTGACCAAATATCCACATTTTCTGGGGACAGCCTTTATTTTGAAGGCATTTTTCTCAGTTTTTTTAAAGATTTAGAAAGTAAATTCTTTATCATTGATATTTTATTTTCAGTCCTTAATTATAATAAATAATAAAACACGTCCTTAACTGAATACATGCGCAATTTTCAACACTTTTCTTTTATAAAGGTATTCTAATCCGGTGAACCTACCCTAAGGGTGATTCAGAGATATGACATCACAATTTTGATAATACAGTCAGCAACAAAAGTATCCGAACACTAGCAAAAAATTCTAGATAAAAAGGTACACTTAATGCAGTCTTGTTAAGTAAATCCTTTTCGAATCCTGATCTTAGTCAGTCTAAGAACGCGATTTGATAAGGATTTATGTAACAAAACAGTGTTAAGTGTACTTTTTTTACATAGGAATTTTTACTAGTGTTCGGACACTTTTGCTACCGACTGTACGTATATATCAGATTTGTATGCGTGATTTGTAGTCCGCTTGTAAATCTTCGTCTGAAAAAGACAGATAGCACATAACAGAACTACAATACGAAAAAATTGAAAGACACCCAGGGCCAGCGCGGGAATCGAACACGGTCTCTTAAGCTCGAAGGTGATTTGTGGTGATATAACCACTTGTCCACGAAGCACAATTTTGATTCTCCACGAGGAAATAGCTTCCCCACTTCGGCGACCCCCAGAGTTATAATTTTTATGGGAACATGGATGATATTGCAGCCACGAACGAATTTATGTGCACAATACACCATTAGTGCAAATTCCGGTCTTTAGTCTGTTCGAATATCGAACCCGCAATTTTCTAATTATGTGCTCAGCGCTCTACCGATGGAGCTACCGTGGTCTCTACTTATTCAGAAGCTTTAAAGAAATATCCACTTGTTCTCACATCTTGTGAAAGACTTTAAAATCATTTAAAGACAAAGTTTGAGGCCGCACTATATCTACAGTAGTCAGCAAAAGTATCCGCGGACTAGACGATAGTTCCGATATAAAAAAAAAGTACAATTAAAACTGTTTTGTTAAATAAATCCTTGTCGAATCCTGTTGTTAGACTGACTAAAAACATGACTCGACAAGGATTTTTTTTTAAAGTAGTATTAAGTGTACTTTTTTTCGACAGGGATTATTTCTAGTGCTCGGATACTTTTGCTGCCGACTGTAGTAAATGGAAATGCAATTGGTGACGGTCTGGAATTCATCCGTTATGGTTTTATAACGAGTTTTCATAATTTTCATCCTCTGTGGAGAGGGTACTAGTGAAAATTCCTATGTAAAAAAACTACACTTAATACGGTTTTGTTAAATAAATCCTTATCGAATCATGTTCTTACACTGTCTAAGAACAGGATTCGACAAGGATTTATTTAACAAAACCGTATGAAGTGTACTTTTTTTACATATGAATTTTTGCTAGTGTTTGGACACTTTTGTTACCGACTGTACTAGTTCTCCAGTTTAAAGAGAAGGGTTTTAATGAGTAATTGAGTCGATATTAAGTCGACTATTGCTGCCTTATGAGCTATTAGCAACGATCTGTGACTTATCCCTATGCATAATTCGTAGACATGCTCCATAAGGAGACCAGACATTCCTTTTTTTTTTTGGACAGCCTTTACTTGGATGGATGGATGGATGAATGGTTGGGTTTTACGTCGCACTAGTGCTGCGCAGATGGGCAATTGCCGACGGTCTGGGACACACCCCTAGATGTGGTCCGGAGACATGCCATCGCAATTTTGATCCTCCACGGAAGCACCTTTATTTGGAGGTGTTTTTTTTAAGTTTTAAAAATAAAATTGCAGAAAAGAAATTATTTATCACTGGTATTTTATTTTTTAATCCTTATTTATTAAGAATGAAAAAATACAGCCGTAATTAGATAATTGTGGCAATTTATAAACTTCTCTGTTGTAAAAATGTTCTGATCTGTTCCATATATGCTATGACAATTTGGTCTTCCGCCAAGCTGAACAAATGTCCCCATTTCCTGAGGACAGCCTTTTTTTAGACGCCATTTTTCTAAGGTTTTTCTTTTTCTTTTTTTTTTTTTTTTTTTTAATGTAAAAAGTAAGTTATTTATCATTGATGTTTTATTTTTAGTCCTTTTTTATTAAGAATGAAAAAAATACGCCCGTTATTAGATAATTATAGCAATTTTTAACGAATGCCTGTTATAAAGGTAATCTGATATGCTCAGTACAATCGGCAGCAAAAATATTGAAACACTAGCAATAATTCGTATTTAAAAGGTGTTCACCTAATATTGTTTTCTTAAGTAAATATTTGTAAGTCATGTTCTTAATCTTTATGCAGTTTATAGAAAAGGAAATTAATGATAAAAGTTAGCGATGCAATTAAAAAAATATATGCATATGAAAAATGTGGATGTGTCTTCAATAATTTATTTGCCGACTGTACATCTTCCGCGGAAGGGATAGTTCCCCCTCTTCCGTGACCCACAGGAATACAGTTGGCAGAAAAATTATTCGAGCGATAGCAATAACTCCTATATAAAATAAAGTACACTTAATGTCTTTTTGTTAAATAAATCCTGACTAAGAACATGATTCAACAAGGATTTATTTAACAAACAGGATTAAGCGCACTTTTTTACATAGAAATTATTGCTAACGCACGAATGATTTTGCTGCCGACTGTATAATTTGGAATATTGAGTAGTGATAGAAAGAGAGTACGGATTCCCTCTACTGACTATGAAGAAAGATTCCACGCAGAACATCACTGCAATTTTTGCGCCTTCTTTTGGCGATAATCGCTTTCTTGGCAACTGATTCTTAAGACTCTGAATGTTTTAAATGGTTTATTCCTTTTGCCACAAAACTTCGAAAGAAAAGTGAAACAGAACAACTTTCAATCATTAACAACGTCCCAGCGTCTAGAATAAACAGTGTGGAAATCGCCTTTAAACACGATGTTAAAATAATGCTACAAAAATTAAGCTTACCCAGATGTCGCTGTGATCGAAAAGTTTGCTCAAATCGAAGACCTGATTGGCTTTTCCCAGTTTCGTTAGTTTAATCACGTGATCCAATAACATAATTAACAAATAGGGAGTCTCGGTTTTGATGTCGTGACACTAGCTTCGATTATAATGACATCTGGTTTACAGGCTTAATTTTCTCAGTACAATTTTATTTGCCGCTTTCCGCACTGTTATTTGAAGCGGGAGAGCCATCCCTTCCGTGGAGAATCAAAATTGCGATGGCATGTCTCCGGACCACCTCTAGGGGTGAGTCCTAGACCGTCAATTGTCCATCTGCGCAGCACTAGTTCGACGTAAAACCCAACCAACCAACCAACCACACTGTTATTTCTAGACGCTGTAACAAGGGTTAGATTACTTGCTTTTCATTTCGGTTGTGGTTTGTTTTTAATTTACACCCAATCGAAATGCAATCGTCAGCAAAATTATTCGATCGCTAGCAATAATTCTTCTATGAAAAAACTTAATGCTGTTTTGTTAAATAAATTCTTGTTGAATGATGTTCTTCGACTGACTAAGGATGGGACTCGACAAAAGTTTATTTAACAAAGCAGCATTAAGAGTACATTTTTACATAGAAATTACTGCTAACGCTCGAATATTTTTGCTACTGACTGCATAAAATAGTGATAACAAAGGTGGAGTAAACTTGCCTTGAGAAAGGGGAATGCCAGTTTGGCGAATGAATTGGTAGAATGGTGAGAATGTGATGTTCAATAATAAAAAGTTTACTAGTCCGGGGTCTACTCAAATATTTAGAGAGGCATACTGTTGTAATACCACCACCTGCAATAATGCCCCCAAACTGAGCTCTGCGTCACGGAATATCGGCCGATTTCATCCAATCCCCACGATCCAACATGCATCATATGAAGTGTTGATTGGATAAAATCGGCCGATCTTCCATGACGTAGAGCTCAGCTAGGAGGCATTATTACAGAAGGTGTTGATTGTAACAATCGCAGCAATCGTAGATCACAAGTCGGATCGTACACTCCGCAGCAAAAGTATCCGAACGCTAGCAACAATCCCTGTCTAAAAAAAGTACACTTAACACTGCTTTGTTAAATAAATACTTGTCGAATCATGTTCTTAAACAGACTAAGAACATGACTCAACAAGGATTTATTTAACAAAGCAGTATTAAGTGTACTTTTTTATAACAGGGTTTGTTGCTAGTGCTCAGATACTTTTACTGCTGAGTGTATGATCCGACTTGTGATCTACGATATCTGCGATTGTTACAATAGTATGCCTCCCATAGTCAATGAGGCCGCGATAGCCCTGTCGGTAGAGCGCCGGCCTCGTAATAGAAAGAT
Source organism: Salticus scenicus (assembly GCA_963930645.1). NCBI lineage: Eukaryota > Metazoa > Arthropoda > Arachnida > Araneae > Salticidae > Salticus > Salticus scenicus. The sequence goes on along the minus strand of OZ005655.1, from coordinate 86,554,029 downwards.
TGCGATTTCGGTACTCGAGCCGGCCAAAGACCGCCGTGTACACTAATGGCGGCTGGTGCACGTAAAATCTGTCATGACCGCAATGTCCTCCATGTTCCCATCAAAAATTATACTTCTGGGGGTTACCGAAGCGGGAGAGCCTTCCCTTCCGTGGAGGATCAGAATTGCGATGGCATGTCTCCGGACCACCTCTAGGGGTGAGTCCCAGACCGTCACCAATTGCCCATCTGCGCAGCATTAGTGCGACGTAAAACCCAACCAATCCAACCAACCAACCCATAGTCAATGATTTGGAATAGTAACATTGTTGAATTTCCAAACATGTGATCCCATTTCGATAACCTAAATAGGTATTAATTTCAGATTTTATAGGATAGTGCAGCCTTGTTAGAGATTTGGAGATAAACTTTATGATGAACAATCTAAGACATCTTAAACAACCTAAAATTAAAATTTTCGGATATTCGCATGAAAATCTGAAACATAAAAACTTATTGAGACATTTCAAATAAGATTTACAGTCGGTAACAAAAGTGTCCAAACACTAGCAAAAATTCCTATGTAAAAAAAAAGTACACTTCATACGTTTTGTTAAATAAATCCTTGTCGAATCCTCTTCTTAGTCAGTCTAAGAACATGATTCGATTAGGATTTATTTAACAAAACCGTACGAAGTGTGCCTTTTTTACATAGAAATTTTTGCTAGTGTTCGGACACTTTTGTTACCGACTGTAGAATTGCTCTCACATCTTGTGAAAGACTAATGAGAGTGAGAATTATTTGAAGATAAAAGTTAAGGTCAAGTGAGTTGAACGTCGCATTATATCTACGCAATGGATAATCGTTGATGGTCTGAAATTGACTAAGTACGTGATTCGAAGAGGATTTATTTCACAAAACAGTGTTAAGTGTACATTTTTATATAGGAATTATTGCTAGCGTTGGAATAGTTTTGCTGCCGACTGTAGATGTTGAGGTTAATTGAGTTTAACGTCTCATTATATCTACGCGGACTCTTTCGTTGGATTTATCAACGCTGCTCTATAGCTGAAAAGTGCCTCTATAAATTTAGAAATTATAATTAATCATTAGAAATTTTTCAAATTTTCTAATGCAACAGTCTGTGACTCACCATCATAGATACACTAATTCATATATATCTATCATCCTCATTTTATCTACCAAAAATTTTTGATGATGAAAAAATGATTTGTCTTCAGTTTTTACAGGGATAGAGACTCAACAATAGGAATAATACATAACGTTGATGAATATGAAAATGCCGAAATCGTGCGTGGTTTTTAATTATACTAGTAAATATATGAAGGAAAATGGGATAAATTTCATCAAAAAGTGATATTTCAATAAATCCATGTTACAATCCCCTTGTAATATCCGTCTTTCATCAAGTGAAAAGGAATCACATTTTCCTCCGCGATGATCAATCTATGCCTTATTATTATATCTATATTAACCTTTAAAAGTAATCTAGAGAATAGATGTAATAATAAGATACAGGTTGATCATCGTGGGGAAGAATGGGATTCCTCTTCACTGGAAAAAGACGAACATTGGAAGATGATTGTAACAACACTCGTATCAGAATCAGTTTTAATAGAACAAGATGGTTGGTTGGTTGTGTTTTACGTCGCACTAATGCTGCGCAGACGGGCATTTGGCGACGTTAATAGTACAAGAATACACACGGATGTTTTAGCAAATAAAATTCATGAATAATTTATGTACAAAAGAGGAAGCAAAAACTCCAGATACAGTTTTATCTATTAATTAATTATTATTATTATTATTATATCAACATTTAACGAATTTTATCGTTTCCATTTAAATTTCTGTCTTTAAAACTGGAATTGCCTTTACTTCATTTTCACAATTTTAATCGTGTTTTAACTTTGAGTATCAAATTACCTCTAATACCGAAGATGGAACTTCAGAAGCTTCAAAAAGTCCATTTTCAAATTTCTACGTTTTCACTAATTTGTGCTTTTTAAAAATTGCTTTTGATTTCTTTTTAATTCATAAACATTCTTTTATACATAAATTAAGCTGCAAAAAAGAAGATCAGGTGAATGAATTCAATTTTTCATATCCCAGATTTTACTTCCAGTTCAGGTACTGTTTTTCGTAGTGGTTCTAAAACAATTTAAAGCATAGGTCCCAGTGTAATGATTCTTATTGCACAAAATATTACCGAAGAGCGACAAACCTAAATTATCGATAAACATGAACTCCATAAACCTTGTTAATTGCGTAAAATTTCAGTGTTAATTTTGGATTAGCTTGGTTAGGCCCTGTTTAGGTATAAGTAAGGCACGATGCTTATTTTCTAATCATGAAAATGTAAAGTAAATGTTGTTCCACGTGATGAGTTCTATCATTCATATTGTTATAATTATCAAGATTTTGCACACAATATTATATAAAATTTTTAACGAAATATTTATTTTATAAAATGTAAATTCCTGTGAGCAGCAAATTTTAAGTTATTGCAATAATAATAACAACAATTATAGCAATAACATTTAAAGTAATAACAATAATAGTAATAGTAATATAATGAATAAATAACTAAATATAGCTATCAATTTACAGCAGGTTTTTAATTTTTTTTCCAGCTGCAAAATTAGTTTTAGTTTCCCATCATGTTTAATGGTTGTTTCTAGGTATATATTTTTATAGGTATGGGGAACTTATGTAATCGTGAAAATTTTCGACCTCGGATTTTTTTTTTTTTTTTTTTTTTTTTTTTACTTTTTTACATGTTTTCAGGTGTGAGGAATGCGAAAATATCAAAATGGGTATGTATCCGTCTGTAGAGTGTCTGTTAGATTGTTAGTGTGTTAAGTTGTCAGTTTGTTAGTGTGTTGAGTTTTCAGTTTGTTAGATTGCGTACGCGATATCTCACGAACAAATGATCGCAGAGATGTCAAACCAGTTTTACAAAATTATTTATGACACTGGCTAGAACCCTATTAATTTACAACATTCTAATTAAAAAACTTCAGAAGTTATTCGATATTTATGGTTTTCTTAGCATGGGAATATAAGACAAAATTTTACCTAAAAGTGCATGAAAATAAATATTTTTATCGTAAAATTTGAAAATTTCACAAGTTATTGAAATTTACGAAATTCTTAGCGTGGAATAGGACAAAATTTGGCATAAACGTTCATTTTCAGGGATATTTTCATCTTAAATATGTCACACCACTTTTTACTTCCTTATACAAAGTATAAGGAAGTATAGTAATCCCGATTTGCGAAAAGGATTTTGTATTTCACATTGCTCGAAAACGAATGATCGCTGAATGTTGCAAATTTATACATGTGACTTTTATGATGTCTAGTTGCACACCTGCAAGTGTCATTTTAACACGAGCTCTCGTTTTAGAGATATAAGGGATTTTACACGATTTTTCGTGACGTCTGTATGTGTGTGTGTGTGTCTGTGTTTGGGTATGTCGCATAACTCAAAAACGGTTGGACGTAGAAAGTTGCGAATTGGTACATAGGTTTCTTATAACATCTAGTTGTGCACCTCCCTTTTTGGACTTTCTATGATTTTCCGTTTTGGAGATATTTAGGAAAATTAGGTTCATAATGACAAAAATTTGGCCATAATGTATCAAAAAACGGTAATAACTCAAAAACGGTTTAGACAAATCTTGCAATTTAACTGACTTTCCGATTAGCTATACATTTGAAACTTTCAGAAAAGCTCAGAACACGTTGACAATGCATTTTTTAAATATTTTTAGCCAACTGTTTCCGATACCTGCTGCCTTCAGCAGCGTTTATGCGATTCAACAGAAAATTTATTTAACTAACTTCCCGAATAGCTAGACATTTGAAACTTTCAGATTAGATCAGAACACGGTGAAAATGCATGTTTTAAATACTTTTAGCCAACTGTATAGGGTCCCTGCTGCCTTCGGCAGCGTTACCAGTTCAAATCTTGGAATCGATTAGTAACTAACTTCCCGACTAGCTAGACATTTAAAACTTCCGGAAAAGCTCAAAATACGGTGACAATGCATTTTTAAAATATTTTTGGCCAAATGTTTCGGGTCACTGCTGCCTTCGGCAGCGTTTACATGGTTCAACAGAAAATTTATTTAACTAATTTCCGACTAGCTAGACATTTGAAACATTCAGAATAGTTCAGAACACGGTGAATATGCATCTTTTTAATACTTTTAGCAAACTGTTTCAGGTCCCTGCTGCCTTCGGCAGCGTTTATATGGTTCAACAAAAAAATTATTTAACTAACTTCCCGACTAGGTAGACATTTGAAACTTTCAGAATAGTTCAGAACATGGTAAAATTCCTTTTTTTAATACTTTTAGCTATTTTTTTCGGGTCCCTGCTGCCTTCGTCAGCGTTACCAGTACAAATCTTGCAATCGGTTTTTAGCTAACTTTCAGAAAAGCTCAGAACACGGTGATAATTCATTTTTTTTTTAATATTTTTAGCCAACTGTTTCGGGTCCAATGTCAATGTTTTTAACATTATGTATATTTCTAAAAGTGTATAAGGAAGTCATGTGGTGCCCACATATGATTTTTTCATATCATATAACATACTGGCATAAAAATCCTTCACTATGATTTTCAAATATAAAATGTAAGATATTCGATTTTTACGATTTACTTAACATGGCAGAATAATGAAAAATTTCGCATAAACGTCGGTATTCAGGGATATTTTCATCGTAAAGATGTCAATCTACTTTTTAAATATCATATAACATACTGTCATACACATCCATAACTATGAAGATAATTATTTAAATATTTCGTAAGCTATTCGAAATTTACGATTTACTTAAAATGGCAAAATAGCGCAAAGTATCGCATAAACATCCATTTTAAGGGATATTTGCATCATAAATATATCAGAAACATTTTAAATTAATATTTATGGTAATTGTTTAAACATCATTGACTACAAATATTCCATATAAATTTACATTTTGGGGATTGTTGCACAGGAAATAGTATGGAATTGCATGAAAACTAAACTACAAGACTGCCCCTACTAAAATAAGTTATTGGATTAGAATAAGGTAAATATATCGAATTGAACGGTGGGTGGCCTGTTAGGTGGGGATTCCATTCTATCACTGTGTCGATCAAATGGTCAAATTCATTTCTCTTACCATGAATATAATATGTTCTGTACATACATAGGATGGATAACTGAGTAAAATACATTCCAACTAGATTTTTTTTTTTTTTTTTTTTTTTTTTTGTATCGTAATGTTAAGTTTTTTTTTCTTTTTTTTCCGTGTTTGAAAAATAACATTCTTTATTAATTAAATTGAATTTAAATCGTTTTAAACAAATGATTTTTTTTTTTTTTTTTTACGAATTTAAGTTTTTTAATATGGTATGTAATTAAAGCGGCAAATAGCTGTATAAAAGGCGGAAAAAAACAATTAAATACTTCTAAATGTTTTTGTATTTTTGAAAATATTTTCAAATTAATTGATTTCAGCTTCCTACGTCCATTAATACTTCTTGTAAAAAGAAAAAAAAAATAAACCTGAGGGAACAAAACTTAAAACGCATCTAATGTAAAAATATTTTACCGAAAATGAAAAAAATCAAAATAAATACATGTATTTATAGCTTATATCATGTATATACGTATATCTATCTATCAATCAATCTCTCTCTCTCTCTCTCTCTCTCTCTGTATATATATATATATATACGAAATTTTTCACAAACGTACAATTTTATTTAGTACTTTGACATAATTAGAATTTTTAAATCTGAAACAATACACTTGATTTTATCTGTATATATTAAAAAAAGTTTCTGTCGCTGTCATCAAATTGTTTTGTTTCGGACCACATCTCCTCGCGGTGGGCGGTCTCTTGAGTGCCAAATACTCCCAATCAACACATTTCAGTTAGATAAAAATGTCTATCACACTTATTAACGAAGATATTAATTAAAAACACCGGGTTAATAAAGGTAATCCATCTTTCAAAAAGCTTTTGAAATCATTGTTCGTTCAATTTATGACGTCATTTTCCACAAAAAAATTAAAATGTGATCAATGGTATAAAATAAAATAAATAAATAAGTAAATGTCAACGCTGCTATTGGTAACAAATAAATTTTTCGTCTGCATGTAAATAATAAAAAGCTTTATCTTAGATATTTTCATTGAAAAAATTAATTTAGGACTGTATTTTGTTCTCTAAACATATATACATTTTTTTTTTTCTAGTTTCAGAAAATTAATTTTCTTATTAATTTTCTTACTTTTTTGTTTTTTGTTGTTGTTCTTATGTTGTCTATATATGCATTTATTTATATATTTATATATGTTCTTTTTTATTTTATTTTATTTCTTTTTTTATGAATAATGAAAAAATGTCGTGCCTGCATAATTGACTGCATTCCTTTTTGCCCTTAAAGTGTATTTATTTTTTTTGCCTAAAAACACATTTTAAAATACTTCGGATATATTTTGGCAGGAAAAAAATATTTTAGATTCAAATTCAAACAAATTTATACACGACAACATCTTTTTAATTAGCACTGATAATTTTTTAATTATATATAATCGGACATGTCCTGTTAAATTTCATATTTCTAATTTATGGCAAATTAAAAATGCATAACCTGAAACTCTTATGAAGAACTGAGTACATAATATCCTTCGTTATTTTAAGAAGTAGATAGAAGAGGATGGCTATAGTAGTTTTTTCTGAATTAAAACAATAATAATAAGCATTCTTTATTTTCAGATATTTTCGAATGTGTAAAATTCTTATCTATCTATACATTTAAAATACGTAATGAGTATTATGTACTGACACTAAATTAACTAAAATATTCTATATTAAAAAGTACAAGGATTAGAAAGAATAAGTACTAGATTTTTATTTATTTATTTATTTAACAAGCATTTGGGCCAAAAAAGGCATCGTCAAATAGTCGCAAAGTGGGTCATTTATTAAAGCTGTATATTTAGGTTCACCTAGATATTACAAATTTATTTCTATTCAAAAAAAAAAAAAAAAAAAAAGCGGTATTAAATATTATGTATTTCATTCTGACATTGAATATGGGGATTTCTATAACATTTTTTCTGGTTTTGTCTTGTATTATGCCCTATTAGTATTCCTATTCAGTAAGAGGGAATGCAGCGAATAAGCGGCTAGAGTGCCAAAGGGGCTAATAAGTGTCGGGGGCTAGAGAGCGAAGTGAACAGGGGGTAGAGTACCTTAGTTTAAATAATAATAATAATAAGAAGAAGAAGAATTTTAACAATGTGTCAAATAATATAAAATTAAATTTCTGAAATTATAAGAAAATAAAATGGGATTGTATATATATATATATACATTTTCAAAATAGAGGATCAGATGAACTGAACGGCCAAGGAGTGGAAAATGAATGGCTTATCATTCTGTCATCTGTAAAAGTTTTCCGCAAAAGACTTTCCAAAATGTAAGAATAACTGTTTTAAATGCCGAATGGTTTGGAAATATTTCAATAGACCAAAGTAAATTATTACATATCAGTTCAAGCATTTTGACTTTAATACGCCCGTAGTATAAAGTTTTAAAACTTAATTTAATTTAATTTAATTTTTATTCATTTATTTATTTTTGCAGAATTTTTTAGCGCATCCTATAAATTGTCTGTATACAAATTTTCGACATAATCCACATTTTAGTTTCAACTACAGAGAACGAGGAATAGGTAAACTTTAATTATGGCCATTGTGATGAAAAAAAAATATATATATAAGCACCACAGAACTGACGTTTAAAATAATAAGTACAAAATTTTGAATAAATACAATAAAATAAAATAATAAATTCCTACATTTTTTTATATATATTTTAGAAGACTCGATCTTTCATCAGGCGAACAATTTAGGCCCGAGTGCTGCAAACAAAGCGGCAATACACACTTTATTCTTCTTATGAATGTTTGATTAAAATCTTATATCTGGAATTATTTGTAACGTTATTTTATGTGTTAATTTATTTAGTAGCCATTCGTTAAAAATCTTCATGATTTTTAGATTTTATTTTGAACTTTTTATTTCATATTTCATATGCATTTCATTTGTAACGTCCTATTTGGTGTAATTGAGTTTCGTTTGTACTGTAATTTTTTGTCAAATGTGTAGTAATCACACCTATTTGCATGCACAGAAGTTACACCGAAATTTAATCAAAGCCCCCGAAGTCGTACTGACATTGTATGCCTTTATTTTATGTATTCTCATTACCTTTATATATTAAAGATAGTTACTGTCGCTGGCGTCAAATTTGTTTGTCTGCGACCGCATTTTCTCGCGGTTGGAAAAAATCCTCCGCATCATTATAGGTATCAATGTGCGTTGAATATTACAAAGAGGACATTTCAGGTAATTAAAAATTCCTGTCATTTTAATTAACGAAGTTATTAATTAAAAACGTCTGCTTACAAATGTTCTCCATTTGCCATCTCTAAAATAAATAACTTCTCTTGTTACGTCATTTTGCAATGTCATTTTCTGCAGGGAAATCAAAATGTTGTCAATGCCGTAAAAATTAGATATAAAATAAAAATAAAACAAAAATAATTGTTGGTGTTTCTATTGGTAACGAAAAAAATTATCGTCTGCAAATAAAAAACGTTATCTTAGATACTTTTAACGATGATAATAATAATAATAATAATCAATTTTGAATTGTAGTTAATCGTCTGCAGACATATTTTTCTACTTTCGGAAAACTGAATTTCTTACTGACAGTTTCCTGTTGTTTATCAATATTTTTATGTTTTCTTTTTCTTTTCTGGGAATAATGAAGTAAATATCTAATAACAGCAATTTTTACTATTGATTTTTTTAGTCTAGTTTAGTTTACATTATATATATATATATATATATATATATATATATATATATATATATATATATATATATTTACAGCTAGGTAAAAATTTTGCACACTGGCAAATATCTATAAAGTTTAATATAAATTTTTGTTTGACATTTCTGTGAAATACTGCTGTGAGCGCTTAGAGAATGATATTTGTTTACTTTCTTCTATATGTAATATAGTGAAAGTATTGGATTCGTGAAAATTGTCGACCTCCGTTTTTTGATGGATTTACATGTTTGGGATGTCCTGAACATGAATTGATAGTTTATACAAAATGCCTGACTGTCTGTGTGTATCACGATTTTTGTGGACACTGTAGCTCACGAACCAATGAATGAAATTTAACCAAACTTGGTATTTAGTTGCACCCTGACATAAGCTGGTGCTGATTAGATTTGGGGATCCATCGCTCAACAGGTGGCGTTGTGATAGCATTTTTTGTAATCTTTTAACATGGCAGTATAGGACAAAATCTCGTATAAATGTGTATAATGAGAATTATTTTAAACTCGTGATTGTAAAATTAATATGAATTATTGATAATAGTAGTAGTTAACTACGAAAATTTTTTTATGCATGTGGGTGCATCGGTTCCCCCCAGGGGGTACCTTTCGTAAGGTCCCCTGAATACCTTTAAAACAAATGGTTGAACTATAAATCTGTGATAAATTAAAACGAAGTTATCGAATTTTTTAACTTTTAACGAAAAGAAACTTAGAAAAAAAATAGTATCTTTTTTTTTTTATTTTTTTTTTTTATTGTTACTGAGTGAATTTGTATTGGAAAATATAGAAGAAAGTCTTTTGGTGGCCGCAACACACTAGTTTAAAAAGATTAAGTAATCCAATCATAAGCAATGCTATTTTGGATATAAAGTTCCCAAGCCTAAATTCAATTACTGAGGAAAAAAAAATTCTTGTTAAATAAAATTATAAATATAAAAAATATCGCTAAATTAAACTCTTGCTTATAATGCTTAATGTTTAATTGTAAGTGAACAATGAGAGGTTAAATCGAAACTATATGCCAAAACGTTGTTACATTTATCCCATTTCCCTGAATAATAAACATTATAATAATAATAAAATAAAAATAAAATAGATGTAAGACTAAAATGAATGATTAAACAGTAGATCAGTTATAACTGATCGATATTGGTTTTAATTTTCTCAAAAACACCGAGGAAAAAAATAAACCGTCTTCATCTAGAACGAATAAGTGGTCATTTTCTAAATCCCTAAAGTAGAAATATAGAATTCCGAATTATACGTATAAGGCACACCAATAAGCTGCAAAGACGAAATGATATAGAACTTCTAGTCTGTTTATTACTAAATGGTGGAACTATATTCTAACTATTCTGAATATTATGAATCATTTGTATTGCGAGAAATTCTCGCTTGATTTTCTAGAATTAGGTCATACGTCAAAGTTATAGTTGCTAAACGTCGCCTATTGTGCTCACATTTATTTGCAGATATTTTTAAATAAGTTTGACCTCGATAATATAGGCAAACGCTCTAGAATTTTAATAGGGGTTTCTAGAACTCGATTTCAAAGAGGACTATAATTTATAAGGATGACATGGAACTATTTTTTCTAGCAACTATACTTTAGATTCTATATGTCAATTACAGAATTTTTTCTTAGTAAAAAAAAAAATAATAACTATTAAAAAGTCTTCAGATGCCATAAAAGAACAGAATCAGCTTCTTTTAGACGTTTATTAGTACACATCGCTGAGATTAAAATCATCTGCATTCATCATACAAAAATATTAATTAATATTAATTTTAATAAATGATTTCCACTGCACAAATTTTATAGGAAATTTCGGAAAAACTTTAATATATCTACAACTTACTAGTTTTTTAAAGTTATTTATTTGTTTTTTAAAGAATCAATTTTACCGTATGTAATAATATGCATTTAAAATACATTTTCTTTATTATTAAATACAGGTTTTGCATTAAAGGTACAAATAAATACTGCATTATTCATTAAAATATTAAAATACCTTTCGTACATGAAAAAGAAATGGTAGTCATAAACAAAGAATAACGAATAAAATGTTTCAAAAATCTTAAAAAGAACCATTTCTAAGGTTTACTTTGGATGAAAAATTGGATAATAAATTTTACACCAAAATCCCTACATGTACAATTTATGGCTTCTAGAAAAAGCTGATATAAATCACAAAATTCTCTCTCTGACACATTTCAGTATTTCTTTTTCAGTCATAAGTAGACTTTATTTTTTTATTTTTTTTTAAGGATAAAAAAGTTTCTATATTTAATTTCGCTTTAAAAGTAAAGGTACGGGAAATATTTATTTATAGAATTTCATTATTATTATTATTATTATTATTATTATTTTTTTTTTTTTTTTACTTGTGTCGATAAAATGTACGTTGATAAACAAAAAAGTTATTAATGATCAATTTGTTTCAATATATATATATATATATATATATATATATATATATATATATATATATTTTTTTTTTAACTTCTTACTATTTTTAAAATAATAGAACATATAACAGTAGTTTCTTTTCTATATTTTAGAAAATATTAATTTATTAAAATACACACAATTGCTAATTTATTAATTATTCTTTAAAAATTATATCTTCAAAACGTTTTTTCGTAAGGAAAGCGTTGACTTTCATTCTCCAAAATCAGTACACATGTGTATATTGACATGATATAATTGTGTACAAAGTCTGATTTTGGTTTGAAATACAAATTTTGTGCTGTTTTTAAGCTTTCTATAATCTGCAAAAGATTCTGTCATGTTTAAAAATCAATACAATATTTTTAAACGAGAAAAAAAAATAACGGTATAAACATTTTTGAATTAGTATTATATTTAAAAAAATGTATTTTTTAAATTTATATTTAAACGATATATAAGAACTTAAAATTCAAAAAGATTAATATTTTATAGTTTATATATATATATATATATTTCGTGTTGGACTATTGATTTAATAGTAAAATATCTTTCATATATAAAATTACTAACGATATACCAGTTTTAGAATATATTAATAATAATAATTCTAAGCTAAGTTCGATTAAAACTTTTAATTTTGAAAATTGTCAGGAAGTATTCCTCATTATGTGTTATTATGATTTGTAAGCAGATGTATGATGATTTTAGTTCAGTTTTACGCTATGATGGAAGCTACTGGATTAGTTTATTTAAATTTTATATTTTTGAAATTGTTTTATAATAGTAATGATCATTTTCTAAAAAATAAATATATTCATGTAAGAAATGCTTTTCCGGGTGCCTTTGCCAATACCCAACAAACGCAGAGCGGTAATTCAGCAAACAGCCAATAGTCGGCAGTCATTTCAGGATGTGACGGTACAATATCGTGTGCTGATACAGGATACGTATTTTTTATTGTTTTTTGGATGGCAATCGGTCCATTTCAGAGGTATGCAGTCGATTCGGTGCCGGCAAAAGCAGCATGATAGTCGCCACTATATCGTGCAGAAATCAAACCATTGCATAATTAAACATATACCGTTAATGCACCGGTGTCGACAATCACAAAAGTGACGGGTAAAAAAAAAAAAAAAAAAAAAAAAAAAAATTCTCTAACAGCTTTTTAGCTTGAGTTTAGCCATGCAGTTAGAAAATCTTGAAATTTCGATTTGATTTTTAAAGATATAATGATCTATTTTTCTAGCCGAAGACACAACTCCCATTCTTTTGAACTTGAGAATGGTGTTTTCATTTGTGTAAGAGCGCTTGCTCGAATGCACCGGGAAAAATAAGAGTTTCGTTCTGAGTTATTTTAGGCCGATATTATATATTTATTCAAGAATTTATAATTAAATTAATTTCAAAATTGCAATTCATGTTCCTGCATATTTATGAATTATAGTTTTAATAAATTAATAGTATTGATGATAATAAACAGTTTATTTAATTTTACTTTTTAATTGTTTTTTAAATCAAGTAATTTTCTGAGAATAATTTGAATAATAAAATAATTATTTCAAATTTTTTGTTTAATTATTATGCGTTATTAAAAAAAAAAAAAAAAATTGTATTTTATAAAGGTTAAAATGCTAAGGTAGCGTCAAAGAATTATGGATGTATTTTATTTTGGATTTAATTACAGTATATTTTTTTTGTACTTTCATGTTTGAGATGTTGAAGGGGGAGGGGGACTAAGGATGTTCTTCTCAAGCTTAAAGACTGCATTATTTCAAAAACGACCCAGGTTTCACATTCCTTGCATGGTGGCTCTTTTGGCGAAAACTTCTATATATTTTAGGATTAACGTTTCTCTCTCTCTCTCTGTATATATATGTGTATATATATATATATATATATATATATATATATATATATATATATATATATATATATATATATGGGATGGCCAATTTTCGTGGGCGTTAAACAAAAAAAACTGATTAATCACTTAAAATTTAATAAAGAAAGTTAAAGTATTTTATACATATTTACAAAACGTTAATACGAATTAAAATAGTACTGCTGATCAACACAATCACGTTTAAAAAGTCAAAGTGTACGTTCAATAGTTCATTTAGCACAGTTCTCGGCACAAACAAATCACACATAACTTTTGTTTTCGAACAATTTAGAAAAGTACGCGGCCTAATACAAAACTCCGTCACAGCGAAAACCTGTCGTCCACAGAACGAGATTCAATCGTCTAAATGCGCTCATCGCCATCCATACGTCGACTGAATTCTTTTCGGCTAGAGCTTTTTGCCTCCGTCTCTCAAGATGCGTGCTCCTGAAGTGACATCCGTCTGACGTCACAGCTACGTCCTTCCTCTAAGATTCTACGCTCGCCGTCTGCAGTGCTAGCTCATCCTCGCGTCGAAAGATACAGGCTGCGGCAAAGGAAGCTGGCAGTTTTGGAATCAAACGTTGGTGGAAGCAAGATGCCTACACTACACTCGGCCATCAGGCGTCGACTGGTCCTCCAGGTGGCCACACTGAAAAATACAAAAGAAAAAAAACAAACAAAAAAGCAACACAAAATAATAACAAACTTATTTACAGCACATATACAAATTTTGATATTCTTCTTTTTTTTTAAGTTAAATTATCCCTCGTTTGAGGTATTTGGCATGAGTGAATGTGCCACGGGGGCCTTCATGTCATCCATCCTTAATCACATCACGAATGTTTTCCTTTTTTTTTGTTTTCACAGTCTTACTGTGACAAAAGTACTTTAGTTTTGGTTTCATGGCAACTTGGTCGCCTATTTGACCAGTTTTTGGTGGTTGTCTACGCAATTTATATTTTGCTTTATTTTTTCTCTTTAACTTTGACAAATTGTTCTTTATCATGTTTACGCAATTCTTTACTCTGGGACTCAAAGTTAACTTGGGATTCGAACTCGAGAACCTCTAATTGGTCATTTCTAGTTTTAGTTGTTTCCAAAGCCTCTGCAGCATCTTGTTCGGTCATAAAGTTTATAGTAGCACTTTTATGTGTAGGGAAATCTTCTAACTGTATTTGCACAGCTTTGGGAAATAATGAAGCTATTTCACTAATTGTAGTCTTCAATGGAAGTGATGAAATGAACAATTTCCTTAAATTTATACCAGCAGTCTCTTCTTTTGGGACATTCTGTCTTTTACAATCAATGGAATCTATCGTCAATGGCTTTTTTCTCAATTTCTTTTTTTTAAGAAGTTTGGAATTTTCTTCAACTTTTTCCTTCAACTCTTTCAGCTCTTCTGCTAACTGCAAAATTTTTCGAAGTAGGATTCGTTTTTCGTCTTTCTTCGAAGAAGTGTTTTCTTCATTTTGCGACCTCATTTGGGAAATATTCGGCTGACTTTGTTTCTCTCGTCGACGCTCCTCCTCTTCCTCACTGTCATCATCCTCACTATTATCGTCCCTTAAAAGCATCTTCTTATCGTCATCACTTTCGTCGTTATTCTCGTCGTCGTCATTTTTTTCACTTACAGCTTTTTTGGAAGATTCTAATGATTTTTTGGACAATATAACAGGTTGAGAGGTTTTATTTTTATACTTTTCAACACTATTCAATGTTTTACTTATTTCTGGGAATTTCTCAGAAATTTTACTTTTACAGTTAATGGGAGCGTCATTAGCAATATTCGTCTTAATTAAATTTTTATATGCATTTACTGGAAGAACTGTTACTAAATTTACCTCAGGAGAACTAGATTTATTTTTTATAAAGATACCTTTTTCATTTATCGTCGTCTCACTTAACATTAACACATTCATTCCAATGATTACGTTATAGGGTATTACATCATTGTTTACAACATAAATATTAGTTTCAGATTCAAAATTATCGATGTTCAAATTAGTATCAAATGAGCCTAGCGGCTTTACGGAACTTTTTCCCGATCCCCTTCAAAGTGGTACTCATAAGATTTAATCTATCAACATTCAGTTTATTAAAAGCATTTTTGCGCAAGAGTGTTGCTTCACTTCCCGTATCAAGAATACCTGTAAAATTTATATTATTTATCAAAATGTTTATGTTTAAGTTTTGATTTACTCCGATGCACAACGCTTCAACTTCGGGTTTTGAACCCGGACATTCCGAGCTCTTGTGCCCGAATTGTTTACAAGAAAAACATTTGAAACCTTTCATTCTATAAGGGCAGTCTCTAGACAAATGATTTTTATCACCACAGTTATAACAAAGTTTGTTTACTTCACTTTTAGGATTAAATTTTTCATGCACATTATACTTCATGGGTTTCAATTTTGTATTAAGCTCAATTTTATCAAATCTATGTTTATTTTTATCACTATCTCTCTTAAACACTTCGTACAATTTTATTTTCTCATTGAAATCGTGAAGGGTTTTAGAACCGTACAACATGATTTTATTCTCAGATTTATCATTAATTCCTTGGATCACATAGTGCATAATAGCGGCATCATCAATGTGCCCATTTTTACTTAATTCACGCATTTTAAAAAAATACTCTGTAACAGACTCATCGTCTCTTATTTTCCTTTTACTTAATATGTCATGTAAAGAGGCGGAATTTATTTCTACTTTAAATTCTTCAATAAGCGTTTTTTTTAATTTTTTGTAAGTACAGTCGGTAACAAAAGTGTCCGAACACTAGCAAAAATTCCTATGCAAAAAAAGTACACTTAATACTGTTTTGTTAAATAAATCCTTGTCAAATACTGGTCTTAGTGAGTCTATGAACAGGATTCGACAAGGATTTATTTAGCAAAACTGTATTAAGCTCACTTTTTTTATACAGGAATTTTTGCTAGTGTTCGGACACTTTTTTTACCGACTGTAAGTAGCGCTTTCTCAGATTTAAGAAACAGTGAAGCGTTTCCGCTCAAAGATCGTTTACAAAAAATTATTTTTTGCAATTCGTTCAAATTAAACATTTCAGAATTTTTTTCAAATTCAGTAAACCACTTGATTATATTTTCATGCTGCTCACCGCTAAATTTACCAATACTATTCTCGAAATCATTAAATGAGATAGCTGCACCATGTGTTCCAGAATTCTTAATATTATTACAGTTAGTAGTATTATATTTTTTTACGTTTATTATGTTCATCAATAACATTATCATTATCATTATCATTATGGCATTGCACCGAGGAATCAATTTCGAGACGTCTCTATCGCTGCTAGATTCATTTTCAGAGTCGCTATTCGAATCATTCTTAGAATTTTCTTTTAATAATTCAATGTTGCATAACTTCAATAATAACCTGTCTCTTAATTCTTCTTTATTGCCATTGAACGAGGCATTTAATAAACTACTGATGACAATTAGCTCGTTCAGCGAAAAATTATCATCTATAAATTTTTGTTTCTGAATATACTCTTCATCATCAACGGCAAAGTTATATCCGGAGAATTTTTTTATTCTGCATCTGTTTTTTCGATCACCTTCATCATTAAAAAGAAACCGATGCAGAATTTTAATTTTATTATACTTTTCCTTTCCTAGTGCAATACCTATTTTAGGAATGTCTCCTAATGAAGCCATCATATAATAAAAACAAAAGTTGACGTACCTTTGCAGAACAGGAACAACAGCAGATACTTGATTATCTTAAATTTCTTACTCAAATCTTCGTCTAGTCGATTCGTCGCTGTTCAGTAGAAACCACAGATCACACTTTATGCATCTAATCATCCAATATGAATTTCAGATCCAACCACTATGCATAGCATGATTAAGCATGTGAAGAAATTTCAACACAGTTTTGCAACAGTTTTTTAAAATAAATAAATAGTTCAGTCCATAAAAAGTTTTTATAAAGATTGTTTTTTTTTTAAAGTTCGAGTTTCTCGAAAATTCACGTTAAAATCAAAATTCACGTTAAAATCAAAACTCACGTTCTATCAAAAATTTAAGTTGCATCCCACTTCTGACTTATGGAATGGCTAATTTTCGTGGGCGTTAAACAAAAAAAACTGATACTTATTTATTATTAATCACTTAAAATTTAATAAAGAAAGTTAAAGTATTTTATACATATTTACAAACGTTAATATGAATTAAAATAGTACTGCTGATCAACACAATCACGTTTAAAAAGTCAAAGTGTACGTTCAATAGTTCATTTAGCACAGTTCTCGGCACAAACAAATCACACATAACTTTTGTTTTCGATCACTTTAGAAAAGTACGCGGCCTAATACAGAACTCCGTCACAGCGAAAACCTGTCGTCCACAGAACGATATGTAATCGTCTAAATGCACTCATCGCCATCCATACGCCGACTGAATTCTTTTCGGCTAGAGCTTTTTGCCTCCGTCTCTCAAGATGCGTGCTCCGGAAGTGACATCCGTCTGACGTCACAGCTACGTCCTTTCTCTAAGATTCTACGCTCGCCGTCTGCAGTGCTAGTTCATCCTCGCGTCGAAAGATACGGGCTGCGGCAAAGGAAGCTGGCAGTTTTGGAATCAAACGTTGGTGGAAGCAAGATGCCGACACTACATATATATATATATATATATATATATATATATATAAGTGAAAACTTACAAAATTTACTTTCCATTCAAAAATTCAAATCCGATCAGATATATATATATATATATATATATATATATTAAAAATAAACTGTGAATAATAATTTTATTCCCATGCAAACAACGGCCACAACAGCTAGTATTGTATTTATTTGATTTAGTTATTTCTGAGAACTATACAGATCCTACTATTTTTTATTAATTCTTCTTTGTTGATAAATCCCACAAAATATAAATTAAACTATGGACATTAAAATATTTAATAGCAATTTCTATAAAAATCATTAAAAGCCCAATTTCACAGTAGCATTATATAGCTATACATTAATTCTCATAAAGTTTTAATAAAATTAAGAACATTTGCGTCTATTTAATAAAATATAAATATAATTCAATGATTACAAATTAATATTTTAAGAACTCTCCATACATAATTTCTGCATTATATATTGATAAAAGTTTTATATATAATATTGACATAACTGAAAGTTGTCTTTTACTGAATAACATAATCTGGAAAACGAAATCCGCTTTATTAATTAAAAACCATTACACTGTATATATTTAACTTTTTTTTTTCTTCGAATTTATTAATACTTATATATAGTACTAAATTTATAATCCCAATAATTAACATTGTGTCATTTTGAAAGCGTCAAAAGGTAAAATAATCATGTAATTAAATACGATGCATGCTTGATCTTTAAATTTTATCAATGGTTTCTACTTTGAATAAAATGTTTATCAAAGCCTTCAACTTATCTGCTTTGTATCATTTAGAACTTTTCTACTGTTTAAATGCTAAAAATAGATATAAAAACATAAAATACACATAATATAATTGGATTAAATTTTCCCATTGTTTATATATATAGAAGCTTTCTAATTTCAATGTCGTGTATTTCCACATACACATTTTTTCATACGTAAGGTTTCACTTCATGACAATAATAATTCCAGCTTACAATTAATCAGAATAGATTTTCAGATATATATTTACAATTCCTAATCCGATTAGAAAATAAGTCATGAACAAGCGATTTGGAGTTAGTTAATATTTCAAAAGAACATATTTGTTCAAGTTTTTAATACTATCTCATAAATAATTTTTTACAAAGAAATTTGAGCTTTTATTCAAATATACATTATTTCAATGCGTATTTAGAGAAAAATAAATATTGTAAATTTGAAAATATTAACCATAAAAGAATTAATTTGTACTTAAATAAATTTACGTTTCATTTTAATTGTACATTCATTTACGTGCGTTCCAATACAAAATAATACTAGCAGGCTTTGCCCGCTTCGCTGGCCACTAAATTTAAAGGAAACTCTTTTCTATATAGCTTTATAAAAATAAAATAAAATAAATAACTGAAATTGTTCAAAAGCTCGCTCCAGGTCCCTGCTGCATTCGGCAGCGATTTGGTCATCCACTGTTACACAATAGTTTACCAATGTGACAACCACTGTGACAATAGTTTACCAATGAGCTTCGATTTGGGTGCTTATTATATAACAGTTTAGAAATAGATAGTATCGAAAAAATTGGAGTTTCCCTTTTATATTTGAATCCCAGTTGCATGTGAACAACACAATACGTGTTGCTCACATGTAACTCGGACTGGACTCAAATGTAACTGGGTTTAGACAACATAATATTTGCTTTTACGTTATTTCATATGTTTATTTTGTTTATCCAATCAACCATTAAATGACAGCAATTTCACGCCAAATATTACAATATGCTGTGACCGGCTACATCTGTCGCATGAGACAATTAATTTTTTGTGTTTATATATAATTCATGGGTTGTAAACCTGATAGTACAGCCTTAATATAGTTCTATTTGACGGCTTTTGAATTTTTGTCACCATTTTAGACTTAATCCATTGTAACAATAAGACTTAATCCCTTGTAACAATATGCTATGAGCGCTATTTCTGCCGTATTTTAGACAACTAATCTTTTTTTATGGTTATATATATTTCCTATTAAACATATTTTTATTTATTTATTTAAATATTAATTTGAATTTTTCAAATATTTCTGTTCGACAGCGTGCAAGTGCAGTAACACACAGAGGCTCATTTTTTTTGTATGATAAATTAGCATAGTGATTATTATATATAAAAATAAATAAATAGGTAAGCATTATCGTGTTACACAACTTTATTATGTCGCTCCATTGGCGGGTTTTGAATTTTTGTCGCCATATTAGCGATGGATTTTTTTTTTTTTTTTTTTTTTTTTTTTTTGTATGAAAAGGGGAAGATTATTTTGCTAATAATTTTATCAGACTCTTTTTTGTTTATACATAAGAATCCTTTATATTCTGCTTATATTTTTAATGGTTTTTAGGTTAAAAATAGTGCTTGTTGAAATAAATTTCCTATCTTTAAAACTGCATTTGTTCCGTAAATTTTGTGTAAAAATAAATCATTTATGTTTTTATATATTTGATGCACTACTTAGATTAAAATGGCTGTTGCTATATTAAACTTCTTGTCGAAAAACGTTCGGTGTACTCCAACACCAAAATTTAAAAAATCGCCCAGCAGGATCTGTTAATGAAACTGATAAAATAAAAATATGGTTAATAGACTTTAAATAATCTATTTAAAAAAACTTTTAAAACCCAAATTAGTAATGTATTGTATCACATACATAGATATAGTAATAATATATAGATTGATCATTGGGGAGAAAAAAGTGATTCCTTTTTACTCGGAAGAAGACGGCGATTTTACCAAAATATGGCAGTCTTTCCCCGAGTGAATACGCACGGGAATACACACGAGTGTTTTAGCAAATAAAATTCATGAATAATTTATTTACTAAAGGTGAATGAAAAGCTCCAGATATAGTTTCAAATTCATTCTTCTTTTTTTCCTTTTTTCCTTCAATACCACTTAATGGCTGATTCCAAAGCTTTTTTTTCGGCATCAAAAATCTTTGCACGATAATATGGGGATGATAGGGGGTGATATATGGGAATTATTATATCTATGATCACATAAATCTTTTCGAAGATAGAATAAAACTTAATTTGAAAGAAAAAAAAATAATAACTTTTGTTTATTAACCAAAATAATTGATGAAATTTGAAATGTAAGTTGGTCTTGTGGGGTACAGGCTGTATATTATATTTTTGTGTTCGTGAGAGAAAATTTAAAAGAATTTGAAGACTGCAACTTTTAATCCCACTTAAAAATCATGTGACTTAATGTGAAGCAGATTTTTCATTTTTTTTCTCCTACCGGTTTCCATACAATCTTCTGCTGTTGCCACCTAAAATTCATATTTTAGTTAATTTTAAAAAATCTAATTGTCCGATTGATAATCTGTTTAATGCATCGGATTTACAAAAATTTTCCCTTTCATTTGGTATCTTATTTGTAACGATGCGACTGATATTTCTAATTTATTTTCTAATCTTTCTGATTTATTTTCCTCATTTTAAATAAATGTACGTTTTTTTTGTTTATTATTATTATTATTATTATTATTATTATTATTATTTTGTCGAAAAAAAAATTGGCAACAATTAAATTATGGATAAAATTTTAAAATTTAAATATCTTATTTATCAGAAATTAGAAGGTTATTATTTTCACATTTTAATTAATTAAGAAAAAACTAATCATCCGATTGATAAGCTGTTTAATGCATCGGATTTACAAACATTTTCCCTTTCATTTGGTATCTTATTTGTAACGATGCGACTGATATTTCTAATTTATTTTCTAATCTTTCTGATTTATTTTCCTCATTTTAAATAAATAATTATTATTATTTTGTCGAAAAAAAAATGGCAACAAATAAATTATGGATAAAATGTTAAAATTTAAATGGCTTTTTAATCAGAAATTAGAAGGTTGTTATTTTCACATTTTAATTAATTAAGAAAAAACTAATCATCCGATTGATAAGCTGTTTAATGCATCGGATTTACAAACATTTTTCCTTTCATTTGGTATCTTATTTGTAACGATGCGAGTGATATTTCTAATTTATTTTCTAATCTTTCTGATTTATTTTCCTCATTTTAAATAAATAATTATTATTATTTTGTCGAAAAAAAAAATTGGCAACAATTAAATTATGGATAAAATGTTAAAATTTAAATGGTTTTTTTATCAGAAATTAGAAGGTTATTATTTTTACATTTTAATTAATTAAGAAAAAACTAATCAAAAATTCGAAAATCTGACTTCGATGTGCACAATGACCCTTCGGGGGGGCACCTTTGTATTAAATCTCGTGACTGTCCGAGCTACCGTTTTCGAGATCAGTGAAATATACACATATTGCTCACTTAATAGTATAAGATATATATATATATAGATACAATTACATTTAGAATTAAGGTATTACATTTAGTTATCAATTACATTTAGAATTAAGGTATATTTATGTGTGTGTGTGTGTTCTGGTCTGCTATTATTACTATTATTATTATTATTTAATGAACGCTCATAAAAATATTAATTGCATTCCACATAATATATATATATATATATATATATATATATATATTAAATTAATGAATTAGCATTAAATAATACTGAAATAATAAAATATTTTCAAGTCAATTATTTATCATTTGTTACAATGTAAAATACAAATTTAGATTAAAATAAATTGTGCATTTATAATCTGAGGTCGTTTTAAAAGTAATAATACTTTAAAGTATACTTTAACTTTAAAATTCCAGAATGTGGTAAAAAAA
The DNA here is from genome assembly GCA_963930645.1 of Salticus scenicus. Taxonomy (NCBI): domain Eukaryota; kingdom Metazoa; phylum Arthropoda; class Arachnida; order Araneae; family Salticidae; genus Salticus; species Salticus scenicus. Next base: position 86,531,365 of record OZ005655.1, on the reverse strand, counting down.
AAAAAAAAAAAAACGTAAAAAGTTTTAGGTGATAATATGTTAAATTATGTTTTATAATCAGAATTTTGAAGCATATATAGGAGAAAACATGTAGAATTTGTTTAATGCTAAAGAAGTATTTTTTAATTAGAATCCGCGCGAATTTCTTTTCACGCATAACAAAAATTACTCCCGAAGTTGAAAAATATTATTGAATAGACTTATCTTGACATTTTAATTGAATGTATGGATAATTATATTTCTCGAAAAAAAGTTAAATAACAAATAAATAAGCCGTTAATTAAATATTTAAATAATTAATTAATACTATTTAAGCATAAACAAATAAATAAATAAATAATAAACAAATAAATAGTTTTTCGGATATACACATTTTTTGGATGATAACACGGTGCTGCAAAATAAATAAATAAAATAAATAAATAAATAAATAAAAAATAGCCCTGATACCATTCTTAAATCTGAATATGACCCCATATTTTGCCCTATCATCCCCCCGTTTTCTCGGGACACTACTCACTCCCCAACTTTTTAAAAATCTTTTTGAAAATCTTTTTAATTTTATAGCTATAAATTTGATTTGGAGAATGAAAGAAAATTCTTTGCACACTTAAAAAAAAAAGAAAAATATATACAATGTATAATAAAAAATAATAACAATTCATTAATAAAATGTAATAAATTGAATACATAATTTCAGTGGCAAATCCCCCCTAAATTTTCCCATTGCTGCAAATGTTCAGGTTTCAGAATTTTCCAACACTGTAGCCCATCAGAAGACATTTAACAGTTAAAATAATCCTTTCTCTCCCTACAAATCAAATTTATAGTAATAAATTTACTGAAAAAAGATAAAAATAAGGGGGAGGGGGTCCGTAAAAATCTGGTGGATGATACGGCAAGATGGGCATCATATTCGGATTCAGGTGTTCATTTTACATAAGAATTCGTCAAAATAGTGTTGGGGCTGATTTTCATATAGAGCAGTGTAATTAAAATTTCATTTTTCAAACCAAATGTATAATTTTAGAAGGAGACTTGGCGCTGGAATATTTAAACCAGTAAAACTACAACGCTAGAAACGCTAAAGAGAAATATATGGGAAGCATACAGCTGTTTCGGTAGCCTTAAGTGAACCATCTTCAGTGCACAAAGAATTCTGTAACTGGAGAAGTGCTCGTGTATATACATACCTGCCAACCATCTCATTATGAACCGTACAACTTTTAGTACCCGCCTTTTTTTACACACCAATAATTTTTTAGAGTAATTTTTGTCTTATTTAATCGTAACAACATTTGGAGAGAATTATTCTAAAAATATATTGGCGTGAGAAAAGGGGAGTTTTTTCAGGGGGCGTTAACAATTGTACGGTTATTAATGAGATGGTTGGCAAGTATGTATATAGAAGAGGGGCCGAATTCTGTTAAACCAAAAGGATTACGGGAAAGGTGGGGAAAGTGGCCAATAGGAATTTTAGAAACACTTGCTGTGTAAACTGTAGAAAATTTAAGAACATGTGGACTGAATGTAAAATTTCCAACAATCAGACAAATAGGGAACAGCGAAATCACAATTTACAAGATTTTTAAGATTTTTTATAAATATAAAAGCTTCAAAGAAATCAAGTTCATGAACTTGTTTTTTGTTTATATGAAACAATTATCTCTATCTTTCATATTAATTATGATCAGTATATATGAATAATTCTGTATACTTCTCTAATATATGTATTTCAATATATATATATATATATATATATATATATATATATATATATCAAACGAATAATGGTAAATAATAAATTCTGCTATTCAAAAACAATGTGTTTGGGTTTTTAGCAACAAACAGGATATATTACATATTTAATAAACATTTATAACTAATTTATTATTCTTATTAAATATACAAAATATAGAAATACATAGATATTTTTTAAACTAAACATTTCAATATTTTCTTACTCTATCGCTTTTTCTTTTAAATTTACGCTGTTTAAATCTAATTTTAGGAATAATATCTACTTAAACAACTTACTCTTTCAAATTTAAATCGAGTGACATCGAATTAAAATTTACGATTACTGTTAAAAAAGCGCTTATATAGAGAAAACTGTTTTTTACTTCATAAAAAATCACATTTATTTTTATGGTGATGATCATGACTGCCATTGAAGACCTTAAATGGTTCCAGAAAACCCATTCTAGTAGTAATCAGTAAAATTTGACTGTGCATGGAAAGCAGGAAAGCTGTAATGAATTTCAGAGATAAATATTATGCATTTTTCTAGACGACGTGCTTTTCCATACATAATGAAATTTAGATAGCTTTAAACATGCTATATTATTGGAAATTCTTTTGTTTTTACGCTAATAATTTGTAAACATCTTAATCCATCATTTAAAGAAAATGTAAATTTATAATTTACAGTATGTCTGTTTACATACAAGCAATTATTATTTCGTATATAAGGATTACAAAATTTACATAAAATTTTCAAGTACTTGATTTAATAAATGTCACAGTTTTAAAAGAATCTGTATAAAAGGTAGTTACAATAAGAAAATAAATAAATAAATAAATAAATAAATAATGCAACATCCACTATTTATTATTATTATTTTTTAAATAAGGATTACTGAACCTTTTCTTTTACAATATTTTCTTTTTATAATTATAAAATAACGTTTACCTCCATATTATTGATTTATCAATGTCTGTGTAATCGAGAAATACATCCATTTATAAATAAACATTTCTTTATAGATTAACTAAGGTGAAAATAGAATATATTGATTTTAAGTTATATAAAAATTATTATTTACAAAAATAATTCTGTAATTAAAAAAAAAATAAATAAATAAAAATCTGCAAAATATCAATTTTAATAAATACAAAGGACACCAAAAAATAATCTTAGCAAAATAAATAAATAAATAAATAAAAATAAAACGAAGTGAAATAAAGTAATAAGGTAACAAAATTTGTGTAAATAATAATAATAATGATGATAATAGTAATAATAATAATAATTAATATGCTTATGTTATTTTCATAATATGTTACTTTAGTAATATGCTTATGTTATTTTAAAGATTAAGAAGTCAGAAAATATATGTTTAATTTTAAATATGAAAATCTAGAGACCGAAAAAACTTCCCCAAAAATGTTTGGACATAGAATTGCACTTTATGGAAAAGTGGCAATTGCTCAAAATGATGAAGAACAGAAAACTCTATTATCACAAACGAAGATACAACATTCTTCGTCTTTTTTTTAGGAAAGCATGATCTTTAATCATTCTAATATGAAGAATGAAGAGCTCTTAACACCAGCAAAACACCGGAAAATGTTAATCACTTTTAACATAAATCGTGTCTCTAAACAGCGATATCAGAGAACACCCAAAATTAATATACTATGAGAATGACTAGGAATTACTTGCTAAATGCTTCATATGCTTAACATAGTATAATACTTTTTTTCCATAGCCCATGATTACAGGAATATTGGCAAAAAATATAAAAATTCATCTTATTTTGAATATAATGATTTTAATTTTCATATATAAGAAATTACAACTCAAAATTTTATATTTTTGGTTATAGTGACTCTGCTGTAATGAAAAATTAATAATTAGCCGCCTGAGATTTATTCAGTATTTCATATTTACAATATATATATATATTATCAACAAAAGGTGCATTCTCTAAATTAAATTTGAAATTGTGGCAATTTGTTTATCCTGCAATGTAAAACGCATTTATTTAATTACTTTTTGAGATCCTTTTCAATGTTTACATAAAAGATTTTTCTGAAATTATGTTTAGTACATAAATAAAATTTCTGTGATAACCGGTTTGTTATTAAAAAAAATTAAGAGGGAAAAATATTTATTTTACAACAAGAAAAATAAAAAAAATAAAAAGACGTTTTTATTTTTCCTGTTACTATAGAAAATAAAACAGCTGTTTAAATGATCGTAGGCTTTGGATATTTTTTGAGTAAATTAATATTTAATCCAGAAATAAGATATGTTGAAAGGAGTAAAATGTTTGTTTTATTTGATCATACATTTATGTATCTAATTTTCCATTTTTTTTTTTTTTTTTTAAGAAACAGATTAATAAAAAACATTCTTAGATTTAATTAAAAAATACGAAGTATTATAAAATAGAGATACATGTCCTTAAAATTAAAAACACCAATTAGGAATTCTCTGAGGAAAAGTACAAATCTATAACTAAGAAAAAAAAAATCTTCAATATATTCCAAATAAATTATTTGCGTTAAAAAGAGTAACAATAAAATACGTTTTAAAAGCAAGACGAACAGCAGCGTCTTGAACGAAACAGAAATGATAAGATAGAAAGGATAAGAAAATAGAACTGATAAGAAACGCATTTTATTAATATTAATGGAAGACATGGCATGGGATTATAAATACAAGGCAAACAACAACGTCTAGAACTCCAAAAAATAAATAATAGAAAATCAGACAGCTGTTTCGGTAGAATTTATCGTACCATCTTCATGCATGAAGCTTGCAGTGCATGAAGCGTAACGTCTTCACGCACTGTTGTCGGCTGTTTCGGTAGCATTTAGAGCATCGTCTTCACCGCATGCAGACGGTACGTTAAATGCTACCGAAACAGTTATCTGCTTTTCCATTATTTCCTTTTTGGAGTTCTAGACGTTGTTTTTGGCCTTGTTTTTATAATCCCATGCCATGTCTTCCATTAATATTAATAAAACGTGTTTTATTTATTTATTTATTTATTTTAACACAAATAAGTGTTAAGTAAATTTTAGCAAGTCTTCTTTTTTCTTCTTTTTTTTTTTTTTTTTCTTTCTTATATTAACTTTCAAAACTTCTGTGAGATTTCTCTTGATTTTTATCAAGTTAATTTTTTTTATGCTTTTCCTATTTAAATAAATTTTCAACCTATTGTATGAAACTATAAATAACCTATTATATGATAAAGTTACGATGAAGATATTAGCATTTTTCGTTATGTATCATAAATTACGCAAATATTTTGCATTTAAAATATTTCATTTTTAAGGATAATTCAAATAATTTAAAATAATTAATCGTTACTTACTGTAATCAAATACTTTGAATAATCTGGGAAAATTTTTGTTATAAAAATAATAAGATTAAATCCCAAAACACAAATTTCTTTGATTTTTAAATTCATTCTTACGAAAATATTCTTTCCCACAACTAAAACATAAATGGAATATTTCATGTTATTTGTTTATCTGTTTATTATTTTTTAATACATTTATTAACGTAAAACTCAGTTTAAATTTTGATTTTTCTTAGTGCGACATAAAAAAAAAAAAAAAAAAAAAAAAAAAAAAAAAAAAACTCTTGTCAATTTTTATTAAACTAGAAAGAAATTGTTTTAACAAATTAATTTTTTGTAACTCACACGATTGTTTTTGGATTTAGACTTTCTTTGAAACGTGCATTAATTGAGAAAGAGTAGTGAATTAAACAAAATACTTGAAATAATCTCGTGCAGGAGTAAAATTTCTCTAGAATATGGAACGCTCATGTGAAAGAAAACCAAAATTACATCCTCTACGCAAAAACATATTCGTCAATCGGTAAACAAGTCTGCGTAAATATTTTAAATAGTTTTAGGATTCATAAATCTCGACACTATAATCGACACTCGATTATTTAATTTTAAAGGGTTTTTTTTTTTTTTTTCTTTTCTTTTTTAAGTATTTTACTGGAATATTTTTTCCTATGTGTTTTATGAAGGATCGCGGTTGCGTTCCGCCCCGCCAAGCTAAAACAAATATTTAAAAAAAAAAAAAAAAAAAAAAGTCAGTGGTGAAACGCTACAAGTGTATATTATGTCGACATAACATCTCGGACTTTTCGACTACCTGTATCTCAGCTCCCTGATCCCCAAGACCTATGTTTTTTGCACAGACCTTGAGCATACCCTTAAGACAAAACATACAAATTTACATGTTGTTCCGAATTAAGCGGCCTGAGTTATATAACTTTCAAAACTCGAAATTCGCCGGTTACATTCTTCTGCTTCTTCTTGTTATTGTTAAGACAGCAATTGATCTTAGAGTTCTGCAGCTAATGAGCTGAAAATTTGCATGGACATTCCTTCTGACCTGTACTAGTGCCTTTTGCAATCATTTTTTTTTTTTTTTTTTTTGGTCAATATACATGGTAGTTATTTTCAATTTTGTGATATTTAACACAAAAATTTCGTGAATTCGTCAAGAGATGGCCCTCGTTTTCAAAGAATTTAATTTTGTCATTTAATAAAACATCAAATAGTAATAAATTCTGTTTTTCTTTTTCTTTTTTTCTTTCTTTACTTTTTTTTTTTTTTTTTTAACAAAAATGGATTGAAATAAATTAAAAGATACTTTTTTCTTAATTTTTTTTTTTATAAGAAACAAGTTTATTAATAAAAAAAAAATATGATAAATTTTGATTTCGTAATAAATAAATGCTTAAAGGACGCTTTAAACAGACTTTTAACAAAAGTAATGTGGCGGATTAAATAAAAGAGCTATTCGTTAACTTTATAAAATTACGGATGATGGAAGAAAATGCATATAATTAAATTCCGATCATATATTATATACGAGAAATATTATCATGGAAAAATTCAAATTCGACATTTTTGTGTTTCTGTGAGTTTTGAGGTCTTCTGAATTCATTTTTCATTTTTTTGTAATAAAGAGGTATACATGTATGTGTATCGATGAATACGATAGCGTCTCAACGCTGCATTTGATATGTATGCTGGAGGCGACCCGCAACTAATGATTTTAATGATGTAGAACACAGTTTTTATTTATTTTTTTATTTTTTTAACCAAGTTTTTATTAACTTTGATTCTTGTTCGTTTGTTTGTTTGTTTGTTTTTATAGTACAGATCTTGCAATCGAATTTAACTAACTTCGCGACTAGCAAGACAATTGAAACTTTCAGGATAGCTCAGAACACGGTAAAAATGTATCTTTTAAATACTTTTAGCCAACTGTTTAGGGTTCCTGCTGCCATCGGCAGCGTTAGCAGTACAAATATTGCAATCAATTTTTAACTAACTTTTCAACTAGAATCAAACCAATCAAATCGAACCAAATTTGGACAGTGTCTTAACTTGTGCTATGCATATCTTGGAGGAGTTTCTTAACCAGATTGCTCCACCATTTTGTTTTCAAGTGGAGACCACTTGAAAATTTCAAATTCAAATTGTAAAAAGCGTATTCAGAATTTGTTTGAATTTTGATGTATACTTAGACTATATAGGTATCTCAATGAAGTTTATTAATGAACTATACATTTTCTCACCAAAAGTCGCCAAAAAAGTCGCCAAGTGGAAAAGTCGCCAAATTTGGGGCCAAATCCATTACTTGCCATATTGGAGCTTTTTAATGCGTTTTTAAGGGAAAATTAGGCTATTTTAACGTTAAAACAAACTAGAAATGTAGAAAATTAACATTTAATCAACTTACTAAGCCTCTTTGAAAGAATTTTACAAAAAAAAATAATAATTATTATTATTATTATTATTATTTTTAAATTTGCAACAATATCTTAGATTAATTAGTTCACTGAGCAACTGTCTCTGCTATTTTCATCCAAGTGGCAGCCACTTAATTTTTCAACACGATGACTTTTGAGATTCTGAATTAATTCGAACTATATTTGTACAGTAGTCTTATCTCACAAATACATTTAATATATTTGTCAACATGGCCCACCATCTTGTTTCCAAGTGCCGGCGACTTGAAAATTTTAAATTCACATAAAAAGGTATTTATGAACCGATTTGCTTAAAACTCCACATGTAGATAGCCTACATCAGTATTTCTACTAATTCGTTAAGAATTTGTAGCCGCCATTTTGAAACAAAATGACGGCTACTTGATGAGGAAAAGAAATCAACCTACCCTTCCGAATAAGCCGGAAGGTCTTGTTTAAGTATGAAATTACAAGTAATGAAAATGACATAAGTGGCTTTAAGTAGAGTTTAATGGAATAAATACAAATTCATTCGATTCTCAATTTGAAACGCACGCATCATATATATACATATTCATGAAAATAGGTTCTCTAACAATTACACACTCACATAATATGTACGCATTAGACAAACATATTGTTGCGCACTCGGCTCTCGTGCATCTTCTGTGATTGAAAGACGAACCTTGCAGAGGTTTAAAAAATTATTTACAGAATATCTTGGAAGATTACAGGTCTGTAAACCAGTATCAACTTGAGTTTCACCAGAAAACGCAGTTTAAATAAAAGCTGACAACATAAAAAATCACGGCACAAATGATACCATAGTCATAACATACAGAAATAGGCTGCAATTCAAAGGTAGAGACTTAGTCAAGCAGAACTTTCTATTCCGTAAAGTCTTAGCGAGAAACTCACCTCAGTTTTCGGAATGGGACCCCTTATATAGCTTGCCATTAATCCTGAATTTTACAGTAACTTCCGTAATAATCGAGTTACAGCTTGGACAACGGATCTATCGATAATATAGGTTTATTCACCGAGTTCGTCAAGGTGCGATAAAGTCGCCAAATTCATCGCCAAGGGCATTACGTGCCCGGATAAAGTGTGTTTTTAACCTTGAAGGATCTTTTTTAACGCAGAAACAAGCTATAAATGCGAAAAATTGACATATTATAATGTGACTAAACCTCTTAGAAAGAAATCTCTAAAAAATAACTAGTACTATTTAGAAATCGGTAACACTATATTTACATCTATGCATAACACGATTTTTATTGATCTACTACCCAAATATATTCATGATGCATACGTATTATATTTATAAAAGCTCATACATAACCTGCAAAAAGAAGGGATATCTCATAAAAAACAATACTATTGTCAAAGTCACCACGCCCAGCAAAAACTATTACCTTTCTTATGTATACGTATTATAGTTATTAAAGCACATACATAGCCTGCAAAAAGAAGTGATATCTCATTAAAAACAATGCTATTCTAAAAGTAAAGCAAAAACTCTTACCTTTCTTAAGCAGCCAAAAAAAGGATTGATATAAAATTTCGCCTCCGCTATTGAATCCCGGGTACTCAATGACTCTCTTAATGAAGATCTGCCAATAACACTGCATGTATCTTTCTAATAAATCCTAATCTCTTTCAACATTCTTTGTTATCTCTGTTAATTTTTTCGCTTCATTATAAAGTTATAATTTAAAGTATTTTTACGTCGGGGTGCATAATAATATTTTAATCTTTACTAACTAAATTTTTTATTAATTAAAACTTCTACATAGGGGACGGACCCCGCCGTAAAAATACTTTAAATCATAACTTTATAATGCAGTGAAAAATCTAACACAGATAACAAAGAATGCTGAAAGAGATTAGGATTTATTAGAAAGATACATGCAGTGTCATTGGCAGATCTTCATTAAGCTAGGTATTGAGTACCCGGGATTCAATAGCGGAGGCGAAATTTCATATCAATCCTTTTTTTGGCTGCTTAAGAAAGGTAAGAGTTTTTGCTGGGCGGGGTGACTTTTACAATAGTATTGTTTTTTATGAGATTTTATTTTGTTTCTTTCTTGCCAGATCATACAATAAAAAATCTTGTCTAGACTTCATCGAAAGACTAAGACATCGAGACTTCATAACAAGGTTGTGTTCCGATTACATATACTTCCCAATAATAATTTAATCACTTGTTAGCATTTTTAGATTTATGTATTTATCGTAGTCATAATAACTCGGAATTTACGCTTGTAAATATGTAAATATATATATATATATATATATATATCAGGGTGTCTCTTAAATAAGGGGGAAATTTTGCTTATCTTTATTTTATTTTATTTTTTCTTTTCTGAAATCCGAAACGCATACCTCTAATCTTTTTCTGTTTGATCGTATGTACTTTGTAATAAAATATCATCTCTCTGAGATGATGTTAACACGTACCAAATTGATGGGAAAATCCCAATATTTGCTAAAATGTATGTGGGCGTGGGGTCAAAGAGAAATTAACTAGAGAGTACACGTATTAGATTTCAAAGAAAAAAAAAAGAAAAAGAAAGAAAAATACAATGAAGAAAACAAAATCCCCCTCATTTAAGGGATATCCATATATATATATAGAGAGAGAGATAGATAGATAGATAGATAGATAAATGAAAAATAACCCCAAAATACGTGGACGTCTTCTTTAAGGGATTCCTCCCCCCTCATGCAGAGGATGGAGAAAATGAGAAGTTTCTGAAGAAATGTAATGCGTAAAGTCAAAAAATACAATCCTGTCCTCTAACTTCAATTACATTTATCTATTTATTTTCCTATTATATTTCCTTTTGCTGCATTTTAAGCACTGGTATAAAAATACTTCTTTTTAACTTTTTTAGAATCAGGTTTTTCGTAATTGATTTAAATACAGTTAAACATAAAAAAAAAAAAAAAAAAAAAAAATCTTTTTTTTCACTGTTTTGTATCACTATACTCACTTTAAATTTTGTAAAAAGAAAGGCATTAAAATGCGTTTTAATTTTATTAAAACGCTGGTAAATCATCTGTTGTAAATCCTACACACTGAGAAAAATTTCTGTAACTGACATCTAGAATCTAAGTTGTGGTTCCAGAAAAAATAGTTCCATGTCATCCTTATAAATTCTAGTCCCCTTGGAAAGCGCGTTCTAGAAGAGCCTATTAGAATTCTAGAGCGGTTGCCTATATTCTCGAGGGCAAAGTTATTTAAAAGACTCTGCAAATAAATCAGACTACAAGAGACGGGTTTCAGAAACTATAATCTTGCTTTATTACCGAATTCTAGAAAATCAAGGGAGAATGCCTCACAATACATATGATTCAGAATATTTAGAGTATTCATAATATTGTTTCAAAATCTAGAAATGTGTACACTAGAACTTCTCCATAATTTTGTCTATTCAATTTATTGGCGTGCCCTACGCGCATGGCTCGGAAATCTATAATTCTAGTTAAGGGATTTAGAAAATGGCCACTTATTCATTCTAGAGGAAGGCGGTATATATTTTTCTTTCTCAGTGCAATAAATCTTCTTTAATAAAAGTCATCAAAACAAGTTTTTTTTTTTTTTTTTTTTTTTGAGTCTTTTGAACAAAAATTTTCTGATTTTGCCTAAACTTAAATATAACCGTAGCCTTCTGCTTTAAACATAATTTGTACTTTTCAAACATTTATTTCTCCAGAATTTTGACTTTTGAATTTTATTTAATTCTTTTACGATCATTATAATGTAATTGTGTATGACCGGGATATCACCAAATATGCTGGTAGGGTTTACAATATTCTTATTAAATTTGTTTCTTGCATATATATACATATTTTTTTTTATTCAAAAAATTCTAACAAACACATTTGCACAGTATGAAGAAACATACTCGGAATTTGACAGAGAGAACTAATTCGTCCTTAATTTATTCTATTTACAGTAATTTTGGAGCAGTGTGCAGGTATTGTGGACTGCATAAAAAATACAAAATTCTTACTTGAAATGTTTCTTTTTTATAATACATTATTTATAAGAATGTCCTCTTCTATAACATAACACATTTTCTTTCCGTAGTTAGATTTTATTGGGTTTAAGAAATTCCTTTACAGCTATACTGAATTTTTGTTTGTTTTATTTGAATATTAAATATTTTTTAATAAGAAAAAATTAAAAAAAAAAATTAAAAAGTGGGTTATTAAATACTATATACAATTAAAATATTGAAAATATTTTTTGTGTGCATTATGTTCAGTTATAAAATATCTATAAGTGACTTTTGTTTTAATAATATATTAATTTCCTTAACTATTTAATGATTATATAAACAGATTTTATAAAATCATAATTAATAGTATTTTGTAACATTGAATGAATGAAAACATTGCGTCATGTTAGTTAATTAATATCAAATATGAAATTGAGGGCACAGTTGTTTATTGATATTCTATATTAAAATTTTTATTTCTTTTCAGAAGATTGTTGACGCTATAAATACTTTTAAAATATTAACTTACAAGTATGAAATATTGCTTACGTTGATATGTATACAAACAAATGCACCAATAAGAATTAAATTGATTTTTTTCTGTAAACTATCTATATAAGATATATATATATATGTATATGTGTGTGTGTATGAATAACTTAAAACGTATTTTATTTAATAATAATAATAATAAAATGGATCTGACTACTTTCTATTTTTTCACGATTATTTAAGCATACACTGATGGAAAAAAAAATCCCAACACCAAGAAAAAATTACTGTACAGTAATGAAATTTCAGCAATACATTTGTCTAGGTAACATATTTAATTGATTGAAGTTTCAAGATCACAGGTAGAGCCATTGGCGAGAAGAGCCATTTCAAATGTGAAATGTTGGTACATTAGTAACCGGTGTAACCGCCAGAATTTTGAATGCAAGCATGCAAACGTGCATGCATTGTGTCGTACAGGGGTCGGATATCAGTTTGTGGGATGGTGTTCCATGCCTGTTGCACTTGGGCGGTCAATGCAGGGACGGTTACTGCTGGTTGTGGATGACGCTGGAGTTGTCGTCCAATGATTGTCGGCAACATGTCGACACTCTGTAGAGCATGTTCGGTTACAACAGCGCTATGAGGGCGAGCGTTATCCTGTTCGAAAACACCCCCTTGAATGCTGTTCCTGAATGGCAGCACAACAGGTTGTATCACTAGACTGACGTACAAATTTGCAGTCAGGGTGCGTGGGATAACCACGAGAGTGCTCCTGCTGTCATACGAAATTGCTCCCCAAACCATAACTCCAGGAGTAGGCCCTGTGTGTCTAGGCCGCAGACAGATCGCTAACAGGCGTTCACCTGGCCTCCTTCTAACCAACACACGGCTATCACTGCGACCAAGGCAGAACCGGCTTTCATCAGAAAACACAAAAGATCTAAACTCCGTCATCCAATGAGCTCTAGCTTGACACCACTCACACCGCAAACGGCAGTGGTTTGGAGTCAGTGGAATGCACACTACAGGGCATCTGGCTCGGAGCTGTCCTTGAAGTAACCGATTTGTAACAGTTCGTTGTGTCACTGTGGTGCCAACTGCAGCTCGAATTTCAGCTGCAGACGCATTACGATTAGCCACAGCCATACGCCGAACACGGCGGTCTTCCCTCTCAGTAGTGCCACGTGGCTGCCCGGAACCCGGTCTTCTTGAGGCAGTACCTTCCCTTGACCACTGCTGCCAACACTCATGCACAATGGATACATTCCTGCCAAGTCTTTCTGCAATATCGCGGAAAGAACACCCACCTTCTCGTAGCCCTACTACACGACCTCGTCAAACTCAGTGAGCTGTTGATAGTGGCTTCTTCGTCTCCTTAGAGGCATCCTTGACTAACATTAAACCACTACGTCAAATCTCAACTGTAAATAACGATCACGAACCTTACAGCGCTTATTTAAAGCAAACCTCATTTGCATGTTCATAGTGTCGCTACAAGCGCCACACTTATGCGCGTAGCTCGAAATTTGAATCGACGTCATCTTTCAGATGTATAAACACGCCTACCAAGTTTCGTTTATCTAGCACAGCTCCTTCCTGGTGTTGGGATTTTTTTTTCCATCAGTGTGTTTCGGCAATACTTTGTAAACTGATTGAAGAGTTAATCGTTTTTAAGTACTTTATGTTTCAGTGCCTAATATTCAAGGAAAATTTTAGCATTTAAACATAAACATTTTTTTTTTTTTTTTAAATATTGCGTAAAATAACCGCAGGACTTTCATTCCATTAATTACAAGTATTATATGCACTTTTTGGCGATTATATGGTCAGAAGACATAAAAGTGACCTAACAAAGCAGACACGTAAATTTTTTCCCGTAAGAGGAATTTGAAACACGTGTAAAGACATAAAAAACAGATATATATATATATATATTTATATATAGCGAATTTAAAAATAAGAAAAAAATAATTTTAGCCATTTTTTAAAATTTCAGGCATCTAAAACTGACCTACCTAATTAGGATGACTGTGAATTTTCCTGTAATACCTCCGTAATACACGAGAAAGCTTATCTAAAATGAATTTATGTAACAATTTTCAAGAAGATCTATAGACCCATTTTTAAAATACCGACTTTTACCAAAATTTGGCATACTCATTCCTAAATTCCTATTGGCCACACACTCCACCTTTCCCGTAATCCTATTGGTTGAACTAAATTCGGTCCCTCTCCTATATATACGAGCACTTCTCCAGATTCATTATTCTTTTTGCACTGAAGACGGTACGTTTAAGGCTAACGAAACAGCTGTATGCATCGCAAAAATTTTTCTTTTGGCGTTTCTGACGTAGTAGTTTATTTGAGTTTTAATACTCAATTATGGACCAGAAAACAACAATTGCATACAAAAGTATGCCTAAATAGTGGTTACTGTGTGTTTGAAAAAAATCTGTTCAGCCGTTGTACAAGGAGCACACATACGAGACCTGAAATTAAGTTTTTTGTACAGGACGCCCATGAATTTTCGTGAACTAAACAACTATGTCAAACGAAAGGTCATCTAATAGAATGTTTATACACAACTTTAAAGAATATTATTAGAGCCATTTTTAAAATACGGATTACGGTCTCACTTCCGGTTTTCGACATCCCACTTCCACTATTCATATTTCATCAAAATTCACCAAAATTTAGAAATGTCTTCTGCATACCAAACCTGTTTCTATTCTGAAGTCTCATAGTTAAGTCTTTATTAGTTTTTGGAGATATAGTAGAAGATTCTTCATATACGTGCACATACACACACACTGTCCAATTTCCAAAAAATTGCTTTTTTGGACTCAGGAGACCCTAAAACCTGTAAATCAAGTGAAAACATGATATCGAATTTTCGAGGTAAACACTATACTTCCATTACCTACGGTAGTCGGTTAGTGAAAGTAAAAATAACTTATCGATCAATCCAGAAAATAATTATCTAAATTTGTATGTATTGCTGAACTACAGATGTAAAATTGAAGGGGGAGGGGGGACACGGCATAGAGTACTGAAAGTATAATTTTACAATTTTACTTAATTTATAATTTAAATATTTTTCTAGAAGTTTTAGAATGTTTAACACATTCGCTGCCGGTTTCACGTGACTAAAATTTGAAATGACATTTTTATCCTTTAACCCGCCGAATATGTTTGACGTGTTGCACAAGAGCGCTATATCGCCAGATGTTATAGGCTTTGTGTTTACCTTTGCTTGTTTGCGTCATGTGTTACGTCAATACGCTGTATTACGTCAAACGTGTAGAAAATTCATCTGCTCGTTACAAGCAAATTCTGGAGTTAATGAGTAATAAGTTAAATTTCCATAGCAAATAGTTTCGTTTGTACTGAGCAGATAAAATATCTCGCTGACGCCATGACTTCGGTTGCATATTGATGAGACGTGTTTTATTAGAGAGAAAGTATTCTATTTTGAAATACCCTTCCATGGAGGATCAAATTTTTGATCGCATGTTTCCGGACCACTTCAAAGGCTGAGTCCCCGACCGTTGCCAATCGCACATTGCGCAGCACTAGTGTGACGTAAAACCCAACCAACCATCTATTTTGAAATATGAATATTTGTGATGTAGTACTGTTTGGCTGGTTGAATAGAGTTGGAATTTAAGAGGTATTTTTGAATTTAAGAGGTTGGTTTGTGGATTGTGTTTTACGTCACACTAGTGCTGCGCAATGGACAATTGGCGATGGTCTGGGTCTCACCCCTAGAGTTGTCCAGGGACATGCCATCACAATTTTGATCCTCCACGGAAGGGATGACTCTCTCGCTTCGTAGACACCCAGAGGTATAATTAATATGGGAACATGGAAAACATTGCGGGCACGACAGCTTTTATGAGCACCAGCCACCATTAGTATACACAATGGTTTTTGGCAGGCTCGAGTACCGAACCCGCAATCTTCCAATTCCGAGCCCGGCGTTCTACCGACTGGGCAACCACGGTCCTGAATTGAGACAGGGGTATAGTGAACAGATCAGAGTACCATTATAATAGAGAATCGTTAAAATTTGCTATAATTATCCAGTTGCGGATTTATGTTTTCATTCCTAATGAAGTAGGACTATAAATAAAATATTAATGATAAATAATTTACAGTTGGCAGCTTAATTTTTCGAGCACTAGCCAATAATTCCCATATTAAAAAAGTAAACTTAAGACAGTTTTGTTTAATAAATCCTTGTCCAATCATGTTCTTAGACTGACTAAAAACATGACTCGATAAGGATTTAATTTAACAAAGCAGTATTAAGTGTACTTTTTTTAGACAGGGATTATTGCTAGTGCTCGAATAATTTTGCAGCCGACTGTACTTTATACAACTTTTGAAAACTTTTAAATTTAAAATTCCTAAGTAAAAAAGTATACTTCATACTTTTTTGTTAAATAAATCCTTGTCGAATCCTGTTCTTAGTCAGTCTAAGAACAAGATTCGATAAGGATTTATTTAACAAAACCTTATGAAGTGTACTTTTTTTACACAGGAATTTTTGCTAGTGTTCGGACACTTTTGTTACCGACTGTACTTATAGCTGTTAAATTATTGGAAATAAAAAAACTATCATCTAAACACTTATCATCAATTACTAAAGCAACACACTTTTCAGGGACATTTGGTGTGATTGTATATTCTAAGTTTTATTTTTGTATTTGTGATTAGTAAAAATTCGTATTTTTTTTTTTTCTTTTAATTCTATTTTATGAAAATTTTCCTTTTGTCCTATGTATTATTATTATTCGGATATTTTTTTTAAGACGCGTTTTCTTTTTAGGTTAGATCGCCGTAAAGCTCGCTTTCGTATGCAGCCGGTAAGGTTGCTATTCGGAACACGATGCGAAATGGCGCCGTCTTGGCGATTTTCGAAATTTCGCCAAGCGGCAGCCTAAAGTAAACTTTCACCTGTAAAGCAATACGTCACATCCCACGCTGGCGCGGGATCGGCAGCGAACGTGTTTATATTAATACAATTTAATGCATGTATATCTAAGATTTAATAATCCGAAAACAGTAATTTAGAACTCTGATGTATAGCGTTCAACATCCACATAATTTCTTTAATTATTATTATTTTATTTATTTTATTTAGTTTTTTATTTTAATTATTATTTATTGTTTCCTGCGTTAGTGTAATTTAGGAAATATAAACGCTGATAAAATAAAAGACTATGTTAAAAATTAACTAAAAATTACATAAATGCGTTATTTCTTCAGAAATGTTTAAAATTATAAATATATTATTTTTTCACAATTTATTAATAAAGCCTACATTGTCGGAATTATTTATTTATTTTGTATAAAATATGCTTTTTCCAGACATATTTTACAATTTTGTTTTTGGTTTTAGTCTTTCGCATTTAAGCCAAAGCCTAATAATTATTTCCATTAAAATTTTAACTTAAAATTGGATGTTTATCTTAATATAATGCTGTGAATAATTAGATCAAATATATTTTTAAAAATATTTAGCAGAAATTCGGATTATTTTAATTTAAAACGGTTAATTTTGAATATAGCAAAATTACTGAGCGGTTTAATTAAGAAATTATGTTACTTGCAGATAAAAGAAATTACAAACAAAAATTTTTGCTAGTCTTAGTTTAATTGCCATTCAGAAACTTACAGAATAATTTATAAAACATTAAAAAAATATATATTTATGAATAAATACTCTTATTATGAAAAATTTTAAAGTAAGATTAAGTAAAGATAAAAAATATTACCAGCAAATTCGATATCTTAAAAAAAAAAAAAAAAAAAAAAAAAAAAATGAAGTATACCCCTAGAAATGAGTTACAATAATAAAAATAAATAAATAAATAAAAATTAGTTTGTAAAATATATTTCTGCAATTTTTTGTTGAAATCGGAATTAAAAAATATACTAAAGGCCCTAATAATCTCTGATTTTTAATTTCAGCTCATCACCTTTGTAATCTATTAAACTAACATGCAATGGCATTATATTGTAAATGAACTCATCACAAACAATTTTTCATTTGATATATTGATAAAAATTAAATTTATCTTCAAAGTCATTTGCTATTTTAATCTATGAATGACAACGCACACACATACACTCACACGAAATTGGAAACTTTGTAAAATCTTTATAAAAGTTTCACATAAATAGGTGTGTGCACTGCCAGCATTAAAGAAAAAAAATTTAAAAGGCGTAATATACTTGAAAAAAAAATAATTAATTAATATTATTTAAGGGAATTCAGGTAAAATATATAAATTTCGAATTAATTAAACATTTTAGTTTCGCTCACTTATAACTTATTGATGTTCTTACGATAGCAAAATGTTTATTTTGCAAACAAATCTTTCGGATTTACCACATTTTTTAACAGTCACCTCATTTCTGTGTATAACACACAGAAGGTCCGATTAAGCCAGAATCAAGATGTAAATTAATGTACTTAATTTTTTAGTAGGGAAGTTATATTTTTGGAATTCGCGATGAAACAGTAATAAAACTCAGTTTTCACTGAAACTCCCGTTGGGGGCCTTAATACGACCGTTCTTTGTGATCCGAAGGTTAAACTTCTGCAAATTACGTAATTTTAATACTGCTAAAAATTTTATTTTTCGAAATTCAAACCACAATAAAAGGTTCACCTTAATTGCAATTTTCCGAAGATTTACAATAAAAACGAAGAGTTGTAATAAACAAATCATTCTCACTACAACTTGCAATAATAAAATACAGAAATACACTAATATTTTTACTTTCTTCTATATTCGAAAGAAGAAAGTAATGGATTCGTCAAAAATTTCGACTACTGGTTTTCGATGAATTTACATGTTTTGGTAGGTTCAGAACACGATTTGACAAATTTTAGAAAATAACTGTATGTGTGCTTACGAGTGTGTGTGCAGCAAAATGTTTTTCCAACTGCATCTGAGTAATTATTTCGAAGAATTTCATAAAAAATTATGTATGGTTGCACCTTGACATAAGTTAGCATCATTTTTTTGCTGGGAATCGCTCCATAGGTGGCTCTCCTATACTGCGATTTCTCCCATTTAAAAGAAGGCTAAATTTTAGATTCCATTGTGTATATTCGTACAAAAATTGTTATGTAAGTGTATCATAATGTAATATTATGGTAATTCAATTTGGATGAATATCGGATGATAGGCAGCGCTTCTAACCTACAATATTTCCTGTGAACTAGAACGCAATAATCAGATTCTATGGTATGATGGCCATTATGAAATAATATGCTGATACAATTTAAGAGCAGATGAGCTGATAGGTGGCTATGCTTTTCTGAAATTTATACGTAAATACAAAGACTAAATACCAACTTTTATGGCATGTAAATTCACGATATTTAATATGTGAAATATTGAATATAAAGAGAATGCTGATATATTTTGGTTATAGATCAGCCGACACGTTACTCTGCTATTACTGTTGATTAAAAATGCACAATACACCATTTGTGGAAATCTTTATTTTTATAAGTTATATTAAACATTTGTGCATGTAACACTGTATGTGGCGTTTTTATATAGAATCGTATGGAAGAAAGTTTTGTGAGAGCCACAATATACTTATTTATGTATGTTCTTAGCTTTAATTAACCTCTTTATTATAATTTTGCATTTCATGTTTTATTTATTTATTTATTTATTAATCACAGAACTTTCACAACAGAATTCAATGTAATTGAATTAATTTGTATAAATATAAGTATATATTTATGCAATGCCGCTTATTGAATATATATATATATATATAGATATATTGGAAAGCATTAGAAAGAGAACTAACGCATACTCAATCGAAACGAGGGTTCTCGTTTAAAAATAATTATAATATCATCAACAACAACAACAATAACAATAAAATTTTAGGTGTTCTAAAAAATGTATTATTTATAAAATAATTTTGATTATACAAATAGAAATATTTTTAAGAAAAATAGATGTATTAAGGACATATAATGTAGTACAAATAGATTTACACACATAAATAAACACATATATTTACAATCTCAGTTGCTAAGGATACTACACAAGAATTCTGTAAAAGATTTTAAAAAGAAAATAATCTGGTGTGTCACTGGCATGACTCTCTCTTACCCTAAAATATAATTCTATAAATAAAAATTGGAGATTAAAGAGTAAGATAACGAGTACTGTTATTGAAACCTATGTTAAAACAATTCAAATTAGGCTTCGGAGCAGCTTTATTTGACAAATAATTCTATGTGAAGGGGAATACTGCCCCTCAACCCCCCCCCCCTTTCATTATTGTACCTACATTTATATAGAATTCGAATCTTTTATTAAATTCAAAAGCTCATTTAAAATTCTTGAGACAACTTTCACACCAACATTCCTTGAAATTTATCAATCTTGATCAAACTTTTCTAGTAATAAACCCATTAACTTCAAAATACAACATTTGGATCGCCTGACACAGACAAAGGCCAAACGCTAAAAACTTGACTTTGTTGTTGAAGAATTTTCAAAACGTCTAAATATACAAAAAACAAAGCTATGAATATTTAGCTTTAAAAAAAAATACAATATTTACCAAATGGCTATGAGGAATTAATTTCAATTCCTGAGCAGCTTTCCGGGACATGGTAAAACATTGCAGTAAAGGACTTCCAATAACAATAAAAAAGGAAGTTATGGCTTACATATTGGCAGCCTTGTATATCTTCTAAAAATTATGTACACATCACTATACTATATTCTACATGAAACATGTTTCTAGATATATTATATATATATATATATATACATGTGTGTGTGTGTGTGTGTGTGTGTGTTGGCAAGGGGTGCGAATCGGGGACTTGCGTGTGTATACACACCTTCAAACTCGGGACACACACGCAAATGGGGACGTCCTCAGTTGCCAAAATTTAAGATTCGCATCTTATACTATTTAATAATGGATTTTTTGTATCTGGACATTAACAGAATAAAAAATTTAGGAAGTCTTCATTTGGAGGTATTTTAAAGCAAAGTGTGTATCTAGATTGTGTGTCGGAGAAGGAAGGTAGAAACATGTGTGTATGATAGAAAGTCCTAGGTCCTCGTTTGGTCGGTAAAAATACATATCAGGCGATTCATGAATGAACAGATGAGAAACCTGTTTATGAAGGAGGGGCAAATAATTACTATTTACTACGTTGTAGTAAACTGTACTTTTTTTCCCACGTTAATAGTAAAGTAGTTTTTTAAACCTACTTAGTTTGGGGCTATTATGCTTTCTTTAAAAAGGTAATCTCAACATAAAAGGAATAATAGAATTTGCCTAAAAATGATTTTATAAATGCATTTATTATACTTAGTTTAGCATTTAATTTTTATATGCAAAGTTTAACTTTGTTTATTAAAGAATGTAGTCTGGTTAGATGAATTTGTTAATACTTATTTAATATTTATATTATCCGTAGTGCTGACATATGATTTTTTCATGATACTTACTGTACACATTTTGTAGGTTTTATGTGCAATAGTTATTTAACAGCTAGATTTAATACCTTTTAAATATTTTTAATCAATAATTATTACAATATTTTATTTTAGGTAGAAAATTATCAACTGTATTTAATAATTAATTTATATGAATAAATAATGTTTATTAGACGTAATTATTTATAACCATTTTATGAAGTGATATTAGTGTTTTGTTATGTTAAAAAAAAGAGAGAGAGAGAGAGAGAGAAAGGAAAAAAGAAAAAGAAAAAAAATTGCAGCATCTCTTACGGCGAAAAATTCTTGTTATGAAAGGATTTATGTTAGACTAGAATATATTGTGCATTTAAATGGTTGAATGGTTTTGATGCTATTTTAACGTGCTTCACAGCGGCCCTAGAGGTCAAAATATGAATTTATAATGGACTATAAATTTATGGGTGCCTTAGGTATTTTACAACTATTATTACTATATTAAATAAATTATGATGCATATACTCTGTAATTTTCTTTATACTTACCTGTGAAAATGGAATATTTTGTAAAATTTTCATCATTAAAATAAAAAGAAAGGGGGAAAAAAAAAAAGGCATTTGTTTGAATTTATTTTTATACTATATATCGAAATGAAATTTTAGCAATAATAAATAATTTACGTTTATATATATAATAATTTACGTTTATATAATATTTTTTTAAGTACGGTATTTTTGTATATTGTTTTCGAACTTTGTTTCCTAGGGTTGGTGAAAACTTACGTCATAAAAAAAAGGGGGGGGGGAGGAATCTTTTTTTTTTTTTTTTTTTTTTTTTTTGAGGGGGAGAGGTTTTTTACTTTTAAATGTTATGTAGAACGGAAATTTTAGCGATGTTAAATTATTTAATATTTTACTATAATGATTTTAATTAAGTTATGTAAGTGACCCGGGAGCTTAATGCAATACATCAGATTGGAAAGATTAGCAAGTAGAAACATGAACGGTGGGTTTTTTCAAGATACGTGAACAGTCTGGTAATGTCTGTCAAAGAAAGAAAACACCACGGACATTTATGAACAGGAGTTTGTCATTAGAGTCAGTATTTTTTACGGTACACCAAAAGCCTGATAATGTTTGTCAATATTGCAGTTAATTAAAGCAATACACTCGATTAGTGGTTATGGCACTACAAAACTCTCGAGTAAGAGACTTACACTGCCATAAGTTACATATGTAGCGAAACAGTTGTTTACTAAAAGCGGCTAGTGTGTAATAAAGTAAAATCAATTATTTGATACCATAAAAAGGATTTAGTGTCTAATATCCAGAATAAAATATATATATTTTTTTTACACCTGAAATGTCAAAAATAAATAATTTTACGGACGCATAAAGGGCAGCTCAGTTATTTATATAGCATTGCATAATTGTGCAGATAACTACATATTTTAACTGTAAAACTATTTATTTTATCTAGCTTTGAGAAAAAACGAAATTGGTAAATTAAAAATATAGTGACATGCATAAAATTAATACACGGATTATATTCTGATAAATACAGCATAAAAGAAAAATCATACACGCCGCCCTTTTAGGACCTAATACACACCGGCAAGTTAAGACCTTTTACACACAGGCAAATGAGGACGTGATACACACCGGCAAATCAAGACCTTTTACACACAGGCAATTGAAGACGTGATACACACCGGCAAATCAAGACCTTTTACACACTGGCAAATGAAGACGTGATACACACCGGCAAATCAAGACCTGTTACACACAGGCAAATGAAGACCTTTTATACACAGGCAAATGAAGACGTGATACACACCGGCAAATCAAGACCTTTTACACACAGGCAAATGAAGACGAGATACACACCGGCAAATTAAGATCCATTACACACCCCCAAGTAAGGACATAATACACACATGCAAACAAGGACATAAATGAAGACAAATGAAGACAATACCGCCAAATGAAGACTTATTATACATCGGCAACCTAGGACGTAATGTACAACACACCGCACCTACAAGCCAGGACGTAGCGAATACAGAACTGTAGTAAGCAGGGGCTAAAAGCAAAGCTGGAGAGTATGATGAGGGCTTGGTCATCAAATTCGAAATAGTGGAACCAGAAATACTGATGACGTAGCAAGAAACACAGAAGTCCGAAAGACACTTAAGCAAATGAGATTTATAAAAAAAAAAAAAAAAAAAAAAAAAAAAAATGTGGTACTTGAATTTTTATAATTTTCGCACTTTCTGAAAGCAAAGTATTAACAAGCCATAGCTTATTTAAAAACAAAAGAATAAATAAAATTTTTTGATTATCTATATTTTACTAAAGCGAACGAGATTTAATAAAATTTTGCCAAAACGATGCAGTACTCAAAAGTAAATTTTTTAACTGTTTTATAAATATAGGCTGAAATTAAATTTGTGGGAAACATTTTTTTCGCAATTTAAAACTAACAAATAATACCATATACATCTTTTTTTTTTTTTTTTTTAATATAAAACACGAGTTTAAATTAAGAATAATGTATGTATATATTTCGAATAGTTGAAATTCATTTTGCAGTTTTATTTTATTAAACTACTTTGAAATTGAGAATGCATGGTGATGAATGCTATTGAAATTCAAATGAAGCAATTATGTGTTACATTATTTATTCCGTCGTTATATCATCATCAAACATCAATTTCAGCCTTTATCATCTACTGCAATATGAAGGCTTCTCTTAGGTGATTCCAAACTGCCCTATTTTCTGTAGTTCCTCTGAATTCTGCTCGTTCTAAACGAGCTCTCCAACGACACAGTGTCTCTTCCTCGGTCTTTTCTTATCTCTCGGCATCCAAAATAAAACTTTGGTGATCCATCTATCATCATTTCTTCTCGCAAGATAACCAACGTAGCTCCATTTTAACTTCTTGACTCTAGAAATATCATCAATAACTTTTGTTTGTTTCCTAATTCAAGTGTTTCTCTTTTTGTCTCTTCGGGTGAATCCTAACATGCATCTCTCTATGCTTCTCTGGTTTATTTGAAAGTTTTGTATCGCTTTACTTGTTAAAGACCAAGTTTTTGAAGTATAAGTTAAAACAGGCAAAATGTACGGATCAAAAACTTTGCTTTTCTAACAAATTGGAAGGTCACTTTTTATAACATATATATATATATATACATACATATATATTACATATAATAATAAGCAAGAGGCCTCCCAAACGGTGTGAGGTACGACCACTCCAAAAAAAAAATCTGGAACGTGATTTTATTTTGATAAAATAAACGTCGTGTTATACCAGGTTTTAATTAGTTAAAAGTAAACTGTTCCATCCATCGCTACAAATGTTGGCATACTTATCAATCCGACAAATATCTATTTAAAGTCGCAGTAAGGTCTTTAGTTCTAAAGATATTAAATAAAACCCCATTTTAACTTTAATTTTTTTTAAAAAGAAAGAAACAATGTTGCCCCCAAAACAGTTTTTAATACTTTTCCGGTTTAAAAGGAAATAAATTCATTACCGGAGTCATAAAAAAATTCGAATACAGCTAATGTCAAAATATTTTTTTTTTTTTTTTTTTTTTTTTTTTTCCATTTATCTATATAATTAATAGGCATACATGAGATCATTGTTTCATCAATTTTTTAGGACCGCCGTCCTATATTTTCACGCAGGAAGAAAACATCATCATCATCATTTGCAGGACATCATATTGAATTTTGTTTATTATGAAATAATCTATTATAGAATCGAAGAAGTTATAAATTTCTAAGAAACTAGTTGGCATAGGTGGACTCTGCTCAGTTCCCCATCATATTTATGTTCTCATAAATTTCTAGTGCGAGATATGTTATAATCATGTAAAAAAAAAGAATTTGACCAAAGCTTCATGCAGTGACAGAATGAAATCCCCGCCTAATAGGATATCCACCGTTCACTTCGATATATTTTACTTATTATAATCTATTAATTTTTTTTATCAGGGTCAATTCCGTTGTTTAGTTTTCATGCTACTATTTCCAATGCAATAACCCTGAAAATTCATATTTATATAAAAAATTTATAATTTCGCTATGTTGGTAAAATCGTAAATTACGAATAATTTACGAAATTTTCCTATTAGAATATTTGTATTCAATCATGTTCAAACAAATATCATAAATGTAATTTTGAAGTTGTCTAATGTATTTATGATCTTCAAAATGAAAGTTTATGCTCAATTTTGCCTTATTCTGCCATGTTAAGTAAATCGTAAATTCCAAATAACTTACGAATTTTTTACATTGGAAAAATCATACTCTATGATATTCATGCCAGTATCCTAAATAATATTTCGAAAGTGGTTTGACATATTTATGATGAAAATATCCCTCAAGATTGACGTATATGCGAAATTTTACTCTATTCTGCCATGTTAAGAAATTCGCAAATTTCCAATAACTTACGAAATTTTTATATTGGAAAATTCATACTCAAATTTTAAACGTGGAATTCTCAGATTTTTGTTAGATTTTGAGGGGGTAATAATATTTTTTTCAGCAAGACTTACATTTTTTCTATACTTCTAGAGCAATAGGAAATAGTTTGAAGAAAGAAAGTTCTGTATTATTGCCTTTCCCGTGGCCTAAAAGTTGAAAAAACTTTAACTTATCATAATAGAAAAGTGCATGGAAGTGGAAAGCAATTTTAAATAGTTTAAATGTATTCAAAATATCATCTATGCTGTATGAAATGGTATTGAAACTGAATATTAAAAAATAAAAAAAGTATATATATATATACCAGAGAGAAAGTCTGACTGTTTCACCCTAAAAATAGACCCCATAAAATATTAATTTAAAGAATAACTGAAAAAAAAATTACTAAGATTGGAGCTGTCCTTATAATTGTGATTTTGCACTGAAAATCATTAAAGCGGAGCTAAAATAAACTTTTTTAAATCATAAAACTACACTGTTTTATTAAAATTATAACAAATTAATTTAATGTAATATCTGTTTTCGTCCCTAAATATAGCAACTAAATTACATCCAAAGTTAATTTGTAGAAAGAAAAATATTTATTTCTTTTTTAAAAAAATCATTGCGAACTTGTATTTCATACCTTAAAAGCAAAGAGGAAATGTTATCTTCAATTTCAAAATATACACGACTGTCGTGAGTTAGTTGTATTCATTTGAAAACTACTCTTTTAAGCCCAGCCCATACGTCAATCACACATATAAACATAGAGACTCACCTCTCTTTATTTGCACAGATATTCGTAACTCTACTCATTTAGAAGTTACTGTTACAATTTTCACCAATGCCTTTTTTTCTGGTTTCCATTGTTTTCGTTGGCATTTTTATCGAGCAAAAAAAAAAAGGGGGGGGGGATTTATAGAGTTCTTATATATTTAGTGGTTTGTGGAAGGAGAAGAGGACAAAATAAAAATAAAAAAGTATTTTATTTTTCAATTTCAAGAAGATTATATATTATTATTTCATAATAATTAAAGAAAAATACCTTAGATATGTAAAGAAGGGCTTTTTTGGCAGTGGAAGACACACACACACACACACACAAAAAGATTTTTATATAACTTTTCACTGATTTCAATGAAACTTCTTATTTTATATAACTTATTAAGGAAAAACACAGTAATTTGGAATTTTTGTAAATCTACGGGAGGGGGTGGGACAAACGAAAATTTTATTTCTCTTCAGTTTCATTTTACGAAAAATTATCATCAATTATTCCCAGAAAAATATCTTCAATTGTTACTAATTAAGAAATAAATGCAATGTAGTTTTGATATAGCTGGGGAAACTGGAGATCAGAAGTAAAACAATATGGTTTTTATATCAGTTTTTGCTGATTTCAAACAAATTTTGTTAACTAATATTTAAAAATACTCGCAATATAAACGATTTACTTATAACAAATATTACGTTTCAAATAAAAGAATAAATAATAGAGATAAAAATAAAAAATAATTAAAAAAACGCCCAAGTAAGGAAAAAAGAAATTACAAAAATTCTTTATTAATTTTGTAGGATATTATTTTTTTTAAATACACATAATATAAAAAACTAGTATATTGTGTGCGTAACAAAACTTTCTTCTGTATCATTCTTAAGAGTGCCACGTACCAACAAACACGCATAAAAAATAAAGGTTTTTTTTTTACAATAAAAATTGCACGTATGCAATTTGGTGGAATTTCAATCATATGCAAAGCCACAGAAAGTCATTTATAGCAGCGCCACCCGTAAACTCATACACACCCAAATTTGGTGAGTTTTCTTTTTATAATGGTGATCTCACATATTAAATTTTGTGCACTTATAAACTATAGAAGCAGACATATTTCTAGTACACGGAATTTCAGTTAATTGAATCAGCATGTTATTTCATAATAATAATATCCCTTTCAAATCAGTCGCGTAGCAAGCATAACTGGCGCCCGGGGCAGGATTCCTTTTCGGCGCCCTCCCCCCTCTCCCCACCTATCTATGATTTTTTATTTTATTTACTTATTAATTTTCCGAATTCCACTTTAAAATTTTTGAGTTCAATACAGTTAGTATTTGTAGAATAACACATTTTTTTTCTTCTTTTAACTTTCACTTACGAAGTGTGGTAGAGAAGCACATAGTTTTTAAATCAAATTTTGGAAATTAAGTTTTTGTGATATTTTCACAATATGAGGTGCCTCCAAATTCTAAAAACAGGTCTTTAGCGGTTGGTCTGTGTGTGTGCTTGTTATCGTGACTTAGGTTTGAATTTGGAACCTCCCGTCTGTCACATAACTGCCAACATCCTAATTAAAATTCCGTAGTACTATTAGTATCCGCCGCTTTTTTCACACTGGTTTATTTTTAGAGTAATTCTCTCCAAATATAATTAAGATTAAATAAGTAAATCCATATTCATGCTAGTTTCGGGGAAAACCACGAAAAATTCTGAATGGCTAGGTTAGATCGAGGAGTGTGACTTGGGTTTGAACTCGAGACCATCCGTCTATCACATAGCTGCCAATATCCTAATAATATTCCGTAGTACTATTAATATTCTCCACTTTTTTCGCATTACACCGTTTTATTTTTAGAGTAATCCTTTCCAAATATAATTAAGATTAAATAAGAAAATCCATATTCACGATAGTTTCGGGGAAAACCTCGAAAAAGTCTGAATGGCTAGGTTAGATCGAGGAGTGTGACTTGGATTTGAACTAGAACTCGGGACCTTCCGTCTGCCACATAGTTACCAACATCATAATTAATATTCAGTAGTACTATTAGTATCCGCCGCTTTTTTCACACTGGTTTATTTTTGAGTAATTCTCTCAAAATATAATTAAAATTAAATTAAAAAAATCCATAATCATGCTAGTTTCGGGAAAAACTACAAAAAATTCTTAATGGCTGGATTAGATCGAAGAATGTGACTTGGGTTTGAACTCGGGACCTTCCGTCTATCACATAGCTGCCAATATCCTAATAATATTCTGTAGTACTATTAGTATACTCCTCTTTTTTCACACTGTTTTATTTTTAGAGTAATCCTTTCCAAATATAATTAAGGTTAAATAAGAAAATCCATATTCACGTTAATTTCAGGGGAAACCACGAAAACGTCTGAATGGCTAGATTAGATCGATGTGTGTGACTTGGGTTTGAACTCGGAACCTCCCGCGTATCACATAGCTGCCAATATCCTAATAACATTCCGTAGTACTATTAGTATACTCCTCTTTTTTCACACTGTTTTATTTTTAGAGTAATCCTTTCCAAATATAATTAAGGTTAAATAAGAAAATCCATATTCACGTTAATTTCAGGGGAAACCACAAAAACTTCTGAATGGCTAAGTTAGATCGATGTGTGTGACTTGGGTTTGAACTCGAGACCTGCCGTGTATGACATAGCTGCCAATATCCTAATAACATTCCGTAGTACTATTAGTATACTCCTTTTTTTTTCACACCGTTTTATTTTTAGAGTAATCCTTTCCAAATATAATTAAGGTTAAATAAGAAAATCCATATTCACGTTAATTTCAGGAGAAACCACAAAAACTTCTGAATGGCTAAGTTAGATCGATATGTGTGACTTGGGTTTGAATTCGAGACCTGCCATGTATCACATAGATGCCAACATTCTAGTTAATACTCCGTAATGCTATTAGTGTCCGCCGCTTTTTACGCACTGGTTTATTTTTAGAGTAATTCTCTCCAAATGTAGGTAGTTAAGAAAAAATAAGAAAATCCATATTCACGATAGTTTCGGGGAAAACCCCGAAAAATTCTGAATGGCTAGGTTAGATCGAGGAGTGCGATTTGGGTCTGAACTCGGGACCTCCCGTCTATCATATAGTTGCCAACATCTTAATTTACCAACATCTTCATAGCACTGTTAGTATCAGCCGCTTTTTTCGCACTGGCTTATTTTTAGAGTAATTCTCTCTAAATGTAATTATGATTACATAAAAAAAAAAAAAACCCTCTAAGATCGTTGATGTGAAAAAAAGATGAGTACTAACAGCAGTACAGAAAATTAATTAGGATGTTGGCAGCTATGCTATCAACTTTGAGAGCAGAATATTTCTACCACTGGATGGAAGGATGGTTGGGTTTAACGTCGCACTAGTGCTGCGCAGATGGGCAATTGGCGACGGTCTGGGACACACCCCTAGAGGTGGTCCGGAGGCATGCCATCACAATTTTGATCCTCCACGGTAGGGATGGCTCTCCCGCTTCGGTGCCCCCCCCCCCCCCCTACTGGAAAGGAACACTTTATTCAGTAAGTTTCCATTGATAAATTTTCCCTATGACTTTTACCTTAAAGCATAAATACATGGAGATTTGTAGAAATAAAAAAATTCTTGATTATATTTTCCACGTAACTCAGAATATCAAAACTGTAAACTAAACATGCACTTAATACCTATACCTCTGGCAAATAATTAACACCAAATAGCAAAAAAATGTAAATAATGAATGTACGGCCCTTTTATCGGCTTCAAAATGTATTAATTTAATATTTTTAAAAATTTGCTGAACTATAAAGAAGTTTGCATTTTACTGTACTTGATAAAAGATATGTTAATATCTGTGCAATTAACTATTTTTAATTATACTTGGTGTAATAAATATTTAAAAGCAAGGAATTTCCTTTCGTTTTTATTTTTAAAGATTCTCAATTTGTTATCAAACTATCTTCTACAGAATAACATTCGAAATTTGAAGAGCCAAAAGAAGGGGGAAAAGTCATTTATTAAGCATATTTCTATGACTCAAACATTTTTTCCTTAATAATTAAAAAAAAAAAAAAAAACATGAGTTTATGTTTTTTTTTTTTTTTTTTTTTTTTTTTTTTTTTTAATCGCTAAAAATAAAATTCAGTTTGCACAAATGTTGAGTACACTTTTTAGGATGAAGGACTATTAGTTTCAAACTGGATTAAAACGTTGCATCGTTGCCAGTTATTGTATACCAGTCTTGTAAAACACCAAAAAAGTAAAAATAAATTAGAAATATCAGTCCTGTCCTTACAAATTCGGTACCCAATGAAAGGCGCGATTTTTGTGAATCCAGGTGTGCAAACAGTTTTTTTGACACGACAATTAGATTTTTTTTTTTTTTTTTTTTTTAATTAACTAAAGTATGAAATTTGGATGGCAACACTTCGCCTTCGCTTTACTTCATTTCAGTCATTTTAAAAAGTATGTGGCCCAGTTTTACGGTCAAAAGATGAGATAAAAAGTAATTAAAAATTAAAAATTTTACAGATTAAAATTAATAGTCCTCCGCACTTAATCTCAATTCTGTCTTTGACAGAGTTTTTAATTTTTATATTTGTATTAGTGTCAAAGTTACAAATGGGTTTGTGTTTCTAGTTTCGTCTTTCATTTCATGACATTTAAATGATTACAGATCATACTAGGCCAGTCGTATTAACCCCGACGATATAAATCTTTGTTGAGTTCGACCAATTTCTTTAAACTGCCTTTTATTATAAAAATGCCTTTCACGCAATATAAAATTTTTAAAGTTTTTATTTATAAAGTGAAAAAAGTGATTCTCTTATTAAACTAATTTAGTTTATTCATTTCTTCTTTTAGAGCACCCCGATTTTTAAAAATATTGTATCTCAAAATTAGTGTTTTATTTTTATTTCGCTCGTAGATTCTATTTTATACTTTTAGAATAGTTTTGCATTTTTTTTAAGACCACCCATGTAAAATCTCAAAAATATATATCGCCTTCATTTCTATTCAATTTATCAATATCCAGTCAATAATAGCTCTTGTAGATACTCATTTATAGTCTTCCAATTAGAAGTTTCTCAGAATATACATGTTTAACAAGTGCTATCTGAAACCTGAAACTTCCAAGGAAGTCGATCCCCAAATCGGAAGATACATACCGTCCTTTTCATAGATCTTTCTTGATTGATGAGTTTTACGAGCAGTGGTTTTTCCCCAACAATTTAGATTATTTTCTTTAAAAACAGAAATCCTTTTACGAATATATATCTTTGTAAAACTACATTTTCCTTTTCGTTCTTCATTTTAATAATTCGAGCTGTGTTCAAATATTATTTATAACATATTTTATCGGACAAATCAACAACGCAAACATTTAATTATATTACATATTAATTTAAAGTATATTTCCGAGAAATCGATCAAAACAAAAATGAAATTTTACAAGAAAACTTGTTTGTCTTGAAGATCATTTGACGCCCCTCTGCAAGAGGCGCCCGGGGCATGATAACCCCCCTTTCCCCACCCCCCCTCGCTACGCCACTGTTTCAAATATCAAGTTTTCGAAGCTATGCACAATCAAAAGCTTAGCTATAGCCTTCCAAAAATGTGAGAAATCGTAGCATTACAACGGCATATGTTAGACGATTTTCACAGAAAACCAACTGACATCAGTATATGTCAAGGTACATTATAAAATTTTACATATTAGATTTTGAGCCAGAGCTGAAAAAAAAAATATATATATATATATATATATCACACACACTTAGCAATTCAAAAATTATGGAAGAACTTCAAAAAATTTCATTTTAAAAATGACACAAAATTATTCTAAAAAATCAATTAATAATTAAATGTTAATTAATATTTAATGATTATTCGTATTAACTATAAAATAGTAGCAATTATGAACATTTATAAAACTCTAATTTTGGTTTTAAATGGGTGATATATTTTTTTTATTTTTATTATTATTATTATTTTTATTATTTTTATTTATTTATTTATTTTTTTTTTTTTTTTTGGGGGGGGGATTATAGGAAAATTTTGTAATAACTAATGGGGGGGGGGGGGGGTTGACTCCTTCCTACGCTTATGTTTTTATTAACCGACTTCAAAAAAAGAAGGAAGGTTCTCAATTCAAACCGTATGTTTTTTTTATGTTTGTTAGCTCATAACTTCTGAACGGATGCTCCGATTTTGATACTTTTTGTTTTGTTGAAAAGGTCTTGGTCTGCAATAGGTCCCATTGTAATATCTTTACGATCTAAAGAAAATACAGGGTGCCCAAAAAAATCAGTTCCAACTCTTTTAACTGCTAAACGGCTGCAGCTATAGTGATAAAAATGGTATGTAAGTATAGTAAAGTGGCCCTGCAGTACAAGGTTAACCGTTTGCTGAGCCACCTGGTGGAAAATAGTGGATTTAGTGTTCCTATCTCGAAAACGGTTCTAGAGAAAAAAAGTTAATTAGAAAGTTGAAGATTATCATCGATTTAGTACAAAAAGATAGTTTAGACATTCATGCTAGCGTTTCTATCTCGGAAACGGTTCAAGACAGGGAAAAAAAGTGAATTATAAAATTGCAGAGCATCATCGATTTAGTACGAAAAGATAGTTTTGACATTGATGCTAAAATTACAAGGCTAAAAACGTGCCTTTTTTTGTTCGCAATTTCTTACACTATACACACTTGAGCTACATTGCTCACGTAGTAGCGTAGCTGGTGAGACATACGCTATATAGTTCAAAATACGGTTACTTGGTACTTTTTGCTTTGTTGTAGAGATCTTGGTCTGAAGTAGGTCCCATTATAACATCTTTACAATCTAAAGAAAATAAAGCGCCATCTGGTGAAAAACAGCGGCATTAGCGCTCCTATCTCAAAAACGGTTCAAGATGGGAGAAAAGTTAATTACGAAGTTGTAGAGTATCATCGATTTACTACGAAAAGACAGTTTTTAGACATTATTGCTAAAAATAGAACGCTTAAAACGTGCAATTGTTTGTTCGCAATTTCCTACACTGTGCACACTTGAACTACGTTGCACGCTTTACAGCGTAGCGGATGACACGTATACTCTGTGGTTCAAAGTACTGTTACTGTAAGCGGTCACATCGACTAGCGCAAAGTCGTTTTCAACCAACTTCAGAAAGGAGGGTGTTCTTAATTCTTGCTATGTGTTGTTGTTGTTGTTGTCTGTAAGCTTATAACTTCGTAAGAAATGCTCTAAATAACCGACTTCAAAAAGGAGGAGGTTCTCATTTCAAAGCGTATGTTTTTTTGTTTTTGTTTTTGTTTGTTAGCTCATAACTTCTGAACGGATGATCTGATTTTGATACTTTTTGTTTTATTGTAAAGATCTTGGTCTGAAATAGGTCCCATTGTAAGATCTTTACGATCAAAAGAAAATACAGGGTGTCCAAAAAAGTCAGTCCCGACTCTTTTAACTGCTGAACAGCTGCAGCTATAGTCATAAAAGTGGTACGTAGGTACAGTAAAGTGGACATGTGCTACGCGATTCAACCGCCTAAAACGCCACCTGGTGGAAAAAAGTGGAGTTAGCTATCCTATCTCGTAAACGTTTCAAGACAGGGGAAAAAAGTGAATTATAAAATTGCAGAGCATCATCGATGTAGTACGCAAAGATAGTTTAGACATTAATGCTAAAAACAGAACGCTTAAAACGTGCATTTGTCGTTCAGAATTTCCTATTTTGTGCACACTTGAAAAACATTGCATATATTGTAGAGTAGCGGGTGACATTTATGCTATGTAAAATTCAAAGTATGGTTATTGTAAGCGGTCACATGGATTAACGCATAGGCGTTTTAAGCCGACTTCATAAAGGAAGAGGTTTTCAATACAAACCATGTTTCTCGTTGTTGTTGTTGAAATTTGTTAGCTTATAATTTCGTAAGAGATGATTTAATTTTAATACTTTTTTTGTTGTCGTAATGATCTTGGCCTGAAATAAGTTTCATTAGGATTTCATTAAGATATAAAGAAATTACAGGATACTCACTAAAGTCTGTTCTCACTCTAACTGCTGAACGCAAGCAGCTACACAGGTAAAAGCAGTGTGTAACTATTGATGTTGAAACTTCTGTCCATCAGCTGCAATGCATATTTTGCTCTTTGTTTGAACTTTACGCTGCGCAATTTCCAGCGCAGCGGGTGACACGTATTTACTGTAAAGTTCAATATATATGCCTAACAGAATTTTCGGTTACGAATACAGCGTATCTTTTCTTTAGATTTCTAAAGACTTTTTAATTTAACGTATGTTCGTTCAATAGATAGTTTTTTAGTCATATCCGATAAAGGCAAGAAAAGTGACACAATTTAAAAATGCAGCATTTGAGAAAAATCAACTTAAAAATAACTTGACTAGATTAAAACTGGCACAACTGTCTCTCGAGTGGATAACTTTCTAGATGGAGATGTAACTTTTTTGTTCACATTGGGTGCATTTAATGTATTTTTCAGTGACATAAACCATTTTTTGAGTAATGTCACTTTTCTTGGAAGTTGTGATTTGTGAAACTTCCGTCGAACGTCTTCTGATGCTCTGCTATATAAATAAGTTTTCACTGAAAAGAGATAAATAAAATCTTTTTGTAAAAAAATAGAACCGACTCCAAAAAGGAACTACTATTCAAACAACTAAAAATGAAAGAAAATTGGCAGAAAATGGAACTGTAGATTGCGCCTAAAATGTATAAAATAATTTCCTTCGCCAAACAACCTATAACACTACAATTAATCATAACTTTTGAAGTCGGCGCAAAATTAAATAAAAATTCATACCTTTATTCAATACAAAAAACAAATCCTATTCAAAATACACGTCTCACATTGTTACCTGCAAAACGCAGCCGAAATCTACTTTGATTCAAGAAAACAAATAAGATTTCGTAAGCAGCAAAAGTTGGCGAATATGCTGGTATCTGACGCCCTTGGTGAACGAAAAATCGCAAAATTATCTGGCAAACATATTTAATTTCTTTGAGCTATCATGATTATTTTAATAAGGTATATCAAGAGAGTAATCAAGAAAATGAAACAACACATCGTACAATATATATTATGAAAATATACATCTTGCGTGTATATTTTTGCCTTACGTTTTTACCGCCAAATTCAAAAGGCATCAAGGATGATCTAACTTCGTAGAAACATAAATACCGCATTGTGAAGAATGTTGACTGTTCTATGTAGATGCTACTAATGGACCAATTGTATACAGGGATAAAATAATAAAGGAAACATGAAAATGGATCATTCGAGACAACAGCATTTGTTGCTACTGATCTAAAGACAAACCTTTAAAAACTAATTAAGTTTTATTTAATTTTGCGCCGACTTCAAAAGTTATGATTAATTGTAGTGTTATAGGTTGTTTGGCGAAGGAAATTATTTTATACTTTTAGGCGCAATCTACAGTTCCATTTTCTGCCAATTTTCTTTCATTTTTAGTTGTTTGAATAGTAGTTCCTTTTTGGAGTCGGTTCTATTTTTTTACAAAAAGATTTTATGTAGATACAGTTCAATCGTTACAGTCATTAAAAAACTATCGTTAAAAAGAAGTTTAATTTTCAGAAATGATTAAATGTTATTATTATTATTATTATTATTATTATTATTATTATTATTGTTACATGCAATTAAAACTACATTTTCCTAGTTTTCAAATCTACCTTTGCTGAAATTGTAAATCTTTCAATGAAATACTTGATTGATGTTTCCTATAAGTACTTTTGAAAATATTTTTAAAATTATGGATAAAATAATTTAGAGATTTCTATTTTCATTCAAAAATTTTGATAAAATAATATTCTGAAATTTTCAGTTTTAATTTTCTGAAATTTTCTTAATGATTTCGAATTGAATTATGCATAAATATTGAATTTTTGAAAAAATATTGCATTTAAAACTGTTTTTTTCCTCGAAAATATCTAGGATTTGTAGAAAATTTTAGCACAAGATAGAATTCAATAAATATTTAACAAACAGTTTGAGCAAACATTCTAATTAAGCAATTTATTAAACTGCTCAGGAAATTTTGTTTTTCCCACTCAAATTCGAAAAATATTTATTAATTATGTAATTATAAATGTACAATATCAACAACCTTTTCTTTAGAACAAAATTAATGCTATATGCCGACATTAACATACAAGTAAACAATACATTTGCTTTAATTTTTTTTTAAATTATTTTAACTAAAATGCACAGCCAACGGGGCTCAGGAACCCAAGGCTATCGCATGGAAACCCAAGACTTATTCCTTGCGCACAAAATTTCTGAGGGGCACAAAATTATATTAACGGTAAAAATTGCCCAGTTTTTTCTTCTTCTTTAAAATCAACTGTTTTTTTTTTTTTTTTTTTTTTTTTTTTTTTAATGAATAACATTTTATATTAAAATCTATCTTGTTATTATGTATTTTTATATTAAAACTCTCAACAATTTATATTATAGTTTATTATTGAATTAAAGATGAAATTTGTTACATAGCTAAACTTGAAAAATAAGAAACAGATAGGAATTAGCTATTATAAGAAATATGTCCTACGGTGTGTATGGAATGTTAGAGGGGAAGTTACATCTGTATAAAATATATATCACAATCTTCATCATTGATTTATAATTTGTATTTTAATTTCTCTCATATTTCATTTCATTTTATTTAATTATTTTCAATACTTTGAGATACTTCAGAAAAAAGAAAAATATTCATAATATTCCTTAAACACTTAAATCTTAGACAATTATTATTACTATCATTATTATTATTTTGTGCTATATAGGAAATTTGTATTCTTACAACAAATTAAACTTACAAACAATGTAACTTACATATTAAGTAGCTTAGTTACTTAATGTATAATAATTCGTCATTAAAATGATCAAAACCAGGAAGAAAAATAAGAACTATTCAACAAACAATCACATATGGAATTTTTTTTAAACATAGAGAGATGATAGCACTTAGAGCAATATGAATGAAAACTTAATAAATGCTTCATATAACATTTCATATTCATTTCAAATTCATTATACAGAGCAAATGTAAGAGCGAACTAAACTAGTTTTATGGTCGCTCAAAAAATTATTTCACTGTAATGTTGAATAAATTCATTAACAATCTTAATAAAATACTGTTACGATGATGTTAATTTAAAATTATGTTGTTTACTAATTAAAAAAAACGGTAATTACAATACTTAAGAAAATATAAACTAATTTTTGAATCATATTTGATTTAATGCAATTAATAATAGATTTTTATGTATTACATAAATGAATTCATAATTACTAGCGGACCCGTCCGGCTTCGCACGGATGAACAAATTTTAGCTAAAAATGGATTGATATAGAAAAAAATCAACAAATAGTATATTAGTTTATGTGTTTGTGAGGCAATATTAATAACTGTTTATAAAATTGTGACTTTTTTAGGCATATTCTAAAGAAAAGTTCCTAAAAAGAAGGAATTTCGAAATGTAGAAAAATTTAAATTATATGAATTAAAAATTAATGTGTAGGTAAATAGGGTTACGTCGCACTTGCGACCGGGACAGATGCGACCGGGGTTAAAATCGTAGCATTTGCGACCGAATTCTTAAATATATGCACACCTGTTCATCGGAGGGTAGATTTTCCGACCGCTATAATTAAAGGCATGGCAATCGCGGCGTGAATGGATATATCCTGCAAAAGATCATCATAATTCCCTTAGCAATGCACATTCGATTTAATGATCATTATTTCAAAACAATCTATTTGTTGTTGAATTTTTCTCGCCAAAAAGATTAAATATTTTACTATGCAATAATCATTTAAAGTATGTTATAGTATATTAACATAACCAAAATTCTATTAATAATTACATAAATACAATGATGGTGCACAATCCTTTCTGCAATCATTATTATAAACTATTAAAATCATCGAATCTGGAGCATATTCAGATTTATTTATTAGATATTCTTATTAATAAAATTATAACTTTTACAAAAGTACATATATTTGAGTTAATGTAAGATCAAGTTTTCTTTTATGTTTTGTAGTATTTTAAATTGTGATATGATGTTGAAATTTCGTAATATTTGGTTTTAACGCCCAATAATTCGATTGTGAATATTTTTGGAATCGTAGAATTATCAGGAAGAGCTTAAATGGGAGGGGGGGGGGGTTACAGCGTTTGAAATTGGTATTATTAGATTTTAAGGCAACATAAATCGATTGCGGATATTTTCAAGTGTAAATTTATTAGAAGGGACGGAAAGGTGGGGGACAAAGGGATAAAAATGTAGAAAAGGAACGGAAGTTTCGGAGAAAACGATGGAAAACCCAGAACACTTTTACTCTTTCATATATTGCTGAATTCCAAATTCGAATTTCCGCTCACATTTCGTACTAAGGATTTTTACCATTATATAGCCCGGAGTTACGCAAGTTTCGGAGAAAACCACGGATAAGTCAGACACAAATCTTTTTATAAAAATGTTTATATTACTTTTGTATCTCAGCTTGTAATTAACATAATTTCATAAGTAATGTATCATTTTAAAAGTTATTTGAATTAGAATTGAAGAGTATATGTTGCAAAGCTCTGTCGCTAGAGGGCGCTTTGATATTTTAATAATTCAATATCCCCAATTCTGATTATGAGTAAATTACTTAAAGGGTGAAGATTGGGTGACCACATCGGACTGCGAATTTGCCACCATCAGAATTTTCAAAGGTATACTTGAATATTATTATGAAATGAATAATTAGTGAATGAATAATTATTGAATGAATATTATTGAAATGAATAATAATTATTATTATTCATTTCAATATAATGACCAGCGAAGCTGTCAAAGCCTGCTAGTTTAGAATATAAGCCGTTGAAAACAGACTACTTCTCCCGCAGTACCATATGTATGATTCATCTATTTCGATTAGTAACATCCTTCTAAAATAGATTGTGAATTTAAACTGATAATTAATATTTTTACTTTCTTCTACATGTATATATAGAGAAAGTATTGGATTCGTGAAAATTTTTGAACTCCAGTTTTAGATGGATTTACACCTTTTGGGATGTCCTGAACATGATTTGATAGATTTTAGAAAATGTCTGTCTGTCAATCTCTCTGTGTGTATCACGAATTTTGTGCACGCTGTATCTCACGAGCCATTGAACGAAATTTAACCGAACTCGGTATTTAATTGGACCCTGACATAAACTGGTGTTGATTAGATTTGGGGATCAATCGCTCAACAGGTGGCGCTGTGATCGCATATTTTCTAAATTTTTAACATGACAGTATAGGACAAAATTTCGTATAAATGTGCATAATGAGAGTTATTTTTTACTTGTGATTGTAAAATTAATATGAATTATTGATAGTAGTAGTAGTTAACTAGCAAAAACATTGTGCATGTGGGAGCATCGCTTGCCCCCCCCATATGGGTATCTTTCGAAAGGTCTCATCAATACCTTTAAAACGAATGGTTGAACTATAGATCTGTGATAATTTAAAACAAAGTTATCGATTTTTTTTTTTTTTAACGAAAAAATTGCATTTCTTCTGATAATTGCAAAAAGAAATAACTTTCTTTCGGCATTTAATGATATAATGCTGGCAGATAAAAATCGTCTGCATTTATAATGGAAAATAATTTGATAATTTAATAAATAATTTGTATGGAATAAATTTTGTGTAAAACTATATAGAAGAAAGTCATGTGGTGGCCATACTAGTTTCTCTTGCAGATGTTTTAAGTTATAGGAATGTAGATTTATGATGAGTTTAATGGATGTTTTGTTGGCACCTTTAATGTTGTAATATTTTGATATCATTCTGTGTGTGATAAGAATTAAATAGTAAAACTACAAACACTAAGTTTGAAATCCATTCTTGTACAC
This sequence comes from Salticus scenicus, assembly GCA_963930645.1. Taxonomy (NCBI): domain Eukaryota; kingdom Metazoa; phylum Arthropoda; class Arachnida; order Araneae; family Salticidae; genus Salticus; species Salticus scenicus. The sequence continues at coordinate 86,490,669 of OZ005655.1, read as the reverse complement.
TTGAACTTCACAACACACATAAATAGTTAAAAAATATTATTAATCCATTTTCCAGATTTTTAAACTTTTAATTTAGTTATAACTCAGTATTAGTAATTACACTTTTAAATATTTTTAAAAAGATTTACCATATACACACACAGTAGTGTGACAATTAAATTTGCTTTATTTTATAAATTAAAAATATTTCCCATGATTTGTAGAGGAACTGTTAATTTTCATTTAGATTCGGGTTTTGTTGCGGCCGAGGGGTTCTATGCTCAAAACTGTTAGATATGAGGTACCAGGTTCGATCCCAGGTCGCGCTCGTCGGCACAGTTGTTCGGAGTTTTCCGTGGTTTTCTCTGAATCTTGCGCAAATATGGAATTTTAATTTGAATTTTGGGAATATGGTCGATTGACTGCTATAGGTCCTAGGTCTGACGGGGAGTGCCCTCCATAGGGGGGTCATTATAAGGGGTCTTAGCTCGTATATACGCGTTTCGAAGGAAACCGCAGAAAACTCAGAACGGCTAGGCCGACGAGCCATACCTGGGATCGAACCCGGCACCTCGCGTCTACCAGCTTTGAGCGCAGAAATGCTTAGCCGCTGGTAGGCCAAGAGTAAATACGGGGTAGGACCCCTTAGAAAGACCCCACGGAGGACACTCCCCCTTACGCCTAGGACTTACAGTAATCAATCGGCCCTATTCCCAAATCCAATCCAGTTTCGGGTCGGGTGCGGGTTGCCGAAAATTCTTTAGTGCGGGTTCGGGTCGGTTTTCGAGTCGAATAAAATTTATTTCTCTGCTTCGGGTTGATTCAAAATTTACTTGTCGGGTTCGGGTCGGGTAATTGACGTTTCAAGGAGTGGTGTGAGTAAAAGTTACCTAAATAATTTGGAATAAACTTTTGAATTTAATAACAGCATTGAATAGAGCAGGCGCATGTTTATGAACAAGCAACGCTATTCTGATCTTCTGCGCAACTTCTGCGAATGTAGGTAAATTATCTTTTCTCCATGTGAAATGTCAGTATATTTTATACGAAAATAAATTTAAAAATAAATTTGAGGCACTGAAATTTATTATATTATTTAAATAATATAATTTTAATTCTTTATTCTATAATCCTAACAAAAGATACCAATTTATATTACAAAGTATTTTGAGATTGTTTTTCTGTTAAAAGCTCAAACAGTAATATTAAATACTCTGATCTAAATTCACTATTCAAAAAATATTTTTGATAATTAAATAAGTTTTTAATTGTAATATATTATTAATTTTTTTTCTATAATTACTGATTAAAATAACTTTTTATATTAAAAATAATTTGGTGATGGTAGTTTAAGTGTTAACCCCGACTGAGAACATGAGGGTCGACAACCATGACCTGGGATCGAACCCGACACTTCCTGTCTACCAACGTGGACAGCAGAACTGCTGGGCTTATTGTTTATAAAAGTCCAAATAAATGTATTCAGCGATTTCATCTAACTTAATTATAAAAAATTACATTTTTAATAAATAAATTAGTTTTTTAATTGAATATTTCATTAAATAATTTTTAAAAAGCCTTTTTTTTTTCCAATAATTATTCATAGAAGATAAAATCTATTGATATTAAAAGTGTTTTAAAATAAATTTTTCTATTAAAAGCAGAAACAGTTGTATTGAACAATCTCAACTATATTAATTATTAAAATTTATATTTTTTATAATTAATTTAGTTTTTAGATAATTAATTTAGTCTTATATTAGATGGTTTAAATATAATAATTTTAATTAGATCCTTAGCTAGCTTTTTTTCATAATTATTCACAGAAAATAAAATCTTTTAATATTAAAACTGTTTTAAAACATTTTTTTTTTCTAATGAAAGAATAAACAATTGTATTGCGGAATCGCAACAAATTTAATTTTTGAAATTTACATTTTTCTTAATCCATTTAGTCCTTAGATAATTAATTTACTCTTTCTTTGAAAGTTTTTTTTTTAAATAAAACAATTTTAATTAGATCCTTATTTCTATAATCAGTTACAGAAAAAAATATTTTTATGTTTAAGAGCATTTTGAATTAGATGTTTCATTTTAAAACTCGAACAGTAGTATTACATAGCTGCCAAGTTTTAAAATTTATTCCGGAATGTTGTTAGTCCCGCCGCTTTTTCACACCGTAATATTTTTAGAGTGCTTTTCTTAATATTTAATCGTAATTATATATCGAAGAAATTTTTTCTACAAAAATTACAGTGTGAAAAAAAGTACGTGGCTAATAACATTCTGGAATTAATTAAAAAACTTGGCAGATATGTATTAAGCAATTTCAATTAATTTAATTATTAAAATTTTACATTTTTAATAATTAAATTATTTTTAATTTGAATTTATTATTAAATGATTTTTTAATTATTATTTTTTTTATGTAAAATAATTTTAAAAAAAAAGTTTTTAATTAAAAATATTTTGGTGGTTGTGGTTTAAGCGTTAAAACCTACTGACGATATACAGGTCCTAAGCCTGGATGAAATGCCTTTAATGAGAGTTATTTCTAATGATCCCTGGTCTGTATAAACTCGAGTTTCAGAGAAAACCATGGAAAATTGCAAACGTCTACGTTGAAATGTGGGACCTTGGATCGAACACGGCAAAAGAAGCCAATCAGATCCCACTAGTGGCTGAGCGGATCTGCGCTCAAAGCTGGTACACGTGAGGTGCTGAGTTTCATCCCAGGTAACTCTCGTCGACCTAGCCGTCCGGAATTTTCCATGGTTTTCCCAGAAACTTGCGTAAATACGGGCTAGGAACCCTTAGAAAGACCTCCACGGAAAGCACCCCCTTTCAAGCCTAGGACCCTAGAGTACTCACTCGGCCTTATTCCCAAACACTAACACCAATCTATCAACTTGGAAAGCAGAGCCGCTCGACTACTGAAATAGGCCTTTTAATTAAAAATACGAAAAATATTATAAAGTAATTTGAACTAATTTAATTATAAAAAAATTTATTTTTAATAAATAAATTTTTATTTTTTAATTAGAATATTTTATTCAATTATTTTTTTTAACTAGCTTTTATTATTATTATTATTATTATTATTATTTTCGTTCATAGGAAAGATTATAATTTAATATTAAAAGTATTTTAATAAAGATTTTTCTATTACAAGCCGAAACAATAATACTAAACAATCTCAACTAATTTTATTTAATTATATATATATATATATATATATATATATATATATATATATATATATATATATATATATAATATACATACACATACATATATGTATGTATATATATATTAGTTAAATTAATTTTCTAGATTTTTTATTTTTATTTATTTATTTATTTTAATCATTAATTATTTACAGGCAAAAAAGAAAAAAAAAAATACAATATTATATAGTATTTAATTTATAGTATTCAGAAATAATTTTTTCAATTAAAAGCTCAAAAGTTCTATTAAACAAATTAATTTTATTATTAAACATTTTGATTTCTAATAAATGCAATGATTTTTAATTATATTTTTATATTACATAATTCCTTAGATTTTTTTCTATAATTTCCCAAAGAAAAAAATATGTTTACATTAAAAGTATTTAGAAATAGATTTTTCAATTAAAAGCTCAAATAGTTCTATTAAACAAATATTAAACATTTTGATTTTTAATAAGTGCAATCATTTTTAAATTATATTTTTATATTAAATAATTCTTTAATTATTATTATTATTTATAATCTCCCATAGAATTTTTTTGTTATTATTAAAAGTATTTTAATACAGATTTTTCCATTAAAAGCATCCGTATACATTGATTCATTTATATATTAAACAATAACAATGGCTAAATCTTAGCAGAAATGTAAAACTTGTTAAAAATATTAGAGAAATGGAAGTACATGTAACCAAGCCTGTAATGTTAAGCAATGGTGCTTTATCCTACTTTTTGCCCACATTCTAAAGCACGTGCGGAATCATCTGTCAATGTTCATCGCAGTGACGTCACGTGCGCCTGCTGTATTCTACATAAATGTAGGTGCAATATTCAAACACGACTTGAGTGGGAGGTAACCCCCCTCCTCCAAACATACACACAATTATAAGGAGATATTTGTCAAATAAAATTGTTTCTTAACCTGGTTTAAATTATTTTTAACGTAGTTTTATATACAACTAATACTTGTTGTCTGATCCCTTGTTTTGTAGTCTGTTTTTATAAAATTGAATTACAAGATAAGAGAAAGCCCTGTGAGTGCCACACCAGATTGTTAAAATAGGCAAAAGAACTAAAATACTAGCGCATACTAGCACCCCATCCCACCTCAAGCTACGCACCTGAATTGCATTACAATAATTGTATATTGTAAAAAATAAAAAAATAAAAACCTCTTTTCTAAATTTATTGACTTTTGTACGCGTTTGGGTTTTTTATTTAGTAATTAAATCCAGTTTTGTTAACTCTTTTTAACGAATTTAATCAGTGAAGCCCCCCCCCCCTCCTTACACATGAACACATCTCCTTTGTTGCCTGAATTACATTACAATAATTGTATATTGTTTAAAAAAAAAAAAAAAAAAAAAAAAACCTCTTTTTTAAATTTATTGACTTTTATACGCGTTTGGGTTTTTTATTTAGTAATTAAATTCAGTTTTGTTAACTCTTTAACGAATTTAATCAGTAAAGCACCCCCCCCCCCCTCCTTACACATGAACACATCTCCTGTGTTGCACCTGCTTTCGGATACATCCGGTCGCAACTGCTACCCTCAAACCAAAGCGGTCGCAACTGCTACGATTTTAACCCCGGTCGCATCTGTCCCGGTCGCAAGTGCTACACCACCGGTAAATAGATAAGATACAGCATTGCTAAAGGAACGACATTTTACTGACATTTCCATGACGACATTTTACTTATTTATATGTTAATTCTTATGTTTATTTCTATTGCTATTTATAACTTTTTTTTTCCCCATTTTCGCGATGTACTAAGATGAATATCTCTATTGCGTAAGTAAAGCCATTGGCGCGGAATGTTTGAGCTATTTCAGTGCTAAATTTCAAATTTCGAAAAGGTACTATATTAATAGAAGAAATAATTTGCCTGTCTGTGTTTGACGTACAGTACAAACTATGGCACGTTTAGTTTAGAAATTCTCTTCTATAAAAAGAAATTCGTGCATATTTGCAACATATATTTTCGATATTCCTATTAGAACTTTTAAAAAATTACATTTCATGCAATTTTTCTCTTTTTTTTTTCTTAAATATTATTTATTTAAATTAAATTTTCAAGCTGATGATAATAAAATTGAATGTTGACGATTTTTACTTAATGTTTATTTATTTATTCATTTATTTTTTACATAAAAAGAAATATTTCTTTACTCATGCGAATAAAAAGTATTGAAAAATGAAACTTATAACATGATTTATTTTTTATTTATTTTTTATTATTTTTTTAAATATAAAACTAACGTCGTAATAGTTTTAATTATTACTAGTTAATACCCGTCAAAATTTGACGAATGATGTGCAACTAAAATCTTTTCACGGCATAAAGTTTAAAACACCCTTGTTTGAATATTTCGCATTGCCCTTAATCGGTTTAAAACCCTTTGCTTTAACCAATTCTCTTTTGGTTGGAGGGAGGAGGGATAAATTTCATGAAATTTCAATATACAAAATTTAAGTATACTTCATATATTAAAAATGAAATCCCAAGGTTTGCCATGACAATAAGTGTAAAAATCGGAGATAACAAAATTATTAATATTACCAACTATTTTTAAAGGAATATATATGGTTAAAATTCCTCTATGCATTAAAATTCAATGAAAATGTCTTGAAGGAAGTATAATATTTAAAATTTTGTTTTTCTAATGTTTAATTTAGGTTTTCTTTCACATCTTTTAAAATTATAATCTTATGGTGCTGATATAAAAATTACACTTTAAAGTTTAAGAATAAGTATCGTAAATTTTAACTTTCTAAAAGTTACAATAAGAATTTTAAAATCAATATTTAAATAATGCTATTAAATATAACCTATTAAATATTTTAGCTTTCTCCTTCAAATAATTTATTTAGTTATGTTAAAGAAATTATAACACCAGCTTAAAGCGGCAGGCACACTTGCGATTTATTTTTTAATCACTCTTTCTCTTTGTATTTTTCCCCTTTTCAGTTAACTTTTCAAGGTAACTATTCTTTACAGGCAATATACGTTTAAATGAATAGTAAACATGTGTTTGTAAACATCTGGTTTTACCATAAAGTAGAAAGCGAAGTCCTGTCCCCAATTTCAGAAGGATAAGAGGACTTTCAATGTTATTAACGATGGGGAATCACAATGAGGATTATTTAAAGAATTCTAATTGGCTTTTTTCTGTTTGGCTAGGAATAATGGAAATGTCAGACTAAACAGATTAATTTAGAAAATATCGACTTTCAGATTTTCTTTTATAGTTTAGAATCAGTCATACAATCAGTAGGTTATTTAACAGTGCTTAACATCCTAAATATCGTGCTAATTTATTCTTACATGCTTTAAAAAGATGGATAAATTTCTTTCTTTCTTTCTTTTTTTTTTTTTTTTTTTTTTTTTTTTTTTAAATAAGATTATCAACATCACCGAATAAAAATAATTCTTATTCAAAGCCAAATGAATCGAATATTCAACCTGAAACAGGGTTCAAAAAAGGATCCTCCAGAAGGAAATTTCAAAGTAAAAGGGAAAATACATTTTCTTGGATTTCTTACAATGAAATTAGGATAAAGTGTTTTGTCAAGTATTTAAAGATACAGCTGAAAGCAATTTATTGCCATTCATTAAAATTTTCAATAACTAGATTTTACAGAGCGGATTTTCACAGTGGCACAAAGCAATTTGGCTTTTTAAAATTCACCGAGAAGCGCCGGGTTCGATCCCAGATAGCACTCACCGATCTAGTCATTTGGAGTTTTTCATGGTTTTCTCTAAAACACGTATACATACGAGCTTAGACTACGTAGAAAGATCCCCTTTTTACTTTCGAAACAGTTGTAGGTGTCTGAAAAGGGAGAAGGGCGCCGCAGTCGCTACATTGCAGTAATTCGCCAATATTAGAAATTTCAAAAATCATTTGCATAAATAAATATGCTGTTGTAAGTGTCTGAGACCGGGAAAATTGCCATTTGAACCGTACGTGAATTTGTTATGGTCAGATTTTTTTTTTTTTTTTTTCTTTTTTAAGTCGTAAATACGGTCAGAATTTTCAAGGGTACTTTGTAGTTTGTACGGTAAGCAAAAAGCGCTGTTGTAAGTGTCTGAAGCAGGACGAAGGCGCCGCAGCCCCTCACAGAGCGAGAATTTGCTACTGTCATACTTTTTAATGCAACATTTTTTCTTAGCCGGTGAATCAGCTGGTCGACAGAGAAGGCCAGTGTTACATGAATCTTAGCGTTTTTCACTGATAACATTATTAACAAAATTATGATCCACCTCTTTCAGGTGCAAATCAGCACATAGAAAAGAAATCTCATATGCCGCCATATTTTTAAAAACATTGTTGGGGAGGGGACTGTACATCCCCCGCTCAAGCTTTGTTCCTGAGCAGTGCACCGACAGCATTTTTTTAAAGTCGACGCCCCTGCTTCACATTCTTTACTGTGCCAGGCAACATCATACGTGATTTATGTAATTTTTCATTTTTTCGATCGCCTTCGACTATGAGTAGGGCCGGTGACAAGAATTACGGGCCCCTGGGCAAATGAAAGTAAGCCCCCCCCCCCCCCCTACACATAATCACTTCTTAAATTGCAATCGAAAAATGGTTTAAATTTTTGGGTACTGTGGTATTTCAAATAGCTCCAATGAAATACAGTGATACAATAGGTAGTACATTATCGAACTATACATTTATGTAATGAAATTTGATTAAATAAGAAGTCTGACAAAAACATACAATTGCTTTGCTTTTCATTCTCAATATAATTAATTTACAAAAGAAGACTTGTGATCAATCAGTGATTGATATATGTACTATCTATTGCACTTTAAAGTTAAATATAAAATTTTAAAATAAAGATATCATGATTCAAATATAAATGTAATATATTTGAAAAAATGAAATTTAATCTAAAAATTTCTTTTAAAAATTCTGCTTATCTTTTTGACAACCTTGAATTTTATTTATTTAATAAGTTATCCCCTGAAAATCTGTTTGGTCTATAATTCAATATTTAAAAAATTAACTTTTGAATGAAGTGAACATTAATAATTACCGAGCGAGCTGAGTAGATTCATAAAAGTATATACTATTGGCAGCAAAATTATTCGAGCGCTAGCAACAATTCCTATATGAAAAAAGTACGCTTAATACTGTTTTATTAAATAAATCCTTGTTGAATTATGTTCTTAGACTGCCTAAAAACATGACTCGACAAGGATTTATTTAATAAAGCAGTACTAAGTGTACTTTTTATATAAGAATTATTGCTAGCGCTCGAATAATTTTGCTGCCGACAGTAATAGGCTGAAAGTTTTCTGATAATTTCTTTTCTGCCATTTTTTTTTTTTTTTTTTTTTTTAATACTTTATTTTCTGTGATTAACAAGATTTAAAATAGTAATTTTTTAAACAAACAAAAGTAAAGGCATAATGACTTGGGCTATTATTATAAGTTTTTTTTATTATTAAATATACATATTAAAAATTAGAAAAAAAGAAAAAAGAAGTATATATATATATATATAATTATGTTTTTCGTATTTCTTAAGCAGTGAGTAGTTCTTTTAAGTGAGTAAATTTTGATCCCAGAAAGATGATTTATCAACCTAAGAAAAATGGTATATTATCAGAATGCTCTTGTAGAGTACAGATTCCAGCTTTTTTGAATACGATTCTAGAAAACTGAAAAATAATAACTTTTTATTTGTATTGTGCTTGAGGAGATTATGTATAATAACCTAGTTCCAAAGTTTTTTTCGTCGTTGAAATGATGCTACTTTTAAATGCTGAGGGCCACGGTTTGGAAACTATTCATGTACACTAAGCGACAAAAAAAAAAAAAAAAAAAAAAAGCCGTACTTGGATATTTTTCTTTTCTCCTTCTACAACCTCCAATTTTAACGTTTAAAATGCAAATTTTCGAACAGATTTTATTATGTCGTCCTCCACATACACTTTAGCTTTGAGTCCAGTGTTAAAAACAAAATGCAATTGTCAGGAAAATTGTAATTTTAGACATTATTTCGAAAATGGTAAGAATAAGACAGTTAACGATGCCACAAAAAGGAATAATTTTTGAAGGAAAATCAAAAAATATTTTAATACGTGAGATGGCAAATTAATTAAATGTTAACGAAATATTGGTAAAAGGGTTTTTAACAAGATATAACATTTTTTAGCCGACAAGATATAACATTTTTTAGTGTATCTTCTGAATACACATGTATACCGAAAGTTTCAAAAATATTGTATGCACACACACATATATATAAGAAAAAAAAAAGAAAAAAAAAAAAAAAGTTATAGTATTTTTTTTTATTTTTTATTTTTATTTTTATTTTTTTAGAAATGGATCTTTCTTGCTTTTTTTATTGCAAAATCATTGATAATTTTCTTCTTTTCATTTATCAAAATATACAATCTGAATGTAAAAAGTAATGTTTAGCGTTTGCGTTTGTTAACCATGTTCCTAAATGAGAATTTTGGTAATTACATATATTTTACTCTCATCCCCATGGACAGCGGCCAATGGACATTGCACAGATTAGATTGGGCTCACTGCTTGCGAGATAAGCAAAGCACCAAATGAGATGCAGACCCCCCATCTGTTTCTTTTTTAGATGAATACTGACTATGGTGGCTAACGATGAGCAGCGATTACTCTTTCAAGTTTCGATGTGTTTCATCCTTTCACTTGACCAAACATTTTTAGCAGAAATACTACACAACTCACAACACCTTTTGATCTGCATAAAAGATAAGAGTTTATTGATTGTACTCCCGTTTCTGCTCCGGAGTTAGAATAATGAATTACTGACATGAACCTTTAGTCATTGTATTTGATTTATTTGATTTTAGGAATGAATTGATTGAAATTTTAAATAGATACAACACTGTAAATAAAACTTTCTTCAATTAAAACTTTTGCTTCTTGAAAAAAGAAAAAAATGGAAAGCATTAAAGACTAATTTAAAATAGACTATATCAACAATATTTTAATTAGATCATTTTCTGAAATTTAAGAGGTTAAAGAAATGGCATTCATGCGAATTTTGAAAAAAAAAAAAAAAAAAAAAAAAAAAAAAAACAGGAAAACCTAAACGTCTAGGCCGATGAACCTGATCTAGGTTTGAACCCGACATATCGTCTACCAGCTTCTAGAGGAGAACATCTCAGCTACTGACAGGAGCCATATATATTTTTTTTTTATTAATTTATTGTGCAAGTTACATATGATTTACTTTTGATTTCAAAGTATAGATACATAAAAATTTATGGAAACTAAACAAAATTTTTGATTATTATTTTCTACACAACTCAGATAATCACTATTGTTAAACTAAACATATATTTAATTCCTTGTGCTTGCAAAAAATCAATACTAGAACTAGATAATGAAACACTATTTAGAAGTATGAATAATTATAAACATGTACATTTTGACTTTTTTTAAAAAATCTGATTGAAAGAATTAAATGAAGGTTTATTCATTTTTCAAACACGGCAATACCATATTGTTACGGGTGTATCTTTCAGGCAACTCTACAAATTAGAATATTTGTTATTAAACTAATATATATAGAAAAAAAAAAGTTGCTGAACTATATAGAAATTCTAGTTTTTTCTGCGATTTTTTAAGATATGTTAATATTTGTTAATACTTAGCTATTTTTATTACGATTGATTAATATTTAAAAGCAAAAAAAAAAAATAAATAAATAAATAAAATAAAAAAAAATAAAAAAAAACTTTCGTTTTGGTTTTATAAGATTTTGATTTGTTAGAAAAATATATTTTATACAATCATATATCGACATTCGAATATAGCGGAGAAAAAAAAAAAAAATCTGAGAGGTGGGATATTCAAAGTATATTTTATAATTGAAACTTTTTTTTTTTTCAAATATATATATATATATATATATATATATATCTTTTTTTTTTTTTTTTTTTTTTTTTTTTTTTCAGAAAACTTTTGTTGCATTAGATTAAATGAAAAATCCTCCCATCCTGTGCAATATTTTCTCCTATTGATCCAGATTATATATTTAGATAACTTCATTTCTCAATTAAATAAAAAATTTCAAGTTAAGTTTTGTCTAAAAATAAAATCCTATTTTCTATAAATTTTAGGCATATTTTTAATTAAACCCTAGTGAATTTCTATTATTATTATTATTATTAATGTCTTCTCATCTTGCGTGCGTGTAAAAAGAAAAAAATGGTCACTGTATATTTCACGATGCATTAAATTTTCCTCTAAAATTTTATAAATGAAATTCAGTGTTTTATTATTTTTTTTTACTTGTGATTTTTACTTCATACTTTCTCAACAATTTTGCATTTTTAGTAAATCTTTATCTTGCATTGCATCTATGTAACTTTTTATCAATATCCGGCCAGTTATAGTTCTTGTGCATTTATTTGGTCGCTCTCATCCCAATTAGAAGCCCACCAGCGGCTGAGCGGTTCTGCGCTCATAGCTGGTACACATGAGGTGCCGGGTTCGATCCTAGGTCGCACTCGTCGATCTATCCGTTCGGAGACTTTCGTGGTTTTCTACGAAACTTGTGTAAATACGGGCTACGACTCCTTAGAAAAACCTCCACATAAGACATTCCCTTTCCGGCCTTGGACCCTAGTACAGCCAATCGGCCTTATTCCCAAACACCAAAAACGTCCTTCCAATTAGAAATTTCTTTGAATATATCAGGTTGGATACGTGCAGTGTAACGAGTTGACTAGAAACTTTCGAAGGAAGTTCTGCACATACGAAATATTTTTCCTATTCTACTCTTAATTCTTTGGCCTTGTTCCTTCGTTTTATTTATTTTATTTTATTTTATTTTTTTGACTGATTGCGAAATTTTCCTAGCAACAGTTTACCCACTCAATTCTGAGTAGTTGATACTAATGGTTTTCCAAATGTGAAATGCGTTAAAGAAACGATTAAAGAAAAGGAAATGAGGCTTCCTTATTATACCACATCTTATTTGTCTATGAGTAATACCCTTCCTGCATCTACTTCCAGAGGCAGCACTTAGCCCCCCCCCCACCCCAGGTAAAAACATAGGTAAAAATAATATCGCTTCCCTATCCCTTTTAGGACCTAAGTCTCGCCGAAACGCGGGCTCATTATCGCCGCTAGTATTTAGGACTGCTAAGCGGTTCTTATATAAATTTCTTGGTTATACCCCCGTTTCGCCGACACTAAAATTTCCTACCCCCTTTCGTTGACAAATTCCCCCAAAAAGGGAAAATCATCGTTATCGGTTCAACACCTGTTTCGCTGACATTGTGTCGGCGAAACGGGGTATAACAAAAATTTTTCAAACGCATTTAAGAATGTTGAATATCTGGAAGTGTGTTGTTTAAAGGCAAAAATCCTTAAAAACTTAGATGCTAAAATGCAGAAAAGATTGGGAAGTAAATAGGCTAAACCAGGAAATAGAAATTAGAATGTGAAAAACAGGCGTAAATGGCACTTAATTATTTTCCTTAATTACCAAAATGGTATACTCAGGCCAGGCACAATTGTTAAAACTGTTTATTGTTATTATTATTTACTTAAATAATAAGTACAAGCACAAAAGTTAATATGAATATATTTATATTTAAAAAAAGTAAATAAATAAATAAAATAAAAACTTCCGTAAAACTGAATAAATAGTAGAATTTCTTTTTAATTACCTGCTGGCCAATTCATTTTTAAATTCAGCCGAAATCCAAATACTACATCTTCAAGCAAAATGAGAATTACTAGAAAATATTCATTTAAACATTTTTTTTTTTTTTTTTTTTTTCCCCGGTTGTTTTAATTATTAATTTTTACTTCCAGTTTTACAAGTCCAAATTTGATTAAATTAATTCAATATTTCAGAAATTATCATAATGCCAAATTTTTTATTATTAATTGATAAACTAAGAAATAACAATTGGTAGAAAATTAAAAAATAAATTGAAATATTACGATCATGATAGAACTTACTTCAGTGTTGTTATTTTAGAAATGGAATCTAATGAGATAAGGAAAGTTAATTTTAAGCAAGGTCTAGATCTTGAAAATAAGTACCTAAATTCTTTTAACCCAATAATATTTATGCTTAAACACACACACACACACACAAAGGCAGAGAGAGAGAGAAAAGAATCCATAGACTCAAAATATAAATAAATAAATTATTTGTCTTTACCTATATTTCTAAATTGTAATAAAAATTGCAAATTTATAATACAATTATTCTTATACCAGCAGGCTATGCCCACTTCACTGGTCCTATATTTAATTGAATTTTCAAAAGAATTCAGTTTCTATTCATTTTTATAGAACCTTAAAAGTAAAAACTCAAAAAAGAATAATTTAAATCGCTCTAGACCTCGCTTCGGGTAACCGTTGCCTATGGCAGTTACATTTACGCCAACACTATATCGGGTCAAAGTTCTCACTACCTGCAGAAAGGTCTTTCCAAGGCACTTCAGTTTTTGAACCATGTATTTTATAGCCCTCGTTCTTTACACTATATTGCCACTTGATTCCAATCAATATAATAAGTAAAAGAAATTGTAGATTTTTCTTTTAAAAAGAATTAAATAAATGAAAAACAAATAAATTTTAATTAAACTTAAATTAAAACTAGTATGTTGTGGCCACAACAAGACTTTCTTCTATATTTTCCTGTACAAGTTCACTAAGTGCGAATAATTTATTAAAACTATTATTAAAAATATTTAACATGATGAATGAAATGATTTTCATCTTAGGGAAATCAAACACTAAATATCCAAAGAAAGACAATTTTATCGTCTATAAATAACATCTTAATATATGTAATGTTTTTATAATGGTTATCTACATATCAAGTTTCGTATAGTTACATGCCATAGACATTGAGATATAGCCATGAACAGATGAGATTTGCAGTATAGCAGCGCCACCTATTGGCCGATAAGCATCGAAACTGAGTCAGCATAATAGCCTTTTCACATATCAAGTTTTATTTGATGGTACGAAATAGAACCTGAGATATAGCCTTCCTTTGAACTGTAGAAGTCGCTGTGTAGCAGCGCCACCTGTTGAGCGGTTGACAGGCACCAATTTATGTTAAGGTGCACCTATATACAAATTTATATGCAACTCTGTGCAGTAGTTCCTGTGATATAACATTTCCTTACATTGCGGAAACCGCTGTAAAGCAGCGCCACCTACTGGCTGATAAGCTTTCAAATTGAATCAGCGTAATATCTCATAATGGTCTCACATATCAAGTTTTTTCTGTAACTGTAATACTGAGCTGTAGTTCTGATGTAATTCTGGAGATACAGTTACCGCAAAATTTTTGTCACACACACAGACAGACATTTTTCTAAAAATGGTCATCCATTGAAAACCGGAAGTCGAAAATTTTTTACGAATCCAATACTTTCTTCTATTGAATATAGAAGAAAGTAAAAATAAAATAAAACAAAAAAATTATAAAAAGTATTTATATTATAAGTTTTATATGTGTGTTTTTATTACATTTATACTCTTTATTTGCGTTCATCTATTTATTACTTTCTTCTATATTCAATAGAAGAAAGTACTGGATTCGTAAAAATTTTAGACCTCAGGTTTATGATGGATTTAGACGTTTTGAGAGCTGTAAAACACCATTTGGCCATTTTTATAAAGAATCTGTCTGTCTGTGTGTGATAAAAGTTTGTGGCAACTGTATCTCAAGTACTACTGCACAGAATTTCATACAAATTGGTATGTAGTTACACATTGACATAAATTAGTGCCTATCAACTTTTGGTAAAACTTGTCCAACAGCATGCGTTGCCATCTAGCTTTTTCTAAATTTTTAGCATTATGGGATAGGACAAAATTTTGTATAAATGAGCATAAAGAGAATAATTTTTTAATGATCATTATGAAATTTAAAAGAATTGTTTGTAATAGAGATAGTCAACCGTGAAAAAAAAAAATTCTGTATGTAGGAGCCTCGACCCCCCCCCCCTCGAGGGGAGTAAATTTGCATGATGAGTATCTTTCAAAAGAGCTCGTCAATACCTTTAAAACGAATGGTTGAACCATCGATCTGCAATAATTTAAAATATAGTTATCGATTTTTTTTATTTTTAACAACAACTACAAAAATAAAAAGTAATATTGAGATTAAATTGACTTTTTGCGGATATTTAGTGTTATACTACTTCTCTAACATAGAAATCGTCTGCATTATCATGGAAGATATATTTTTTTTTATTTTAATGTTGATGAATTATATTTACTGAGTGAATTTGTATAGGGAAATATAGAAGAAAGTCATGTGGTGGCCACAGCATACTATTTTTTCTTTAATATTTCATAGATTTTCTGGGAGTGTCCTGTAAAGAGAGAAATATGACAATAATCTGGTCATAAATTAGGCGTAATAAATGACGAATGAATGGGATATTTTGGTCGTTAAACTATACCTTCTAGGTGCAAAATACATTTAATGACTGCTAATTTAGCGCTTTAGCTATACCAACGTATGTATTCTATGCTAAATTATTATTTATAAAAGTATATTGCAAATAAACATTTGTCTACAAAAAATTTATTTTCCCTAAAATAAGAAATGTTTACGTAAATGAATAAAAAGGAAGCTACATAACAATGGTTATTAATCATACATATTTTTATCATATTAAAATATTACATTTTTGCTTAACATTTAAGCACTTAGTTATTTAAATGAAGCAAATATCCTACAGCATCAACATAAAAAAAAATCGACCCAAAATCAAAAAATTCTAATTCATTATGCGTTTGTGCACCTGGACCTGTCAGTCATATCAACCGATAAAATGCAGTGGACTGGACACTAACTAATCTTCTTACGTAACTAGTACCCGCCATTTCGTCGAATTGAAATTTCCTTTCCACTTGTTTTCCCCATTCCTATAGAACAAATCCCTAAATAGCTCAAAAGGGAAGCTTGAATGGGAAAAATAAGGGGGTAGGAAATTTCTTGTCGGCGAAACGGGGGTTACACCAATTTCTTGTTCCTTTTTCCCTGTTTTTAGAATTGTGGAAAGTACAAACTTTTTAAGAAGAAAAAAAAGTGAAACTTCATATTTTAAAATTTAGATTTTTGTCACTTCTGTTCTGTTTGTACCCCCCCCCCCCAACTCCCGGGCCCCTGGGCAGTTGTTCCCTGTGCCCCCCCCCCCCCCCCGTCAACGGCCCTGTCTATGAGAGACATGTGGCTAGTTTAAAAATAATTTTTACACTACAGAACAGTGTCGTATGACAGCTATCACATTCATATACAGTGTTTCCATTAGAATATACCCCTAAAACTTTCACTGCAATAAACAATCATCACTTCATTGTAGATCTGTCACACATGAACCTTAAAAAAAAAACTAAATTACACTACGAACCCCTATATTCTTCATTTCTATTACAGCATTACATTTTTATGTTCTTATTTTATTTTTCAACTGTAGGTGAAGAAGTTTCACAAAAACAATCTTTAAAACTTTATTTGTAAAAGGAAAGTATAAAGTAGACTGTTTTTTATGTAGCCTTCTACATAATCTAAAATTACATGCTCCTCCCCCATTCCCCCCAAATAATAATAAAAATAAAAGAGTAGCATTACAGAATTTTTTCATTAAGTAATTTCTATGGAATCCCATAACGTAATTGAAAATTACGTAATGGAATTTTATTTTGGGAGACTGTAAACAATCATAAGTACTTACTTTGTCGTATTCTTAGAAAAAAAGTAGGTGTATTTTGTAAATATGAATAATTTATGACAATTTCTTTACGTTGTACAGAGTGTAAAGTTATTAATATATACTTTAAAGGAATGCCCTCTCTCAGATGATAGCGATTCAAAATTCTATTGTGAGTTTATGCATACGATAACGTTTGCTCTATTCCTGTCATTTTCAACCCATTCTAAAAATATTAACGGAAAATTAAAGCAGGAGCACACGGAGAGACAAAATCTTAAATACTTTGTTGGAAAGTGTTAATAAAGATTATTTTTAGATTACATTTCTAAGTAGTGTTTTTTTTTTTTTTTTTTTTTTATTCAAAGAGCCTAATTTTTGAATTTTCTTTTTTTTTTTTTTTTCTTTTCTAAATAAAAGTAATATGATGCAGTATTCCAGGGAAAAGAAACAAATATTTGCGACTCCTTATATTTTCTGGCCTAGTGTGACCGCACTTTTCGCATCTGTCTAACTAAGCATGGCCCTGCATGTTTGCCTAACCATTCGAGTTTTTCATGGTTTTCTCCGAAGTTCGCCTGAAGATATTTCAATAGATATGCAAGGAGGATGTCGCACGCAGATGTAGATTTGCGCAAAGAATTGGCATTAATCTACATATTGACGCATGCATTTCTTTCTTTTTTTTTTTTTTTAGAACGAAAAACGAAACCTAGCATTAATATTGAAACTAAATTACAAGTCATCGAAAATAACAAATTAGCTTTTAAGAAACTTAAACTTCAACCAAAATCGTGTAAAGTTAGTAGTGCTTGATAATATATTGGTGTATTGATACTAACGAATTTAATCGAAGAATGAATTTCAAATAAAACAAATTTTTTAACCTTTCATATTTCATTTACATTATCAACCAGACCCACTAATGGCTGAGTTGATCTACTAACAAATCTGGTAAATGTAAGGTGTCATGTTCAAACTCAAGTAGCATTCATTGTTACAGCCATTCGGATTTTTTCGTGATTTTCTCCAAAACTTGCATGAATAGGAACTAAGAACCATTAGAAAGACCATCCACGGAAAGTATTTTCTCATCGTTTAATTTGAAAATTCTATAACAATAATTTTGAAAATAAAATGATATAAATTTCAAACCGTTTAGAAATTAGAAAAAAGAAAGAAAGGAAAAAAAAATATATATATATATAATATATGTACATATTTGTAAACCAAATGTTTTATAAAGTGTCATCATGAAGGCAAATACGTTAAATTTGATGAGTAAACTACGCGTGTGTACAGATGGAATAATTACAGATGTGTATGTACAGTGTTTGAAAATGTTTGTAATCTATGCGCCGCATATTTATTTTCACTGTTGTTCTCGTTTATTTTTCGAAAGAAGGTAATGGCACCTCAGCATTTTATATGCGTAAAAATAAATAAATAAATAAAAAAAGAATAATAATAAAAAAAATTGTGAATGTGAAAACTATAAAAAAAAAAATGTGAAAAAAATGTGATGGTGAATTTCGAAACGTCAGCAAATAATGGAGTAATATTTCTCGAAATATTTTCTACCCATACACCAATTGTTAATATTTCATTCGAGTTTTCCGTCTTATTAAGTGAAAAAATTTACTTTATAATTACTGATACTTATAAATTCAATTTATAAGAACTAAATCAATCATATATTCTATGAGTTAAAATGGTGATTTATGACATTTATTTATATGTATGTATGTATTAATAGGTGCTTTTATAATATATATATATAAATTCATTCTTATTGGTCTATGTGGTTTCAGTGATATTGTATCTGTTGCTTAGCTTTTATGTATAATAACCGATTATTATTTATATATGTATATATTCAAATATAAAAATTCAAGTATTTTAAAGTTTTATTTTAAATTAAAATTCATTAAAATCGATAATAAAAATTGATTTGTTTTTAATTTCTGAATGTATAAGAAGTTTCTAATTTCTTGAAGAAAAAAAAAAGTTCTTGGGATGTCGTGTATACATGCTAATTAACAAGCACACAAACGAGCCAAAAAACTGAAACCATATCAGTTTTATGATTTTTAAATTCCTCACACCACCTCAAAGCATGTAGAAATCTTAAAAAAAATCCAGGATGAAAATTTTTATGACTGTCTAATATCTTCATAGCTACAATATGATGAGTAATGAAAAAGGGCACATATTGATAACTATTTTATTTCATTTTATTTCATTTTATTTTTTAAATGCAGATTGCTTTAAAAAATGCACTACGACAAAAATTTAAAAACATATTTGATTTATTTACACAATGAAATAATTTATTATTATAAAAGACAACTTTTGCTCGATATCGCGTATTAAAAATATGAAAGTAATAAACTATCTGTGTTTTAGGTAATTTTTAGTTTTTTTTTTTTTTTTTTTTTCATATTTTATCCTGGATTAATTGATATGATACAAGACAAAATATGTTAATTGATCGAAAAAAAATAGATTAGGCATAATGTTTAATATTGCTTTTCTAGCTATTACGTATCTTAATTTTTATTACGTAATCTTAAAGTAATATATATATTTTTTTTTTCGTTTCAATTTTTTTTTCACTCAAAGTAATAATAATAATATTAATATAAATATATATATATATATATAAATGATAGATATTGTAATAAATTTTGACTTTAAAATTATAGCATTTAATAGATACACGCTAAAACCAACACAACAAAAATAAAACTGATTGTAACACAGTACAAAAACTAGCACAGAAATGTTGCAATTCATATAGATCCAGTAAGAGTCAAAACCAATTTAAATTAATTACACCCACATGAGTAAAAGGACGTATTGACGTACAAAATGGATGACGGAACTCATTAAAAGTCTTAAAAGTGATTCAGGAATTAAGAATCCAGTTCAAAAGTAAAAATAAATAAATAAATAAATAATAAATAAAGGACCACAGGAATATTAATTGGAATAAAAAATGCTTAAAATTAGAAGTATTATCGGGTCAGGAAGCATGTACTTCTTTAAAGCAGAGAGAGAGCTGCAAGATTTCGTAAAACAATATAGCTAAGAATAGCAAAGATATATTGTTCAATATATATGTATCGAAAACCTTTTCAAACATTGCATTATATATATATATATATATTAGAGGGTGGTAGGGGACAATTATAATACATTTTCAAAAATAATAAGAATGATATATATAGAACAGAATTGAAAAGAAAAATAGAGTATTTCCTAATAAAAGACAACTTTCCTCATTGTTATGTATTAAGAATTTGAAAGTAATACAAAAATCACTTTAATTAATTTAATTAGTTATTTAAAAAAATATTGTGGGTATTGCACGCTTGGCAATTTTTTCTCGCTCATACGTATTAAAAATCTGAAAATAATAGTAATAATAGTAATAGTAATAATATTTTTGCTACATCTAAACGGAAATAGAAGAAACAATTTTAAAAACTGAAAATTATTAAAAAGCCGATTTTTTCATTTATGAAGAAGATTGCACAATTTTTCCGGGAGACTTTTCCGCGTAACATTGTTTCAGTGATTTCTTTTTTTTCGGTTAACAACCCCCCCCCCCACCCCTCTCTCTCTCTCTCTAATAAAAGTTAGAGAGACATAAATATAAAGAAGCAGCCGATAAAGATAACTTTTGAAAAAAAAAAAAAAATTCTGAAAGAAACGGCTAATTTATGTAATAATAATTTCGTCCAGTTTTATGAAAGTAACCCTTCTGTAAGAAATATACAGACAAGCGTACATATGCATATGTGTACAGATAATAGCAAGAAATTAAAACTTCTTCACACACCATAAATTTTATGATGAATTTTATGATTATTTTCACCTGATGAAGAAAGGCTACGTCCTTTCGAAACCGGTTGTGCTGATTTAAAATTTATGGTGTGTGAAGAAGTTTTAATTTCTTGCTATATGCATATGTCTTCTTTTAAAATTCTTAATCAGAATCCTCTGTTTTATCTTTATCTAGACTAAAATTTTTCTCTTCTCTCTGAATCTCATCACTCACCAAACCGAGGGATCGACTTTCACCTCACTGACCCCTAGCATTTTTCTTATCATTTCACAACCTGTTTAACGAAACTGTTTTCAATAACTAAACAGGATGGCGCGCATACTTAAAGGAAAGAGAAAACATTACTTTAAAACATGCGATGTAGAATGTAGTTTACAATACTACGAGGGGGGAGGATGAGGACTCCTCAACAAATTCTAAACGATGATTTTTCATTTGCGTATAATTTCCAAAGAAATAAAAAAATAAACTTAAAATTTGAAGGGCATGTCCATTATCGAATATTGATCCAATTTTACATAAGTTTACCGTAAATATTTCTTTTTTTGTTTTGTTTTAATAATAATTATTCATTTTTCTCTAAAGTAAGCTTTGGAAAAAATAAACAATTTCAACAATAAAAAAGAAAAAAGTATCGAAAAAGGGTGTTAAGGATTCATTACAGATAGATAAAGATGTCTTTGCCTTCAAATGTTAAACTTAATCCCGATTTTTCTTTCAGTTTTTTTTTTTTTTTTTTTTACTTTTACAACAAATATTTTGAAAATATATGACGCTGATCGGCATGAAAATTGCCTCTGACACCATTTCAGCGTATTCTTATGCAAAATAACCTCCTGAATCCGAATATGACCACCATTTTGCCCAATCACCCACCGTTTTCTAGATACACCCCCCTCCCTCATTTTTATCATTGTTTGGTAATTTTATATCCATCAGTTTGATTTGGAGAGGACCGATGATTATTTTAAACGTTAAATGTCTTCTGACCTAAAGAGCTACAGAGGTAGAAAGTTCTAAAACACGAACATTTGTAGTAAGGAGGAAATTTGAGGGGCTTTGTGCTCAGAAAACAAAAGAAAATCAATAAAAACAATCGGTTTCTGTTTCTTTTTCTTTTTCGCAATATTTCTCTTATTTTTTTACATATTCCAGCTTCTCGTTTGCCATTTTCTTACCAAAACACCCAAAATAATAAAAATTATACAATGAAATTTTTTTTCAAAATGTTGGTGAGTGGAGTAAAGTTTCAAAGCCCCCGCAAGAAAGTTTGACTGATTCACTGTACGACGTTTGCTTTCAATAACTCCCACGTTAAATGTTTTGGGCAGTAAATCAGAACAGTAAAATCTCTTGCTTTGACACATGTTAAAGGTTATTTTTCTTGTAGTCGTTAGTCATTGTCTACCTTTAGTACAAGTTTTGCGATAAGAGAGTGAACTTCGGTGTTCTTGACGGTGGTGATTTTGCGTGGTAATCTTTAACACGTGTCAAAGGAGGATATTTTACTGTTCATGTTTTACTGCCCAAAACATTTAAGGTGGGAATTACTGAAAGCAAACATCACGTTGAAGAGTGAATCAGTCAATTTTTCTTGCGAAGGCTTTGAGATTTTACTCCACTCACCAACATTTTGAAAAAATTTCACTGCATAATTTTTATTATTTGGGGTGTTTTGGTAAGAAAATGAGAAACTGGAAGCTGGAATATGTAAAAAAGAAAAGAAATATTGCGAAAAAGAAAAAAAAGAAAAGAAACAGAAACAGAAACAGATTGTTTTTATGGATTTTTTTTTTGTTTTCTGGGCACAAATCCCCTCAAATTTCTCCTGGGCCCTCTTCACTTAAAAAAAATTCCGATGCCGGCTGAAAACAGATAAAAAGTGTCCCACGTGATTTTGACAAGAGGTGGAGAAGATTGACAGATTCACTGACGAATCATTGACTTTCTGGAAGAATAAATCAAAAATCAGCCACGTCCTTATTGCGGTTTCATCGAAGCTTTGTTTTGTTTTGATTCTTTCTTTCTTTTTTTTATTTTTGTGTTTCTTTTTTTCTTTTTTCTTTTTTCTTTTTTCTTTTTTCCATTTTCACATGACATCAAATAACTTTGCTCATTTATTCTAATCTATTTATATGTATTTTAATAGAGTAGCTCGATCCGACCAAGTACTTTATACTATTTTCAGCCCGGTTCAGGCTTTCTTTAGTTATACCGGCGAATTACGTAACAGTGAAATTTTTTCAAAGAAAATATACTTTATAATTATACTTGAAGTCTGATATTATTAATTTAACTAAACTAGTATGTTGTGGCCACCACATGACTTTCTTCTATATTTTCCTATACAAATTCCCTCAGTAAAAATAATTTATTAAAATTATTATTAAAAAAATTTTCTTCCATGATAATGCAGACGATTTCCATATTAGAGAAGTAGTTCCATTTAATTCTCAATAAATAAAATAAATAAATAAATAAATAAAAATTACGATATTTTTTTTTTTTTTTTTTTTTTCAAAAGTTTTTTTTTTTTTTTTTTCGTTAAAAGTAACAACAACAACAAAAAAAATCGATAACTTTGTTTTGAATTATCATAGATCTACAATTCAACCATTCGTTTTAAAGGTATTGACGAGACCTTTCGAAAGATACCCATCTTGAAAATTTATCCCTCCCGGGGGGGGGACTTTCTTCTATATGTAATATAGAGAAAGTATTGGATTCGTGAAAATTTTCGAACTCCGGTTTTCGATGGATTTACTCGTTTTGGGATGTGCTGAACATGATTTGATAGTTTTTAGAAAATGTCTGTGTGTGTGTGTGTGTGTATCACAAATTTTTGGAGGCTGTATCTCACGAACCAATGAACGAAATTTAACCAATCTTGGTATTTAGTTGGACTCTGACTGGTGCTGATTAGATTTAGGGATCAATCGCCCAATAGGTGGCGCTGTGATAGCATTTTTTCTAAATTTTTAACATGGCAGTATAGGACAAAATTTCGTATAAATGTACATAATGAGAGTTATTTTTAACTTTTGATTGTAAAATTAATATGAATTATTGATAAAAGTAGTTGTTAACTAGGGGGAAAAAATTGTACATGTGGGGGCGTCGCCCTCCCCCGGGCGGAGTAAATTTTCAAGATGGGTATCTTTCGGAAGGTCTCGTCAATACCTTTAAAACGAATAGTTGAACTATAGATCTGTGATAATGTAAAACAAAGTTATAGATTTTTTTTTTTTTTTTTTTTTTTTTACTTTTAAAGAAAAAAAACTTTGAAAAAAAAAATCGTAATTATTATTATTATTATTATTGAGAATAAAATAGACTTTTTTTTTTGGATATTTACTGTTATACTACTTTTCTGATATAGAAATCGTCTGCATTATCATGGAAGATAATTTTTTTTAAATAATAATTTTAATAAATCATTTTTAGTCAGTGAATTTGTATAGGAAAATATAGAAGAAAGTCTTGTGGTGGCCACAACATACTAGTTATATTATTAATCATATGGTAATATAGTAGACAGTGCGAGTGCTATAAATTACATGGTGCCATAACTAAAATGTTCAATGGATGCTGAGATAAAGCCATTTTTAAATTGTAATAGCAGATCAACTTGTAAACCGATAAATATCCAAATTGAAGTGTCCAGAAAAGACGATTCTGCATGCGCAGTGGAAATCTGGATCCGATACAACGCGAAGGGAGTGGGGGGGGGGGGGTAACGATGCCGTTGGTAGAGGTTACCCGAAACGAGGTTCAGGGTGATTTCAATGGAATTTTCTTTTTAGTTTTTATTTATAAAGTGATATATATACATATATTAAAAAAAAAAAAAAAATTGTGATTCATTAAAAAATAATTAAATTCATTTAAATATAGCTAGCTATTACCGAAGCCTGCTATTATAGTTATATCGAAAAAAAATCATATATATTAATTGTTATATCATCTAATATATCTCAGAAAATCTATAAATATATATCTACAATCAGAAATATTGTATTCAGCCAAAAATTTAGTTTTGATATCCAGTTTTGACCTGATGACATGTACCTCGAGTCCAGAAAAGTGAGGCAATTGGTTAGTGTATATTCAAAGTGAATCAGCAATGTTTTATTTAATATATTTTACTAAGTTTGGTATGCTGTAGCTGTAAATGCTGAGCTTTTTCTGAAATGAGAGGTAATCGCAATGTTCGGTGATATAACCCAAAAGCTGATCGGCACTAACTCAAACCAAGGTCCAACCAAATATCAAGTTCGGTTTAAATTGAGTTCAATGGTTCATAAAGTACAGTGTTCGAACGCAAAAAAAAAAGGTATTTTCTAAACAAGATCGAATTATGTTTAGGAAATCTCAAAACGTGTAACTTCATCGAAAACCGAAAATCTAAACTTTTTCTGCATCTTATACTTTTTTTTTATATATATGCAGAAGACAGAATAATAAATCCCCTTTTTAAAAAATAAGTACTCAATTTCAGTTAATAAAAATGCAAGGAAATCTCAAAACGTGTAAATTGATCGAAAACCGAAAATTTAAAATTTTTCTGAATCTTATGCTTTTTTCTTATATATGCAGAGGATAGAATAATAAATCCACTTTTTTAAAAATAAGTTGTCAGTTTCAGTTAATAAAAATGCAAGGAAATCTCAAAAGTGTAAATTCATCGAAAACCGAAAATTTAAAAATTTTCTGAATCTTATGCTTTTTTCTTATATATGCAGAGGATAGAATAATAAACCAACTTTTTAAAAAATAAGTAGTCAGTTTCAGTTAATAAAAATGACAGGAATTCTCAAAACGTGTAAATTCATTGAAAACCGGAAATCGAAATTTTTCTGTATCTTCTACTTTCTTCATATACATGTAGAAGCTAGTAATAAATCCCCTTTTTTCAAAATAAGTAGTCAATTTCAGTTAATTGAAACGCAGGGAAATCTCAAAACACGTAAATTTAGCGAAAACAGAAAATCTCAATTTTTTTCTTTGATAGATGCAGAAGATAGTAATAGCTCCACTTTTTAAAAATAAGTAGTCAATTTCAGTTAATTCAAATGCAAGGAAATCTCAGTCTGTAAATTCATCGAAAACCGAAAACCAAAAGTTTTTTCAAATCTTATGCTTTCTTCTTATATATACAGAAGGTATACGCAAGCGAAGTGTGATGTCACTGACCGTCATTGTGGCTAATTAAAAAAATTTCTTAATCATCCATAGGATTTCTCTATATATTAAAAAAAAAAGTAACTGTCACTGGCGTCAAATTTTTTTGTCTGCGACAGCATCTTCTAGCGGAGGGCAGGGTTCTTCGCGTCATGAGAGGTATCAATATGTTCCCAATACTTCAAGGAAGACATTTCAGCTGCTTAGAAATTTCTATCATTTTAATTAAAAGCATTATTAACTAAAAACGACAAGTTTATGAAGGTACTCTATATGCCATTTTGAAAAAAGTTTCTCCCAGTGCCGTTGTTCTTCTGTCATGAAGTCATTTTACACAGGAAAATATATTATCCATGGCTGTACGTATGTAGGTAGGTAGGTTGGATTTAACGTCGTACTAGTACTACGCTATGGGTAATTAGCGTCGGTCTGGGACGCACCCCTAGAGATGTTCCGGAGGCATGTCATCACAAGTTTGATCCTTCACGGAGGGGATCCTCCCCCCGCTTTGGTGATTCCCAGAGGTATAGTGTGGATAAGAATATGGAGGACTTTGCGGCCACGACAGATTTTATGTACACCAGCCACCATTAGTGTACCCGACGGTCTTTGGCCGGCTCAAGTATCGAATCGGCAATCTTCCAATTACGTGCTCGGTGCTTTACCGACTAGAGTATCGCGGCCCGAAACCATGGATGTAAAAAAGGAAGAAAAAAATATCAACTTTTTTTCTAAGAAAATTAATTTTCTTATCCGGGAAAATTAAAATAGGATTCGTGGTTGTAGATAGGTAGATAATTAGGTAGGCTGTGTTTGACGTCGCACCATTCCTGCTCTATGGATAATTGGCGACGGTCTGGGACGCACCCGTACGGATGTTCCGGAGACATGCCACCACAGTTTTGGTACTATACGAAGGGGATGGCTACCCCGCTTCGGTGGCCCCCAGAGGCATAATTTTGATGGGAACATGGAGGATATTGCGGCCACGACATATTTTACGTGCACCAGCCACCATTAGTATACAAGACGGTCTTTGGCAACACCTGGTAGGGGGTGTTGTCTTTGGCCGGCTTGAGAACCGAGCCCGAAATCTTCCAATAACGAGCTCGGTGATTTACCGCCTGGAGTACCGCGGTCCGGATCTAAGGTTGTAAAAAATAAATAAAAAGGGTCATATTCTAAAGTTGTAATGCAAAATGGTCTAGATATTATGAATTTCTTTCTATAAAAAAATTATATATATATATATATAAATATTATATATATAAATTTGACATTGAATATGAGGATTTCCATAATTTTCTGCTTTTGACTTGTAGTATGCACTATTAATATTCCTTTATAGTGAAAGAAAGCCGAGAATAAGCGGGCAGAGCTCTGCATGTGTTAATAAGTAAAGTGAGTCGGGGGGAGGCGAAGCCTCCCTCGGGGGTTGGTGAGTAAAGCGAGCAGGGGCAGAGCCCCCAAGTTTTGTAAAAAATTATTAAAAATCGAGGAAAATTATTTCCCGATTTTAATCTCCATATTTGAGTATAATTACAAATTAGTTATCGTGCACATGTGTCAGATTAAGTTATTTTGCTGTCAAATTGACAAAATTTTAATTTTAAATTTCAAAACTCTAGAAACGGAATGGGCATAGATTTGATATCCGTTCGTCCTCCGCATTTTGTGTATTTGGCGATTAAAACGTAATGCGGAAACATACATGCCAGATGAATATTTTCATAATGCGTATATGTTGTACGAAATATTGTTTCATATATTACTGATTGCTCTCTTAATATACTTTATTAAAATAACCATGATTTTTGAAAGGAATTAAATATGTTCGTGAGATAATTTGGCCATCTTTTATTATTATTATTATTATTTTGCCATGGACGACAGATATCAAATCTGTTCCTTTGAAATGAGATGTTTATATTTATAGTCGAAAATGGAAGTCTGTCATTTTATTTTTCTAGAGTTTTGAAATTAAAAATTAAAATTTTATGAATTTTACAGAAAAAATGACTCAATCTAGCGCAAAAAAATCAATACGCAGGACTCTAGTTTACATCAATTATAGTTATGATTATGTCAAACAATTTTTCTTATTATTAGTTATTTTCCATATGGTTAAAATCGCACCAAGTTACATATATAGTCGAAATTTTCCTTGTGAGAAACTATCATAAAACATTTGGGCGCTCGTTAGACAGTAAATGACGCTGTTATATAGATGATATAGAAGAAAGTTTTGTTAAGGTTTTTTACTTCCATTACCCGACTACCGTAATTAATAATTGTAAGAAGTATTGTATTCGGTCCGAAAATTCGATATCGAGTTTTCACCTGATTTACATGTTTTAAGGTCTCCTAAGTCCAAAAAAGTAATTTTTGGCAATTGGTCAGTGTGTGCGTGTGTATGTATATATATTTTTTTGGGGAATCTTCTGACTATCATATCTCCGAAACTAATAAAGATAGAACTACGAAACTTCAGAATTCAGACTGGCCTGGTGTACAGATGAATTTTCCAAATTTTGGTGAAAATTGGAAAACCGGAATAGGTATCGTAAGTCTGTATCACAAAAACGACTCTAAACATTTTCTTCCAAGTTGCTATACAAACACTCTATTCAATGTCCTTTCGAATGATATAGTTGGCTAGTATGGAGGAAAATTGATAAGAGTCCTGTATAATTAGCTCAATTTCAAGTCTCTCAACTAGGAACAGTCAGGAACACAAGTGTGTTCCTCTAAAAACGACTGTAAGAATGTTTTTCATACTCGCCATATTAACTCCCTTTTAAATATCCTTTTGTATGTAATTATTGTTTTCAAGTCAATAATTGAGTATGCCAACTTTTGGCAAAAGTCGGTATCTTAAAAACGGCTCTAATGATTTTCTTGAAAACTGTTACATAAATCCATTTTAGATATCCGTTCTTATGTATAACGCGGTTATTAAAGGTAAATTAGCAGTCATCCTGATTAGATATCGGAAATTAATGTTTCGTAAAACGGCTAAACCGATTTTTTTTTTCGTACTATTTTTACTTTCTTCTATATGTAATATAGAGAAAGCATTGGATTCGCGAAAATTTTCGACCTCCGTTTTTTGATGGATCTACACGTTTTGGGACGTCCTGAACACGAATTGATAGTTTTTAGAAAATGTCTGTCTGTCTGTGTGTCTGTGTGTCTGTCTGTCTGTGTGTCTGTCTGTATCATTTTTTTGTGGACGCTGTATCTCACGAACCAATGAATGAAATTTAACCAAACTTGGTATTAAGTTGCACCCTGACATGAACTGGTGGCCAGATGATTTGGGGATCAATAGCTCAACAGGTGGCGCTGTGATCGCCTTTTATGCAAATTTTTAACATGGCAGCATAGGACAAAATTCCGTATAAATGGGCATAATGAGAGTTATTTTAAACTTGTGATTGTAAAATTAATATGATTTATTGATAATAGTAGTAGTTAACTAGGAAAAAAAAATTGTGCATGGGGGGGGGGCATCGGTTAAATTTTGAAGATGGGTATCATTCGAAAGATCTCGTCAATACCTTTAAAACGAATGGTTGAACCATAAATCTGCGATAATTTAAAACAAAGTTATCGAATTTTTTTACTTTTAACAAAAAAAAACTTAGAATTTTTTTTTTTTTTTTAAACGAAATTTTACCAAACTTGGTATTTAGTTGGTCCATACCAATTTGTGTGAAATTCTGTGCAGTAGTTCCTGAGATACAGTTGCCACAAAATTTTGTCACACACACACAGAGAGAGAGAGACTGACAGACAGACAGACAGACATTTTCTAAAACTGGTCAAATCGTGTTCTACAGCTCTCAAAACGTGTAAATCCATCAAAAACCCGAGGTCGAAAATTTTTACGAATCCAATACTTTCTTCTATTGAATATAGAAGAAAAAAAATGAGAAAAATCAATAACTTTATTTGAATAACTATTGAATATAGAAGAAAGTAAAAAAATTAATTGATAAATTTGGATTTCGTAATAAATAAATGCTTAAAGAACGCACTAAACAGACTTTTAACAAAAGTATTGTGACTGATTAAATAAAAGAGCGATTCGTTAACTTTATAAAATTACGGATGATGAAAGAATACATATAATTAATTTCCGATCATATATTATATACGAACAATATTATCATGGAAAAATTTAAACTTGACATTTTTGTGTTTCTATGAGTTTTGAGGTCTTCTGAATTCATTTTTCATTTTTACTTTCTTCTATATTCAATAGAAGAAAGTATTGGATTCGTAAAAATTTTCGATTTCGGGTTTTTGATGGATTTACACGTTTTGAGAGCTGTAGAACATGATTTGACCATTTTTACTTTCTTCTATCTTCAATAGAAGAAAGTATTGGATTCGTAAAAATTTTCGATTTCGGGTTTTTGAGGGATTTACACGTTTTGAGAGCTGTAGAACACGATTTTACCATTTTTAGAAAATGTCTGTATGTCTGTCTCTGTCTGTGTGTGTGTGACAAAATTTTGTGGCAACTGTATCTCTGGAACTACTGCACACAATTTCATACAAATTGGTATGTAGTTGCACCTTGACATAAATTAGTGCCTATGAACTTTTGGTAAAAATCGTCTTACAGGTTGCGTTGCCATCCCGCATTTTCTAAATTTTTAACAGGGTGATATAGGGCAATAATTTTCAAGATGGGTATCTTTCGAAAGGTCTCGTCAGTACCTTTAAAATGAACGGTTGAACTATAAATCTGTGATAATTTAAAACAAAGTTATCGATTTTTTTTTACTTTTTACGAAAAAAAACTTAGAAAAAAAATCTTTTGTTTTTGTTTTTTCTCTCCCCTTAATTTTATCAAACTCCCACGGTTTCCGTGTCTTGACAAACTTTAACATATTTTTGCGTTTTTCCCCTAATTTTGTCAAAGTCCCACGGTTTCCGTGTTTTGACAAACTTTAACAAATTTTCACATTTTACCCAAAATTTTGTCAGTCCCACTTTTTTTTTTTTTTTTTTCTCCCCTTAATTTAATCAAACTCCCACGGTTTCCGTGTTCTGACAAACTTAGAATAATTTTCACATTTTACCCAAAATTTTGTCAAAGTCCCACTTTTTTTTTTTTTTTAATTATTGTTACTGAGTGAATTTGTATAGGAAAATATAGAAGAAAGTCTCGTGGTGGCCACAACATACTAGTTAAATTCGTTATGTAAATCTATTTTATATATCTTTACATGTGTATAAGCTTTATCTTACCAGAAAATTTTTAGGTGTCTAATTTTTTAGTTTAATTTTATGTCTTCTGATTATATTATCTCCAAAAAATGCATATAATACATGCAACGGTAAGTAATGAAAGTCGTGTAGTTGTTTCACTCCAGGTTTTTTTTTTTTTTTTTTTTTTTTTTTTTTTTTTTTAAATCTAGAACTTATTTCTGAAAATTGCATATGCATATCTTATAATAAGCGAAAACCTTTAACATTTTAAAATATTATATATAACTTTAAAATAAGTTTGTATTATATACAAATACATCTACGTGATTTCTCTTTATCGTAATTCTAAAAAACGCTTATAAATTATAATCAGTGTCCATGTATCATTCTGAAAAGGTCAGCTGCACCTTTACGTCATTAGGCGCGAAATCTTTGAGTGTAAAGTGTAACTAATAATGTGGTTTCTTCGCTTGGAAATAATTTTATAAACAATTGCTCCCATTTCCTGCAAGCTTTGTATTAGAAATTACTCACATTTGATCTCCTTTGTCCTTTTTCTTCCCCCCCCCCCCTTTCGAGAAGAAGTGCGAAAAGTACAACCACAAACTGAAGTTGTTGATATAGTGAATCTTGTTCTGTATTTATAAGAAAAAAAAAAAAAAAAAATACTGGATTCGTAAAAATTTTCGAAGTCTTTATGATTGGTAGAAATATCCTCCTATTTACTTTTTTCTTTGTACAAGATGAAATAAAATATTGGATTCAAAACCTTTCACCTTCTAGCTTTCAATATATTTACACAATTTCAGGTGTCCTGAACATATTTTGACCATTAAAAAAATTATCTATCCATAAATCTGCGACAAAAAAAAATAAATAAATAAAAATAAATAAATAAATAAAAAATAAATAAAAAAAAATAGCATGAAGCAACCACACTACTTCCACTACCCACTATTTCACATATTAGAATATACATTTTTTTAAAAATGTGATCAGAAACATAAAATTGACCTAACGAAGTAGACGCCTGACAAATAGTCCAGTCAATATAGGAAAAATAGAAGAAAAAAATCGTGTAATTTTGAAATTTTGCATACTCATAGCCGAGGGGGTCCTGAACAACATACTAAAAGTCCTCGCCCGTGGGGGGTGAGCGGAGAGCAGGGGGGCAATTTTCAGTTTTTATTAAATATCTTAAAAACTATCGCATTTAGAGAAAACATGTCCATTACAAAATTAATCTACGTAAAATTTCCTATAAAAATGTATATTACATTTTGTTTGTACGATCATTAGTTTAGAAGATATAGGGAGATGAAATAACACACTTTCTTGAAAAATTCTTTTTTGCAATAGTAAAATCAACTAAAGTGTGCAATTAAAAGGGTTCTTGTCAAATATTTTCTAATGTAAAAAACAAGTATATACATAGGGAATATGCAAGGATAATACAGCATGTTTTGTAAGTTTTAAATAATTTTAAGGCTAGTAGGCGCAAGTGGCGGTTTGAGTAAAAATCTGGATAAGTCCAGTCAAAATAGGAAAAATAGAAAAAAAAATCGTGTAGTTTTGAAGTTTTGCACACTCATAGCCGAGAGGGTCCTGAACAACATACTAAAAGTCCCCGCCCGTGGGGGGTGAGCGGGGGTACTTTAGGGGGGCAATTTTCAGTTTTTATTACATATCTTAAAAACTATCGCATTTAGTGAAAAATGTCAATTACAAAATTAATCTACGCAAAATTTCCTACAAAAATGTATATTACATTTTGTTTGTACGATCATTAGTTTAGAAGATATAGGGAGATGAAATAACACATTTTCTTGAAAAATTCTTTTTTGCAATAGTAAAATCAACTAAAGTGTGCAATTAAAAGGGTTCTTGTCAAATATTTTCTAATGTAAAAAAACAAATATATATATAGGGAATATGCAAGGATAATACAGCATGTTTTGTAAGTTTTAAATAATTTTAAGGCTAGCAGGCGCAAGTGGCGGTTTGAGTAAAAATCTAGATAACGAAGACCCAAAACCGATCAACATAAAAAAAAAAAAAAAAAAAAAAAAAAAAAATCGCGTAGCTTAGAAATTGAGCACAGTTATAAAGTTAAGTGTCCTGAATAACATACTAAAAGTTCCTAATCATGGGTGGGGGGGGGGCATTTAAAGGGGGCACATTTCAGTTTTTATTAAGTATCTTGAAAACTATCGCATTTACAGAAAAAAAAAATCTCAATTGCAAAATTAATCTACGTGAAATTTCCTAAAAAAATTGTATATTCTATTATGTTTGTATGATCAATAGTTTAGAAGATATAGGGGAACGAAATAACACATTTTCTTAAAAAATTCTTTTTTTTTTTTGCAATAGTAAAATCAACTAAATTGTGGAATTAAAAGGGTTCTGATAAAATATTTTCTAATGTACAAAACAAATATATGCATAGGGAATATGTAAGGATAATACAGCATGTTTTGTACGTTTTAAATAATTTTAAGGTTAGTAGGCGCATGTGGTGTTTAGGTATCCTCTGTAAGTGATAGTAGATATAAAATACATAAAATGTGAATGTTATGATACATTAAAATACTTTAAAATTACTTATAGCAAGCATGCATTAAAAAAATTAACAATATTTTAGTATAAATATTTAGATTACTCTCTATTTATTTTAAAGTATATGGATGATTGTTGTGGTGATTCAGATAGTTTCAAGTCTCTTGCGATTGTGTGAGGTCTTGTGTAATGTTTTCTACAAGAAGAATGCAGAACAATCATTTTTCTACCTCTAAAAATTTCATCTTTTCCATCTTTTCTTGAAATGCTCGCTTTTACTAATCCCTCTATTCCTTTCTCATTTATGTTGCATACATCAATCACTATATCATTTTCACATATTAAACATTTTTCTGCCATATCGATACACTAAGTAATCGCAAAAAATTCAGAAGAAACATTAAATACACACTAAACGTATAATATGTAACAAACATTCTCACAAGTCATAGAGCACACTCATTACAAAGCGAAGGGGTATCCTTATCGAAACCTGTCCATTACCCTTCGTTTAACCTTTACATTTGAAATATAAGTATTGCATTTTACACATTAGTTACATCTTCCACATGTTTTTTCAGTCTTTAACGATAAAAATTCGGAGAATTTGCTCCGTTCTATTGCAGTACTAGCGAAAACCCTTTGTTTCGCTTCCCCATGCAATCCTTTGTGATAGCCGTTGCTTTGTATTTTACGGATATCTTACAGAAAAGTGGAATTTTTCGATTTGTATATTTTGACTTCCACTCTTTAAACTTGGTGCATTGCGCGCACACACACACATACAAATATTTATATACAAATATTTATTTGTATGAGTAAAAAATATTTAACCTGAACCTTTTTAATTACGAAATATAGTTATTATTACTATTGCAAATAACATAAAAAAAATAAATAAATAACACAGAATAGGGTTGGGGACTTTTAGTATGTTGTTCAGTAAACTTAACCTTATAACTGTGTTCAATTTCAAAGCTACACGATATTTTTTAATGTTGATCGATTTTGGGTCTTCGTTATCTGGATTTTTACTCAAACCTCCACTTACGCCTACTAGCCTTAAAATTATTTAAAACTTACAAAACATGCTGTATTATCCTTACTCCCTATGTATATATTTGTTTTGTATATTAGAAAATATTTGAGCAGAACCCTTTTAATTCCACAATTTAGTTAATTTTACTATTGCAAAAAAGTATTTTTCAAGAAAATGTGTTATATCATCCCCCTATATCTTCTAAACTTTTGATCGTACAAATAAAATGTAATATACATTTTTGTAGGAAATTTTACGTAGATTAATTTTGTAATTGCATTTTTTCTCTAAATGCGATAGTTTTCAAGATATTTAATAAAAACGGAAAATTGCCCCCTTTAAATGCCCCCCCTGCCCCTCGCTCACCCACAACGGTCGGGGACTTTTAGTTTTTTGTTCAGGAAACTTAACCTTATAACTGTGCTCAATTTCAAAGCTACACTATATTAGGTTGATTTCTTTAGAAATCGACCTATTGCAATCACTTCGTTTATCTATATCTATATCTATATATATATATATATATATATATATATATATATCTATAATGAAAATTTTGTCATTACGATAACTCCCGAAATAATACTCGAAATGGAACCAAATTTGGACAGTGAACTGATCTTATAAATATCTTGGATGAGTTCGTTAACCAAGTTGCTCCGACTTTTTCTTTTCAAGTGGCAGCCACTTGAAAATTTCAAACCGACATTGCAAAAAGCATATTTAAAGCAAGATTTGCTTGAATTTTGTTGTAAATACAGGCCACATAAGGGTCTCAATGAAGTTTATTAATGAAGTTTATCCGCCATTTTTAATAAAGTGGCGGATATTTTAAGTTAAGTGGGACCACTTGAAATCAGGCTACCACTTGACAATTTAAAATCACTATAACTTCCGAAATAATACTCCAAATCGAACCAAATTTAGACAGTGTCTTACCACTTGAAAATTTCAAATTCAAATTGTAAAAAGCGTATTCCGAATTTGTTTGAAATTTGATGTAAATATAGACCACATAAGGGTCTCAATGAAGTTTATTAATGAAATTTATCCGTCATTTTTAATAAAGTGGTAGATATCTTAAGTTAAGCGGGGCCACTTGAAATCACTCTACCACTTGAAAATTTAAAATCACAATAACTTCTGAAATAATACTCCAAATCGAACCAAATTTGGATAGTGTCTTAACTTATCTTATAAATAACTTAGATGAATTTGTTAACCAAGTTGCTCTGCCATTTTGGTTTCAAGTGGAGACCACTTGAAAATTTCAAATTCAAATTGTAAAAAGCATATTCCGATTTTTTTTCTTAATTTTGATGCATACATAGATCATACAAGTGTCTCAAGTAACTTTATAAATGATCTTCATTCGCCATTTTTAATAAAGTGGCGGATATCTTAAGTTAAGCGGGACCACTTGAAATCAGGCTACCACTTGAAAATTTAAAACCATGATAACTTCCGAAATAATACTCCAAATGGAACCAAATTTGAACAGTGTCTTAACTTATCTTATAAATATCTTAGATGAGTTTGTTAACCAAGTTGCTCCGCCATTTTGTTTTCAAGTGCAGACCACTTGAAACTTTCAAATTTAAATTGTAAAAAGCGTATTCTGAAATTGTTTGCATTTTGATGTAAATACAGACAACATAAGGATCTCAATGAAGTTTATTAGTAAACTATATCCGCCATTTTTATAAAGTGGCAGATATCTTAAGTTAAGCGGGACCACTTGAAATCAGGCTCCCACTTGAAAATTTAAAATCACGATAACTTCTGAAATAATACTCCAAATCGAACCAAATTTGGACAGTGATATTATCATATAATTATCTTGAATGTTTTCTCTGGGCAACTTGTCCCGACATGTTGTTTCTAAGTTCCAGCCACTTGAAATCACACTGCCACTTGAAAATATGCCATCACGATAACTTTTAAAATACTAAACTGATTCAAATAAAAGTTGGATAGTGAACTTATGGTTCAAATATCTAGGATAAGTTCACTTGGTGACTTGATCCGCAATTTTATGTCCAAGTGGCTGCCACTTGAAAATTTGTCAATATAGTAACTTTAGTAATACAGAATCAATTCGCATCAAATTTGGGTAGTGGATTTATCCTTCAAACATCTCAGATAAGTTTGCTGGGCATCTCACTCGACTTTTTTTCCAAGTGGTGCCACCTGAAAATTTCTTATGACGATAATTTTTGAAATACTGATTTAATTTGAACTAGAACTGGACAAGGAACTTATGCAAGTATACTGGATGATTTCTCCGGGCAAGTTGTTTTGTCGTTTTGTTTCCAAGTTGCAACCACTTAGACTGTCACTTGAAAATATGCCATAAAATTAACTTTTGAAACACGGCACTTATTTAAATCACAGTTGGACAGTGAACCTATGCTTCAAATATCTTGGATATGTTTGCTGGGCAACTTGTTCCACTGTATTGTTTCCAGCTGGCGGCCACTGGAAAATTTGTTATCACGGTAACTTTAGAAATACTTAATCAATTCAAATCAAAGTTGAAAAATGAATTTATCATTCAAACAACAAAAATCTAGAAAATTCACGTAACTCGTGAACCAATCACGTTATTGCGTCCATCTTTGGTATATCGATAATAAGTATTTTCTCGCCAAAAGTCGCCAAAAAAGTCGCCATAGGGAAAAAGTCGCCAAATTTGGCGCCAAATCCCTTACCTGCGCTGCTGGATCTTTTTAATGCGTTTTTAAGGAAAAATTAGGCTATTTTAAGGCTAAGACAAGCTAGAAATGCAGAAAACTAACATTTTATCAACTTACTAAACCTCTTTGAAAGAATTTCTACAAAAAAAATTATTTTCAAATTTGAAACGATATTTTAGATGAGGAACTTTCTCTGCTATTTTGATCGAAGTGCCAGTCACTTAATTTTTCAACACGATGACTTTTGAGATTTTGAATTAATTCGAACTATATGTGTACAGTAGACTTATCTCACAAATACATTTCATGTATTCGTCAATTTAACTCACCATTTTGTTTCCAAGCGCCGGACACTTGAAATTTTTAAATTCACATAAAAAGGTATTTATGAACCGATTTGCTTAAAAATCCATGTGAGCCTACATCAATATATCTACCAAGTGCATTAATAATTTGTAGCCACCATCTTGAAACAAAATGACGGCTATACTTGATAAGGAAAAAGAAATCAACCTACCCTTCCGAATAAGCCGGAAGGACTTTTTTTTAATGTTGATCGATTTTGGGTCTTCGTTATCTGGATTTTTACTCAAACCACCACTTACGCCTACTAGCCTTAAAATTATTTAAAACGTACAAAACATGCTGTATTATCCTTGCATATTCCCTATGTATATATTTGTTTTTTACATTAGAAAATATTTGACAAGAACCCTTTTAATTGCACACTTTAGTTGATTTTACTATTGCAAAAAAGAATTTTTCAAGAAAATGTGTTATTTCATCTCCCTATATCTTCTAAACTAATGATCGTACTAACAAAATGTAACGTACATTTTTGTAGGAAATTTTACGTAGATTAATTTTGTGTTTGAAAGTTTTTCTCTAAATGCGATAGTTTTAAAGATATTTAATAAAAACTGAAAATTGCCCCCCTAAAATACCCCCGCTCACCCCCCACGGGCGGGGACTTTTAGTATGTTGTTCAGGAACCTCTCGGCTATGATTATGTAAAATTTCAAAACTACATGATTTTTTTCCTCTATTCGTCAAATTTTGGCCTTCGTTGCCTGGACTAAAACTGATATATAGACGTGTAAAACAGTTTGCATAGCGAGTTAAGAAATAATAAAGGGGGGGGGGGGGGCGGGAAATGGTAGTTATTTTTTGAAACACCAATTTCCGAGATCTAAAAGTGACCTACCTGAGCATGATGACTGTGAATTTTCTTGTAATAGCCACTTATTATACGAGAAAGGATATCTGTAATGGATTTATGCAACAATTTTCCAGAAAATCGTTAGAGCCGTTTTTGAGATACAATCTTTTACCAAAACTTGGCATACTCAATTATTGATCGGAAAACAAAAATTACATACAAAAGGATATTTAAAAGGGAGTTAATATGGCGAGTTTGAAAAAAAATCCGTACAGCCTTAAAAAAAAAAAAAAAAATCGCACTTGCGAGACTTGAAATTCAGCTATTTATACCGGGAGCCTACCAATTTTCCTGAACTAACCAACGATATAATTCGAAAGGACATCTAATAGAGTGTTTATGTAGTAACTTTTAAGAAAATCTTTAGAGCTGTTTTTGGTTACGGACTTACGGTCCCACTTCCACTTTTCCAATTTTCACCAAACTTTGTAAAATTCATCTGTACACCAGTTCTGTCTTAAATCTGAAGATTCATAGCTCTATCTTTATTAGATTCGGATGTGTTGGCAGCCCCC
Organism: Salticus scenicus; assembly: GCA_963930645.1. Lineage (NCBI taxonomy): Eukaryota > Metazoa > Arthropoda > Arachnida > Araneae > Salticidae > Salticus > Salticus scenicus. The sequence goes on along the minus strand of OZ005655.1, from coordinate 86,451,472 downwards.
CTCAGGAACGTATCTGTTTATGTAGCAAGTCAATCGAATCAATATATACGCATATATGAAAAAATGAGAAATAAATAAAAATGACCTGTTCAATAATGTGTGATGCAAATAGGATATTGGGGCTCCTGATCTGCAGATCCACTAGTTCATTGTCGAAACGTGAGTGGAAGCTTCCCTGTGGCGACTCAAAAAGATTTTGGGTTCCGTCTGTGTGTATATTTTGTTTGTCTGTGTGTCTGTTTCAGCGACCGCAAAAATCATTCTATTGATTTGCAATTTTGTACACATGTTTTCGAGCCGCATGGGATTAGCTGTAGTGTGTTTGGCGTCTGTTCTATCTGGAATTCGTGTACGAGGACACACCAAATTTTTCTTTACCACTATGGCCTATGGATAGAATGTACATGTACCGCAATAACGGCTGAAAAAATTCTCCAAATTACTTGCAAATTGGTAGACACTTTCAAGCTCTGTATAGAAATAGCTGTATAATTTTTTATGTGTATATTTTTCATGCTCTATGTACAGGGACACTCCAAAGTTTTTCTTATCATTAAAGCCTACGGGGTGAATTTTGTTTAAACAAATTTTAATGTCGTTACTCTGCATTCAACAAAGTGAAATTACAGTAAAAAAAAAAAAAAAAAAAAAAAAAAAAGCGCATTTTAAAACGTTTATGCTGCATTCAACACAGTGGAATTAACATATACATTATAAAGATAAATAAAAACATGTTAACTCTAACAAAAGGGATATGTATGAACTATATGATTTATTTACGGGATCACGCAAATGAATTCGGATGACATCCTATAATCATCCAAATGATTCAAATTACATTGAAATATTCATGAGTTACAATTAATTAAATAGGTGTATTCTAATTTTTTTAGTGTATATAATTACTGTGGCTGCTTTTCCGAGTTACATAAAAGAATTTCGTTCTATTACGCACTATAGTTCATATTTCAACACTGGTATTGAATTTTAACATAGTTACACCCCACGAAATATGATGAAATTTTATTAGAATTTTAAAAGTATATTTTTTTTTGTGTGGGAAAATGTGGCCATAGAATTGGTATTTAATTTACAGGGTTGCACAAAATAATTCTAGTATGTTATGTAATCAATTTGCAGGAATTTTGGTAGAAGTACTTATGAATTACAGGGAATTAGTGCAAGTACAAGATAGTCAGTTATTAGGAATACATACATACAGAGATAGTTATAGAAAGAGAAAAGCAGAGGGGGTTGAGGGGGGTGCAACCCCCCTCAGAAACGTTTCTGTTTATATAAAAAGTCAATAGAATCAATATATATATATATATATTATATATAATAAGGAATAAGTAAAAATAATCTGTTGAATAATGCGTGATGCAAATAGGACGGTGAGGTTCCTGATCTGCATATCCACTAATTATATATAGAACTTGTTATCTTACTCGTCAATCTGCAATCTATCTTAATAGAATTTTAATTTTATGTAAGAGAAAGTCGTATGGGTGCCATACCAGATTATTTACTTTGAAATCTATTATTGAAATTCTCTTTAATTCAACAAAATATTTTTTACGAATCGCTAAAATAGATGTGTGTATATTGCCACTCATTGCTTTCTGAGTGAAATATCAGATTTATTGTGCAAACAGTATTATGTGCAAAGAAAAATATTTAAAATGAAATGCGATCATATATTTCGCAAATTCTTTGAACGATTGTCTTCTAAATCTATATGTTACTCAGACTCACATCCGTAATACAAAAAGAAAAAAAAAAAATCTATAATAATAAAAGTAGTAAAGAAATAAAAACCACGACGATGTTTCTTCACCACAAAAATATAAACATTTGGCTCGTCGAAAAGCAAAAACATCTTTCTGAGAGGTGGAGCCGGATAAAGGGTGTGTCAGAGAGGAAAATCGGCACAAATTTGTAAAATTTTTGGACTTTCTTTACAAATTTAATTGATTTAAAATTTTATTAAAATACAGGATTCTTTCCGCATTGAATTAAACTCTTTGAGATTGACGCAGCTTTTTAAATTCTGTTTTAAAAAAATTGAAAGAGTTTTTATAAGCCATTTAACGCATCAACCTAAATATTGCAATAAAACAGCTTTTTTAAAAAACAACTGTTATTCTTTCATAAAATCTACAAAAGCTGCGTCAGTTTACGAAATGAGAGTAATCCAATAAAAAAAACCGCGTCTCAATCAATTAATATGTCACTGTTTTAAGTGCAAAGAAAGTTTCCCATAGATTAACATTGTCTTTAAGAAAAGCAAATGGTAAGTGAAGAGGGCCCTTACTACAAATGTTCGCATTTTAGAACTTTCTACTTCTGTAGCTCCTCAGTTCAGAAGACATTTAACCGTTAAAATAATCTTCGTCCCTCTCCAAATCAAACTGATGGGTGTAAAATTACCAAACAATGATAAAAATGAAGGAGGGGGTGTATCTAGAAAACGGTGGGTGATTGGGCATATGGTGGTCATATTCGGATTCAGGAGGACAATTTACATAAGAATCAGCAATATATTTTTTTTTTTCTAGAGCAGTGTAATTACTAATTTATAAACTACTGGCAAGCTTTGACCGCTTCGCTGGTCATTATATCGAAATAATTTCTCAAAATACCATATCAAAATTATAATTTAAAAAAAAAATCATTGATATCAGTCAAAATCTAAGTTAAAGTTCTCGCTACCTTCGGTAGCGGTTTTCCCACACGCCACATTTCTAGTCTGGAGAAACAATGCCTTCGGTAGCGCCTTGCTTGCATTTTACTCCCCATACCTCGCGGGTAAAGTGGGAAGATTTGCAAAATCCCATCAAAGTGCATATGAAATACATTTAATCAAAACCCGCACAACAAAATTTGCCATTCAAACGTAATTTGGAGCACGTTTAAGCTTGAAAACGTGTTTTTTTTGCCCCGCCCACCCCTAAGAGGAGGGTAGGAGTAATTTCACAAAATCCCTTTATAGTTCATGTTGCATACACGTACATAACCGACACATTAAAAAATTGAGATCCTGAGATTATTTAAGGCAGAGTTATGATTTAAAACATGCTTTTTAGCCCCACCCCCTGTGTTTTTTTAGCCGCATTCTTAAAGGAAAAAAGGGGGAGGGAATTTTGCGAAATCACTTTTATCAGTTAGGTACATGTAACTGACCCACGCATCAAAAAGGTCCTTCCTAAGATAATTTACTGCAGAGTTACGCATGAATACATGTTTTTGCATCTCGCCTCCTATGGGGCGGAAGAGTGTAATTTCTAAATATTACTTTGTAGCGTGTGTTGAATACGTATAAGCAGTCCACACATCAAAAATTGCTATTCTATGATAATTTTGAACAAAGTTACGTGTAGAAACATGTTTTTTACCCACCAACCCTTAAAAGGGGTGGGGGGTAACACGGAATTGAAAATAATCCCTTTGTAGTTTGTGTGTGTTGAATACGCATAACCAATTGACATATCAAGAAATCGCTTTCCTGAGATAATTTGAAGCAGAGTTACTTTTTAAAACGTGCTTTTGCCCCCCCCCACGCCTTTAAAGGGAGGTAAGAGGAAATTTCACGAAATCCCTTTATAATGCGTGTTGGGAAAGCATAACCAGCCCACGCATAAAAAATCGCCTAAGATAGTTCAAAGCTTGCGCATGGAAAAACGATTTCCCCCTCCCCCTATCCCAAGAGGGATATGGTGGAATTTTACAAAATTCCTTTGCAGTGTGTGTCTTGTGTACGCACAACCAATCTACAGATAAAAAAAATCGCTATCCTGAAATAATGTGGAGCACAATAACTCTCATAAGCATGTTTTTGCCCCCCTGCCCGCACCTAAAGGGGGAGAGGGAGAAATTTCGTAAAATCCCTTTATAGTGCATGTTGCGAACGCATGAACAACCTACACATAAAATTTAATCTTACCGAGATAATTTGAAGCAAAGTTATGTTTGTAAACGTGTTTATTACCCCCCCCCCCCTCCTGTCCTTAAAGAGGGGAGGGAGGAAATTTCATAAAATCCCTTTATAGTGAGTGTTTGGAATACATAAATAATTTACACATAAAATTTAATCTTACTGAGATAATATGACGCAAATTTATGCTTGGAAACGTGTTTATCCCCCCTTCTGCCCTTAAATGGGGGGGGGGGAGTGAGAAATTTTGTAAAATCCCTTTATAGTGCGTGTTGAGAACGCATAAACAACCCACACATAAAATTTAATATTACTGAGATAATTTGAAGCAAAGTTATGCTTCGAAACGTATTTATTCCCCCCTACTCCCAAGGGGGGAAAGGGGAGCTTTCGCAAAATCCTGTTACAATGGGTGTTGGACACACGTAAATAAGCCACACACTAAAATTTGTGACCTTACCTCCTATAGATTTCCACGGACGAATTTAGCGCTAAAAGATGGGGTCCAATTTGTCCCCTCGTATATCCCCCTCCCCCCAAATATTGCAAATCGGGAAAAAAAAAAAAAAAGTAAGTTTTTGGAAATATCCTCAAGAAGAGTCTTGGTGATTTTCTATACATTTGGGCTATTATTGGTAGAGTTTTAGGAATAAAACAATACAAATGAAAGTTTGAGGTTAAGGGAGATAAATTGGATGGACGTATGCTCATCTTCAGGAAAATTCCCTTTTGATATTAACCCTTTATCGATCATTTGCACCGTATAACAGAAATTGAATGTGCTATGAAATGGATAAAACTATTTTAATAAAAGTTAGGAGTTAAATGTTTTTGAGGTATCTAAATCGATGGGAAATATCCTCATTTTCAGGGAAATTCCCGTTCGGTGCAAACCCTTTATAAGCCAGTTGCATCATATGGCAGAAATTCGGTTTACTTGAAAATGAATATAATAATTCTGATGAAAATTTGTGGTTAAGTGTTTTTTGAAGAGTTAAAGTGATTAGAAATATCGTCATCTTGAGGAAAATTCGCGTCCGTTTTCAACCCTTTATCGGCCAATTGCAACATACGGCTTTACAGTCGGCAGCAAAATCATTCGATTGCTAGCAATAATTCCTATGTAAAAAAAAGTACACTTACTAGTGTTTTATTAAATAAATCCCGTCGAATCATTTTCTTAGTCTAAGAACATTGCTCGAACGATTTTGATAAGTATTTAAGGTATGGGGTTTTTTAGATGACAATTCAATTTGAATTTTCTTCATTTTTAGGAAAATTAACGTACACAATTAGCACTCACTCTGCCTCTGGCAAAATTACGACAGAAACTTTCCAGAAAATGGCTCTAACTGTTTTGATAAAAAATTAGCATTAGGTTTATTTTTGAGAGGAGAAACCCATCTGATTTATCCCCATCTTCATAAAAATTAGAGTTTACATGGTTTTCTAGAAACTATTTCAATAATTTTGATAAAAACTTAGATTTAGGGAATTTTTGAGTTTACAATTGAATTGATTTTTTTTTTTTTTTTTTTTTTTTTTTTTAAACCCTCGAATGTTTTTAATAAATATTTAGAGTTGATGTGTTTTTGAGATGACATTTCAATTTGAGTTTGAATAACACTCATCTTCATTATAATTAGCGTTCACTGGTAAACCGCATACCACAAAAAAATGCGCATAACCTTTTATTTATTTTATTTTTAAATAGAAACTGCTGAAAGGATTAAACAAAAATTGTTAGAGGTTACTTTTAAAACTAAAAACGGCTTCATTTATCATCATTTTTAGAAAAGTGAACCGTAACTGTCCTAGAATAATGTGTAGCAGAAACCTTGTCTTTTAAAAAACTACTTAAATGATTGTGATAATAAACTGTAGTTAGAGATTTAATATGATAATTGGATTTGAATTTTCCTTATATCGAGGAATATTAACTTGCATTGTTAACTCGTTCTCCGCCTTGAGCAAACAAATAATAAACATATTTATGTTTACCTGAAAACAAATCACAGTATCTACACTACAAATGATTTTTACGATGAGACCGAGTGAACTCGGTCATCCAAGTACTAAGTTATTATATGTGGAAATGAAGCATAGAAATAAAAGAAAATATGTTGAACAATTCAATTAATGTAGAAAAATAACTTTGAGATTGTCCAAAAATTGATATATCTTCAACAACGGCATTTACAGTAACAGGGTTAAAAAATAATGAGCTGTTTCTGAGACAGTAATGAATTAAATCATGTAAAATCACTATCATTGTCCAAAATCTCAAAGATTTCTACTAGGAGTTAAAATAAATGTAAAAATGTGCAAATAAAAAAAATTCCAGTTATTATGCTTTAATATATATATTTACACAAAGCAAGAACAGTTTAATAATACTAAATACGATACAATTATCTACATATTCATTTATGCTAAAAAATATATGCAAAGTATTTCATTTTCAGCACTCTAAAAATGCACGTTAATAATATTATATTGAATGTAAATTAACAGTATTAAAATGCAACCTATGGTCTGTAATGTAGCGACAAAAAATATACAAATAATTCTATGTTGCTTGTGGACATTTGAACCAACTTTTAAGCAGGGCCTATATAACACGGACAAAAATTTGATTATAAATATACAGTCAGATCTCAATATTATCATATCTAACTGGGGATAAACCTGGACAATACATTTTAAAGAACTCGTCAGCTGCCAGTAGATCATTCAAACTTAATCATAACTTTGATGAAATCTAATTTAGAAAATTTATTCCTCAAGCCTGAAAGTGCATTTCAGAAAATTATTGAGTGGAAGGCTGATTTTCTATGTGAAAAATACCGGAGCCGGGAATCGAACCCGGGACTTCCGCTTCACGTGCGGATGCTCAAGCGGAAGTCCCGGTTTCTATTCCCGGCTCTGGTATTTTTCACATAGTTGGTATAAAAAATCAGCCTTCCACTCCATAATTTTCTAAAATTGATGAAATCATCCCCCCCCCCCCCCCCTGACCAGAAAAAGAGTAATCTGGTGTATCACTGACATTTCTTTCCGTTATTCACATTAGTGCAGAATATTACTATAGTTTAATGTGTAAGATGTTATTTATTTCAAAATTTCTAGAGTAATTTAAAATCCTTTAAAATTAGTTTAAAAAATTGCTTCAAAAATCTTCTTATTTTTAAAGACATACATTTCGGTTGAAAGACTATAGCCTCGCCGATCCACAATCCCCTGTTTGAATATTATGTGCACATTAACAAAAAAATATTTAAATTGTTATTAAATATAAAAATATGTTTCAAATTATTCAACGAGTTGTCGCCCACTCACTTCGTTAAAACACATTAGACTATTTTAACTAATCCTGTATATCAATAAGTAAAAAAAAAAATCTGTAAACATCACAAAATGGAATAAATCGCGACAAATGTTCCGAGTTTAAGGTCGAAATAAAACTGTGACTCTGAGTCAGGCAAATAAAGTCGGAATGAATGTAGCAAAGCGGCAACACACAAAAATGATCCAAGAGACAAGCTAAATTAAAATCAAGAAAAGATCTGGTGTAATAAGAATAATTATATAAAAGGACAGAAAAGATATCAAAAATAAATTTAATAAAAAAAATAAATGGTGACATTAAAAGAGAAAAAAAAAAAAAAAAAAAAAAAAAAAAAAAGGAAAGAAAGAAAGAAAAGACCGATCATGAGAAAGATATGTGTGTAATTTCCAAACATTAGATATGAAAGACGCTGAAGAAATATTAATAAGATTTTTAAAATGTAAAAAAGACTTTCCAAGAAATCCAAATGGGAAGAGGGGACAGGAGAGGAAATAATGTCAATTTTAGAAATTAAAAAATAAAAAATAAATAAATAGTAAGAATAAAAATACCCATGACACCAATAAGGGAAAGTAAAAGAAAATTTGGAGATCTTTTCATCACGGGCATTTGTTTAATTTATTTTTATTTTAATTTATTTTTATTTTTTTGTGTGTGGGCTTATTTATATGATATTTCAAAAGGCTTCTATCTATTTCAACAAATAATTTAGGTATTATTAAACACCACGTCAATTATCAGTTGGAATGGAATTTTTAGGAAAAGCGAATTTAATATTGTTGACGAATTTAAAAATTATATTAATTCCAAATTATGAAAAAAATTTGGATGTTCTGGGAAAAAAAAAAAAAAAAAAAAAAGGAACAATAAAAATGTAAAATTACATGATTGAAACATTGGTAATTCAAGTTAAAAAGAGAAATTTAGAATTCTTGGTTTTTAGAGCTCTATCGGCCATAGAGGAATTATAGCTAGAGAAAGAGCAAGATACTTTAAATGTTAATTTCTTCTTAAAATCAGAGAAAATGAAAGCAAATGAAGCCGGTAAGAATAAATACAGAAAGCAGCCATTTTCTGTTGGGGTGGGTGAGAGATTATGTGGAAGAGAGTCATAATACAGTTTTCTGAAGACAATGGTTAAAAACTAATCATTTTATATAGAAATCAAAACGTCAAGAAAATATAGAGAATTATTCTTTTTAGTTTCGAAAATAAACTGATTTAGAAGGCGTTTAAAATATCGTGTAAATTTGCGCACCAAAGGAATGCTTGTAATGAAGAAATCTTCCCTTGCTTCCCACTGTTCGGAACATTTTTGATAAAAACGTAGTTTTAGAACGTTAACTAATCATTTCATCTTTTCTAATTTCGAATTTTTTGAAACATCCACTTAGAAAAAATTATAAATCAGAGGTAATATCAAATTTGAAGTTTCTAGATACATTATTACTATAGGAAACATACAAAAGTGTGGTTTTCCAGCGAGTTTTTTCTCACCCCCTCCCATTGTGCGTGCACTAAAATTTTTAAACACCCGCAGTGCTTCGAACATTGTGATAAGCACTGATTGTGTCAAGTTTGGTTGAAATCGGTTCAGGGGTTTAGGAGATGAGAGACATACAATCATATATACAATGTCTTTTATTCATATTAATAAAAGTATTTTTATTCTTCATGGAAGCTAAAACCTGTTGAACCATCTGTTAGTCGGCTAGTTATGGCTATAGTTCATTAAGTACTGCCTTACAGGTGTACATTATTTCCTCGCTTGGTGGCGAGCATTACATCCTAAATAGTTGATGTGTATTACGTCTCTGTTTGCCTGTGTGTAAAAGGTCTTGACTTTCCGGTGTGTATCACTTCTTAATTTGCCTGTATGTATCACGCCTTCATTTGCCGGTGTGTGTCACGTCTTCATTTGCCTGTGTGCAAAAGGTCTTGACTTGCCGGTGCGTATCTTCATTTGCCTGTGTGTAATAGGTCTTGATTTGTCGGTGTGTATCACGTCTTCATTTGCCTGTGTGCAAAAGGTCTTGACTTGCCGGTGTGTATCACGTCCTCATTTGCCTGTATGTAAAAGGTCTTGACTTGCCGGTGTGTATCACGTCCTCATTTGCCTGCGTGTAAAAGGTCTTGACTTGCCGGTGTGTATCACGTCCTCATTTGCCTGCGTGTAAAAGGTCTTGACTTGCCGGTGTGTATCATGTCCTCATTTGCCTGCGTGTAAAAGGTCTTCAATTGCCGTTGTGTATTAAGTCTTCGCTTGCAGGTGTGTATTATGTCCTCGTTTGTCAGTGTGTATTACGTCCTATCTCAGCACGTGTGTATTATGCCGTTGTTTGTCGGTTTGTATTATGTCCTAGCTTGCCAGTGTGTATTATGTCTTAACTTGCCGCTATGTATTCGTCTCAGCTTGTCGCTGTATATTGTGAGTTGGTTTACCAGTCTGCATTATGTTCTTGAATGTCAGTTTGTATTAGCACAATTTTCTTACCTGCTTTTTTTACCAACAGGAAGCACTGCGAAACACTTTTAAATTATTTTTAAAACTATTCAATCACTTAAACACATAATGTATCTTAATCTCACTCAAATTCTTTCATTACAACACATTCAGTTAAGATTCTTGATGTTGTGGGGCACTGTAAGCATTTTATCACAATAAAATCCTAATTTCCCATCATGTGATGAACATACTTAATCATGTGTGCGAAATAATATTTATAATAGAATATAAATTCGTATTTTGACCACCAGAGAAGCTGTAACACACTCTAAAATATGATGAAAATCATACACTCACTTAAACAAGCAATATATTCTAATCTCAAACAAACCCTTCCAATACAACACTGTTAATACCTTTTTCCCATTAGGGGGCGCTGTAAATTATCTTAACCATAGGCCATAGCCTTCTAAACTAGATGCCTTCCGCGTGGCTCGGAAACTTTGTGGTAGGCAGCGCCACCTGGTACAGATTGCGTAACTTTTTTTATTCAACAGCCACCAAAAATTTTTAAAGTGTGATTTGATATACATAAAAGGCGAATAGAATCGAAGAAACGTCGATTATATATATCATATATCACTTATGAAAATTATTGGTGACAGTTGAATAAAAAAGTTGCGCAATCTGCACCAGGTGGCGCTGCTTACCGTTTGACCTCTTGCCAAGTTTCCGAGCCACGCGGAAGGCATCTAGTTTAGGAGGCAATGTCTTAACATCAAAGAAATCTCAGCTTCAAATTATACAATATCAACAGGCTTACAATACAATATACTTAATATTGTGTACGAAATTTCATTTATTCATAATAAATTATAAAGTGGTATTTTGATCACCAGAAGCCACTTTGAAACTCATTAAAATACTAGTAAAACTATTCACTTGTATTACAACAACTATTCACATAATTACAAATACTTTCATTACAATACATTTAACAAATTTCTTTTTCCCGAAAACTTTATGCGGCGTTTAATTCGCCATCGTGCATCGTCACAGAGTCACTTAGCAAGTCTGAGATTTATTATTATTGTAAAATATTTTCTTAAACTATGTGCAACATGTATAATGTGAATTGTACCATAACATAAAAAAAAAAAAAAAAAACTTCATGTCCTCATTTGATTGTGTGTATCAACATAGTCAATGTCCTCATTTGATTGTAAAATTACAAAGTCCCCAGTTGATTGTGTGTATCAAGTTCACTGTGTGTGTTGCGGTGTATCGAGGTCCCCATTTAGACGGTAAAAATACATATTGAGAAATATTGAGAAATTTTGGAATTTTAAGAAAAATCAAAGCTGATTCATAATTGAATGAGTTTTATTAATAGTTATTTATCAAAAATATGCTTTTAAGTCAATTATTTACGAAGTCCCCGATTGGCGGTGTATACACATAGTCCTCAGTTTGCACGTCTTGCCAACCTGTCTGTGTGTGTGTGTGTGTTTCGTGTTGTTTAGGGCAGTCTATAGATGTTAAAATCTACTTACCTGCAATTTTTCCCATAGACGTAATGTATTTGAATTCACTTGTTTGTCCCTGTACACGAACCATTTTTCTTGATCTCAGCGAAAATTTTAGTGTAGCATCCCTGTATCATACACATTTAGAATACCAAGTTTGGACTTTCTACTAATGATTATTTTTGATATATGATGATAACAGACAGACACACACACACAGAGAGAGAGAGAGAAAGAGACCGACCGCTAGAAACATGAATTTTGGATTCAGGGGACCTCAAAACATGTAAATAAAACAAAAATTCAATTTGAAAATTTGACCCAAAAACAATCCTTTCTCTACCTAATGGGTAAGAGAAAGTAATAATAAACCTTTTTTTGGTAAAATTTAATCTTACTTCATACAGATGTAAAATAAGTATTAATCTCACATAAATTACGTTACTTGATAAATTTTATACTTAAGAAATGTCTTACATCTTGTTATAAATATTATATAGCGTAATCTTAATAATAATCTCATAATGCATTAGAAATTCACTACGTAAAATATTCGCATAATTTGTTTTTAGATTTTAATTTTATTAAAATGACAAAATGTTATGCATTACAGAATAATTACCCATTTCTGGAACAGAATACGTCTAGAAATTCTACACCGAAAATTTTCTTCATTACATAAATTACTTAGTAACGTAACTTGATAATACAGCTGTAATTTAAAACGAGACTTAATGAAGAACAGATAACTACGTAAATTTAATGAAAGTTTGATGTCATAACAAACTTAAGAGACGAAACTAAATTATATATTAAATTAACTTTTCTATAAAAGTTTAGATTAAACATTGAAGTAATAGATATAATTACAGAAAGGACATAAAATTCATACTCTGTAGTTAAATTATATAGATCATATACATACATACATATATATTCTATTAAAGCAATGTTATCTAAAATAAAAATTTATTCAATTTATGGAAGAAATATTTAAATAATATTATAAAAGTTTCCTGAAAAAATATAGCAAAAGAAATTATTTATCATTTCATTTGATATTCTCAAATTTTCAATAGAATTTGTTGGACGTAGAGGTTTTCATATTTTACGATATTCGCACCCATGAAATAATTTTTACTGTCTATTCATCATATATTTATTCAATTCGTTTATCTTAATCTGTATTCAATTTACTCGGATATTTACCAGGTAATTTTTACGCAATATGATAAAAAAGTATTCAGGTGGGTCGTGTTCGAACATTCATTGCCCAAAATGTATTTTGAACCGTATATCGTGTAAAGTAGCTTTCTTTAAGAAGCTAGAATTCTATTTATTGATTCGAATTTGCTTTCTTATGTACTTTTGAATGTAAGTATAATGTATTGCAAAATGACTATTTAACAGTTTATTATAATTTTAGTCTTAGAAAGAGAACACATTCATTTCAAACTCGATAAAATGTTTTATAAGAAACACAACAGAAGTCTCAATCCACAAAAAAGTATTCCTTTCTAGTATGAAAATATGTACAGTCGGTAATAAAAGTATCCGAACACTAGCAAAAATTCCTATGTAAAAAAGTACACTTCATACGGTTTTGTTAAATAAATCCTTAGCGAATTATGTTCTTATGTTCGGACAGTTTTGTTACCGACTGTATGAAAAATAGAACTTAATTTTATATTTAAATGCAGTGATGTTTTTGTTACAAAGTGTTTAACCACAAAAAATAAAACACTAAATGTTTTATAACTAACATTTTGAAAAAAAAAAAGTATGAAACAACCACACGACTTCCATTACCCACTTTTAACGGATTATATGCATTTTTTGGAATTTTCCAGTAAGAAAAACTTGATACATGTATAAAGACATATAAAACAGAGTTTACATAGCAAGTTAAAAAATAAGAAAAATAAAATAGATTGAGTTATTTTTTTTACACACCAATTTCCGAGATCTAAAACGGAACTACCTAATCAGGATGACCGTTAAAAATTCTGTAATAACCACGTAATACACGAGAAAATGTATCTAAAATGGATTAATGAAACTAATTTAAATAAAATCGTTAGAGCTTTTTTTGAGATATCAACTTTTACTAAAACATGGTATACTCAATTATTGACCGGAAAACAATAATTACATACAAAAAGATATTTAAAAGGGAATTAATATGGCGAGTTTGGAAAAAATCCATATATCCATTTTTAAAGGAACGCACTTGCGAGACATGAAACTGAGCTATTTATACAGAACGTCTATCAATTTTCCGGAACTAACCAACTGTATCATTCAAACGGGCATCTAATAGAGTGTTTATGTAGCAACTTAGAATTAAATCGACAGAGCCATTTTTGAGATACAGTCTTACAGTACAACTTCCGGTATCCGATGTCCCACTTCCAGTTTTCCAATTTTCACCAAAATTTGGAAGATTCATCTGTACACCAAACCTATATCAGTTGTGAAGTTGTGAATTTTCGTACTTCAATCTTTATTAGTTTCGGAGATATGATACCCAGAATATTCCATACATACACATATACATACATACATACTAAAGTTCTCTGGCACGTCAGTAAAGCGAAGTTTCATAGTTGCCACGAAGTGAAGCAAATCGAAAGAGGTGGTGTTTGTTCATTGGTTCTGCTGAATTTCAGAGGGGACAACAAGGGTTTGAAAAAGTCCCAATGTGTTCGAGATGTTCTGCCAAACAATCATATCCAGTCAAGAGGCGGAACTGGGCAACAGATTGCCGTCTTGGATTGCTGGGAATTTTTAAATGATCTTCAGCACTCCAACGCTTTAATTTTATTCTGTCACGAAGAATTTGCAGTTCTAAATATCTATCCATTATTTGTTTAAAATGCAGCTTCATGGAATGGAATGATAGTACCGGGGATCTCGTTTCAAGTATTCTTGAACCTCTTTTTCCGAGACTGTCGGCTTGCTCGTTACAAAAAATGGCGCAGTGGCCATGTAGCCACACGTTTCCTTCTTAAACTCAACTCCGAGAAAAGATGCCGACGCTGGGAGATTTCTTCTCAGACTGACCGAGCTAATTGCCTGAATTGCGGCTTGGGAATCGGAAAATAAGACCATTTTATCAAATAATTTTAATATTTGATTTTTTTTTTTTCTGTTTTGCTTCCTTTTTTTTTTTTTTTTTTTTTTTTTTTGGTAATCATTTTGCTTCTGTATTTGCCATGCCATTGGAAAAAAAAAAGTAGATACATACACGCACTGACCAATTTCTGAGAATTACTTTTTTTTTGCACACAGAAAGCCTTAAAACGTGTAAATCAGGTGAAAACTCGACATCGAATTTTTTGGACCGAATACAATACTTCCATTACCTACGGTACTAGGGTAATAGAAATAAAAAGATTACTTCATCAAACACTATATTTTATTACTTAAAAAAAATCGCTAAGGAAAGATTTCTAACAACGGGATGGGGGGGGGGCAAGAATTTTTATCTCAAGTCGGAACACTGACACCAGCACTTTTTATGAATAATTTCTATCAGATTCAATCACGAAAAATTACTGCACAGATATTATAGAAAATACTGGTGTAAGACGTCCGTCTTGAGAAGAAAACTCTTGCATCTTTGTCCTAAGATAAATTATGAAAAGCATGTTCTTGTTTAATTCATATATATTTTTTAATTAATATTTTAAAATATATATATATACTAGCTGACCCGACAAACGTTGTTTTGTCATATAAATTATTTCTAGAGAATATTTTGCTAGAAAAAAATAACTAACTTATTGTAAGTGTGTAAGGATATGGTATATAAGTGGAAAATGTATGGAGCGCTGTGAACGGTGAAAGAATATAAAAATAACAAACACCAATCATTTATTTTTTTAATTTATTAAAATTGATTCTTTAAAATTATATACATATCGCTACTTATAACAATATTACTAAAAAACAATATCAACCCTTAATGCAACAGAGTGTACAATATTTTTTGTTATCCCATCTTTCGCCAATACAAACACACTGGATGGTTTGCCCACTCGAGAGCCACGTATAATTGTCCGTGTGAAAAACATGATGTGCTCAAATCTAAGCCACAGACTGACATCGTTTGGCCCTGAGACTTATTGATAGTCATTGCAAATGCCAATCTAATTGGAAATTGAGGGCGTTTAAATTGAATTGGCACATCTGTGGGTATAATAGGGATTCGCAGTAGTAATATATTTTCACCTCGGAATTTGTCATTTAAAATGATGGCTTCGATAACATTTTTCATTATTTTTTTTATGACTAATTGCGTGCCGTTGCACAACCGTGGTGGGTTCAAATTACGAAGCAAAAAAACCGGAGATCCAACCTTCAGTTGTAAAATATGCGGTGGCATGCCTGGTAAATCCAATGCGTTTCAAAACTTTGTGGGTAATTTACAGCTTCGGTGTCATCGCAAACTGTATCATTAGATTTGTATGACACCAAGTCTCTTGGTAACAAATGTTGTATCTTGAGATTCAATTCGTTGACGTCCACATTTTTTGCTGCTAAAATTGCTCTTTCTGCCAGCTATTCATGATTTGTGTATCGTCTGTGTACATCGGGAAATATCTGGTCAATAAGAGCATCTTGAGAATCAATGATTGTGCAGAAATCAATCGGTAATTTTATGCATCCAGTTTCATCTGTAGTAACTTTTCCATCGCCGATATCTAACAATTGTTTTGAGAATGTTTCAGCGGATGGATCTTGAAGCTTTTGAACGCACAAATTTACTTTTAGTTGTACGTTTTCAACATTAAGCCACAATGACGATGATTTTAAGCATGCGTTGATCTCATCAGCGTATGTTGAACGCGGAATAACGGGAAGTGCTTGTCTGAAATCACCTGAAAAGAGTAACAGAGTGCCGCCAAATAGTTTGTCGTTGTTTTTTATATCTTTCAATGTCCTGTTCGACGCCTCAATCAAATGTTTGTGTGTCATAGTGCATTCATCCCAGATAAGAATTTTACACTATTTCAGCACTGTGGCCATGGACGATTGTTTTTTTATGTTGTACACTGCGTCTGGGTTATTTTGAATATTTAGTGGCAGTTTAAATAATGAATGAGCTGTTCTGCCTCCATCCAATAAGGTTGCCGCAATGCCAGATGATGCAACAGCCAATGCGATGCCATTATTTGATCGTATTTCGGCGAGAATTAGCGAAATAAGGTTCCACCTGGTGCACCCCCCCCCCAAAAAAAAAAAAAAAGAATCCACATTGTCCTACCAAAACTGCGAGCATGATGCGGTCGTAAACGGTTCTTTGTTCTTCATTCATTAGTGGGACATTGCGAGCAACAATCGCTGCCATTTCTACAGTATTGTATTGTAGTTCACGATTCAATTCAGTGCTTATTAAATCAGATGCATTTCGATTTGTTGAATGCATACCGAAATGACTGAGTTGTAAGTTGGCAATGATAATGCAATGATCTTCAGTAGCAATCAATGCTTCATTGTACATAGCGTCACTGAATACTATCGTTAGATCGTTGCACCGTGAACGATGTTGATGCAATATATCATCAGTCATTGAATCTTTGTGATTATCCCATAATGTCTCTGCTCGGGCCGGGAAACATGTAGTCAACTCTATAGCGAATAGTAGACGAATTTGTTTTGCTGTGCAGTTCAGTCCTACTTCAGCAAGCATAGACTCCCACTGGTTGTCGTGTTCCAGCAAGCCGAGTGCAAGGCATGCATCTTTATACGTTGGATACTGTTGTCCATTCACTTTACGTAAATCTTGAAATGACAAAGGGCCGATGACATTAACCAATAACAGTCGAAGATAAAAGCACTCAGTCTGCCTTGGATTGATTGTAAATACTCGTCCCAAGGTGTTTGATTTGAATAAACCGGGACATGCATCAATCGGCGTGCCTTGCTTGCGGGGCATCCATTTTTTTGTTGAAGCCCATGTGAAATAGCGTGGTACTTCTGAATAGAGTAATTTCCGTGCAAAAGCACCAAAAGCATCCGCACGATTACACAATTCAAAAAATTCGGTGAGTGTAGTTTTTGGTGGATTTATAGCACGATCAATCGCTGTCTCGCTCGTGAAATATACGAGTTGGCCATTTTCAAGATGGACGGCTAAATGAAGAACTGCTGGATCCCGTTCACGAATTGGGAAACCAAAGATACGCCAAACAGCTTCATTGGAGCTGACGTACCGGCCAATTTGGTAAAGTGTTATTTCATCGTTGTTATTCACCGGAGGAGCATTCACATTGGTATTTTCAACTCGAAATGCAGCCATATCACTGCCTTTATTCACATACTTGCAAATGTATTTGATGCTCTTCACTGAACTTCAGAACTGAACATTAATATGATCATTGAATGTTTTGCTCAGCAGAGGCGAATATGGGACCACCCAACGGTTATCAATGTCAATATCTATGTTGTTGACATAGATGACCGCCATAGATGATAAGATTGTCCGCCATTATCGGGATTTCTTCGACGATATATTGGATATCCGTCAACATTTGTGATCGGGAAATTTTTCGGAAAACTTTTAGTACATTTTCCATCTGCACAAATAATAATGGCCTAAAAATTCATTTTTCATTTTAACATAAAATAACTCCGTCGGATATTGACGAATTTTTTAAAAGAATATACCATTTTAACTAATTTTAACATTTTAGCAATATTAACGTTAGAAAAATATTTTAAACACTTACGGTTAAAAATTCATTTTTCATTTCAACATTAAATAAATTCTGACATCGTGTTTACGATTCTAAAATATTAACTTTGAAAAAATATTTTAAACACTTCGTAAGATACGGTTACGATTCTAAAAAAATTAATTTTAAAAAATAATTTTAAACACTTCTTAAGATACGGTTAAAAATTCATTTTTCATTTCAACATTAAATAAATTCTGACATCGTGTTTACGACAACTCACGCCATCAAGGTGGAAAAGTTGTTGAAAGAGTTGGTTAAAAATTAATTAAGAAAGAACTAATTAAGTTACAACTTTCATTTGTAAATCTAAACCATTCTTGAATCCACCTGAAGATACACAAAAAATTTCATTAAACTCAGTCCAGCCGTTTAGGAGGAGTTCAGTGACATACACACGCACGAAAGAAATATATATATAAAGATATATATATATATATATATATATGTATGTATATATTAATGATATGTTTCCTTTTTTTAATAAAGACTTTTATGTAACTAACATATTTATAAAAAAAAGAAAAAATATTATGTAAAACTTAGGTAACAATGGAGAACTTTGGATACCTATGAAGAGTTATTTAATTTGATGCGTGCATCTAAGTAAGAGTAAGACAAATTTATATATTTATCTAATGCATTTCTTTAAAAAAGAAAAAAAAAAGATTATAATAATAATAATGATAATTTAACTAAGTAATATAATGCAAGATAAAATATTTTATGTTAAAAAATAAGTATTTACTTTATAATTGAAATCTGCATTGTGATTCAAATTTAGAAATATTTACAACTTCTGTTAATTGATTTCAAATAATTTATAAATTTATATATTGGTAAACTGTCGTAAAATCACTTTTCAGTTTAATTAGCCAAAGTATGTCGCGTCACATGACCATGTTTCTTTCCAATTAAATTTTTGCAACAATAATTTGTGTGTTAATATATAAATCAATTTAATGATTTAAAAATAATTAGCAAAGAATTTCGTTTTCTCTCGTTTTCCATGAGGTGATTAGTTTAATTTCTGTCGTAGGCTTTGACATATTAATGAAGATAAATGAATATTTGGATATTTTAATGTTGATCGAGAAATTATTCTAATTAACAATAATATTTCATATGATTAATTCATGTTTCTATCTTATTATGCATACATATAACATAGGAGATATATATTTGTCAATATGTGTTCATCAGATATTTATTTTCTTAAGCAGATATCATTTCTTTAATTTTTAATGAATGCGCTTCACACCTTTTATAAAAATTTACCTGTAAACAAATTCTAATGTGAAACTATACAATAAAAACTATGAATAAACGATGCGTTTAATAACATAAGGATATTTATTTTAACGTAAAGGAATTGCTGTTCAATAGAATTTGTAATTTGAAAGTACGAATGTTTCTTATTATATATTTTTTAGCTTTCTCTGCTTTGAGACAAATTTTGATCTTTTATTATGTGTATAATTCTAATTTGGTTACAAGGTATTCTAAACCTATGACTTTTACTTTTGAGTAGAATAGAGGTATCTATGACTGAAAACTTATTACACAGTAATTTGTTTTATAACATAAATGAAATATTTAAAAAACGGTTTAAGAAACTTTCACTGATTGTATTTAAAGCAAAATTAAATAATTTAAAGTCATCAGTATTTATATATATTACGTATAGTTATATGACATTTATAAGTGACATTTTATTTATTTATTCAAATTACAGTATAAGAATTTCATAGAATTCGAACTATTTTGTTAAAATAATATAGAAAAAACAGAATTAATAACAATAGGTGACTATGAGTAAATGATAATATTGCATTACATTAGTTTAATGAAATGAAATCTGTATTTGAGGGCATAGTTGTTAATTTATTTTATATATTTAACATTTTTTCGATTTAGAAGACAGTTGAAATTATAAATATATATTTTTTTTTTATTTCTTAACTAAAGTGTGCAAGCAATGGAGCAGAAATTGTACGACATCTGAAGCGTTCATCATAAGGCTTGCTTTTCAATTATAAAACTTTTTTATAACATGATAAACGTTCTCTGTTATAAAAGTAACATCTCCTTCAATATTTATGAATGAAAAAAAAATGTTTTTTTAGCCTAATTCAGCGACCATCGCGTTAATGTCGTGCGTCTTTGTCTTTTTCTTTTTTCCCCTTTATGTAATAACATATAATTGTGTGTGTGTGTGTGTGTGTGTTTTTGAGGGAGGGGGATATACGGGGATAACGTAAGGCATCAAATAAATGTCATGGCTGCGAAATCATCGTTATGAGAATCGATCAATTTATTACTCATATACTTATGCATTTCAAGATATTTTCTTACAAAGTATAAAAAATTTCGAATTTAATCAATAAACTATACCTTCTGTGAACATTAAATTTTCACTCAAAGTCCCGTAGCATAAAAATTCCCTTATATAATTTCATTGTGATATTTTTATATATTATTTATATATAATAAACATTTAAAATTTAAATTAAATCTGTTTGTTGATTCTAATTTGTAATAGTATCTAAATACATTTTTTCACACTAGCAGGGATGGAACAAGGCGCAGAACTCCTACAACTGTCAATGAAAAGCTCGTTTATCAAAAAGTTTTAATTATGCTTTAAATGATTTTCTAGCATAACCTGTGTAAATTTTATACAGTAATGTGTCGGACAATGCGGGTGCAAGTTTGCTTCATGAATATAAAAATTTTATTTTTAACATCACCAAAGCGACTACTTTATACAAAAACTAAACCGAGTGTAGTGACCAATAGATTGTGACTCTAAGAATTTAGTGATGCTAAAAAATATAACTGTTTTATTTATATGTCATCTCTGCCACCGCATTGTACGAGACTTCACTGTAATTTATTATAACTTAGTTTATTTTATTACTTCATTAAAAATAAATTAACCGCTACACTTTTTTATCCATACTTTCTTTCAAATCCACTAAATTTTGTAAATTGGTAAATACACCTCAAAACTTACTAAATGCTGCATGCCAGTTACATGTGGCTTGTAACTGCTAATTGTTATATCTATGTGGTAATTTTCGTTTAATTATTTTTCTTTCAACTTTTTATTACAGTACCGGCCAGAATGGATGACTCACCACAAAAAACTGTGATGTTTATGAATGCACAAGAATAATTGCATTTAACTAAGTATTTATTTTATGGGAATTATTAATTTTAGTTATATAACCACTGTATACATACATAATTGAGAAAGGGTTCAATATTTGGTGTGCAAAACCTTTTTTTTTTTTTCCAATACAGCTTGGATACGATCAGGCATGGAAATACATAATTTTTCGCACTAGTCTGGTGTAACTTCTGTAATCCACGCTTGTTTTATAATTTCTCTTTAGTCCGAAAGTGAAGTGGAGTTACGTTCAGCAACATTGCGCTTTAAAATTACCCAAAAGTTCTCGATTGGGTTTAGATCCGGGGAATTTTCGGGCCACGGCCCAAGGATTTGAAACCCCTGCTTTGTAATCCATGTTTTAACAGATTTAGTCTGGTGACAAGGTGCTTCATCATGTTGGAAGTGTGTGCACTGGTTGATATTCATAAACGGTGGTAACTTCTCTTTTAGCACATCGAGATAAACAGTTCCAATAATTGATGTGCCTTTCAGGTATGAACCACAATCCACACCTTCCTTTGCCACAAATGGCTCCCCAGACCATGAGTTTTGCAGCATTCTTCACGGTGGGAATAATGTCGCGTTGACAGTATCTTTTATTGGGAGGCCGTCGTATGTTTCTACATGCATAAAACTGCAATACTTTAGTCTCGTCTGAAAACTTCACATGTATCCATTGCTCCGCAGTCCAACCCTTATACTTTTCACAAAATATCAGTCGGTCAGCAATGTTTTTGGTAGACAATTTAGGCTTCTTAGCAGGCTTGTAGGACTTTAAATTGGCATTGAATAGCCTCTTGCGGATTGTCCTTTGGCTAGGGATATTAACATCTTTTGATTAACTAGCTTGGAATGTTTTCACTGATTTTCTGGGTGACTTCTTTGCTGCCAAAATTATGGACTCATCCATGCGCTTGCTTGTGCTCTTGTGGCTACCTTTTGCCTTTGAATATTCATAATTTCCGGTTGCTTTGAAATTACTTATAGACCTGGAAACTGTCTTTTGTGCCAATTGTAATATGGCAGCAATTTCCAGAGTACTATAACTTTCTTCGCTCAGAATCTTTATTTGCGCATGCATTTCGCATGAAATTCTTTTACCAGGCATTTTTATATTATTTCACCCTTCTGCAAAAATTTGTACGTCAACACACGGCGAACACAACTAATGAACTAACGAAATGCCAAACAAGAACACTTTTACTTTGGTTGACAGCCAAAACGAACATCTGGCGCCAATACGTCACTATGAATGGGAAAAAACAATTGAGTCACCCATTCTGGCCAGTACTGTATATCCTTTTTTTTTTTTTTTTTTTTTTTTTTTTTTCTCTGAAAGGTCGATTATAGCTTTTAAAGTTTGGCTTAGTATAGATGCTATAGTTCGAAATCTTGAATCTTCTATGCTCGCTGAGGAATGGCACGTTACAAAAGAAAATCTGCTCAACTTTGCAGCGTTTTTCAATTTATAATTAAGTTTTTACTTATTTTTTCTTTGCAGTCATACAATTAGATATGCATAGACATTCTTATACAGGGTGTTCCGAGATTCATGGGACAAACTGAATGTGGGTAAAGCACATATAAAGAAGTATTTTTGCACAGTAATATAGGATAGTAAATGAAAACTATAGGTGAAAAAAAATAAATAAAAATAAAAATAACAAGAAATTCCGATGAAATGTTAAAAGGGTCTTTACTTACAAAACATTACAATAACTGCTCAAGTTTGAACAGTATTGGTAATAATGCAATCAGAACTTTAAATACAGTGAATAGAAATAGTATTATTACCATGTAATTTTTTTTTTTTTTTTTTATGCAGTTATAATTTAAAAAAATGTTCGTTAAAAATTTAACATTTAAAGGCCAAATCCATATGTGTAGAAAACAGAAAACATCCAGTTCTTGAAGAGTTAAGACGAAATTTTCGTTCAATGGTTCCTATGCAATTTTCAATCTTTATGATGCACCCTATCAGGACATATATATATATATATATATATGCATATATATTCACGTTTTTGAAAAATTACGCCTGGTTATATTTCTTCTTCATTTTTATGTAAAATTTTGGTATTCGATATACCTGATACGAATGATTTATTAGTTATCTCCATGCAGGTAGCTAGAAACAGTACATTGTATTGGGATGTTTAAAAATTTTATTGGTTCGTTCGCTTATGTCAAGAAACAATCAGGATATAACGACATTTCAACTGTAAAACAGGTTACTGACTTTTTCCTCATTTCTAGCACGCGTACAGGGATAGCACAAAATTTTATTCACGCAATGCCACTGATGCATACCATACACACACTTACACACACGCATTTATATGTATATATATACATATATATATATATATATATATATATATATATATATATATATATATATATATATATATATATATATATACATATATAAGATAAAGCTAGAAGAGTTTACGCACAATTCAACGAAACGTCATAAAAAATCTGACTATTAATGTTTTACTAAACTATTGATGCATAATTTGGAACTGATTCTTCTTTTATGCATTTCCATTACTATTATACTGTTCTATTATAATTTAAAACAACAGCTGTAATAAATCGAAGCTAGCTGTTTTGCACGATCTCTTCTTATAGAGTAGGAGTGATTGCTCACATGTGTAGGAGAGATTGCGTTTAATTATAACTACAATTACATTGTTAATAATAATAGTTGCACTTAAATGATATTATTGTAAGGTATTTTTAAACGAATATTTGTGTATTCGGAGTTGATATTCCAATCCAATAATTAAAAAAATTGGAAAAAATCTGAAACCTTAAAGTTATTAAAAAAAATTACTTAAGTAAAAAATAATTAAGAAACAGAAAAAAAAAGTACAATACTAGATAATGATTGCAAAATAATATTAAGTTAATAAATAACACGTTAACTTGAAACTGGTATATTTCTTTTTAAGCTTGAATGTTTTTTTTTATTTGCTGACTGAATCTCTCGTTGTCCACAATCGTTGGACTTCCGCACATGGTTAAGGTATAATGCAACCACCTGCCACATGTGAGCCTGTTCGAAACGGATTGTACACCGTGTGTGCAAAACATTTTCGACCAAAAGAAAAAAAAAAGTAGCAGATCATATGTGATAAATGATATATGGCTAGCTCCACCCACTTTTTTGCCCAAAATCCGCCCACCCTTTACTATTTATTAAAGATTTTCCGCTCGAAAATTCTCAAAACACAAAACCTAAATTTCACATCATGTGAAATCTTCTCATTTCAACTTTATAATCCTTTATGTTTATTAAATTTATTTTATTTTTTTCACTGAAATTTAGACAATTACAGGCCTTAAAAATAAGTTTGAACAAGCTGATATTTTTTGCTTGCATTTAGTTTTAGGGCTTCTATTTAAGCAGACGACAGCTGCAAAAAACTTGAGCATCGTACTTGCAAAACGAAACTCATATAGGATAACATTTAAATACATTGCTATAAATTTCTCATAGGTTAACATTAGGATTCGAGAGGTAAATCCTACGAGAGGTGAGGCTTTTGTCGATCGTGCTACTCATAAATAATGTTCAATTTCCGATTCTGAGCCCAGTCTCCAGCGCCGTCTCGCATGGTTTAAACTAGTTTTGTCATTTGTCGAAATTATTTCCTGGTATAGTTCCAGACATTCCAAAAATTTATCTTGACTGTCTTGACATTATCAATAAGCTGCAAATCTTTATTACTATATAATTTTATAAAACTCGATGCGCAATCTCTCCTAAATAGCAAAAGCACAAACTCTTCCATTTTGGTAGAAGAGATTGAGCAGTCCTTTATTAAATAATTATTGGTTTATAGAGAAAATATTGGTTCTCGTACCGTTAGTCTAGGTTAGTAGCTTATGATTTTTTTTTTTTTTAATTAAAAATATTTTACATTACTAGACCTTCTTTAATTCAGAAGCTAAACAATTTTTTTCTCTTCTTATGGAAATTTCAAACTTAATAGACTAAGTCAATTAAATACTGCGTATAATATTTTTTTTTCTACTCCTCTACTGGTTTACAATTACTACTGGCTCAATGCACATATCGCAATTTTACCATAAGCAATTTCAGTAAATCTTTGCCTGCAATTCAACAGCATCCTGACCAAGTGCCCCTTGTCGCGAAGCTTTATGCCCGGCACTATCTTAACCAATCTCTGCTCTGCACTGGTGTCCCTTGTCGTGATGAGTTTAAGCTCGGCGATTACTCTACTTCATCATAGTGTACTTGCTGCACCCAGTAATAAATTGAAATATGGCTTCTTTACTGCCGCTCCTTGTCGCGTGGGAGATCTGTCTTTAGCGGCCCCTTGTATTTATTTTTTAATTTTTTTTAAATAAACGTTCCGCAGAAGGGGACTGGCATATCTAGAATCGCCCGACATCGCTCCTGGAGTGATGAGCGGCTCCTCCTCCCTGTTAATATACATTCTCTATCTACCTGTTTACCTATCTATATCTATCTATATCTATCTAACTATATATATATAGATTATGTATACTATATATATATAGATTATGTATCTATGTATCTATCTATCTGTCTATTTACACACACACACACACACACATATGTATACATTTTACGTATATATACATTTATATAATAATTTTGGTAATTATTTTTAAGTTAAGTGGCATCTCAAAATATTTTTCTCGTAGTCAAATTAATCATAAATGTACATAAAGTTTACTTAAATATGATCTGCTGTTTACTTTTTAATTTTTTCATTATTTTGTAAATCAACAAGCAAATCACTATTTGCACATCAACAAGCAAATCACTATTTTGAAAGTTTGTAAAATATTTGTAATGCAAATTTATTAAAAATATTTCATAAGTTTTTATCACACGATACATACTGTTATTGACTTTCTTTACATTAATTGATTTAACATAACATTATCAAAGATACATTTCTTATACATTAAGGGGTTAAAACTATTGACTATATATTGACCCCATCTCAAAAACATAATTACTTTGTTTCCGAAAAATTCTTCTAAATTCATAATTACAAGCATATTTGTTAACATAACATAATAAAAATTGAGTTAACCAATTTTTATTTAAATAAATTTTATGAAAGAATATATAAAATAACTCTTCAAAATGAAAATGTATAATTTGCTTCATCTTTTTAAACTACTTGAAAATCAAACAGCTTTAACTTTACTTCAAAACATAAAGTTCAGCTATTGCATATAGGTTTCAAAATTCAAATGCAGTGAAATCGAATTAAAGTTTACACTTCCTATCTGAGACGGTACTTACCGAGGAAAATATATCGTTCGCCGTTAAAAAACACATTTACTTTCACAATGTTTATCATGACTACCGCTGATGACATTAAATGGATCAAAAAAGCACATTCTAGCAGTAATCAGTGGAATTTTATTATCTATGAAGCGCAGGAAAGCTGAAAATCATTTATAGATAAATTCCCTTGTAATATCTAGACACGCGGCAGCGTGTCAAGCCAAGTTCAAGCAAAGGAAAAGGCTAAGTAGCGCCGAGTGTAATATTACACGAACCACTTGGTGCCACTTTTGACCCTTCTATAACTCAAAACCTCTTTAACGTAAACACATAAAACTACGTGTGTTTAATTATATCCATAAGGACATGTAAAAGCCCAAATTTCATGAAGCTAGCTCAAACGGTTTTAAAAATATGAAGGTCAAAAGGTCGTAAATTTTCTCACTGACTGACATATAGTACCTAAACCTAACCTACTTCCAGATGACCTAGAAAGATGAAATTTGGAATCCAGCTCGGTAATTGTGTGTAAGCGTAGGAAAAAATCAAAAAATCAAAAAAAGTCAAAAAATAAATTTTAGCACTGACTGACTGACTACTTCAAAACTGACTTTTATTTCTATTAAGGGCCATTGCATGACGTAACATTTTCATGTAACTGATTAGTTTTATGTTTATGAACTGTTCTTTAGAGAGTAGAAAAATACATATAGAATTTATGCGGTTCATACAAAATGTATGCATAAAATCTCTCTATATTGAAAAAAAGTAACTACCGCTGCCGCTGCCGCCTTTCAAATCGCCGCGTCTTTTTATCTTTCTTGGCTTATATTAAAAGAACTACTTCATATAAAAACATGACATTTTGTAGTTTTGTACATAAATGATCAATAAACATAATAAAGAAAACCGTTTTTCTATAAATAGAATATTTTATGAGATATACAGGGCTGAAGTGAGCAAAAAGTTTTCTGGTATAAAAGTTTTATAGACTCAAAAACTATTCATAGCAGCTCAATAATTTTTTAGCAGAAGATACTTCAATATACCGCGGAGTGCAGTGTGCAATCAGTTTTTAATTTTTACAATTTTTAAACTTTTTATTGATTTTTAAAAAAAAATTTCTTGTTTTTTTCTGCGTTCTTTTTATGCTTTTTTCTCTTTATTGCGTCTATTAAAAATACTATTTCGTATAAAAACTTGATATTTAGTAGTTTAGTTCAAAAATGTATAGTAAATACAATGAAACAAACCGTTTATCGGTAGCCTAATTATGTCAAGAGTTATATTAATTCGAAATTATCTTCATTTCTGATATAAAAATTCTCATTAAAGAAAAAATATTATTTTTTTAATTTATGTCATGTTGCCAACAAAAATATGATAAACACAATTCAATAAACTGATATCTGACTATTTAATAATAATTACATTGCTATCCGCGTTTGTAATGATCGATAGATGGCGCTCTCTGAACACTGCAGTTGTTAGTAAATATAACAGCCACGTGTAATTATTATTCTTTCTCCGCCATTTCATCATGGAAAGTCGATTGCATAATATGAGGATATGCAGTGGTGTGATAATTTCACCTTAGCCCACCAGAGGGCGAGCATTTCATTACAATCGCGGATAGTAAAAATATAGATGTTGTTGAAATTCTTGAAGCATGTGACTTAAAAATATCCATGATTTTTTTTTTATTTTTTTTTTTTATGAATAGATTTTATAATATTTATTATATAAAAACTTTTTACAAATATTCAAAACATGAAACCAATTGAAATAAACTCAATTTATTTCCCGGAATAGCGTTAAAAATAAATAAATCAATAAATATGGACAGTATTTATTTTTTATTATAGTGACGTCATAGTCTTAGGACAGTGACGTCATAGTCTTGGAAAATGACGTTCGGAATCATCTGTTTTGTGTCTATGTAGTTTTTCAGAATAAATCTTAACTAAATAAAACATAAAATTTTATTCGAAAGTTTTTGCTTTAAGAAAGTGAAATCGATTGGATTAAAAAAAAAAAAAAAAAAAAAATGAATTTTATGAATATTATTCAGTGATAATTTTTTTAAATTACAAATATGGACATTAACTGCATGATGTCATATTGTTAAAAAACGGCTCTGAGATAAATGTAAAATATTCATATTAAAATAAATGTAAAATATCCATGAAAAAATTTAATAAACATATTTTCAGCATGAAGAAGCGGGGGTTGGCGAGCGCAGCTCGTAGGGGGCAGAGCCCCCTAGTTTCATATAAAATATACTATATGGCAGTATATACTATATTTCATATAAAATATACTATATACAGAATTCAATTAGGTAGTTCAACAAATTTAAAAATGCAGACAATATTGGCGGCAGCGTGTCAAGCCAAGTTCAAGCAAAGTAACTAGCTAGGCAGCGCCGTGTGTAATATTACACGAACCACTTGGTGCCATTTTTGACCCTTCTATAACTCAAAACCTCTTTAACGTAAACACATAAAACTACGTGTGTTTAATTACATCCATAAGGATATGTAGAAGCTCAAATTTCATGCAGCTAGCTCAAACGGTTATAAAGATATGAAGGTCAAAAAGCCGTAAATTTTAGCACTGACTGACATATAGTACCTAAATCTAACCTACTTCCAGATGACCTAGAATGATGAAATTTGAAATCCAACTCGGTAATTGTGTGTAAGCGTAGGAAAAAATAAAAAAATAAGTCAAAAAATAAGTGGTGTCCCTATACAAAAAACTTGTAATACGCGCTAAACAACTGGCCAACGGTATGTCGTCGGCGGCGCGCAGCACCACATAATCATATACAGACACCACATAATTATATACAGAACAGAAATGAATCTACATAAAAGCGCTCCCGAGCAACACAAAAACACAATAGGCACCACTTACGAATACCGATGACACGCGGGAGCGTGTCAAGCCAAGTTCAAGCAAAGGAACTGGCCAGCCTGCGCCGAGTGTAATATTACACGAACCACTTGGTGCCACTTTTGACCCTTCTATAACCCAAAACATCTTTAACGTAAACACATAAAACTACGTGTGTTTAATTATATCCATAAGGACATGTAGAAGCCCAAATTTCATGCAGCTAGCTGAAACGGTTACAAAGATATGAAGGTTAAAAAATCGTAAATTTTAGCACTGACTGACTGACATATAGTACTCTCAATTGTAAAAAAGGTATATCAAAAAGGTAGCAGATAAAGAATGGGCAATGCGCACTATTATCTCTAACATTCAAGAGAATGTAGTCAATAGCATAGAAAAGAAAACCACGCAGCGGAAACGCAAGAAAAAACATTAGATTTCAATACCTGCCTAGTTTTCTTTACAAAAAGTAATGATATCCCAGCAAAAACATAAATGTAAAAAAAGAGAGCCAAGTTCAATACAAAAATTATGCTTGGCTGGGGGCTTCGCTGCAAAAAGAATGGAGATCTAAATGAGTGCCAAGTTCTATGCAAAATCGAAATATGTATTTATAGGAACAAAATAACATTATGAACAAGTATTAAACTCTATTTCTTTGCTTTATTGGATACCTATAACAACTGCTTTATTTAAAAATGTGATATCTTAAAGTAGATTAGATTTGACTTGGCCAGTTTTTATCAGAATTAAAATGTTGAATAACTTTATAAAATGACTGATGTAATGAAAACTGGCCAAGTCAAATCTAATCTACTTTAAGATATCACATTTTTAAATAAAGCAGTTGTTATAGGTATCCAATAAAGCAAAGAAATAGAGTTTAATACTTGTTCATAATGTTATTTTGTTCCTATAAATACATATTTCGATTTTGCATAGAACTTGGCACTCATTTAGATCTCCATTCTTTTTGCAGCGAAGCCCCCAGCCAAGCATAATTTTTGTATTGAACTTGGCTCTCTTTTTTTACATTTATGTTTTTGCTGGGATTCGATATGACACAATTCATCATGCAAAATGAAATTCTGAGAAATATGAAATGACACAATTTACCTTTTAAAACAGAAAAAAATGATATATTTTATTAAAAGTATTTACTTTTATAGAAGTTCAAGTAGTTATTTATAACTCTGCTGCGTGTGCATTTTTTGTTCACATGAAAAAAAAAATCAATAATAATCTATTTATTTATTTATATATTTGTAAAATTAAACTCAAAAATAAATTTTAAAACCTGAAATTGATTAAATGAAATAACGTAAAAGTTTTAAGCAATCACATGTGATGCATTTAAAATTGCGTAGAAACTTATTTAGTTATAAATTACTAGATATTTTCATTATTTTTGAACAAGTTAAATATATAGCTCTTTGTCATAATTTTCGACTATTCCTGATATTTTTAGAAAATTTTCCTGTATATTGGTATAATTCTGTTATAAGCTTTGATATATCTTGTGCCATACTTCTTAAAAATTTCGTTAAAAATAAATAACATTAATGCCCAGAATTATACAAATTTTAAAATTTTATACGATAGAAAATGTCTATTAAATTATGTGAAATATTCTTTGCAAACGTTTATTGAAAAAACTTTCTCATTTTCATTATTTGGGTTTTTCTTGTAGTTTAGGTTAAATAAGCTACACATAGCAATGTTTGAAATATAAGATATAATTGTATATTTGAAATGCATTTAATAAAAAAATTCTAAATCATGCATTGCATCCCACTGCCGGACTCTCGTTCACTTTCATAAAACAAGCAATAATTTTTCTCAGATGTCCTCCATTCATATACATTTCTACACTGCTTTTTAAATTTAAAAAAAATCTAAAAATATGTTTTAATCTTTTTTTTTTTTTTTTGTGCCTTTAAAATCAAATGTTTGGTAATTATTCTCAGATTAATCTATTCTTTAACATTTTCCTATTTTAATAATTATTTTTTTAATTTACTAAATATATATA
Source organism: Salticus scenicus (assembly GCA_963930645.1). NCBI lineage: Eukaryota > Metazoa > Arthropoda > Arachnida > Araneae > Salticidae > Salticus > Salticus scenicus. The sequence continues at coordinate 86,420,070 of OZ005655.1, read as the reverse complement.
TATACATATATTTGTAGAAATGTTTATTTGTATGCACTTTTTGACAATACCATTTCAACTTTTTATTTATTTATTTAGTTTAATCACGTGACTACAGTCAGTTTTGATCAATGCCGATTAGATATTGCACACTTACCTACACATTTGTCGGACGAAAAACCGAGATTTTATTTTAACATAAAACAACTTTTCCTAATTTTTGCTGTTTACAGTAATTGCTTACAAAGTATTTATGAAAGAGTGTTTTACTTATCCAAAATTATTTTATACTAATTTAGGTCAAAGATGTTTGCATTACTCTTATTTCAGTTTTCAAAAGATTACTCTAAGTCATTAAAAAACAAAATAAATAACTAATAAATGTATAAAAGGGAAAAAGGAAAAAAAAAAAGTATATATAAACCACTTTAAGTGCATTATTTCTTCATAACAAAACAAAAATTAACATTCTAAATCATTTTTACTTTAAAAACTTTAATAAATATTCAAACTCAGGGTGTGCATATATACTTAAACAGGGTAATAAAATATATCCTCTACAAATATCAAATATTTTATTGATTTTAAAAATATATCTATATCATTAAATTTATTTTCCTCCTATGAGTTACAAAATGCTCCATACATTTGTATTCTATTGGAAAATGTTTTATTTATTTACCAAAATTTTTTTTCAGGTTACAAAATGGTGCGATAGAAAATAATTCACTAAGAAATGAAATAAATGAAAATGTTAAGTATCATTTTAAGTTCATTCTTTTCAGTTACGAAAGTAAAAGTTAACATTTTAGATCGTTTTTATTTGAAAGACATTAATAAATATTTACGCACATACAATTTGTTTTTCTCCATCTCACGTATACAAAGAAGGAATGATTTAATTAGCTACATAATAAAATAAAACGTCGTTTTTTGAGTGCAACAAAACTTTTATTAAGTAATCAGAAAGTATGCAAACTAAAATTGTTTTTAACAGTTATTGTTAAGATATAAAGTTTGTTTTAAAAACACATATATATATATATATATATATATTAACTGTTTAAAAGGAAACAAATTTTTATTTAATTAAAAAAAAAAAAAATCTTCATTTTGAAATATCTTTAAAACAATAAATAATATTTAAAACTGCAAATATGTTAACTCAAAAATCGCACTATATATATAGCTTAAAATTTGCATTTTTGAAATAAAATAAATAAAATAAAAATAAATAAAATAAATAAATAAATAAATAATAAAAAAAATCAATGTATGTATATATATATATATATATATATATATTATATACTGGCAAAAATTAAAACTTGCAATTCGCAATGTGTTTATTTCAAATTGTAAAATAGTTAACTCAAAAAACCTTAATTTTTAATTTATTTATTTTTGTTTTTGTTTTTATTATATATATAAAACAAATGATTTTTGAAAATATAATTACTGCAACATTTTAACTTTGACAGCATTGGAAATTTGCAATTCTCCATATATTTACTCTGTAATTGTAAAAATTTTAACTCAAAAAACTTTTTTTTCTGACTAAATTTTATGTTTTCTGAAATAATATATATATATATATATATATATATATATATATATATATATATATTTAATTTGTTATTTCAACATTTTATTTTTGGCAGGAACTTTCGATATACTCTTTGGGTAGTTTCTGAATTATTATTCTGTAGTTTAACATTAATATTAAATCTGATTTCTGTCAAATTTTGTACATTCCAGTTATTTAATATCATAATTTAATTTTGTCATCACAAGTATACAATAAAATTTGAAATTAATTCTTTCTAAATTTATTTTTTTTTCTCAAAAAAGTGTGCTTTAATTTAAAAACAAATAAATGGCCAATCACTACGGATATTTATCCTATGTAAAATAAGAATCACAGTACTTTATAAATGTTTTAGCCATCACTATCTCATTTTTGATTTCTCTTGCCTATACTTTGTTAGAGAAAGTATTCATTTTCCGGATAAAAATTTTGTTATTTTTTTACATTTTATGGCCCCTTAAATGCGAAAATCAAATTTATAACGGTGTTTCTCTGTCTGTGTGTATACTGCATACTTGCCAACCATCTCATTAATAAACAGAAGATTTTCAGTACCACTTTTTTTTTTTTTTTTTTTTTTTTTTTTTTTTACACCCGTCATTTTTTGAGTAATTTTTTACTTATTTAGTCGTAATCATATTTATAGATAAATACTCTAAAAATAAATTAGTATATAAAAAAAGGCGTGTACAAAAATATTTCGTTTCATAATTAGGATGTTGGCAGGTATGATGTCAGAATATACAGGACTGCCAACTATCTCATTAATATGCGTAGACTTGTTAACGCCCCTTGAAAATACGCCCCTTTTCCCACCCCACTTTATATTTAGAGCAATTCTCTCCAAATAGTGTTACGATTAAATAAGAATGAAATTACTCTAAAAAATGGTGTACAAAAAAAGGCGGTGACTAAAAGTACTACGCTTCATAATGAGATGGTTGGCAAGCATGAATATATCAAGTACAAATTGTTGAAGATAGTCAGAAATCGGTGTTTTAAATTGGTATTATAGAAATGTACTACCCTCATACTTGCAAACCTAACCCGGAAGATTGTTAGTTCCTGCCCTTTTTTGTACAATACTTAATTTTTAGAATAATTCTTTTCAAATATATTTACGATTAAATAAGAAGAAAAGTACACTTAAAAAAGTCTGGTGTGAGGAAATAGGCGGAAAGTGGCAGAATAACAATCTTCCGGGTTAGATTAGCAAGCATGTACACTAAATCTTTCGAAGAGAATAGACATATGGGTCGTGTACAGGGATATCCAGGAGTTTTGAAATTTATGACACAGGCTTTTCTTAAATTTCAGATCCAATAGTAGTAGATGATTGGTTCTTGAAGTGTGTTTTGTGAATTCGATCATCTTTATTGAAGGTTGTTTATCTCAAAAAAGTATAGCTCTTAACACTGGTCGAATTTCATAACATTTTAATTAGCTATTATTGTAGTTGCTGAGTTGAGCTCGTGAACTATCTGTTAATATTTTACCAATATGCTACTTAATTAAGAAATGAATTTCAATTTACAAATAAATGCGTTTTTCAATAAATATTTGTTTATAAATTAATTATTGTATTGGGTTGGTAACTAAGTTAAAAGAGTTTTTAAAACTTTAACTTTATACCCGAAACTATATTTTGCTTTTGTTCGCGTTACAGACCTAAATTACATGCAGAAGATTAGGTCGTTAAATGGAACGAAAAACGAAACGTAAATTCCTTTATAAAGTAAAAAACTTCGGCGGGAATATAGTCACCAACCCATTTGTTAAAAGTCGCAGTCATATAAACAATATTGCTTCAGTTAAGTGAAAAAAAAAAAAAAAACTCTAAATAAAAAAATCTCCATGGTATCAATTAAAAAAAAATGCAATACACCCCAGAAATAAATTTTAGATAAAGTGTAACTAAGTGTAATAACTAAAGTGTACACTAAGTTTTTTAAGGAATGAAAATAAAGTTTTACAAGCATGCCTATTTTGTATTTTGATCATTAAGAAATTATGCATAGAATATAACTTAGAATTGGATTATTTTTTTAAAGTGACAATTGATTAATACGATAATGTACAGAAAATAATTTTATCTCATACTAAAATATGACACTTTCCTTCCTTTATCAGGAAAGAGTCTCTTTTAGTTACACCAATACGAAAGATGAAGACCTATCAATACCTCCAAAGCCTCATAAACACCTATTAGGTTTTAACAACAATCCTGTCTTTGGAATGAGACAACCAGATTACTCACGAACTATGTGACTTAGTTACAAGTTTAAAAAACGGAAGTAATACCGCTCACTATACAGCAATTTTGGACGCTTTCAAACCTACCTCGTTGTTTATTACGTACCCCCACCCCAATATATATATATATATATATATATATAAATAGATAAATAAATAAAATATAAATAAATAATAAAATTTCAGTCGGATAAAAAAGCGGAAAAAAAAGACAACAATACCACATATATATTTAAAAGAGGAAGCGTTGGTGATTAAATACTTTGCGAGAAAGGTCACAAATATGGCTTAAGGTTATAGGCAGCGAGATATTTTTTTTAATAAGTTCTTTGCTTAAAATGTAATATTTACAGAGGAAGTTTGCCAGGTTATAAATACTATGCGAATAAAGCGCAAGAAGACAAAACAGTTTGACAGGAACCACATCTATGCTCTTACGCGAGTAGTACGCTAATATATTAAAGTTATAAAAACATAATTTGAAGGAAATTCTCTAGACCTGCTAACTATGCTAGTTTATCCGTAATGGTATTAGGCCCCGCCTTTTTTTCACACCAGAATAGTTTTAGATTAATATTCAGCAATATGTTCTCATGATTAAATAAGAAGACTATTGCTCTACAACTATTCTGGTATGAAAAAAAGGCGGGACTTAATACCATTATGGTTAAACTAGTATAGTTAGCAGGACTGACACTCATTCGCTAGCAAATGGCAAGTAGAAGTACAGTGCAGCCACATATCCTAAAACTAGCAGCGAGGATGCGTCCAAATGTTGGAGGGATGCCAACTTGACAGACAGTTTGAAATTTGGAAAACATCCAGTAATTCCGCGCTCTGTTATTGCTCATTTTTTCTGAGTCAGATGACTGTCTGCCCTATTTTAGCACTTAACTCGTTGAGTTAGCACTTGCGCAGATGCTTCCATTGCTCCATTAAATGTGGTCGAAGAATAGGTGGTTATGGTGTTCTTATTCAGGTGAACCAATATCGAATGTACTATCTAACTTAACACATTTTTATAGAATGTAAGACCTGTATTCTAAACAAACACTAACCGTTCGCATCTCATTTTCTGTGGCAATATTTTGGTAGGAGAGGAATCTGCATAGTCAATTTCACTGAGCTAAAATAATAACTGGAGCAAATGAGTGGTTCTTATGGGCCATTTTAAAAATTTATTTTTTCTTTCTAGTTTCGTTTTCCAAGTGGTTACGGCAGAAAGCTTTAAATACGCATATATTACAATATAAAATGGCGTAGTCTAATGCATTCTTATCAGCTTTATATCAAAAGTATTTAAGAATTTTATTGGTGAAATATGAAGAAAGTAATTGCATTTTTTTTTTTTTTTTTACATAGCTACATGACTTTAAAAAAGAATATTATTAAGAAAAGTATATCATCTTTAGAGTTGTACTCTGAGCAATAAGTAATTTTTCCATGATTAGTTTTTATTACTCACCCCTTGGCTATTAAAAAAAAAAAAAAAAAAAAAAAAAAAAAAATGTTTGTCTATCCGTGTGCCTGGATGTGTGCGACATAAATTTTGTAGCAGCTCTAGATAAAATGAAAATTAAACAGAAATTCGTTATATTTAGTTGCACCTTAGCATAAATTGGTGTCTATCAACGTTTTCGGCATATTGGACAGAAGGTGGCGCTGTTGTCTCTTTTTTATGATAATTTTTAATATGGTAGTATAAATTTTATATAAATGTAGCCAATGAGGATTATTTTTAACAAAACATTGGAAAACTTTATAATAGAAATTGTCAACCAGAATAAAATTTTGTTGAAAAAAAAATGTAGGAGAAACATTCCCTACTCGGGAGTGTAATTTTTTAATATGATATTTTACAAAAGAATTCCACAGATAAAGTGTTGTACAACATATTAACACTATCGTATTGCACATTAACAATGAAGAATGAATGCTCTGCCGTACCAAATTGGACCTTCGCTCCAACAGAAGAATTATTGAAAAACCCGCTTGCAAGACTCTTAGTAAATATATTGGAAGGATTTGCATAAGTTATTATTACAATCAGTGAATTTCAGTAGAGAAATTCATTTCCTTCCACAATTTTGGAATAAATAAGGAGATGCGAGCCGTACATTTTAGTCTAGAATATAAGCCAATTACTATTGTAAAGAAATTCTTTTCAATTTTTTAATGATTAATTAAAATGACCCTCATTGTGTACATTCATACATTTTTTTTTCCTTTATGGCCATATTAAAGATTTTGATAAAACGGGAAAACAGAACCACCTGTTGGCAGATATGCAGGAAAGGTTGATAGGCAACACTTTATGTCAAGGTGCAACTAAATATAACTTTCATGAAATTCTGTTTTATAGTTCTTGACCTAGAGCTGTCAGAAAATTTATATCACCCACATGCAGACACATGGATAATCATACATTTTCTATAAATGGTCAAATTGTATTCCGGTGGTCTCAAAACTTGTAAATCCATCAAAAATCAGCAGTCGAAAATTTATATGTACAATAAACAGTTACAAAATTAACGAAACAAAATACCTAAATAAACAAATGCAATTATTTACTTTCATACTTCATCAATAAAATTTATAAATATTCTTCATATAAAGATGATACAAATGCATTACACTACACCTTTCTACATTTTAATACATGTGTATCGAATGTTTTCTGCCGTATCCACTTGGAGTACGAAACTAGGAAGAAAGAAACACTCTTCGAAATTGCACGGAAAAACCACACGTTTTAGCTCCGTGGACTTGAGTAAGCAGATTCCTCTCCTTCTAAAATTTTGCGATAGAAATTGAGATGCGAGCCATAAGTGTTTGACTGGAATAGAGGCCTTAGTCCATGCCTGCGAACATCCTAATTATGAAACAGAATATTTTTAGTACACGCCCCTTTTTTCATACCACTTTCTTTTTAGAGTAATAATCTCCACATGTAGTTGCAATTAAATAAGTATAAAATTACTCTAAACATTACAGGTGTAAAAGAAAAGCGGTACAAAAATCTTCCGTTTATTAACGAAATGATTGGCAAGTATATTAGTCTGTTAGGCAGGAAGACCGGCTTGGTGAGTCGTAATATGCGATACCCATTCGTATAAAAATCAGTTAATCCGTATTAATCCCAACTTTTTTTTTCTTTTAAGCAAATTAAGAGCTGTCTGTAAATTTACTCTCTTCTAATAGTGAATTTACCTTTTCCATTAGAGTATTTTTATAATGTTGTACTTCATTGTACAGTACAAAACTTTTTTTTTTTTTTTTTTAATAAATTAAAAAGAGAGTACTCTTTAGTTATATAAATCATATGAATTTAAATATAAAAATCTTGCAAGCTTATAAAAATATATCTAGCTGTTAATTACAAATGAGCCGGTTGCCAACATTTTAATTTATTCCGGAGCATTTCTAGCCAAGGCTTTATTTCTCACCACTTTTTTTATAGAAAACTATTCACCAATATATAACTACGATAAAATAAGAAAAAAAAAAAATATTCTTAAAATAATAGTGGTGCTAAATGAAGTTGGTTCTAAAATTGCTACAGAATAAATTAAAATGTTGGCAATCCTGCATGAATTCGTGTTCATTTTATTCATATACATTCCAAAAATAAAACAAATATTTAAAGCATTTTATATATCATATTCCCAAAGTTACATATTAAAATGAGATTTCCGCTTAATTTTACCATCTAGGTTTATATATTTATTTCTTGTATTATGCTTTTCAGGGAAATGGTACAGTCGGGGAAAAAAAAAACGCAACACTCAACGTAACTTCGTTGCTAATCGATGTAGAAAAATGTAATAGGTATCATTCGACAGGGAATTGTGAGTAGTTTCAGAAAATGAACTGAAATTTTGAATTGGGGGTCGTCTACATATTAAAACGCGCACCAACTTTGATTTTTTCAATAGTAACACCCTATTTTTATTTTATATTTGAATTCCTGGGATCGCGACAACGCGAAAAAGTATATTGGTTGTATATTTTACTCATTTTTTCACAGAGTTATAAGCGTTCAAAGTTTGCAGGTGCTAATGTTAAATTCATATTTCAAACTTTTATAATTATCTTCACAAAAAATAACTTGATCGATATAATTTTTGTTTTACGAGATACAGTGAAGAAACCCAAACATAATCCATTGTTACTTTTGATTCTGAAAAATATTTTTAATTCTGAAAAATATTAATAAATTCATATTCATAAAAATTATGAATTATGACCTATATTAATTTTTACATAAAATGAATCCTAATGCTGAAAAATATGGGTGTGCAAATTTGCAGCTCATTCCAGTTATTAGTTTTCGAGATATAAATAAATCTTTCTTTTGGAGTGGTTTAGGGGGCCGTCTCTTATAAAGTATTGCATGAGATAACGAATCAAATCTTAAAAAATAACAAAGAAAATTAAACAAAATATTTTTATTTTTTATTTACGGGTCAAACTATATAACAACAACGTCAAACGCAAAGAAATGAAACAAAAATGATGATTTTTAGACATTAGTGTTAGCATCAAGAACTCCTGTTTTATAAAGAAGAAAAGCCACGCCTTCATGGATCTTCAAAACAAAACAATACAGAAATGGAAAAGTAAATGTGACATTGAGTATTCGTGTTAAACCCCTTATTTTATGTTGACAAAAATATGCACAAGTGGTATTTACTTCATCGATTAATTGATGATAAATTTTGAATCTTTTAAACGAACACTGGAAGAAAAAAAAATTAACTAAATAGGCGGGGTTTACTGTTTTAAATAGAAAAATAGGTTTAATGTGAAATTGTCAACGATAAAAAACGAATGGAATTGGAATGCAAGACAGACTTGTAAAATCGTTTCTTAACTACCGTCATAGTTAAAAAAGGTTAATCATTTGCTTCATATATTGCTTTATTTTATTTTATTTATTTATATATTTTGTAGAGGGGAGGATCATTATTTTAATGGCAATTTAGTCTTTAAAATTTTATTAATATATTTGAACTTTATACATTTTAAAAAACAGTCTTTAACTTTTATAAATATATTTTAACACTTTTTGCGACCGCAGGATTTTGTCTTTTTGACAGTAAGACCCGCCTACAGGCGTTTTACTCTCAAAATGAAATATTTCAGAACAAATTTTCTGTATTCACAATTATATTACAAATGGATTACATTATAATTATATTCTTTCTAATCAATATATTTCTATCCATAGTATGTTTTATTGCAAAATTATGAGCACTGGGTACACACTTAAGAAAATGTAACACACAAATTACGAAAGAAACGCCCACTGACGGACTTACAGATTTTCAAATGGCGTGAATCTACGTCAGCAGTCGCGAAAGGGTTAATTAAGATATTATATTTTCATAGAAATTATAAAATGAATCGTACAGTTCCAAAGAGTTCAACTGATCCAAAACTAGTAAGTGCGATGAAAATAGTTTAATATTTACTTCATGAACACTTACAATAATTTATCCGAAAAGATTTTGTTTATGCGTTGTTGTATAGATATATATATCTACTAGCAGGCTACGCCCGCTTCGCTGGTCACTATTTTTAAATGAATCATTATAATTAATGAATTCTCAAAATTGCGTTAATTTTTATCATGTGAAAAAAAAAAGAAAAAAAAAACTCTGATCGGGAAAAATGTCGCACCGGGTCCCCACTGCCTTCGGCAGCGTAGACCCGTGCGCGATGCGCACGCGCGAATGCATATATATGAGCGCCCTAATAATTTTACAAATTCGAATATATCCGCAATCGATTTGTAAGTATCGAAAACCTCTATATACCAATTTTGAACGATCTAACTGTATTTTTATTTTTTTGCCCCCCTCTCCCCTCCCCCCTTCTCGCCCCTCCTAATAACTTCACACTTTCGAAAATATCCCCATTCGACATGCAGGCCTCTTCAACCTATCTGTACCAATTTTGAACGGCCTAACTGTATTTCTATTTGTTTTTGCCCCATAGCCCCCCCTTACCTCCCCACCCCCCCTACCCGCCCCTCCTAATAATTTTACAAATTCAAAATCATCCGCAATCGATTTGTAAGTATCGAAAACCTCTATGTACCAATTTTGAACGATCTGACACTATTTTTATTTTTTGCCCCCCCCCTCCACTCCCCCCCTTCTCGCCCCTCCTAATAACTTTACACAATCGAAAATATCCCCATTCGACTTGCAGGCCTCTTAAACCTATCTGTACCAATTTTGAACGGCCTAACTATATTTCTATTTGTTTTTGCCCCATAGCCCCCCCCTTACTGCCCCACCCCCTACCCGCCCCTCCTAATAATTTTACAAATTCAAAAATATCCGCAATCGATTTGTAAGTATCGGAAACCTCTATGTACCAATTTTTAACGATCTGACACTATTTTTATTTTTTTGCCCCCCTCCCCTCCCCCCCTTCTCGCCCCTCCTAATAAATTTACACAATCGAAAATATCTCCATTCGACTTACAGGCCTCTTAAACCTATCTGTACCAATTTTGAACGGCCTAACTGTATTTCTATTTGTTTTTGCCCCATAGCCCCCCCCCTTACGCATGTGAAATCACGTTTTGCCCCCCCCGCCCCCCTTGGGGACCGAATTTCAAATATTCCAGAAACCGATTTTTAGAAATTTGTATTAGCTATATTTAAAAGCAAAAATTTTACGGATATCTGTTTTTTGTTTGAGATATGGAGGATTTTGTGAAATTACGTTTTGCCCCCCTCCCCCCCTTGGGGGGGCGAATTTTGTAAAATCGCTTGCGGCGTTGTCTTTCTCGGGTCGTAAACATTAACCGTGCCAAATTTGGTCCCGCTCGGTGAAACGGCCTAGGATTCTATAGCGAACACACACACACACACACAGACAGACTCTGCTCTTTTATATATATAGATATTATTTCATTTCGTATATTATGTTACACCTACGAAAGAAAATTTAAGCTTTATTGGTGATCAGTACAGCCATAATATACACTTTTACTTGAAAAATATTGCATTTTTTTCAAAGAGTACTGTATGGTCTAATCGCAAGTGTAATGTATTTAAATAGACCTAAAATTAACTAAAAAAGTACTGAAGTGTATACAAATTTAAAAAAATTAAATTAAGGATAATTAAGGAACAGGAAAAAAAAGTAACGTTCTATTAATTTTTTGATTATTTTTTTCCTGAAAGATTTCCGGTGTGAAGCATTAAAATTTTGTCTATTTCTTATAAGATCTTAATTTTATTTTTCTATATTTGCAGATAACCCTTTAACACATTTTTGATTATAACTCTATAAATACTAAAGATAAAGTATGCAAACAGTATACTTTTCCGCACTGCCAGACTCTCAGAAATTCGAAAATGAAGTCAAAATTGGGTGTTGCTATTGAAAAAATCAAAGTTGGCGCTCATTTCAATATGTAGATGACCCCTAATTCAAAATTTGACGGCATATTCAGAAAGTGATTTTAATTTCCTGTTGAATTATGTCTATTAGATGTTCCTGCGTCAATTAATAACGAAATTACAGCGGGTGTTGCGTTTTTTTTTTCCCCCGACTGTACCTAGGATTCACGTGCATTCCTACTTAACCCCTACAGCATTCAACCACAATAGGTTGGCTTATGCTAATTTTCGCATAAATTGTAATTTTAATTTAATCAGGTTATACACATAGTAGTCAGTTGTTAACGCAAAAAAAAAAAAAAAAAAAAAAAAGAAGCAATGTTTTGTCATTAAAAAAGGTAAATTTTATCAGAAAAGTGGTACAAACCCGTTAATCTCCCCAAGTTGTTTACAAAAATTAACTTATTTTGGATTTATTTCATGAAATTTTTAGGCTAAAAGAAAATACATTTTTTATTTTTTATCACAAAATTTATTATTATATTTATATTTAATGTTTATTATTGATATTTACTGTTTAGCACTGTTTATTACTTAAAAACTAGTACGGTGTGGACACCACATGACTTTCTTCTATATAATTTTACACAAAATTCATTCAATATAAACTGTTTATTAAATTATTTTTTTTTCCAATATAAATGCAGACGAATTTTATCTGATAGAATTATATCACTAAATGCCGAAAGAAAGCTAATTTTTCGCAATTATCAGAAGAAATACAATTTCTTTTCTAATTTTTTTTTTTCCGTTAAAAAACAAAAAAATATCGAAATGTTTGAATTAAATTATTACAGGTCTACAGTTCAACCATTCATTTTAAAGGTATTGACGACATCTTCCGAAAGATACCTACACATATTGAAAATTTACTCCCCCCCCCCAAGGGGAGAGGGAGAAGGGATACTCCTATATGCACATTTTTTTTCCCTAGTTTGCTACTACTATTATCAATAATCTATATTAATTTTACAATCACACGTTAAAAATAATTCTCACTATGTACATTTATACGAAATTTTGTCCTATATTGCCATGTTAAAAAATTAGAAAAAATGCGATGACTGTGCCACCTGTTGAGCGATTGATCCTCAATTCTAATCAGCATCAGTTTATGGTCAGGGTATACCAAGTTTTGTTAAATTTTGTTCGCTGGTTCGTCAGATACAGCGTCTACAATGTTTGTGATACACAGACACACAGACAGACAGACAGATTGACAGACATTTTTTTAAAACAGTCAAATCGTGTTCAGAACATCCCAAAATGTGTAAATACATCAAAAACTGGAGTTCGAAAATTTTCCCGAATCGAATACTTTATTTATATATACATTCAGAAGAATATAAAAAGGCATTGTTTTATAGCTTATGAATTCATTTATTTCAAACAGAAATAAAAAAAAAAAGATTTGAACTTACACTTTGGACATAATATTTCCAAGAAACTAAAACACAAGATCATTTGAATAGCGCTGAAACAATTACAAGAGAAAAAAATATATACATATATAACAATCTGGTGTATCACTCACGCTACTTTTTCTTACCCTGTATTTTAATATTATAATGATATATTGTATATTAAATTGGAAGATCGATAGCATAAGATAATAAAGTTCAATCTACAATGTGAAAATGTTCTAAAATAGGTTTACGAAAAGTTTCATTTGACATATAGTTCTATGTGATGGTGTACTACCGCCCCGTTCAATTACAGAGCATATATATATATATATATATATATTTAATCAAGCTGTTACTAATTTGCCAGTCTTAATCAAATATTTAAGTGGTAATCCAATAATGAATTAAAAATGCCAAATTTGAATTTAATTCAGTTATTTATTTTTAGGTCATGCTGATAACAAATATACATTTAGATCAACCGCTAAAAATTGGACTTTCGCAATCAGGCAACCTCAAAACATTATATTATACAAAAAAACAGAGTTTAAAATAGAGCATACAAACTTTATTTACAGCATGGATGTGAAAAATATTTTTTGCAGTATTCGTCGACATAGTACAATACACATAGCCCTTCCATTAATTACATTTAACTGAAAAGAACGTTTTGCTAATTTTGGGTAGCCCTGTACATTGACTATAATTAACATATTAAGAACGCTATGTATTTAAAATTAGTCTTACTTGAAAAAACATTTAACACGAAAGAGTCACGATTCCTACAGCTTACAAGTATAGCCTCAATACATCCAAATATATTGGGTAGCCCTGTAAATGAATGATGAATAATTTCCATAGCACAAGCTACACAAAACATGCTTTTATGAATACAATAAATTTTGCTCATTACGTTTCGTTTAATTTAGCCTGTAGATGTTACACTGTAACCGGAAAATTCCCTATAGAAGTAAAGTATTTGATTCTCCTGGATGTCCCTGTACACGAATCACTTGCTTGATCTCAACAAAATGTCTACTGCACCATCGCTATATGATACACATTTAGAATACCAAATTTGGATATTCTGCTATTATTTGTCCTTGAGATATGTTGATAACAGACACACACACAGGCGCACCACTAAAAAAATGTTTTTTAGATTCAAGGGACCTAAAGACATGTAAATACAACAAGTCATTTTCGAAAATTTGACCTAAAAACCCTACCTTCTCTACCTGTATGAGGTAAGAAAAAGTTAAAAGGCAAATTACATAAGCTCAGTATATCAATCTTTACCGCATTTAACTTCACATATAAATAATTAATATACAAGAATATAATGGTTTATGACTAATAAAATTTTTATTAAACATTTATTTAAAAAAAAAAAAAAAGCGTTAAACGCTTCTCACGTGCAGATGATTCGGGCAATTGATTAGTTAGATGCCATAATATTTGGCAACTTTCTATATCGAACATAAGATTTGTATTTGCTTCATTCTCTAGAAATACAAATATTCACTGGTATTAGGAGTAATGCAGTTGAGATTCCGGTGGTTTAACGTCGCCGTCGCACTGAAATTTTGCAGTTTTTTTTTTTTTTTTTTGTCGACGATTTTTATTTATTTCAATAGGTTTTTCGATGGCACGCGATAAATATTTTGCTCTTTTCCGGAATTTTTTTATGCTGGTTTTGTAGCTTCTAAACCTGTTTCCAACATATAAAAAATGTTCATACAGAGCGTATTAACAACTAATAGACACCAATAAATCCTTTGATCTTTTATATATTTGTCAATACAATCGTAACCATCAGGAACACAAACTGCAGTCGGGGCTGTTTAATTTTAATTTTATAATGGGATTCTGCACCAAAGTTATAGCTGCAATAAACTTATATTAATAAAAAACAAATAATAAGCGTAAGCGTTAAAACGTTTTACATATTCCAATATAAATAAATAAATAAATATTAACATGAGTTATATCCGCGAAATTAAAAATATTGTTTGTCTTTCAGATTTAATGAAAAACGTATTTGCATAATTTTTTTCACAGAATTCTTTAAACTGTTAATGTAAATTAATTTTTATAATGTGTATTTTGCGCCTAGAGAAATTTTCCATAATAACTTACTTCTTACTTTTGAAAATAAGTGTTTTGCGGAAAATATTTATTTAACACACAAAAATTCTATTTTTTTTTTTTTCTGTTGCATCAAATAAGATATAAAATGTATTTAAATATACATATTCGTCAAATACATTTTTTAAGAGAATACCCTCTCTGAAAATAAGATAAATTGTAACAAATAGGATTTTTTTTTTTTTTTTTTTTTTTTTTTTTTTTTGTTGTAAAGATATTTTCGTAAACTGATTCAAAGAAAATTGCACAAAACATTAATTAAGATAGTATACAAAAAAAGTGAAAGAAAGAAATCAGATGATTCGAAAAAATAAAAATGTAAGTGTTAGAAAATACAGCATTCTTAAAATTAGAAATACCAATTATGAATAAAGATGATTCTACTTTTATGAATAAGAGAATGACTATCGTTTATATTTTTTTAAGAAATATATTTTTGTTACAAAATAAAATGTTGTTATTTTTATTATTTCCTGTTTCAGGTTAATTTATATTAGATTAAACTGTTTAAGGAATTTTCGTAAATATTTTTTCCTGGCAATTTTTTTTTTAAAACTCTTAACGTCTAACTTATTTTTTATTAAGTCATTTTAAAAACTTTTTTAATGTAAATTATATCATTACATTAACCTCGTATAAAAGATATATGCATTAGTTTTTACACATCACAAGTTATAGAGCTTTTTCAATTGAATAGGATCAAACATTTATATTTCCAGGAATGTTCGACCTTCCAGTCATCAAACTAAAATATCATGAACTGAGCCAAAATACTGCATCCCAATATAGAGCGGTAAACACCTTCTAACTCTAATATCAAAATAATTCCCTGCCTACAAAATCAACTTCTCCGGACCACAAAAGTCCCTAACATCTAAAAATTTAGATGTTGTTTGCGGGATTATTCCATTTTACGAATAAAGACACCCCTGGTTCCTTAACTAAACATCTACTACCAAATTTCCTGCATGCGATCAACGTGACATTATACAGATGATTATTCAACAAAAGGTTTTAAACGGTAAACGAATTAATGAACCCATAATATAGCATTCATAAACCAGCTAACTATGCTAGTTTATCCGTAATGGTATTAAGCTTCGCCTTTTTTTCAAACCAGAATAGTTGTAGAGCAATAGTCTTCTTATTTAATCATGAGGACATATTGCTGAATATTACTATACAACTATTCTGGTGTGAATAAAAGGCGGGGTCTAATACCATTACGGATAAACTAGCATAGTTAGTAGGTCTACATTCAATTCAACCTAACAAAAAAGCACCAGCAGACATCAGGGAAGAGAATTATCATAGCGAGTTCTGGGCAAAACGCCCTGTTGCAAAAAATTGCAGTCACGAAATCTGCAAAAGTTCCCTCATCGCAAGCAGTTTGAGAAGTAAATTCAATAGAAAAGCTTTTTATGAGAATTACGTAAGCTAAAAGAAAGATATTGCCGAAGAAAGCTTCAGACAGAAGATCATAAATGACAACATTTTAATTTGTTACGGAGTAATTTAAGCCACTTCTTTATTTCATACCACTTTTTTTTTTTTTTTTTTTTTTTTTTAAGAGTAATTTATTTTTATATTATCGAAGTTATATATTGGAGAAAATTTTTCAATGGATAAAGTGGTGTAAAAGAAAGGCAGGTCTAAAAATACTCCGGATCAATTAAAATGTTGGCACCTATGGAAGTTTGATAGAAGTGTCCGAGAAAATGAGTGTTAATTGCTTGAAAGGAATTTTATTTATTTATTTATTTTTCATATTTAATGCATAATATTTTTTTCAGCGCTAAATATTTATAAGTGTTAGTTTTTCTTCATTCAATGAGGAATGCAGATTTCTTGTTGACGAATGACCTTGTAAAATAAGTGCAATAACTATTTCTACCTGAATCATAGTGTTGTTTAAAAAATTATATATAATAGTTAAATAATCCATATGTTCCATCTAAAATAACCTTTACAAAGCAGTTGTGATAAGTGTTGTCACTCTATAAGATTTTAAAGGAGCCTTTGATGGATAATAAAAGTACAATCATACAGATAGTAAAAACTTATAATAGTTATAAGGAAATAGATATTTTCAGTAGACCTATACGATTCCATTGCATATAACTATTCTCAAATCAATAGTACTACAGTTAAAACCATTTTATTTCTTTTTGGACACATTAATTAAAAGCAGGTATTAAAATTTTATTTTTAAAACGAAATTTTTGAAATAAGTGTAATATATATCTATATATATATATATATATATTATTTCAACACATAACATAAAACATATTAAGATATATTGATTTTAAAGAATAAAATATTAGAGACAAATATTGATTTCTGCGCGCGGATTTCATAGATGGGCTTCGGAATATATTTTTTTTTTATTTCCGACAATATATTGTAGAATGGAAGGGGGTTCACAAGCAATTTAAATTTAAGCCCCACCTAAAACGTTTGTGCTAATGAAACATTGTTTAAAACTTCTAAATAGTAAAACAAAAATTTTAACTATTTATTAAAATTTTAATATTTATTTGTACAAGAAATTCATACAATATGTATACTATATAGGCTCACATATCAGGCGTAATTATCGTTACTCGACGTAAAGGAATTTATACTTTTAATGATATTAGCAACAATAAAATAAATCTTCTTGCATTTCGAGAAGATTTCTCTTCACATTCTTAGAATTTAATTTAACCCTATATTTACCATGTAATTTATAAACTATAATATTATTAGATCCAGCTAAACGAAACACTAGTTGTGAAAAATATGAAAGAAATTAAGGAAATGTGGACTGAATGCAACAATTCCAACAATCAGACAAATTGGGTACAGCGAAATCACAATTAACAATATATTTAATATTTTTATAAATTTAAAAAAATCTTCGAAGAAATCGTGTTCATGAGTGGATTTAGATCTGCAGATTATTTTAGCTGAATCAAATTTAAAGTTATGGTTTTTCACGCAGTAATGCTTAGAAATAGCTGACTTGTTGGTTTCTTGCCTACGGACGTAATTAATATGTTCTTTAAGGCGGAATTTAAGACTGCGTTTAGTGTATTCAGTGTATGATAAACCACACTAGCAGGATATGCTATAGATGCTTTCAAGAATTACATACATCTATATTATCTTTTAATTGAGAAAAGGCAAATTTATTGGGCGATGCAAAAATTATTTTAAAATCATATTGTTTGAGCATTTTAGCTATGGTATGACTGAATTTCGTAAAATAAGGTAAAACAATATTTATAATAGAAGAGACTGATTTAATAGACGATGTACGAGGAAGTTGTAACATGGTCAATATTGTGACGCGATGTGTCGATATGCTTTCGACCAATATTGACGATGTCTTAGAAACTCTAAATGCTATAGACAGTAATATCCAATAAACGTATGAAACAGAAAATAATGGCTCACTTCCATTCCTTGATATCCTTGTCTCATGCACTATAGATGGCTTTTCCACCAACGTCTATCGTAAAAATTTTGTAGTCACTCTAACTCCCCATGCGCATTCATGTCACTCACCTACCCCAGAAATGGCAGCTTTCTATACTTTTGTTAACCGTGCCTTTAATATTTGTTCCAATTCTGGTTTATTAAGCTTTGAAATAAAATATCTGAAAGCCATAGAAATTGACAGAAGTTATAATCCTTCTGTTATAAATAATGCTCTTCAAAAATTACAACTTCCTCATACTTCGTCAACTAAATCAGTCTTTTTTAATATCATTATTGTTTCACCCTATTTTCCTAAATTCAGTCATGCCATAGATAAAATTCTCAAACTATATGGTTTTAACACTAGAACGCCCGCCGGAGTCGTTTCGACTCCTGCCAATTTTCTATGGATTAATAATATGCAAACGCACAGATATAAGTAAATAATTAGAGTATTTCAGCATATATTTAACAGCATTTTCATTTTTCCAAATAAGAGAAAAACATTTAAATATACAATTTTAAGAATTTCGATTAGAAATATTATAAAAAAATAATCAAATACTGACAGGATAATTTTACATATATTGTTCTGGAATACAGACTGTGCAAGAAATGCAGTCTTGCCTAAACATTTTCCGGATAATATACAATATTTGAAAGTCATGTTTCCTTTACAAAGTTTACCTCCCCCCTCCCCCTATAATTCCCGCAGGAGTCGTTTCGACACCTGCCAATTTTAGAAGGATTAATAATATACAAACGCACAGATATTATAAGTAAATAATTAAACTAGAGTATTTCAGCATATATTTAACAGCATTTTCATTTTTACAAATAAGAGAAAAATATTTGAATGTAAAATTTTAAGAATTTCGATTAGAAATGTTAGCCAATAAAATCAAATCTTACTGAACAATTTTACATATAGTTTCTGGAATACAGGCTGTGGAAGTATGCTTAGTCTTGCCTATACATTTTACACAAAACATTTTCCCGCATAATATACAGTTTTTGAAAGTCATGTTTCCTTTACAATGCTTATTTCACATTTCCGTCTCTTGGGGGCTCCTGTTTCTAGTGGCTGCACCATGGAAGGTTTTGTCCCTTTTTTTTTCAGTTTTAGCAGATATGTTCTTTTTACGTAACTCGTCTGCTAGTAATTGAATAAACGCTTGCCTGCTTAGCTTTGTTTCTCCAGTAATATATTTGTAAATGATCCAAGAATTTATTGCAGCGAAATCTAAGATATTATAAAGTATGCACAGGTCATCTTCTTGGGGAAGCTTTTACAGAGTATATCCTGGCCATCTGATATAATGTTCATACCACATTTTGTTTCATTGTAATGTCTAACGGTTTCAGGTGTCTTCATTTCGTTCTTTTCAATATCAACGGACGGGTGGATAGTGCTCAGAATAATAACGTTTTTTCTTTCTCTTGCCTTGGTACACTGTAAGAGTAGTACCCGTTTCTTGATGTTTTAGAATTTTTGTTTGATATAACTTATTCTGTAAATTTTTCATTGGTTTTGGAATTTCTCTCCTGGATCGGCTTACAGTCCCTATTAAGCTTGTTCTTTTCTTCTGCACTGCTTTAGCCAAACGTAGAGAGGTGAAAAAACTATCAACTGTCACATTTATTCCTCTGTTTAGAAAGGGTTGCATGAATCGCATCACTACATATTCTTATAAATTTTGGTCTGAGGGCTTTTCTTTACTTTTACCTAAATAAGGGAAAGCATTCAGCAAAAATTTTGTTTTAAGATCTACAGCCAGCCAAAATTTTTGTCCATATTTATCTGGTTTGGAAGGTATAAACTGCGTAAAAGGACAACGAGTTTACTTGGAAGTAACTGTTCATCTATTGTTATATTTTCCTCAGGATTGAAGCATGCAATACAGTTTTCACCAAATCTGTTCCAAATTTCAGATACCATTCCAAATTTATCTTTTTTCAATTGAGTATATCTGGCAGCCTTCACATCAAATCTAAGAAATCGTTGAATTTCCGAAAACCTATTTCTACCGATAGTTTCAATGCAAAATTTCAAACTCCATGAATTAGACCATAAGGAATGTATATCAATGCCTTTTGCACAACTTACGCTTCAAGCATATAAAATTCCAATGAATGCTTGAAGTTCATCTATCGTAACTTTCCAATTATCAGATTGAAGAACACGTTTTGCCTCTGCTTCAGTGCATTATTTTATTTGTTGCAAAATTTTTCTTGTCTATACATAATGACCAAGCGCTCAAAACACTTTTAGCTTTTACGATTTTTTTGGCATATATAGTTGGATCAGGGACTTGACTCATCACATTTTGCTTCGAATATCTCCCAGGAGGATTCGTATTTCCACGCATTATTTTCCACTGAGTACCATCAGGAGCAATATGAAATTCCCCTTTATTAGATTCAACATTCGGTGCGCCACCTTCTTCATTTATATCAGAATCTGGCGAAATATTATTTTCATATATAATTTCTTCCTTTTCAGCATCATTTTCAGATAAATCGCCGCTTTCAGATTCATTTTCTGAAAGCTCTCGTAAAAGCGCAGTTATGTCTTCTGGTGTAAGACCTTTTTTACCCGACATATTGAAATATTTTCTTTTTATTATAAAGAACATAATTTTTCAGCAAAAAGGAAAACAGACTGACATGATTTCAAACGAAACGCAGATCAAATAACTGAATGCATGTATTTTGCAGGCAATCTTTCCGGCAGGTGAACAGAACTAAACATTTTTACCAAACAAAGGGATGGAAAGAATGAAGGGATATGATAAACACTCTTTTCTTATAACAGAGACAAAGAATATGGATCTCAAGATCATGAATCGTAAAAATATTATTATTATTATTGTTATTTTTTTTTTTTTTTTTTGGAGTCGATTCGATTCCGACGGGCGTTCTAGGGGTATTTGCTTATAACTAATTAACAAATTATGCAAACAGATTAGAATTTTTGGAATAAACAGACATTAACAAGATAATAAAAGTCATGGAAGGAAAGTAAGTAAAATTGAAATTTCAGAGAGATACCAGTGTTTAAATAACACTTGCAGTCGAAAGGACTCCGTCGGGCGTTCTAGTGTTAAAATAATTATTTCACTTTCCAATAAACTCGTTTTTCTTAAATAAAACATCTTATAGATATGTATAATTCATGGGGCATCTATAGCATTTCCTGCCAATGTGGTTTATCATTGGTCAAACTAAACGCAGTCTTCAATTCCGTCTAAAAGAACATATGAATTACGTCCGTAAGCAAGAAACCAATAAATCAGCTATTTCTAAGATTTGCTAGGAGATTTGCTAGATTTGCTAAGATTTGCTACCGCGCTGCCGAAGGCAGTGGGGATCCGGGCCGACTTTGTACCCCATGAGAAATGATTTTTTTTTCTTTTCTTTTCTTAAGAGTAAAAATTTGATTTGAGAAGGAATATTTGCGCACAGCGCACGTATACCTTCACACGTGCGCGCGCAGCGCGCATGGGTCTGCCCTGCTGAAGGCAGTGGGGACCCGGTGTGAGTTTTTACCCGATCAGAATTGATTTTTTTTTTTTTTTTTTTTTTTTTTGGTGGGGGGCACGAAGTTTCAGGGAAGGTACGCGCGCAGCGCGTGTATACCTTAACTTGTGCACGGGAATACGCTGCCGAAGGCAGTGGGGACCCGGGACGACATTTTACCGGATCAGAAATGATTTTTTTTTATTTTTTTTCTTAAGACTAAAAGTTACTGTTAGTGATTCATTAATTATAGTGATTCATTTGAAAATACTGAACCGCTAGCGGGCGAAGCTCGCTAGTAATAATAATAAAGCTAGTTTAGTTATAATTTAACTACGTAATATAGCAGGAACATAAATACATTAAGAATACAATTGTTAATTACTTTATAATTAAAATTTGTATTGAAATTCTAATTTAACAGTCAGTCGAACTCACCTTAATGGATTTTAAATTATTTATATGTATACATTGGATAACTATCATAAAGTCACTTTTCAATTTAATTAGCCTAAATAGTTCCCATCCCATAAGAAAGGTTCTTTCCAATAAAATTGATGCAAGAATAATTTGTGTCAATATTTTAATCAATTTAATGATTTAAAAGTAATTAACAATGAAATTCGTTTTTCATGATGCCATTAGTTCAATTTATATCCTAGACTTTGATATACTAATGAAGTTAAATGGATATTTTGATATCTACAAATTGATCGACGGATTATTATTCTAATTAATAGTGATATTTCATAAGATTAATCCATATTTCTATTTCATTATACGTGCATTTGATAGGGAAAAGATAGTTTTGTCCAGATGTATTTATCGTTTAATTATTCTCTTAAATGAAAGTTATTTCATTAACCTTTCTAAAATATATTGTATATCGTTTTTAATATTTATAGGTAAATAAATGCTTGAAAAGAGATTCTAATGCAAATTTCAAGCGTGTTTAATAATAAATCTATTAGGCTCTTTGGTATAACACAAAATGAATACCATTTGGGAAAGTCAGGGATGGAACACGGGTGCAGAATTCATATCGATATTTATTTAAGAAATTTCTCTACCTTTAATATCGTTCATTTAAGAAGTATAAAATTTTGTTACGTTGATAGTGGTATGAGTTCTGCGCCGTGTTACATCCTTGGAAAAAATAAATAAATAAAGAAGCTCTGATATTTTTCTGCTATCAAAATTTTAGATTTTTCTGCTTTTGTAACGAATTTTGATTTTTCAATTGCAAGGTTGTGAGACCTCCCTGAATATACCTGCCAACATCCTAATTAATATTCCGTTGTATTGTTAGCCCCGCCTTTTTAACCACACTAGTATTTTTTCAGAGTAATTTTCTTCTTATTTATTCAAAATTTCATTTGAATAATATTATCCTCCAAATTTACCAGTGTGAAAGGAAGGGCAGGGCTAAATTTTTTACGGGATATTGATTAGAATGTTGGAAATTATGCCTCAATCACATTAACTCTCAGAGCTCAAAATCGCGATGAAGCTATACCCATGGAGCGTTATATTGTTAGAGATAAGGTTACCAGACGAATTTAGTTTTAGCTGACTATTATCTGAAAGAAAGCGTAAGGTAGTCTAAGAAAATGTTGGGTTAGTATAAGAAAAGTTTACCAGACGATTTATTTAGCTCAGCGTTTAATTTCAGTGGAAATAAGAAATTTACTAGAGGAGGTTGTGAAACGATATGCTCAGTTGTATGTCGGTACTTTTAGCATTAGATATTTTAAGGAAAAAGAAGTATTGGGTCTCTCCGATTAATAGTTTAAAAGAAGAACTCAAAAATTTGGAAGTGTAGTTTGAAAATACCTTTTGAAACGTGCTCTTTTAAGATATGTTAGAGGACTATGTATGAATCTGCGGAATCTACTCTTTTGAAAATTAGTTAGACACTACCGATTTATGGATATAATGTGAGTTTCTCAATTTAGAAATAGTTTCTTAATTTACAAAATACTTTAGCATTGAAAATTGTTATAACTTATATATAACCTATAATTCAACAAGCTTTGTGAAAGTTGCCCTTACAATTTATTAAAAAGTCTTTTTTTTTTTTTTTTTTTTTTTTACTTATGGACATTTAAACAAGCAATTACGGGGAAAGAGAATTAGTCTGTCTTAAACCAGCCTTTACGCAGTACTGAATTTTAGTTTATATATCAGTGATCATTAATATGTATTTTATTTATTTTTTTCGTCTGGTAAATATTAATATAAAATAATACTTGTCCTGCAAGCATTTTTTCCTAACATAAATGAATGCTTTCAAAATAAATTTAAATTAGGTTTATTTTTTTTTTAACATAGGTTTACATAACAGTACTCGTTATCTTATCTCTTAATCTCCAACCTGTATTTATAGTATTCAATTTCAGGATAAGAGAAAGTCGTGTGAGTAACACAGCAGATTATTTTTCCTACCTTTTCATTAAAAAATATTAAAAAAGAAATACATTAAATACACTGAGAAAAAAAATCTTTAACTGACATCTAGAATCTAAATTGTGGCTCTAGAAAATATAGTTCCACGTCATCCTTATAAATTCTAGTTCCCTTTGAAAGCGAGTTCTAAAGGCCCCTATTAGAATTATAGAGCATCTGCCTATATTATCGAGGGCAAAGTTATCTAGAAGTCTATGCAAATAAATGAGAATACAAGAGGCGGGTTTCAGGAACTATAATCGTAATTTGTTACACAATTCTAGAAAATGAAGCGAGAATTTCTCGCAATACAAAAGATTCAGAATATTCGGAATATTCAGAATATTGTTTCACCATTTAGAAATTCTCGATTCAGTTTATTGGCGTGCCTTATGCGCATAGCTCGGACATCTATATTTCTAGTTAAGGGATTTAGAAAATGGCCACTTATTCATTCAAGAGGAATGCGACATTTTCCTTCCCCTCAGTGTAGGAAATTAAAAACAGAGTTTTATAAAAATGTAAATGCACAAGCGTACTATGCACAAGTTATTTATTTCACAATGAAGAAAATTATGTGTAAAATTATGTGTAATAAATGAATTATGAATATTATGTGTGAAAATGAAGAAAATTATGTGTAAATAAATTGTGTAAGTACAACCTGATTCAATAATTCATTTAAATGCCCATCACAAACCTTGCACAATATAAGAACTTTTACATTGATAATTATCCATGTTCGTTCTAAATTTATATTTTATTGCATTAAAAAATAATAATAATAACACGAAAATTTAAAATACAATATTACGTTATAAAACTGGTGGCAGAATTGCTTTGAAAAATATTGCGGAAATGCAGTGAAGAAAATGTAAAACAGAATAATTAAGGCATACTTTTTAATGAACTAAGCTGAACAAGTTTCACACTAAATATTTTTACTGTTTATTTGTATTTTTTTTTTTTAACACTCGTCTTAAAAAAAAAAAAAAAAAAAAAAAAAAAAAAAAAGTGCCTTTGCTTTGTCCATAAGTCTGTCTAAACACTGTATCTTCCAAACGAATAAATCCATTTCAATTCAATTTTATTCTATCAGAACGCTTATTTATTTGGGGTTGATCCTAATTATGCTTGAAGAAAATGTATTTAATAGATTTTTAAAAATAATTAAAATGGGATTTTTCAGACCACCTTATTTAATTATTTTAAAATTTTTGCGAAGTCAATGTTACAATCAACACAAAATCTCATGTATTTTGTGATTACGCAAACACCTGTTCCTTACAAGTTTCTGATAGAGACCTAGCGATTCTAAGCCTTCCTATCAGCAGCATCATATATTAAGTGCACAATTTTCTGTTTAGCATTCATAAAACTTCCCATCACGTCCGAAAGCGCAGTTACAAATCACATTTTCTTGCATACGTATAAGGAAACAATGTCTAAGCCCCCTATTGTTTTCTAACCAAATCACAACTGCTTTTCAGTAGTTGTTGAGAAGTTAAGCATTGTTTAAAGAACAGCTTTCAAAAAAAAAAAAAAAAAAAAAAAAAAAAAAAACAAGATATTTCATGATATACATATATATATATGAAAGGATAAAATAATCAAGATTTTAAATTAGTATTTTAAATTAATATTAAGTGATACCTTAATATTAATATATCGGAGTAAATCTTAATTTTAAGAACAACTTTATGAGAATAATTCTATTTTAGAGCCCAGGTAAAGTTAGTTTTCCAACAGCACTTCATAGCGCGGGAATCTGATTTAAAAAAAGGTTTAGAATCAAAATTATGCAATCGTCTAAAGTAAGCGGTAAAACTTTGCAAGGTACTTAATCCCAGATGTCCGGGTCAACCAATGACAAAAGGTAGGCGGAATTTCGCTTAGCTAATTACCCAATAAGAATTCATAAGAATAGCTTCGGTTCCCGCCAGTATTTAAGCTGGAGCACGCGAGAAATCGTGGCTTTTCGCGATAATCAATTGCCTAATAATTCCTCGTTTAATTAATTCAACATGTAAAGTTTACGAAATATATTCGCGGCCCTTCGGGGTCCTGCGGCTGGATAATTGCCGACCATCGGCACGGCAATATTTTTTCCGAAGGATCCGCTCTGGATGTCCGAACAACCGGTCCATGACTGAAGAATCATCTCTATTGTGACTGCATTTTAGAAATTAATAAAGGTTATTCGTTTAACAGAATGGACTCCTTCATTTCCTTTTATAAGATGCATGGACACTAGCTACATCCATTACATATATATATATATATTCATTACATATATATATATTAATTTTGACAGATTTTTAATAACTAAAATGCTAAATGTTTCTGTATAAATAAAAGAAATATGAATTGTTATTTTTTACGGATACATATAATACATGCGTATAATTTTATGTCGAATTCGTTCACTAATTTCATTTTATAATTACTGTTATGAAATAAATATTTAACATAGTTGATTATGTTATTTAATAAATTTTATATTTCATAAATATGCTTCATCTTATTAAAAACATTACGTAGAGTAGACTTAATAATATACACATTAATTTTATAATGCATTAGAAATTTCTTAAGTAATACATTAACATAATGCATTTTTAGAAATTCAGATTAATAAAACAACAGAAAGCTATATATTAAAGAGTAATTATACATTTCTAGAGTTGAATACGACTAGAAATTCTACACTGAAAATGATTTTCATTGCATAAATTACTTATTAACGTAACTTCATAATACTGCTGTAATTTAAAATGAGACTTAATGAAGAGCAAAGAACTGTGTAAATTTAAGGAAGGTTCGATGTTACAACAGAATTAAGGTAAAATATTATGTTTAGTATCAAAAAACCTTTTCCAGAAATGTAACTTTAAACCTATTGAACAATAAAGAGATAATTATAAAAGGAATACATTTTATATTTTTTAATTTAATATATATTGATCAGAAAGATATTTGTTTCGAATTAAATTGCATTACGTTTTATCTTACATGGTGATTATAATTAAAATTACGATTCCCATCAGAGCGATTTGATATTTTACCAGAGCAATCGTAAGGCAATGACATTTTGTTTGAGGGAGAAAAAACGTATTAAAAGCAAAAACTTTAAACCCATAACCCCTTCTCTGGATTTAACTGGTGTAATATATTTAATTCCTTGTAAAAATTGTAAATATGTTTATATAGGTGAAACTGGCCGTACAGCAAAAATTAGACTGCAAGAACACAGACGATCTCTTAAAAATTGCAACCAAAATTCTAAAATTGTAATCCATTCAATAGAAACCGATCATATTCCTGACTTCGATAATATAAAAATTCTAAATTCTGGTATTCATAATTATAAATCGCGTATTTTCCTTGAGAGCTGGCACACTGCCAAGCATCTCCACACTATCAATGAAGCATGCGCACTGGCTCCTCAATATTCAGTACTCCTTTAAATTTCTTGAGTGTTCATGTGATGTTTGCATATTGTTGTAATTACTGATGAAGAAACCCGGACGGGTTTCGAAACGTCTGATTTTAACTGTTTTTATATGTAATTTTGTTTTTTAAATGTATTTTAACTTAAAAATTTTTGTCTCATGAATAAAACGTTTTTGCTTTTAATATATATAATTGAGACGGTTTGATGTTTGTGTACGTCAAAGAGAAAAAACGTAGTTTCAACATGTTCCTGTAGATGGCGCTGTCATGGTAATGTCAGGTGAAACGCCTAAATGAACTCATTAAGCACAGGAATGTTGTTAGCAACACAATGGAACAGCAGGAAACAATAGACCTTAAGGGTTTACTACATTTTTTTTTAATCTTTTTTTTTTTTTTAAGCAAAGCAACAAGAATCCATCTTTTCAGCGGAAATATTCAGCGGAAATATTTATACGTTTTGAAGAACTACGAAAGAAAATTTATAATGTCTAACTAGTTAAAATGTCTATCATAATGAAATATTAAGTTGTGTTTTATTCGTATTTAAGAAATACATAAAGAAACTCATTTTTTTTTTCCATTTAGAAAATAATAATTACACACACACACACACACACACACACACACACACATATATATATATATATATATATATATATGTATGTATGTATGTATGTATATATTTTCCGCTTATTTGTTAAAATGTGTTAAAGTAAACTTAAGAAAAATAGCCTTTAAAAAGATGACTGTTTTTAAAATATTTAGTTGGTGTTAACAAAAAGTTTTAAAACTAATATATATGTTATTTTCAATTTCAAAACATTTACATGAACGGGAAAAGTTTATTTGTATCTGGAGGGTAATCTCTGGAATTACTTAACCGATTTACTTATTTATTATTATTTTTTTTTTTTTCTGTTACACAATCCCTGAGTGCTATAGCCTGTAATTAATTTTGATAAAATATGTTCCTTTAATTCGAATTTTCAGCATTTTAATTAAAATTTCCATAAAAGCTATGAAAAAAAAAATATTGTTACGAAAGCTGTTTTAGCGTGTATACGATGTTAAAAAATCGGGCTACGAATCCAGAGATTGTAAGTTCAATCCCCGTCAAGGGAAATTGTTTAAAATTAAATTTTGCTCATATCTAAATTGTTTATTTCTCATTCATTCATTGAGAGAACAGATTACATTTAAAAATCGGAAGATGAAAAACATTTCGAACAACTTTCAGAATTTTAAAGAAAAGATTGATGCATGTAAAAAAAAAAAAAAAAATGTGTTAACTACTATTACTTCAATTGATTAAAATATTATTAATATTATTTTTTATATGTATAATTTTTTTCACATTTTTTACTAATTTAATCATACTATTCTCTTACTTTAATTTTTTTTTAATTATTATTATTAAATGCTTAGTAAATTTGTATTTTGTAAGTGTGATTGATTCTTTTTTTTTTTCATATATAAATATATAAAATACCTAGTAATCGCAGGGTACAAATATAGCAATGAAAGACTTGGGAAATAGATCAAATATATAAATAATATTAACAGATGCAAAAATAAAATAAATAGATGCAAAATTTTAATATAAAGGATTGATGGAAATCGCATCTCAAACAATAAAATTGTAACTGCAATCTCTACAACAACAAATTATGTGTCCTAATAACTAGAAAAAAAATGTTTAAAAAAAAAGAAAAGAAAAAAAAAGTGTTTAAATACACAAGAAGAAAATTTACTAAATATTCCTAAAACGTTAAAGAAAAAAAAAAAGAGTAGAATTTAAAATGTATAATTTTATATATTTTTATGGTTAAAATAGTTATCCTAAAGCCATCTGAAATATTTATCTAATATATTTACCCAATTTTTCATCATAAAAAAATACATTTAGATCTTGAATTTAAAGGAATAAGACGTAAAATGAAGAAAAACCAAAAAATTTATTTTTCAAACACTAAAAGAGTCTGCCTGATATAGAAGAGTTTTTATTTTTTATTTATTTATTTACGTGTTCAGATAAACATAAAGTAATATCACTTGGAATTATTTTTTTTTTTCAAAAGGTTTTTCGAAATAGTCTTTGATTCATGACTTATTTTAGATAAAGCAAAACATTTATATTTAAGTAATTAATAATTAAATTTAAAAAATTATTATTTATGATACTTATTTTCGTTTATTTAAAAATAGAAAATTTGAGCACATGATTAAAAATTAAGTTTATGAAATAATTAAATTCTTATTTATTCATAGAAAATAAAAATGAAAAAATGGACATTCAAAATAAATTTAAGAAACCAAAAGAATTGCGATTTTCTTTTCTATATGGCTGAAGTTTGTGATTAAAATATATTTTAAGTGAAAACTTATAATATATATATATATATATATATATATATATATATATATATAATGCGCGTACGAACATTTAATTAAAAATACTTCAACTTTAGAGTTAATTTTTTAAATAAATACTAAAATTCCAAGCTTGAAAATGTGAACAAGGATACTTGTTTACTTTTTCTATGTAATACTGATTTGTAAGCTATTTAAATTGCACTGAGATGTATGTGACAGTATGTTCTTAATAATTGTATATAAAAAAATAATAAATATTATTTTTATTTTATTTACAATTAATTAAGTATGTTTAATGAAAAACAACAATTACAAAAAATTCATTGCAAGTGCTGCGAAAATGCTTCAAAACTTTTTAAACTTTTTTTTTTCTTTTTAATACGTCGCAATGTCATCATACGGATTATAAAATATGATAAATCAGAAGTGAGTAAATGTGAGTAACTGTGGCTTATTGTTCATTGTATACCTACAGTTCAAAAGTTTTCTGTTTGATTTCCTCTACACTTTTGACGTAAATAGGAAAACATATTAGAGTTATCCTCTTATATATATGTATACACACACACACACACACACACACACACACATATATACAGTGCGTATCGAAATGATAGGTCCACCCGCATTTTTCAAAATTTCGACTCTTAATTGAGAATAAGAATCACTTTTTTGGTAGAGATAATTAATCAGTAATTGTTATAACTATTTATGAAGAAATTTCTTTAAAATAAATAATTTCTTTTTATTTAATGCAAATTTTCATTTTCAGACCGTTTCGAAAAGATAGGTCCACCTTCAGAAATTTTGCACCAATCACGTTTATTTCCAAAAAATTTGCATAAATATCGTTGGTTAGTCTTACTGCGGGATTATGCTGGCTGCTGTGGAGGTATTTAAACAGATTTGAACATCACGTTGTAATCAAACGAAATGGGTCGTCGTTGCAGTCTTTCGCTGATTGAGCAGGGGAAAATTGATGCATTTAAAACGTGTGGAAAATCGAATAGAGAAATAGGTAAACTTTTAAACAGATCACATAATGTTGTAAACAATTATTTGCGACTTAGAAATGCTTATGGCAGTAAAAAATCATCTGGCCGCCCATCAAAACTGACACCCCGACAAAGAAGGACTATCGTAAAGGAGTTAAAATCTGGAAATATGAGCTTATCCACTGTGGCCAGACAACAAAACCCTTCAATATCAAAATCTACAGTCCATAGAGTGGTAAAGAAGTTCGGCAATATAGTTTAAGTGAAGAGGAAAGCGGCTCCGAAATTGACTAAAAAGCACAAAGAAAACAGATTGAAATTCGCACATGAAGTGATGTCCTGGAAACAAGATTGGCATCGTGTGATATTCCGTGATGAAAAGAAATTCAACCTGGATGGTCCAGATGGCTGGCAGTACTACTGGCACGATCTGCGTAACGATAAATAGATATTCTCGAAGAGGCAAGCTGGTGGTGGTTCAGTTATGGTATGGGCCGGATTCGGAGGTGCAGGAAAAACTGATATAGCATTTGTAGACAATCGTTTGAATGCTGCAGGCTATCAAGAGCTGCTTGAACAATATTTTCTTCCACAAGCAGAGAACATTGGGGGCCCATTCTTCATGTTCCAACAGGACAATGCGCCTGTGCACACTGCAAAGTCCACTTTCGAATGGTTTCAGGATAATGGTGTACATGTTATCGATTGGCCACCTTGCAGCCCCGACCTGAATCCGGTAGAAAACATGTGGGGTATACTCGCAAGAGCGGTGTATGCAGGCGGAAGGCAGTACAACACTACTGCAGACTTGAAAAAGGCTATTTCCTCCGAATGGTCAAAAATCGAGAAAAATTGTTTGCAAAAACTTGTAGAAACCATGCCGAATAGGATTTATGAGGTTATTCTCAAACAAGGTGGAAAAATTTCTTATTAATTCAACATTAATTTGATGCTTGGTTCAGTGGACCTATCTTTTTGAAACAGCTTTTTCCTGTAATTTTTGTTTTCCTTATTATTCCTATTATTTGTATATTATTCATGTATTATTTTACATTTAATGAAGTAATGTAGTTTATAAAATAGTACTTTGTACACAATAAAACCTTTTTTACCAACATAACTTTCGTTTTTACTGGTGGACCTATCATTTCGACACGCACTGTATATATATATATATATATACATGGAAAGTTTCGTCATTTTTTTTTCACACGAAATCTTTATTGAAAAAAAAAAAAAAAAAAAAAAACATGGTGTCATGAACTAAACGCTTTGCACTAATTTTTGACATAGTTGAGACCGACGTGAGATATTTGTAGCGTGCAATCAGTTTTAAGAAGCCACTCTGGTAAAACTCCGTGCCCTGCAATGCAAGGATTTTTCACACAAACTGCTTCACCTTAACATTGTTTTGGATGTAACATACCGATACGATTGTCTGCTAGCACCATTTTGACCTTTATCTTTCACATACTGTCTTCCTTCACTGAACATGCAACACCAGCGACCAACCATTTCACAGGATATGACCTTATTCGCTATACACGGTCTTTAAGTGTTCACGGAACTATTTCGTGTCCATTGATACCAGATAATATCACATAGCAAATACGTTGTGACCACGTCTGTCTGCCTTCCAGATTTGTACTCGAATAACATCAGGCACGCCGGACTGCTACTACTCTCCCTTTTTTTTTTTTTTTTTTTTTTTTTTTTCTTTAGGCTCTCTGCGCATGCGCCATTCCTCCACCGCAGATGCTACTCCGTCGAACCAACCAAGGGCATACTTTATTATGACTATTGTTTATTTCACCTGAATTACTATCTTCACTTTCAAAAGAAACTGGCGAAACATACTTTCCAAACGTGCCTCATATATACATATTGTTATTAAAACGTATAAAAATATACCAAAATGAACGATAAAGAAGGATCAAAATAAGAATGAAAGTATTCTGATTCCTAACTTTTTCAAGAGCATTGTACGAAAGGACAAGCAATGATTATGTGTCAAAGAATACCAAAGCTAAAGTTTCCCGTTTGAACAATGAACCAACAAACAATCCGAACCAAAACTCATAAAAGAAAATGAATCAAAACAACTATAAAACAATTAAATAGAACTTTAAAAAGCAAGAAATTAAGTGAACCAAAATAACTATAAAATAATTAAATGGTATAATAGAAGCAGAAAATGAAATGAACAAAAATAAATATAAAATAAGTAAATAGAATAAAAGAAGCAGGAAGTAAAATATAATTCACAATTATATATGTAATAGACGAAAAAAGATGAACGACTGTGGTTAACAGTGAAATATGCAATTGAACACAGTTAATGGCTTTAAACATGGATAAAAATTACAAAGTTGCAAAATTAATCTTAGCTTTTAAAAATCCTAAGTACTTAATTTAATTAACTCAATTTTATACAATTATTTTTTGTTTTAAATAACTGTTCAAAATAAATATCCATTTAAAAATAGTAATAATTTAAAGTAATTTAATCTTTAATGCTTTTAACTATTTTAGAACCATTAATTCTAAAACATAGTGCTGCTATTTATGTTCAATTTTATACGCATCTTTATCTATCTATCTATATATAAATGGCTATTGTGTACTGGTTAAACATCGAAAATATTTAAATAATAATAATAAAAGACTTGGATTTTTTCCAAAAATAGTAAATACGATATGTTGAAAAACAGATTTCTTACATAGTAAAACATTAAAATAAATGTATTATATTTTGATTTTGAAAAGAAAAAAACAAAATCATACTTTTAAATTTACTTTTTTTTTTTTTTTTTTTTTTTTTTTTGTAACATTATTTTTAAAAAATATGCATTAATTAATAACTAAAAGCACACTACTTAAAATAGTAAAATAAATGTTGAACTAACTTTCGTAATCTTAAAACAAATTTAAATAAAATTATATGTTAAATAACTCTTTAAAATTAAATCTTCGTATTTACAGTCCTTTTAGAAAATACATTAAAAGAAACATACGTTTCAAATGTGCTTCAAAATATAAAATACAGTTATTACATTTAAGTGTCGGGATTCAAATACTGCCAAATCGAATTAAAGTTTATACTTTACATTTGAGACAGTACATACCGAAAAAAATGTATAGTTCACCGTTAAAAAACACATTTACTTTTACGATCATGATCATGACTACCGCTGATGACATTAAATTGATCCAAAAACACATTCTAGAAGTAAACATTAGAATTTGATTATGTATGAAGCGCAGGAAATCTGAAAAACATTTTATAGATAAATTTCCCCGTTATATTCGACAGAACATTATTCTACATACGAAACGAAATTCTAAAAATAAATAAGAAATGATATAATTTATCTTAAAGTGCAAAAATGATACACTATTTTCATAAAAGTATTTACTTTTACAAAAGTTCAAGAGTTTAACTTAGCTTTACAGTACATGCACTATTTGTTTTCGTGTTTTTGTTTTAAATATGCAGCGAAATATATTTTGTAATTTGTTTACATTATCAAAAAGTATAAATAAATTTTAAATTTGATTTTTACTATATTAATATTTAATACTCCCACACACACACAAATATATTGATACAATAAAGCTTTCATATTTTTCTGTTTAAAGAAATATATTTTTTAAATGGAATTAGGCGTGTTCATAAACTAAGTTCTGAAACTTTCAATAAAGTAAAGGATATATTTACAAACAAGTTGTTGAAAACAATTATCCGATTTAGTTTATTAATTTTTTGCTCAAATGTTTTATTAATATATATATATATATATATATATATATATATATATATATATATATATATATATATATATATATATATATATTGCAGGTAAATGAAATTATGTTTCGAAATCAATGGAATTTGAGTTTGAGAATGGTGACTTGTGTTTATGGTAAAGTTTCAGAGTATTTTTTTGTTTTTTCTGGTCTTGTCAGGTCAAGGGGAGTGTTCCCGGCGTAA
This sequence comes from Salticus scenicus, assembly GCA_963930645.1. Classification (NCBI taxonomy): domain Eukaryota; kingdom Metazoa; phylum Arthropoda; class Arachnida; order Araneae; family Salticidae; genus Salticus; species Salticus scenicus. Next base: position 86,385,031 of record OZ005655.1, on the reverse strand, counting down.
AATATTCTTAACCCCACAAGCAAGTTACAAGTTTCGCCGCCTGCCTACTTTTTTGAATTACATTTTCATATATTTTCTTAAATTTAGTTCCAGTTTACTTTTTAAATCTTTTAAGATTGTTGTAGAGTTTGATTGTAGTTTCGTTTGTGTTGTAAATTGTCAATCGTTGCACTTTAGTTCCTATATTCATAAGTATTTTAATATATATATATATATATATATATATAATGTTCCACATTGATTAAAGAAAACCATTTGAAATTATTATATATTCAACTGTGTCTCATTAAGCAGTTATTTGTGTTGCATTTTAAATTGTTTAAATTTTTACTTAACTATAATTTACAGTCTGTTTTATTTATTTTTCAAGCAGTTTTGAGATTTATTTCTTTATGTTTGATAATCCTTATTACATATATTGAATTTCCACGCTTATGTCAATCTAACTACACTGGTGGACAAAATTAAAGCAACAACCTGTTTTCTCGTTTTCATCTTTTGCACATAATTTTTAAACAAAAAAATATATGAACATAAAATTTGAATGGCCTGTTTGTTATCATATTATTAACTGAATTTTATGTAACTTTAACAAAAGACTACTTTTTAAGCTGATAAATATTTATTTTTCTCTAAAAATTAAGCTTTGGAAATAATTAAAATTTTCAATATTTTTTGGAAAGAACACATAATGAAAAATGATCATGAGAGGCCTTACAAATAGGTGAATATGCACGCGCATCCATAAGTTCTATTACAACCAAATCTTTCTACCTGTATTCACTTTTCTGTTTCTTACTTTTTCTTCTTTTTTTCGTATGGGATTAGCTTTTTTTTAAAATATGCATACAAACATAAAAATTGAATAAAATGTTCATTATAAAATTATTTATCGACATTTTTAGTATTCTGGTGATGCTCTTAGTTTACAGATTATATATATATATATATATATATATATGTTTTAAGTGAATTATAAAAGTAAAAGGAATGTTAATACAGAAAGAAAATTCGAGGTTTCGTTTGACATTTCAAGGAATGTGCGTCTTTACATATCGCTAATTCATCCTTAACACCACTTTTCATTAAGTGTTCTTTCCTAAAATTAATGATTTTTTTTTTTTTTTTCATTTTTTTCAAAGCATATTTTTGAGAGAAAAATGAATATTTATTAGCTTAAAAAATATTCTTATACTAAAGTTACATATGATTCGGTTAAAAATATGATAACGAACAGGTTATCCAAATTTTATGTCCATATGTTTATTTGTTTAAACGTTATGTGCAAAATAACAGAAGGAGAAATAAGTTTGTTGCTTTAATTTTGTCCACCAGTGTATGATGTGCGATCTTTATAACACTGTTTCGCACGAAAACCAATTGTTCCGAAGTTTTGAAAATGTAATTTTTAGTTCAGATTATTTCATCAGTCGAAGAAAAGTATTTGTTTGAATTACATAAGGTTGCAATATTAGTTACAGTGGGTGCTGCGAAGTTTACTGTCCGGAGAAATGTCCGTTTATTGTTAAATCGGAAGGTATGTTAAAGGAAATTATAATAGTAGTTATTTAAAGTGGTGTTCTAATAATGACCTGTTTAAGCAGCGAGGTATTTTAAGACAGGAGTTGAAGTTTTAGAGTACGTTTCCAACTAATATTAGCTAAAGGAAATTAAATAGAACTTTCGTGTCGGTGAGTTACTGTATAAAATAACGAACGCTTTCCTATAAATAAATTACTTCAAGCAAAGGGCAATACTATATATGAAATTAAATTTCACTTTTAGTTAACTATTTCACAACACATACACGTTTCACACATATTTTAATGACTTCCATATTAACTCAATATTCAGTATGTCAAGGTAGTCATCACCCTCCACCTTACTGAGGTTGCTAATAAATTTCTTGAGTTTTAATATTATTCATTATTTCTTGTCATCCAAGATGTAGAATTTTCAGTTATCAATGTGTTACGTCAAGAGTTTCAAGTTAATTCAATCTTCAGTGTTATATTCTCCGACATTCCTTGTGCAAGACTTCCCAAACTATACATTAAAAATAAGTAACCGCAGTGTTCAAAATCACACAAATTTTTAATTTATATACGATAGAAAAAAGGTTAAATAATCTGAAATATTCTTTATTAATATTTATTATCAAAAAGGGTCGACATTTTCATTAATTAGGGTCTCATTTGATTTGGGCTATATTAACCAAAGGAGGAATGTTTGAAATAGAGACTTTAAAAAATGCACGTAATGAAGAATATTACTTCCTACTGCAAAATGTTCGCCACTATTTTGACTTTCATGAATTAAGCCATATTTATTTTCTAAATTTGTATTTTTATTTTTATTTCTAAGAAGTTACTTTTTTATTTCTAAGAAAATAATTTATTGGTTTTTTTCTAACATTTTTAAATCAAATGCTTAGAGAATAGCATCATAACATACTCTCATTTGTTACATTTTGCCTTCTCAAACATTGTTTGTTATATATATTATATATATATATACTTTTTTTTTTGTTTAATTGTACATATTTAAAAATTCCATTTAAACATTATTATACATTATGTCATAAAGAAATTTATTTAAAGCTATTTTGTCCGCATTCATTACATCTTTACTGACAGTTTTCTTCCAAATTATTTTCAGGATGTTGTCGATCCTATGTTTTTCGTCTGATGAAGGGTCATGCTATTATTTTGACTCAAAACCGTCACTGCACATTTGTTTTTAAGTTTGTAAGGTTTGCTTACGAAGTTTCTATTTATAAGAATTCAACGTATTTAAAATATTTTAAACTTACTTTTTTCAAGAGTTTTTCAATAATTCTTAATTTAGTTAAAAAAAAAAAAAAATAGAGTGGGGAATAAATTACCAAGAATAGTAAAAAAAAAAGGGACCTATTTATGTGCATTATTCTTAGTTATCGAAATTAAAATTAATATTACAAACCATTCTTACAATAAAGATATTAATGAGCATTACTACCCATACAACGAATTTCAACTTAAACTTCAATATACTGTATAGCAATAGATATATTTTGTAGATTAAAAAAATGCATCAATATCATTAATTTTAGCTTTATTGAACAAACAAACAAAAAAAAAAATGTTTAAAAATATGAATTCTTTTGGAGAATATTTTCCCTACTTCCTAAACAGATCTTTATCAGATTACAAAATAATGTAGTAGAAAATATTTCACAAAGAATTATACTAGACGGAAAAAAAAAAAAAAAAAAAAAAAAAGACCACCTTTAAGTTCATTATTTTTTATTATCAAAAGAAAAGTAACATTCTAGTTAGTCCTTAGTCGAAAGACATTGATAAATATTCACATTCTTACCATTTATTTTTACCTAAATTGAAGTATATTTAGAAAAGAAGGAAACGATTTAATTAACTGCATAATGATATAAAACATTATTTTTTAGAAAGCAACATGGCTTCATTTAAGTAAGCAGAAAGTATAAAAATTAAAACTGTCTTAAACTGCTTTTGTTAAAGTAAAACGTATATTTAGAAAAATAGAATACTTTTTTTTTTTTTTTTAACTCTCCATAAAGAACCAATTTTTATTTTAAAACAAGAGAAAACAACTGTTTGTTTTTAAAAAACTCCCAGACAGTAAACAAACTTTAAAACTGTAAATTTGTTAACTCAAAAAACATTAGTTGTTTACTTTTGCTAAAAAATATGTATTTTATGCAATCAGACTTTTTAAATAAAAATTGTTTTATTGCTTTAGTTTTGAAACACAAGGAAATTTAATTTAACTCGTGTATACTTCTTGGGTAGTTCAAAAACATTAAATCGTAGATTAAAATAAAAATTAAATATCATTTATTTTTACTTTTGTACACTTCAGATAGTTAAAAACGTAATTTATTTGACTTGTAACGACAATACGATAGAACATCAAATTAATTAGTTGTTAAATTCATTTTTATCAAGTTTGCATTCGTTTAGTTTTTAAATATGTATTTAAATCTTATTAAATACTTGAGAAATTCTATTTAACAAAGAAAAATGTACAGATTTGTATCATGTCGAAATCTATACATTTAGTCCAAATCTAGTCAGTCTAAGAATGTGATTCGACAAGGATTTGTCAAAACAGTATTAAGTGTACTTTTTTTTTTTTTTAAGTAGGAATTATTGCTAGCACACTAATAATTTTGCTGCTGACTGTAATAGAAAATGTATAATTTATAGTTAGAAACTTGAAGTATATTATTTAAAAACATGCATACATTACTAGATTAACTGCACTAATTTTATTTATTTATTTATTTTAACTGAGTATAAATCTAATTACAGCAAATTTGAACTGATATTGTAACTGAAGATTATTTATTATGTTTTTATATCTGTTGGTGCATGCATTAAACTCACTTATGTATGCTTGAGAAATAAGTCCTTGTAGGACTGTCTTACATTAGTGTATTTGTAAGAATACTACGTAAGAATACTGTATTAGACAAGAGTTTCAAGGAAAATCCCGAAAAACAGCAAACGATTAACCGAAGATCAATTCTAGATTTCATCCGGAACTTTTTTATTTCTTTCAAGATTTGAGAGCACAACATCTTAGCTAAATTTAGATGTTTATTTCCCCATCTGTTAAGATTCATATGTGTTTAAAAAGTACTTAATTTGTGTTTAAGCTGAGTGGCTGTAAATTTGCACTAGAGTTATGCATTGTGTAAAGAGCGACGGCCTCGCATTAATTCTTAAGATTTCTCCGAATTTTTAATAGTTGTAATAATTAAAAGAGATTTAATTTCAATATCATAAACCGCGTCTTACGCATAGCGCAGTACTAGGGCGACGTTAATTCCAACCAACCAACCAATCCAATATCATTAATTTTTATAATTGCATATGCATAAAACAAATAATATCCCTGAAATCAGTACCAATAGAACTCTCACCAGCACTCTAACAAGACTCCGGACAGGGCACTTTAGGGGGATGAAGATCCATAAAGACGGGACAAGGACTTACTGCCTCTGCAAAAACTGCCCAGACATAGAACTACCCCCAGCATATTTTTAACTGCCCCGCTATTCTGGCACAATTGCAGCAATAAGTAATAATCCGTGGGCAAACTTATATGAAGAAAATTGCCTTCAAATCGCAGATGCTGTATATAGGACCTTTGGTCCCATTTAAAATTATTTTCTATCTATGACACAACCCCAATTATTGCTAGCACACTAATAATTTTGCTGCTGACTGTAATAGAAAATGTATAATTTATAGTTAGAAACTTGAAGTATATTATTTAAAAACATGCATACATTACTAGATTAACTGCACTAATTTTATTTATTTATTTATTTTAACTGAGTATAAATCTAATTACAGCAAATTTGAACTGATATTGTAACTGAAGATTATTTATTATGTTTTTATATCTGTTGGTGCATGCATTAAACTCACTTATGTATGCTTGAGAAATAAGTCCTTGTAGGACTGTCTTACATTAGTGTATTTGTAAGAATACTACGTAAGAATACTGTATTAGACAAGAGTTTCAAGGAAAATCCCGAAAAACAGCAAACGATTAACCGAAGATCAATTCTAGATTTCATCCGGAACTTTTTTATTTCTTTCAAGATTTGAGAGCACAACATCTTAGCTAAATTTAGATGTTTATTTCCCCATCTGTTAAGATTCATATGTGTTTAAAAAGTACTTAATTTGTGTTTAAGCTGAGTGGCTGTAAATTTGCACTAGAGTTATGCATTGTGTAAAGAGCGACGGCCTCGCATTAATTCTTAAGATTTCTCCGAATTTTTAATAGTTGTAATAATTAAAAGAGATTTAATTTCAATATCATAAACCGCGTCTTACGCATAGCGCAGTACTAGGGCGACGTTAATTCCAACCAACCAACCAATCCAATATCATTAATTTTTATAATTGCATATGCATAAAACAAATAATATCCCTGAAATCAGTACCAATAGAACTCTCACCAGCACTCTAACAAGACTCCAGACAGGGCACTTTAGGGGGATGAAGATCCATAAAGACGGGACAAGGACTTACTGCCTCTGCAAAAACTGCCCAGACATAGAACTACCCCCAGCATATTTTTAACTGCCCCGCTATTCTGGCACAATTGCAGCAATAAGTAATAATCCGTGGGCAAACTTATATGAAGAAAATTGCCTTCAAATCGCAGATGCTGTATATAGGACCTTTGGTCCCATTTAAAATTATTTTCTATCTATGACACAACCCCAACCAACCAACCAAAACAAATAATACTGAAACATTTAAGTAGTCGTAACAGATCATTCTTAATGTGTTTCAGAACTGATGAAAATATTTAAAAATAGTTTTGGGATGTTTCAGAAACAAATGCTGATTCTGCAATTTTTTTCTTTATATTTTCTTAAAATTTAACAGCGTTTCTTATCGCAAATGTAAATTTTTCTAAACTCTAGATTAATTTTTTCAAATATCTGAATGAGATTGGCTTGTTCATATTTAGGTAAATAAATTTATTGGGTCAAAATTATTTAAAAAAAAAAAAAAAAAAAAACTTCATGTGTCGTAATTTTCACAAAGGAATAAAAAAAAAAAAAAAGAGAAAAACATCATTGCCTAAACAACGTTGGCAATATGTATATTCAATAGTCATCGGTTACTTTTAATTGCTACATTTGTTTAATATATAATCATATATACCAAACATTATTCTTAATAATTTGTGGTAATTTTTTAAAAAAACTTATCCCTACAAACAAACAACAGTGGTTCCAAACTTTAAATCGCAATCCCTCCTTCATTAACTTGACGAGAAGGAGAAACTATTATGTAAGTAATTACTAGTGTAGACAATTTTCCAAGTGCTAAAGCATATTTTTGCCCATTTTCTTCAGAATGTGTGATATGATATGGATTTGCTAAGTAGACAAACTACCAATTTTCGGCTTTTATTTATATTTTTAAAACATTATGAATACAAATATATTTGTTAAAAATAACAAATAGTCCATTTTTAGCGACAGTTGGGATTCTTGATACTTTGGTAGCACAAGCAATTTGAAAACTACTTGTATTTTTTTTTTTTTTTTAAGCCTTTCTCAATTAGTTGTTTGGTTGGGTATAACAAGCCACTTGTACTGTGCTATGGGTAATTGGCGACGGTCTGGGACGTACCTCTAAGGGTGATTCGGACATGCCATTACAATTTTGATCTTCCACTGAGAGGATGACTCTCCCGCTTCGGTGATCCCCAGAGGTATAATTTGGATAGGCACATGGAGGACATTGCGGCAACGACGGATTTAAAGTGCACCTGCCACAATTAGTGTACGCGATAGTCTTTGCTTGGCTCGAGTATTGAACCTGCAGTCTCCAAATTACGAGCTCAGCGCTCTACCGACCGGGTTACCGGGGTCCACCAAGGATTATTCAGATTCATCATTTAAAAGTTTATTGAAAATTTTATGTCTGCCATTTATGTCCATATATATTTTTAATTTAGTATAACAAATCTCCAATTGATTTACACCGAGGCAGGTTAGTTGGATTTCTACCAATGGTCACAATCTTATTCGTTATAAATTGGAGTTGTATATATTTTCTCTCAATGTGTATTGTTCTTTTTAGAACATCTTTAGTAATGAAATAATTCATACAACTAAACTCTCCAATTGGACAATGCGTTTACAGACTATTCCTTTCTTAAATGCTATTTTTTACTTTGCATCTTAATCTGAAACAAACAAACAAAAAAAATCTTTAAATTCAATTTTTATAGCTGTTTAATAATTCGCCTCATCATAAATTGTAGTATGCACTGTTAATTTATTATCTTAAGTCTTACGTAAAATTACCGAGAAAAATAAACGGAGACGTTAAAAAGCTTATTTTATACATTCATTTTAATAACTAATATTATTTTATTTAATAATTGGTGAGAATATATTTCGGACTTGGAATGCTTTTTCTAAAAATGAAACAGTCATTTTTAATTTTAATTAAAAAATGAAATAATAATATTAGTTAAAAATTCAGAATAAAGATTGAGAATCTCGACTATTCACTTTTAACTAAGAATTACTGTAAATTTACAGAGACTTTAGATAAATATTTAAATTAAATTTACAGAAATTTTTAACAGTATGTTATAGATGTTTTTTTAACTCAGCAAACGTCTGTAGATTTTTTATTTTAAAACGCTAAATTTAGTAAAAGTAGGTAGGTATTAAAAGATTGGGTAAATATTACTAAAAGATATATTAACAACAAACTTTGGTATATAAATAAAACTACACACTATACAAACGCACGGATGCATTTTATTTATTTATTTATTTATTATTTTTTTGTATTTCGTTATTCAATTACTTTTCCTTTTAAATGGATGTTATTTAAATCTAATTCTAAGAATAATATCTACTTAAACGAATCATTTATATATATATATATATATATATATATATATATATATATATATATATATATATATATATATATATACGTATGTATATGTATATATAATTTACGCTTAGTGTTGAAAAAGTTTCTTGTAGATAAAACTTTTCTTTTTCATTAAAAATCACATTTGTTTTTATGATGATGATCATGATTGCCACTGAAGAACTTAAATGAACAGATAACCCATTCTAGTAGTAATCAGAAAAAAATTATGTGAATTAAAGCAAGAAAGCTGTAACATATTTTAGAGATAAATATTTATGTGCATTTCTATACGATGTTATTTTCCATGCATAATGAAATGCAGATGAAATTAAACATGCTAAACTTTAAATTTTCTAGATTTTATGCTAAGAGTTTTATTTATTTATTTATTTATTTTCTTTTTTATACAATCCAGATTTTAAAGAAAAGAAAGGTTTTAAACCTATAAGTATGTCTATTTAGTTTTCTCCAGTATTTATTCATATATAATGATAATAAAATGCACACACAATTTTGCTAGTATTTGAATTAATGGATGTTATAGTTTTAAAATATTTATAAAAATGTTATTATATTTAAACAGAAGAAACTCTGTCTTTTTTTTTTTTTTCTCTAAGAATAAAATTTATTTTATCATTTTTACTATAATATTTTTTTTATTAGGGTAGGTGCCCCAGTGATTTACATGCTCCAGTAATTGACATTCCTCCCGAAATAATTAATAAATAAGAAAAAAAAATTAAAGCAAATATGTACAATCAGAATTTTAACATTGTATGTCAAACACTGAAGAATAAGGTGCCTATTACTAGTAAAATGAAAAACTATCACTGTCAATCACTGGAGCATAGGGGGCCAATTACTAATAAAATGTAAAACTGGCAGTGTCAATTACTGGAACATTGAGTGAGTGTAAAAAAAAAAAAAAATAAATAAATAATTATTATTATCAAATGCATATATTTTAACATACACGTGGTACTGAAAGTCTTTCATACCATATATATTAACTTAAGTTTTCTAAAAATAGATCCTAATGACTAAAACATTAAAAACATCAGAAATTACTCTAAAAGTGTCAATCACTGGAGCACTTACTCTACTATAAACTCCTCCATATTTTTGATTTATCAATGCCAGTGTAATTGAGAAATGTGTCCTTATGAATAAATATTAATAATAAATAATATTAATTATTAATAAATATTATAAATAAATTATATAATTATGCAACTTAATAATAAATATTTATTCAAATATTAGTTAACTGTATATTTAAATGTCGCTGATTTTCAATCATATAAAAATTACCATTTCTAAAAGTAATTCAGTAATAATCAGAAAAATCTATAAAATATCAATGTAAAAAGATAAAGGATGCATAATCTTAGATAAGCCTAATTAAAAAAAAAAAAAAAACTTTTTTTTTTAGTAAATAATTACTTTTACATGTACATTTTCTTTATTTATTAAAAAAATCTCACATACAATTTTAGTTTAATGTTAAATATAAAAATAGAAAGAAAAAAGTAATTTTTAATATAAATTGGCGTTAGAATTGTATTTTTGTCTGAAAAAAAAAAGAATAAACCATTGTAACACAAAGAAATTCACACTCTCTCTAGTTTTTTTTTTTTTTTTTTTTTAAGAAAGAGTCATGTTTAATCAACCTCGTACGAAGAAAGGAGAGCAATCGGTACCATTAAAGCACCCTGAAACTCCCTTTAGTTCAAACACAGTCCTGTCTGTGGAGACAATTGCCAGATGATTTACATTTCATTTTTTTTTTTTTTTTTTTTTTTTTTTTAATAAATGCGAATCGTTACCCAACTGCTGTAACACATGTGTATTCAAATACTGTTGGCAGCCAAAGTATCCGAGCACTAGCCAATAATTCTGATATCGAAAAAGTACATTTAAAAGTGTTTTGTTAAATAAATTTATTTAACAAATCAGTATTAAGCGTACTTTTTTTTTTATAGGGATTATTGCTAGTGCTTGAATATTTTTGCTATCAACTGTATGTCGTTTGTCACGCCGACGTAAACGTATTAAAAATTGTACAGTGATAAGAAACATTAAAATTTTGCCCTTTTCAAAGGAAGTCAGAGGGTTAAAGCTTAAAATATGTAAAGAAAGGTAACAAAACTAAAATAATAAAGCGAAATATGTGGCCAAAATGTCTACACACAGTTATAAATTCAGGTTCAGTTACATTTGATTCGCTTCTTTCTAAAAAATGAATATACATATATAGATATAGATATAGATTAAATTTGCGTTTCTTTTACTTTCTCTTACACATATTAACGGTAAAGAGATTATATTTTTTAAATCAATTTTTCGCAATTGAGTTTATGGTGTTTTTACGCGTTCTGAGGTCCCCTGAATCCGAAAAACAGGTTTTTAGCGGTTGGTCTGCGTGTGCGTTTGTGTGTGCGTCTGTGTGTCTTCCTGTGTGTATTTTGTCAACATATTTCAAGAACAAATAGCAGCAGAAGTACCAAACTCGAAATTCGAAATATGTATTATATAGAGATGCTACACTAAAGTTTTCATTGAGATTAAGCAAATGGTTCCTGTACAGGGACATCCAAGAGAATTCAAATACATTATGGGAAATTGCAAGTGATAAGAGTTTAACGTTTATAGCCTGCACATAACGAAATGAAATAAATATGTATTTTTTATAGGCATAAAAGCATGTCTCATGCACGATTTGGTATGAAAATCATTCACAGTTCATTTACAGGGCTACAAAAAAAAAAAAAAAAAAAAAAAAAAAAAAAAAAAAAAAACTAGATTATAGTGTGACAATACATGAAAATCGATGAAAGTGTATTTTAGATTGTGCCATGTGCTATTAAAATAGGATTATATTTAAGTATATAATGTGGTTTGTACACAATTTTTAAAAGGTGTACAATGCTGCAAATAATTAATTGCAAACAATCTTTTTATGGAATTTAATTAGTGGAAATGCTCTACTATAATATTTTACCATGTTCAAGAGAACTGCTCAGAAATAAAATTTAATTCCTCACACTTATATGGTAAATAAAATAGTTTTAAAGCTAAATATTTAGCTTATTATTATTATTATTATTATTTATTAAAGCATGTGGTTGAGTAGAGTAGCAGTCCCCCTCATATAAAATTATTTAACAAATGAAGCAGGTTTATATGACAGTATTCATTATCTTATCCCTTAATGCTCAGTCTTCTTTTATGGCATTTAATTTCAGGGTAAGAGAAAGTCCTGTGAGTACTACACCAGATTATTTATTTAAATGTACATAAGGGTAATTGCCCCAGTTATTGACACTTTTAGAGCAATCTCTGATGTTTTTATCGTTCCAGTCATCAGGAAATATTTTTAGAAATCTTAAGTTAGTACATATGGCATGTAAGACATTCAGAACGACATATATGTTAAAATATAGACATTTGATAACAATTATTATTATTATTTATGAATTTTTATTTGACACCGACAATTTTTTAAGAATTTTTTTCTCTGAAAATAATTAAGATAAATATACATTTTTATTTTTTTACATCAAATGTTGAAGCGTTAATAGGCGAGACGTATTAATCCTGGACGATAGGTCTACCTTCCCGCTTTTCGATGTCTTTTTCTAGTCAATGTTGTCCTTTTATTACTTCCGGTGTGAGCTTTTTTTTTTTTTTTTTTTTTTTTTTTTTAACATACTTGAAACTGTGAGTTTTTTTCTTTTTCATCCCATGCTATTTCTATGGGTTTTTACCTTTCTCCCCCCCCTCGTTTTCTACATTCTAAAGTGCAGTGGCATTTAGGATTCAGAATTTCTCGAAATTAAAAGACGATCATTTTTATGGAATAAACAAATATTTCTTACTTTTCTGGCATTTAATTTCCTTCGTTGGTGACTTTATAAAAAGTTTGTAATGTAACTTTTTTTTTTTTTTTTAATTTTCGAACAAAGATGTTTGTTTTTTCTGCAAAACATCAGCAAAGAAAAAAAAAAGCAGCAAAAATATCTCATTCGTGTGCAGGAGTTTTAAACAATTATAGGAAATAAAACAGTTCTTTTCTTACACTAGTGGATCTGCAGATCAGGAGCCTCAACGTCCTATTTACATCAGACATTATTCAATAGGTCATTTTTATTTATTCCTTATTATATAATCGTATATATTGATTCGATCGACTTGTTGCCATAATCAGATACATTCCTGAGGGGGGCTGCCGCCCCCCTCAACCCCCCACTATGTCTCTATTTGCATATCTTATAAAGTGTTACGGAATTGTAAATAATTGCATTTATTTTTGTATCAATTCTTTCAAAGAAGTTTAGTAAAGTTAATAACATGCTAACTTTGTGCATTTTTAGTCGTTTTAGCGTTAAAACAGCCTAATTTTCCCTTAAAAACATTTAAAAAAGCTCCAATAAGGGAAGAAATGGATTTGGCGCCAAATTTGGCGACTGTTTCCCTCTTTGGCGATTTTTTTTGGCGACCTTTGCGAGAAAATCCTTATTAGGGATATACCAAATATGGAAGCTCTAATCTCATTATGAGATATGAGAATTTTCCAGAACAGTCTGCGTTCGATAGAAAAGTATAAAAGGAGCATTTTTTCGCCAAGGCAGTCAGTCTCAGATCTGTGTCAGGTTCGTGAAATTCTTGCTTTGCTTTGAGCCTCTTTAGATGAGACTTTCTTTATGTGTTATTGCTAAATAGTTTTACCGTTGTTTTGCTGTTAACGGCTGTTGTTTAAGCTGTGTTTACTGGTTGAATTGAAGCTGATACTTGGTTTATAGACCTGTATTTTTCTGGAACTTCCTGTGAATACATCACTGAATTTTTGCAAGTTTTGCCTTTCATTCTCGGACAACTTACGGACCCCCAAGTACGCAACAATATGTATTCTTAATGAACGACGGTCTTGTATTATTTCCCTGAAATTCATAAATACCAAATTTCATAACTCCAAATTTCATACAAAAAAAAAATTACATAGCATATCGGAAATATTTTGCGTAACCTTTAAACTAATTTCCAATTCTATGCCCACAATTATCAACAAGAAAACATGCTTTTAAAATTCTAACATAAATTAATTATATTTGATGGGGTGTAACCATGTGAAAATAAACTTTTAAGAAATATCGACTATAGACCGTAATAATACGAAATTATTTTATATATCCCGGAAAAGTAGCCACAGTCATTATAAACGCCAATAATAAGAATAAACTTAATTAATTATAACTCATTAATTTTTCAAACTAATTTGACATCATTCGGATGATTACAGTACATAGTCGGAATTATTTTGTGTGATCCCATAAATTATTTAGTCTATACATAACCTTTTTTAAGAGTAAACATAATTTTAAGCATCTTTATAATGTATGATAATTTTATTAAGTTCAATGCAGCATAAAAGCATTAAAGAGCGCTCTTAAATAAAAGTTTGTCCATAGGCTCTAATGCTACGAAATTCTTTTGCGTGTCTCTGTAAACAAACCATAAACATTCTATACACCTGTAAAAACTATTCAGCTTACTTTGCGTTTAAAATTAATAATTGTTCCAAATTTAACATCGTTTGGATGACTACGTGACATTGTCAGAACAATTTTGTAAGGTCCTGTACATTAATTAGAAAGCTTAAGAGCACATATTTTCTTCAAACAACATAAGTTTAAACATCTTACTCACGTACGCTAGTTTAATTTTCTTGATTGCAAAGTAAAGATGTTAAAATGCGTTTAAACGCAATTCACCTCATACGCCGTAATGTGAAGTATTTTGGCGTGTCCCTGTCTACAATCCATACAATCCATAAAAAGTATAGGCCTAAAAAAATAAATAGCTATTTCTATACCGAGCCTGAATATATGTGTCAATTTGCAAATCAATCGGGGAATTTTTGCGGCCGCTATTGCGGTACATACAAATTCTTCCCATAGGCCGTAATGATAAAAAAAAATTTGGCGTGTCCCTGTACACGAACTGCAAATGGAATGCACACCCAAAACTATACAGCTAATTTCGATGGGATCATGAACATGTGTACCAAATTTCAAGTCAATAGCGTGATTTTTGCGGCCGCTATCGCACGACAGACAGACAGACAGACAGACGGACAGACGGAACACAAAATCCTTTTGAGTCTCAACAGAGGCCCTCCACTGAAGTTTCGGTAAAAATTCGAAGTCAATAGCTTGATTTTTGCAGTGGCTATCGCGGTACATACAGATTCTTCCCATAGGCCGTAATAATGGAATGAATTTGGCGTGTCCCTGTACACGAACTACAAATGGAATACACACCTAAAACTATACAGCTGATTCCGTTGGGCTCATGAATATGTGTACCAAATTGCAAGTCAATAGCGTGATTTTTGCGGCCGCTATCACACGACAGACAGACAGACAGACAGACGGACAGACGGAACACAAAATCCTTTTGAGTCTCAACAGAGGCCCTCCACTGAAGTTTCGGTAAAAATTCGAAGTCAATAGCTTGATTTTTGCGGTGGCTATCGCGGTACATACAGATTCTTCCCATAGGCCGTAATAATAGAATGACTTTGGCGTGTCCCTGTACACGAACTACAAATGGAATACACACCTAAAACTATACAGCTGATTCCGTTGGGCTCATAAATATGTGTACCAAATTGCAAGTCAATAGCGTGATTTTTGTGGCCGCTATCGCAATACATACAAATTCCTCCCTTAGGCCGTAATGATAAGAAAAACTTTGGTGTGTCCCTGTATACGAACTACAAATGCAATATATACCAAAAACTATACAGCTGATTTCGTGGAGCTCATGAACATGTGTACCAAATTTCAAGTCAATAGCGCTATTTTTGCGGCCTCTACCGCGATACATACAAATTCCTCCCATAAGCCGTAATGATAAGAAAAACTTTGGCGCGTCCCTGTATACGAACTACAAATGGAATACATACCAAAAACTATACAGCTAATTTCGTGGGACTCATGAACATGTGTACCAAATTTCAAGTCAATAGCGCTAATTTTGCGGCCGCTATCGCGCGACAGACAAACAGACAGACGGACAGACAGACAGACAGACACAGCCCAAAACCGTTTTGAGTCTCAATGTAGGGCCTCCACTGACGTTTCGGCAATTATAACAAACAGGGATCAAGAAAACTAATTTAAAAGGATTTTGCAGTTTTTCAACATCCGTTGTACCCCAATTAGGTGTCAAATCTCTCTTTATGGAAACCTACCATATCTTCTAACAAAATATCTTTTATTATTATTATTATTGTTTAAACTACATATGATTAGAAATGCACATTGAAGCCCAAAATATACGCAAATTCAAAAATTTCAGTGGGATTAATATAGTGGCGTTTAATGGATTAAAGACATGAAGAAAAAAATAAAGAAGACTTTTCTAAGATATTATAAAAAGTGTAGTTAAAATTTATTTAACAACAACAACCAAAGAAAAAAAAAACATAATTTCTACAACTGAATTAAACAATTCTTGTAACTGGTTAACACACCTTCTACGAAAACAAGTATTTTCTCCTAACTCATTTGTAAGAAACAAACTTCATTTTTTTTTGTGTGTATTTCTTTCGCTATATCTATAATTATACATTTTTCATTGGTAACCTTATTTACGCACTTTTTTTCCCTTTTTCTGCATGCACTTGCATACTACAAGCATAAAACCATGAGCTATCAAAAGCAGCCCAAATTTTCACGCAATACTTTTCTAATTTAGTGATAATATAATGACGAAATCGTATGGAAAGAGATATTTGTTTTTGTTTTTGTATTTGCTTCAGTTTGTATGGTTTGAGTTTTTTGAATGCGTTTGAGTATTTGTTTATAACCACAGATGTCTCGAAAATAAAACAACCATCATTTTTATGGCATAAAAAAAAATATTTCTTACTTCTGTGGAATATAATTTCCTTCAAAAAATTAAAAAATCTAATCAAATCAAATACTTTTTTAATTTTTTCATTAGAGGATTTTATTATGTCGTGTATTTTGATTTGGTTTTATAAAAACTGTAATTGTTAATAGTATAATATCTACAAGTGTTCATAGCATAATATGTAGGTATTGATACTTTTGTTATCATATGTTGATCTTTCTACCTACAAATATATTTAAAAGTATTTTCTTATTCATATTAAATTTAATAAGAAAAATGTGCTTTTCATAAAAAAAAAAAAAAAAAACAGAGCATTGCATATTTAAAATTCGATATTGTTGATAATACCAAAGATGTCGAAAAAATCGAAATAAACTTGGAAAACCACTATTGACATTTACGAATGTTCAATGCATTTGGATAAACATCTCAAATGTTTAGGTAGCATTTGTTGCGTCACTTCCCTTTCGAAACTGAAAAAGCTCACAATGCGGGATATGCTCTACCTCTTCTGATGTTTGGCTGGCCATTTCACTCTAAATTAAATAATAATAATAATAATAA
Organism: Salticus scenicus; assembly: GCA_963930645.1. Taxonomy (NCBI): domain Eukaryota; kingdom Metazoa; phylum Arthropoda; class Arachnida; order Araneae; family Salticidae; genus Salticus; species Salticus scenicus. Next base: position 86,368,091 of record OZ005655.1, on the reverse strand, counting down.
TAATAATAATAAGCTTTAATTATTTGCGAGTTAACAAGTTGCAAGTTAACCTTGAAAAATCTTTAGTATGAGTTTTAGAAAACAATGAGCTAATAAGACAATAGAATATCAATGCATTCAAAAACGGCATTACTTTCCGGTTCCTCTAATAAGCATTGTAAGTGTAATAAGTATTCAACTAATAAGTATTGTAAATACACGAATTGAATGTCAATGTTAATCTAATCTACTTTAATAAGCATTAAAAATGAGTTAAAAATAATTTTAATTCCTTAATTTAAAGAATAACATGGATTATTGGCGTTTTAATAGAGCAAATTAAATTAAAATTATGTATTCAAAAATTCTTAACATAGTTTATCAAGAAACATTATTGGAAAATGTTTAAATCAAAATCAAATTGATACCTTGCGTAGTATAAAAAAAATAAAGTTATAAAAATTATACCATGCCGTTATCTTTGAATAAAATTCCTTTTTAAATTATTCTATCATGTTTCATTAAAATATTCTTACATTTCGTTATAAAATTTTATTAAAAAAAAATCTTCTGTCTAGATGATTACTGCCTAAACTTATATATATATATATATGTATATATAAAGAATAATAATTTATTTTTATTTTATTTTATTTTATTTTATTTTATTTTTACTTTCCTTTTTTATTTATTTATTTATTTTACTTATTTATTTTATTTATAAAATATGCGAGCTCTAACTATTTTTGTAAATAGTGGATTGCTGTTTACGCACATTTTCTTCTTTTAAATGATTAATGAAATCATCTCCAATCTATAAAAATAAAAATCATAATAGAAAATGTAATTGTTTAACTTCTTTTGAAATTTATATCAACAGTATTATTGAGAAAGTTTCTATTCAAAACAAAACACATAAAAAATTTAATTAAAAGTTCCAAAGTAATTTTTTCTGTATTGTTCGCATTTTTTTTAAATTGAATTTGTAATAGTGACTATTTTTCAATACTTTTAAAACTAAGTTTACTAACATATACATAAAAATTGAGTTTATTTTGTTAAAGTATTATAAAACACTTTTTTTTCTTTTATCCCAAGTTTACTGTAATATTGACAAATTAATAAAAATTCTTTTTGTTTTACAAATAAGGATATTAATTTTTACATAAAAATCCTCACATCTTGAAATTTAAAAGCAATATGTACGGTGAAACTACATAAATAAAAAAAACTAATAATTAGGTTAAGCGTTAAAAATATTAATAAATCTATAGAAAGAAAAGACATATATTATTAACTAAAGGTATATTCTCTAAATTAAAATTGTGGTGATTTGTTTATCTTGCAATCTAAATGTGAAACTCATTTAAACTGTTATTTGTTGGACTTTTTTTTTCTTTTGTATTTTGTTTAGATGAAAGCTTTTTTAAAATGATTTTCAGGCTATAAATAAATATTTCATGACAAACTGCGTTTTATAAAAAAATAAATAAAAAATAATAAAAAAATAAAAAAATAATAAAAGACGTTAGAGGAAAAATATTTATTTAACATGTGAAAATGGTAATGTATTTTTTTCCCTTTTAAAGCAAATAAAGCATCAAACCTGTTCAAATGCTCATATTCTTTGAATATTTTCTCGCTAAAAGAGTATTCCCTCTAGAAATGAAATATATGGAAATAATTAGAAAATTATTTTTTTACATGTTTTACAGTTGTTGAGGATGTTTTTCCCCTAAATGCCTCAATGAAATTTACACAAATCTTTAAACAAAATAATATACAAAAAAAAAAAAGCATAAGAAAGAAAATAGATGATTCGAAATTATTCTTATATTTATTAGTAAGGCTTAAAGCGTTATAATGTATAAAATCCATAAAATTAAAAATAGCAATTATAAATTCTCCAATGATGATTTCATCGCTATACAACTATATCGCTATAGGAAATAACTACATTCTACGGTTTTCAAATAAACTATTTGTGAAAAAAAAAAAAAAAAAA